>CM060908.1:607682024-608932024 GCA_030737815.1 Allium fistulosum | reverse complement strand
TTGTAACTTGCAACGATTCTTTATAGGTTGATTGTGAAATTAATAGGCTAGTATGGAATAATCTAAATAAATCGGATCATTTAATTTAAGTTTGGACAGTTGGAATGGATGTGTGAAATAAGTTAATGTCTATAACGAGTATTTGAATTTGTAAAAGGGATTTGAGTTACCCCGGGTTTTTATGTAGTTTCATGTTGTTATATTCCACATTAGATGGGTTTACTCACGCTGGTTTCCAGCCTGACCCGGGTGTTACTTTGATGTAATGCTCGGGTCAGACCGAGTATTACATATTTTCAGGTAAGGACGTTCTGGAGCTCAGAAGGTGAGCTGGATGGCAGGAACGTATGGAGTGTATTCCGCTGTAATATATTATAGTTTGTTTGGAACATGTTGATTGTTTCTGTCCAGTGTTTGTGTATATGTTGTAACTCTGATATATTAAAGTGTAATTTGACAAGTACAGATTTCATTTGTATAACTGTTATTATTTGATATTATATTTTGATCCGCTGTGAATGTGAGATTCTGTGTTTTATTTTCTGCTTCTTTCTTCTATATCTTTCTTCTTATTAACTATCTGGAATTTTCGGGATCGAAAATTCCGGGTCGTTACATTTGGTATCAGAGCGAAGGTTAAGCGAGAACCTTGGCTCTGGTGGGTATACTCATAAGGATAGGGTAAATAGTACCCTAGAATGAGTTGAGTGTTTATATATATATGAGAGCGTACTTGTTATTTTCATATATAAAGATTTTAAATGATTTCATGTAAGAATATATTTTGATATATATAAAGCAATATTTCTTACTAATAAATGTTAAAGTTATTGGTTGTTAAAAATTATTGGAATTAAATAAAATAAAGAGAATTTAGTGGTAATAGTAATACAACCAAATTGAAATTGAATGAAGGTAAATCTGAAATGGATCCAAACTGAAATTAAAATCTTGAATTTGTAGAAATGTTTTCAAAATAAAGATAATAATAAATGGGTTTCCAGATATGGTAATCTTGGTTATTATCATAAATGGTTGTTGTGTTTAGTAATGAAATGTTGTTAATGAGTAAGCAAGATGAAATGTTTTAGGGAAGTAAAACATTTTGGCAAGTATGACTTATAAATTGGAACTGAAGATGATTTAGATTGCAAAGTTTTAAAATCTGGTTTCAGAATTTGAAAATTGTTTCAAATTGATAAAGAAATGATAAATAATATGTATATAGGAGGAATACAAACAATATAAAAATTGGTTTGAAATAAACTCTAAATGTTGAGTTTTAAATTTTTCCTTGGAATGTGAGATGAAAACCCAAAGTGATAAGTTTTTGAACTTATAAGTGGGAAGATTATTAATATAAGGTTTAAAATTCGAATGGAAATTCAAATGGGGTCGAGTTGGCTGGATTAAGTTGAATTTAACTTAAGGAAAGTTAAATGAGTTTAGAATGAACAACTTGAATTGGAAATTTTAAGATGAAATTGAAATTTGACTTGGGAAGTTAAATGGTTGATTTTAAATGGGAGTTATGAGTGATCTCAAAATGGGTTTGAGATCTGGAAATAGGAATGGATGCTGTTAATTGGTGTTTGGATAAATTTGGATGTTTATTTATCCTGATACCATTCTATTGTTATAAATAATCTATGAAACTGGGAATTGGTTTTGAAGTTAGAATTGGATAATAAATTAGAATTTGAAGATTAATTTGTTTTGAACTCTTATTTGAACTTTGAAATAAGTTAAATAAAGATAATTTAAAATGGAAATTTGAGAATTAGACCCAGAATTAAATTATGTAGAGATTCAGATTATTCCTTTAAAAATAAAGGTTAATTTGATTTAAGGAGTTAAATCAACTTTTGAAAATTTAACTCGAGTTTATATAATAACTCGAGATAGTTTAAAATTGAGATTTAAATTGATTTAGTTCAAATTGAATTTAGCTTGAATTAACTAGAAGTGAAGATGGATAAGTATAAAATTCAAATGGAAAATTTGAATTGGATCAATTTGAAATAAAATTGTTGATTGAATGAGTTTAAATTCAAATGGGTATTGGGATTAGTTCAAATAGAAATGGAAATGATTTGAAATTGAAGTAAATTCAATTTGAAATTAGTCTAAATTAATTTGAATAATTTGGAACTGTAGTTAAAGTAAATAAGTTTAAAATCCATTGGAATTTGATTTGAAATTGGAAAGGAATTGAGGTTAATTCAACTTGAATTTGGGGTTAAATCAATTTCAGTGGAAATTGAAGTTATTTAAATTGGAATTAAGTCAATTTAAAATGGAAATGGAAATTTGAATTGAATTGGGATTGGAGATCGGGAATTGAATAGTTGGCTCTGGACTATTTTCAAATTAAATTGGTTAATATAATTTTATTTTTCCAAACTATTTACTATACAACTGTTCTTTTTAAACCTAAAACTATCTTAAGCTTGTTTTACAATTACTTTTGGAACTATTTAACTATTTTACAACTGTTTATATAAACTAATTACTATCTTTCTAGCTACTTTATAACTAGTTACCATTTTACAACTAATTTGCAATTATTTTACTATTTTCAATTATTTTACGATTACTTAACTATTTTACAGCTATTTTACAAATTAATAATTATTTTTCAACTACTTGTCTATTTTTAAAATTTTCAAGCTATTTTCTAAATATAAACTGGTTGGAATTCAAACTATTATTGATTAAATACCCAACTGAGATAAGAAGTGAAGTGGTAATCCAAGTGGAGATTAAAGCAAATGTGAATAAATGAATAAAATCAAAGTGAGGGTGAATAGAAAGGGAATTGATTTAAATGATAATCAATAAAGATAAATACGTAGGATGTACGTATAATATTCTATTCGCATAGTGGTTTGATCCAGATTCGGGCATAGAATTTTGAGATAATATTATCGATCCGAGTTGGGATTTTTCACTCGATTTTCGACGGCGAACCTGGATATGGATTTTTGATTGGTTCTGGATATTCTCTATCATAGTTGTGACTATGCAAGGAGAATGAAGGTTTCTGATCAAGAAACCAGATCTGAGTCCACACTAGGAAGTCGGGTGGACAATACTAGTTTGGAAATGAAATTATGTGATCTAGTGAGCGATCAAATTGATATTGCATATGAATGATATGTGGACATCGTACGGGTTTGAATGAAGTTGATATTGAAATTTTGTGAATAAGAACTGTAAATGATTTTTGAAATTAAAAGTATATTTTGTGAGATATATGATGAAGTAAAGTGGAAATTGGATATTTCTATGGTCAAAATTTACTTTATCAAAGTAAGTAATTTGGTAAGTGACTTTATAGAGTAATCAAATTTGAATATTAGATTTGGAATAAACAAAGTTATATCCTTGTTGAATAAAATAAATCTCCCCTTATTGAATCTATAGCCAGAGAAAAATGGGGTTTTAAAATATTTGGAAGTATTTGAAGTATAAAAATGAATTTATACAAATATGAATTAAACCAAAGATTTTTCAAGATTATTATATATATGTATTTATAAAAAGGATTTGTGAAAATGATTTTGAGGAAAGTTTTTTTGGAACTTTTGAATTTTGGAAAGGCTTTTGATTTTTGGAAAAAAAAAATTCAATATTGGAATTTGGAAAGCCTAATTTGAGAATCATCGATTTTGGGAATCGATTTTGAGAAAGGATCTTTATATGAGATTCATACTTGGTGTATGATTTGAAAATACTATATGTGTATAGTATAAAGTGTTTTGAAAGTAGCTCTGGGGAAAAAGGCGCTCCCTTGAATGAACTTCTCAGGAGTGCCACAGAGTGGTACTGCCTTGAGCCTCTAAAGGGGAGGTTCTAAAGTTGATCCTGTGAGGAGTCCGAACAAACTAGTTCCTGAGGATTTTTTGGTAGCGAAAGTCGATGGCGCTGATGCCTATAGGGGCATTTGGGTTATGTTGTGACGAAAGTGTAACTCGATGTCGCTGCGATCTGCTGTGGGGACCATAGCGAAAATCGTGTGAAGGATGAGTGCCAACAGTCTACACTTGATTTTGCCGGGATGGCAACGCAACATCGGTAGACTGTGGTCTATGGTCAAGTGGAGGAGTTTCATTCTTTTGGCAGTGAAATTCAGTGGCGCTGATGCCTACAGTTATATGGGTTTTTGCTGTGATAGCAACGTATAGCCCGGGTATAACTGCGATCTGTAGCGGGTTCCATGGTGTAATCGAGGGGCATGGAGACCTACAGTTATCTGTGGATTTTGCCGGGACGGCAACGTAACCATCGGGTTAACTACGACCATGGATGGGGGTGATGATTTCCAGAGCATTTTTACCAAAGATATTTCCTCTATTTTCGAAACCGTTTTCTATATTTTCAATAAAATTATTTTCCAAAATATTTTCACTAGGTGTTGGAAACGAGTTTACCGAGTACTTATAGATTTTCAGTCCTACGCCTGATCAACGTATGACCGAATTTCTATGAGAACGAAGATGGACTTGTCGAAACATCGAGTTATAAAGTATCTTTATAAAAACTATTTTAGAAATATTATAAAGATTTTTAAAGTGGTTTAAAAATGACCAAAGAAAATTTATATGATTTTAAGTATCTTAATAAATCTGGCTTCGTTCCTTTTCGAGGACGAAAAGATTTAAAGGGGGGAGGAATGTGATGACCCGGTATTTTGGTAGTATTATTTTAATAGATATTTAATCCAATTAAATAAAAAGTGAACTTATCATTTTAAAAGATAAGGCTTTTGGAATTATTTGCCCTTGTTTATTTAGATTTGTATTTTGACAAGGAAATTTGATTTGGAAATTTAAATTAAATTTCTTAATAATATTTACAATCAAATTTATCTTATATAATTGAATTAAAGTACTCTATCTTATTAACATTGGTAAATAAATATATACGAATGATAATGTTTGAAATAAAATCAAAGTCTATCAATATAAAATATAAATATAAAATATAAGTAAAACTTATGTATATAATTTAAATGTTGATGTCTAAAATACAAAATAGAAATGAATATAATTAAAAACAAGTGTATAAACAACTATAACAATTTTGAGAGAAACACAAAATATAGAATAAGTAATTATACTAGAAATAAATAAATATGAATATATATATGTAGACATACAAGACACTAAGTATTGGAGTTAAAATAAATATTTAAGTTAGAAATATAAGATAGAAACAAAACTGGTAAGAAGAAATGCAAAGCACAAGCAGGCAAGAAATCTATTAACATAGACAAAGTAAAAGGGCAAGTATATATATATATATATATAAAGTACAAAAGCAAAACAGGTTTGTATAAATAATTAGTAAAGCCTGTAAATAGTTCAAAGGCAAGCAAATTTGTAGTTGTAAAATAAGTATGCATGCTAGAAAATCATAAACAAATCAAAGTATAATACATCTATGTACAAAATAAGATATGGATGAAACATAAAGTACCATTGCATTAAATGCTTCCATTTCTCAGCATACAAACAAAGTCATTTCGAGTTTGTATAGAAATCAATTCAGCCTCCATTTAGAGAAAAATCTCTGAACAAAACAGATAACCAATTGTACCAGCAATTGTTAACTTTTTTTTCTATAAATATATTTCTATTTTAGTTCATTCTTATAACATAGCAAACCTGAGAGATACAAGTAGCATCTCCATTTTTTTTATAAACTGAAGTTTTTACAACAACAAACAAGATGATTTAAGGAAGATCAAAGAAGACCATTCACAGTTTTAAAGTCCAAAGCTTTTCAGTTGTAAAATTACAAGCAAGACAAAGTTTTCTGGAATCAAACATAAAAGCATACAAATCTCATTCCAGTTTCAATGGCTCTCTGCATTTTTAGGTGAGTACCCGTTTTAAAATTTAAACTTAAGTAGATAGTTATTTGTTGCATGGAGTTTCTGGGATGATGACTGGTTGCAGGTATGTATATAAGTATGCATCTGCGTGTATATGAAGTGTACATATCTGATGTTTTTGAACCTCTCTGTTCTTAGTTCAAAGCCTATGGTTTTGATTAAATTTCAAAATCTTAGCATCTGATCCCTGATAGATTTCGAGATTTAAACAAAATAGTTTGGATTAAACATAATCTAGGATTTAAAAATGGTTTTAAGCATTTTAAGATTGAAACAACACTAGAATCTGAAATATACAGTAGAGATCTTTTAAAACATGTTAAATCAAATCTTGTAAATTTCTGATTTAAGTTTATAACCGAAATCGAATTTGTAAAATATGATTTTTAAGATGAAAATCTAAATTTTTAGTGATGTTTTGGGAGAGCATTTCTGAGTTGATCGATTTTTGATTTCTGGGCATTTTCTATGTTCTAGAAAATGGTGGGATCTCGTGGTTGCCGTCGGAGGTAGTTGGAAGGTTGTCGAGGCCTAGGAAAATGGCAATTGATTTTTATAATCACCATGGAGATAGATAAGATTGAGAGTAGGGTTTTAGTGCCTGGTTTGTCGTGAGTGTTCAAATGAGGATCGAAATGCCTAGGGGCGATCGGGATCGATCGCAAGTTGAGTTTTAGACGCTGGAAGGAGTGGCGGAGCTTGGGTGATGATGACGAGGGGAATAGAGCCAGAGATCGGTGGTGACGAGCGTTTCCTTGGTGATGTGCGTACCAGTCTGTGAGGATTTTGGTCGTTTTTGATTCTCAAGCAAATTGAGATTGATGGATGTTCGTGTGTGGTTACCGTGGTCGTAGACGATGAGTAGGAGGTCGGAGTGGAGTTCGTCGTCGACTAACAGCGATGTGCACGTGGATGTGCACGATTCTGTGCATCTGTTGGGTTGGGGGAAAGAGCAGGGGTTTTACTTGCATTTACTTCGGGAAGATTAGTGGGTGGTAGTGTGTTGCTTCGGGAAGAAGGATTTATCTCGTGTCAAGTTCGAGTGTTTTTCGTGATAGGCTCGAAGCAGTTGAGGTAGGGAAAATCGTGAGTTGTTTCGGGTATGCTGGTGTTAGAACTCGGGTATTTGTTCGATTAACACTTGGTTTCCTCAGGTATAAATGGTTATGTTTCAAGTGTTAAGGATAACATAATTAATTTTCCTATTTCTCCATTTAAATCGCTTTTTCAAATAATGATATTTGTTTTAACAGTAAATGAAGTTGATTCTTAAGTGTTAAACGTAATTAATAATAAGAAGAATTTTTGTGTATAGAATTTTTAATTTAGAAAGGTCTTAATAAAAAAAAGGTAGAAGGTTACTTAAGTTAAATATTTAATGATTGTGAAAAATTAGTATAATATAAGAAATTAAAGGTTAATCAATTCTAGAGTGATTAATAATTTGAATAATTAATGATTAATTAAGGTAATTAATCAATGTAATTTATAAAGTTAATTAATAAAAGTGATCGAAGGAAAATTATTAAATATTTTTATTCTAGGAGGGTAATAAATGGTAATCACTTAATTGAGGATTAATTACTTGTTAATCAGTAAGAAAATTTATGGAGGGTTAGTAAATTTATGAGTATGATTAATTAAGGAAAAATTTAATCAATGTAAGTAATTATAAGATAATGAATTTAAGTAATTAATCATGAATAAAGTGTGATTATTGTGGAAGGGGAAGGTAAATAATATGTGAAAATTAATTAAGAGTTAATTCCTTAATATAATTAAAGGTTAATTTAAGTAAGCAGGATTAAAAGTGGTTTAAGAAATCAATATGATCTAATTGAAATGGTATAACAAATTGATTTTGCTTATATGATTTGTTGGTAATTCTGATATGAAATATTGTGATCTGATATGTTTATCCATCGATGATAAGAAAACATGGAAAATGACATCCAGTATTTTTAAATTTGGATCGTATTTCACTTGATTAATTTTTGTATAGACAACATTGAATTCGAAGATGCCGGGTCGGATACCAGTAGATACCCGAACCCACTTCGATTTGTAACTTGCAATGATTCTTTATAGGTTGATTGTGAAATTAATAGGCTAGTATGGAATGATCTAAATAAATCGGATCATTTAATTTAAGTTTGGACAGTTGGAATGGATGTGTGAAATAAGTTAATGTTTATAACGAGTATTTGAATTTGTAAAAGGGATTTGAGTTACCCCGGGTTTTTATGTAGTTTCATGTTGTTATATTCCACATTAGATGGGTTTACTCACGCTGGTTTCCAGCCTGACCCGGGTGTTACTTTGATGTAATGCTCGGGTCAGACCGAGTATTACATATTTTCAGGTAAGGACGTTCTGGAGCTCAGAAGGCGAGCTGGATGGCAGGAACGTATGGAGTGTATTCCGTTGTAATATATTATAGTTTGTTTGGAACATGTTGATTGTTTCTGTCCAGTGTTTGTGTATATGTTGTAACTCTGATATATTAAAGTGTAATTTGACAAGTACAGATTTCATTTGTATAACTGTTATTATTTGATATTATATTTTGATCCGCTGCGAATGTGAGGTTCTATGTTTTATTTTCTGCTTCTTTCTTCTATCTCTTTCTTCTTATTAACTATCTGGAATTTTCGAGATCGAAAATTCCGGGTCGTTACACAAAAAGTCACTAAATGTCAATCCTAAGTTAAAAGGTGGTGTGAGTTCCTTTTAACTAAACATCAAAGTTATTGCTCATAAACTGGCTGAGCACAAATCAAACAGCCAAACAAGAATAATAACAAGAATAATAATAGACCCATTATTATTAACAATTTACAATCAATAGTTAACACAACATTTACTAAAATGTGAATGAGTCAAGAAAGAGATTAAGATTACACTCACTGTAAAATAATTAAATTATACTCACAGATCTAAGTTATACCCACTAAACTATGAAAACAAGGAATATACGCACATCCTATTTGCTTTGATGAAGACTTGGAATACTTCACCTTTTATAATGAATTTTAGTTCTTTTCTTTAGTTTGTGAATGAATTAAAATGAGATATGGACTTGGCTATTTATAGGTGAATAGAAGGGTACTTTAGTCATTTCCTATAGCCTAACCAGAGCCGACCAGATTTTGGTCCAATAGAAAACATCTTGATGGCCTAATTTGATTCGACCACATTTTAGTCCAATAGCACATTTTGGTCCAATAGAAAACACCTTGATGGCTTAATTTGATTCGACCACATTTTGGTCCAATAGGAATTCTCCTTATCAACTATGGCATAACATGATTTGACCAGATTTTGGTCCAATGGCAACCATCTGCATGGCAGAACCTAATTCGACCAGATTTTGGTCCAATGGCAACCATCCGCATGGAATATAATAATCATTATGTTATTTTGTTTCATTAGGCAAATAATTATACTATTCTGTTTTATTAGGCAAGGTTAATAATTCTCTCTTGTTTTATTAGGCAAGTAATTATACTATTCTGTTTTAATAGTCAAACTTATTCTTAAATAAATTAGTACCCCTAACCACCTTATAACTCGAACCATCTTTAAACTAACATTTTACATCAGTTTAAAAAATCCATTCGTGATGTTTTATCCAAATTTGTATTCTAGATATAAAATCCATTATTTAATTATTTAAAAACATATTAACTATTCATGTTCAAAGTGATTAAATTATGGGTTGTTACAACCTCCCCTCCTTAAAGAAAATTTCGTCCTCGAAATTAATCAGACAAACTATAGATATCAAAGAATCCCAAATGATATCATATATACCACACAAAGATACAAGGAAAGTGACCTTAACACAACTGGTGAGTACAGTAAAAAGAAACAACAAAATACAAACAACAACTACATCAACTCGGGATAAGCATCCCTAATATTGTCCTTAGTTTCCCAAGTACAATCTCTAACATCTCCACTCCACTAATCCTTAACGAGATTCACAACCTTCTTCCTTAATCGCTTTATATCTTGAGCGACAATATGAATAGGCTGCCTAAGAATGGTTAGGTTAGGCTGAACCTCCAAATCAACTTGTTGTCCTGGTTCTACTATCATCGAAGGGTCGTGTACATACTTACATAAATGAGATACATGAAATACGTTGTGCACATCTGATAGTCGATCTGGTATCTCCACTTTATATGCAAGTTTACCAAGCCGGTCCAATATAGGAAAAGGGCCAAATATCGAGGGGCTAACTTCCCTGTCTTCCCAAACCTCACGACACTTCTCAGAGGAGAGACTTTTACAAATACCAAGTCCCCGACTAAGTACTCTAGATCCCCACGCCTTTGATCTGCATAACACTTTTGCCGATCTTGCAATTCCTTTATCTTTCTTCTAATATCTGCTACCTTCTCATTGGCTTCTAAGATTATGTCGGGTCCAAGAACAAGTCTATCTCCAGATTCAACCAAACACGATGGAGATTGACATGGACGACCATAAAGAGCTTCGAATAGGGCCATACCAATGCTTGCTTGATAGTTTTTATTATAAGTGAATTCAACTAAGGGTAAATGATCTTCCTAAGAACCCCCGAAGTCTAGAGTGCATGCTCGTAACAAATCTTCCAAGATCCGGTTCACTCTCTCTGTCTGCCCATCTGTTTGGGGTTGGTAAGCTGTACTTAGACTTAGCTCAGTCCCTAAAGCAGTCTGCAGTCCCTCCCAGAACCTACTAGTGAATATCGGGTCGGTCACTTACAATACTACGAGGAATCCCATGGAGTCTCACAATCTCCTTCACATACAAACTCGCCAGACTCGTAGTAGTCCTAGTCAGCTTAACAGGAATGAAATGAGCACTCTTAGTTAGTCGATCGACTATAACCCAAATGCCATCGTTACCTCTTCTTGACCTAGGAAGCCCATCAATAAAGTCCATAGAGACCTTCTCCCACTTCCACTTTGGGATCTCAAGTGGCTGAAGCAATCCAGCTGTCTTCTGCTGGTCACTCTTAATCTGCTGGCAGTTTGCACAACGACTCACAAAGATTGAAATATCTCGCTTCATCCCCTTCCACCAGAATACCCTCTTCAAATCTTTGAACATCTTGGTCACTCCTGGATGAAAAGATAATTTTGAATGGTGGCATTCGGCTAACACTTCTTGCCTAAGTCCATCAAAGTCTGGAACACAAATACGCCCATTCATTTTCAATATGCCCCGGAGATCAATCTCAAAGCTAGAAACAACACCTTCTTCAACATCCTTCTTAAGTCGAGCTAAAATAGGATCTGCCTCTTGACTGGATGCAATTCTCTCTAACAATACTGGCTTAACTTCTAGATCTACAACCATTGCTGCATTCCTACTCAATGCATCAACAACGACATTTTCTTTTCCAGGGGTATAAAGAACCTCTAGATCATAAGAGGCGAGAAACTCCAGCCATCTCTGCTGCCTCAAATTCAAATCTTTCTGGGTAAAAAGGTATTTTAAGGATTTGTGGTCCGTGTATAACTTGAACCTTTCACCCAAAAGATAATGCCTCCACATCTTTAGTGCGAAGACAACAGCTAAAAGTTCCAAATTGTGTGTAGCATAATTTTTCTCATGCGGCTTTAGCTGTCGACTCGCATAGGCAATAACTTTCCCATGCTGCATCAGAACTGCTCCTAATCCGGTTCCACAAGCATCTGTATACACGGTTAAACCTTCGCTCCTATTTGAAATGGTTAATACAGGAGCGCTAGTCAACTTCTCTTTCAATCCATTGAATGCTTGATCACACTTAGAATTCCAAACGAACTTAACATCTTTCTTTGTTAACTTCGTCAGATGAGAAGCAATCTTCAAGAAGTCCTTGATAAACCTACGGTAAAAACTAGCCAATCCCAAGAAACTTCTAACTTCCGTCGCACTTTTGGGCTTCTTCCAGCCTTGAACCGCCACAACTTTAGGTGGGTCTACCGATATGCCTTCTCCCGAAATAACATGCCCTAGAAACCTAACTTCGGATTTCCAAAAATGGCACTTGGAAAACTTAGCCTTAAACACTTGGCTTCTTAAGGTATCGAGTATGACACGGAGATGATATTTGTGTTCCTCCTCTGTCTTGGAATAGATAAGAATGTCATCAATAAAGATGAGAACAAATTTATTCAGAATGTCTCGAAATACTCGATTCATTAAGTCCATAAAATAAGCGGGTGCATTAGTCAATCCAAACGGCATAACTAACCACTCGTAGAAATTTTCAAGAGTTCGAAAAGCTATTAAGGAAACACTCTCCTCTGCCACTCTTAATTGGTGGAAACCGGTGGCAAGATCTAATTGAGAAAATATCTGAGCACCGTGGAGTTGGTCAAACATATCGTCGATCCTTGGTAAAGGATATTTATTCTTGATAGTCATTTTATTCAACTCCCGATAGTCTACGCATAACCTTATAATCGTCTGCCTTTGCAACAAAGACGACTGGCGATCCCCAACTCGAGGTACTACGTCGGATCAAGCCTTTCTGCAACAAATCATAAGTCTGCCTTTCTAACTCCCTCCTCTCTTTTGGAGCCATCCTTCATAAGGGTTGTACAATAAGTCTAGTTCCCGAAACCAAATCAATATGGAACTCGACTTCACGGTGAGGAGGTAGACCTTGCACTTCGTCAAAAATATCTGTGAAATCACAAACAACCGGCACATCTCCTAGCTCCGCTTTAGCCACTTCAAGTGAATAGAGAAAACTGCTCATTAACTTCTTAGGCTCTTCACAACTAATATCAACACCAACATCTCCTGCATCACTAACTCTAACGAGCCTTCTACCATAATCCAAGATAGCTTTAAACTTAGATAACCAATCCATTCCCAGCAACACTCCAAAACCCATAAACCCAAGAACAAACAAGTCAAAAGGAAAGAGATGATTTCGATAAGAAATAGGTACATTTAGAAACACAGTGTCAAGATTTGTCGGACCTCCAATTGGGTTTGACACACAAAGAGGATTACTTATGATAACATATTTAAGGTTTAGTTTGTCCATTAGATCATAAGAAATAAAACTATAGGAAGCAACTGTATCAAATAGCACCCTTATAGGAATATCATAGATGGATACTGTACCTTACAACACTTGCTTCCCTTTTTTATCTGAAGAAGTGGATGGTATCTCTTCAATGGTAAAAGTCTATCCTTGAGATCCTTTTTTAGGAAAAGGGCACTCATTCTTCATATGTCCTGGCTGGCCGCAATTAAAACATGCGGCAATTGGGCAATGATTTGCAAAGTGGCCCATCTTATTGCACTTGAAACAAAGAATGTTGGCCAAGTTGGTCTGCTTCTTCTGTGTTGGAGCGCCACCTTTGAGTTTCTTCCCTGCACCCTGCTTCTTTCCCTTAAACTTATGCTTGAAGTTTGGCTTTCCTTCAGCTGGTATAAATGATAAAGGCTTGGCACTTATTGCTGGTACTACACCCTTCTGGACTCCTTCCTTAATATCAAGAGCCTCAAACTTCAAAGTCATGCTAATAATGTTGGTGAACGTACCCATAAGGTGATTGGACATTTCATGATGGAACTCTGGTCGCATTCCATTCACAAACATTTCATTTTTCTTGAGCGGTGTGTCTATCAATCCAAGTCCAAAATGGGACAAAGCATTGAACTTATGCTCATACTACGACACAGTCATATCACCCTGCTTTAAGTCAATGAAACTTATAAATAACTGAGTTTTTCCGGCTTCTGGAATAAACTATGCTTCAAAAACTTCCTTGAACTGGGCCCAAGAAAACTCCCTCCCGGAGTACTACCTGTTTCTGAATCCCACCAATCCATTGCCAACTTTTGAAGTTGTCGCGATGCCAACAACCATTTCTCCGCATCCTCCAACCGAAGATCTCCAAATATCCTTTCACAAGTTCAAAGCCACAACTGCACTCCAACAATATCTTCAGTCCCATAGAATGGTTTCTCGCCCAAAGTGGTAAAATTCTTACACAAAGATGGAAAGTTCATAGGGGTCTGAACATGCAGTAACATTTCCTCTATCGGATCTATAGCTGACATAGTAGCATTTCTAGGCACCCTGCCATTGGTAACCGTGCTAGATCCAGATCCTCTCCTTCCTCCTCTTCTTGCATTCATTTTCTATTATCTGAACAAATAACAGGTATCTTTAGAATACAAAAATAGGGTTAGAATGGTTTAAGGAAATAACACCAAAGGAGCTAAAACTAGACTTTAGAGGATAAATATTATTATTATAAAAATTACAAATACGCTCTCTCAAGATTAACTCATTTTAGGGCATCACTTACCCTATCTCTAATGAGTTGTACCCCAATCAGGCTAAGGTGTTCGCTCAACAAAAGCTCTGATACCAACTGTGACGACCCACCTTTCTGACCCCTGAGAAAGACACTTAATACATCCATGGTATTCATGTGTCATTGCCCAAGTATCTGAAAGACGAGTTGTCATGGAGTAAAATATAAGAACATAACAATAATCTTACAACGAAACGGTTAAATATATAACTTAAAATAAGACAGTACATAAGGTTACTCCCAACATGGAGTTATCAGAGTTACAACAAAAGTACTATTATCAGTCTAAGTAGTTATAACAACCTGCCTTTAAATATACATAAATGGATCCAACATCTCATAACAACGGAAATAAATAGCTAGATAGATAAGGAGCCTCCATTTCGTCCACCATCTTCAAATGAGCCCAAAGAAACCTGTCATTTCTGGACTACTCAAATATAAATGAGTATCCAAGAGTTTAGGGGAAACAAAAAATTCGGGTCAGACAATAAGTCCGGTATGAGTAAGCTCCAAATAAAAAAATAGAACACCCAAAATAACCGGTGAGACCATGTCGCAAAAATGCAGAACGGGTTTCCCCTCACAAGGACAACATCCAAGCATAAAAGAATGGACACAAATAATTAAACATCGCGAAGAGCGCAAGACGCTTCCCGATGCAATTAAGAAAGAATCAATCCAAAGATTTGCATCAAAAATAAGGAAAAGGAATTTTCCAACAATGACTAGGAGGGTGCATCCCCCTTATCGAAAGTATACCTCTAGAAAATATACTTGAGAACTACGATGGCTCTCAAAAACCTCCAAGCCGGACCCCGCCAACCTTACCGAGTATCCGAGTATTTCACATCTCTGTGCACATACAACCGAAACCAATCTAGAGTAGATGTGAAAATACCCTAATGGGAGCAACCCCACATAGCTTAGCCCCTACTCGTTCTTTATTTAGTCATTTCCGATAAAGGATATCAATGCTCTAAATGAGCAACAAATCGTCTTGGATTGACGAAACAAAAAGAAAAGGAAGAAGGGTATCGAAATTGATAGTCAAGATATCAATTATTAGGGATTACAAAACGATAGTATATGGAAATTAAATCTTATACTTTTTCAATGCTTGGAAAATATCCATATACTTATCTCATCGATATAAGTATATTCACAAAACATTTTGGAGGATTTCATATTTCAAAAGCATACTTAGATGGGTCAAAAATAATTGTCTATAAGAAATGCGAATATTTTCCATTATAATTATAAAGATCATTTATGGAAATCAAATCTCCTACACTTGGCACATTCCTGATATTCTCGACTTACTCTATCCCTTGCCCAGAAACAAAGCCAGGCAAGTCAGGGGACCGGTTGCTTCTAGCCTTGCCTAGACACTTCGGTTCCAAATCTCACAGATAGAGGATCAATCTACTCATCGGCTTTTAGTGCCAAGTATAGGACTACTTACTTTCCATAAATAACCTATTTAAATCATTATATAAATTTCAAAGCTCCTTTACAATATTTTAAACCAAGATTTAAAACTTGCATTCAAATCATAACTTAAACCCATCATCTTTAAAGGAGAATACGACCAAGAGGGGTGAAGCTCCCTCCTAATCAAATGAGATAGCTAAAAGGGGTGTCATTTCCTTTTAACCAAAAAGTCACTAAATGTCAATCCTAAGTTAAAAGGTGGTGTAAGTTCCTTTTAACTAAACATCAAAGTTATTGCTCATAAACTAGTCGAGCACAAATCAAACAACCAAACAAGAATAATAACAAACCCATTATTATTAACAATTTACAATCAATACTTAACACAACATTTATTAAAATGTGAATGAGTCAAAGGAAAGAGATTAAGATTACACTCACTGTAAAATAATTAAATTATACTCACAGAATAAGTTATACACACTAAACTATGAAAATAAGGAATATACGCACATCCTATTTGCTTTGATGAAGACTTGGAATACTTCACCTTTTATAATGAATTTTAGTTATTTTCTTTAGTTTGTGAATGAATTAAAATGAGATATGGACTTGGCTATTTATAGGTGAATAGAAGGGTACTTTAGTCATTTCTTATAGCCTAACCAGAGTCGACCAGATTTTGGTCCAATAGAAAACGTCTTGATGGTCTAATTTGATTCGATCACATTTTGGTCCAATAGAAAACATCTTGATGGCTTAATTTGATTCGACCACATTTTGGTCCAATAGGAATTCTCCTTATCAACTATGGCATAACATGATTTGACCAGATTTTGGTCCAATGGCAACCATCCGCATGGCAGAACCTGATTCGACCAGATTTTGGTCCAATGGCAACCATCCGCATGGAATATAATAATCATTATGCAATTTTGTTTCATTAGGCAAGTAATTATGTTGTTCTGTTTTATTAGGCAAGTAATTATACTATTCTGTTTTATTAAGCAAGGTTAATAATTCTCTCTTGTTTTATTAGGCAAGTAATTATACTATTCTGTTTTATTAGGCAGGGTTAATAATTCTTTCTTGTTTTATTAGGCAAGTAATTATACTATTCTGTTTTAGTAGTCAAACTTATTCTTAAATAAATTGGTACCCCTAACTGCCTTATAACTCGAACCATCTTTAAACTAACATTTTACATCAGTTTAATAAAATCCATTCAAGACGTTTTATCCAAATTTGTATTCTAGATATAAAATCCATTATTTAATCATTTAAAAACATATTAACTATTCATGTTCAAAGTGATTAAATTATGGGTCTTTACACCTTAAGTCCCCAACATTTGGAACACACAACCATCTCTTCTTTCTCAACCATCCCCTCTGGTCAAGACTAAAACCTTTCAGGTCATTAGTCTCGGTTCCGGCCTCTAGCTTTTTAATCTTCTCTGCTAACATTGGGTCATCGTTCTGCTTAGATGCAATCCTTTCGATCAATCTCAGTCGAACTTCCAAGTAGGATAACATGGCCATGCTCTGACTAGAACTAGCAGTCGATCTTGGCTTCACACCATAAGTAGTTAAAGGCTCTAGTTCCTTCCACTCTGCTAATATGGCTAATGCCACATTCTGATGTTTTCTGCTAAGAGCATCTGCTACCTTATTTCCTTTTCCAGACATATATTCTGTACCAAAATCATAAGCTGCTAAAAACTCCAGCCACCTCTGCTGCCTCATATTCAACTCCTTTTGAGAGAATTAGTACCTGAAGGACTATAATCTATGTATAACTCAAATCTTTCCCCTAATAGATAATGTCTCCATACTTTAGATGCGAAAATCACCGCTGCCAACTCTAGATCATGAGTAGGATATCTCACTTCATGCGGTCTAAGCTGTCGAGAAGCATAGGCAATGACCTTACCCTTCTACATCAACATAGCCCCTAATCTGGTTCCACATGGATCGGTCTATACTACTAATCCTTGATTCCCGTCTGGAACTACTAACACATGCGCCTTGGTTAACAAATGCTTTAACTTAAGGAATGCTTCCTCACATTTGTCAGACCAAATAAACTTTACGTCCTTCCTCATTAGCTTAGTCAGAGGCACTACTATCCACGAGAAGTCCTTAATAAACCTCCGGTAGTAACCAGCAAGCCTAAGAAAAATCATGACCTCAGTCACCGTCTCTGGCCTCTTACAGTTATTAAAAGCCTCGATCTTATCTGGATCAACTGACAAACCCTTCTCTGAAACCACGTGACCAAGAAACTTAACTTCTTTCTTTCAAAAATGACACTTTGAAAACTTCGTTTTCAGTTGATGCTGCCTCAGCATCTCAAGCACTACACTAAGATTAACTTCATGCTCTCTTTCATCCTTAGAGTATATTAAAATGTCAACTATGAATACCAATATGAACCTGTCTAAGTGCTTGGAAAACTCGGTTCATCAACTCCACGAAGAAAGATGGCGCATTCGTTAACCCAAATGGCATCACTAACCACTCGTACGAACCATACCAAGTCCGAAACACCGTCAACGGAATACTGTCCTCTGCCACTCTTAGCTGACGGAAACCTGTCGCTAAATCCAATTGGGAAAATACTCCGACTCCACTCAACTGATCAAATAAATCATCGATTATCAGCAATGGATACCTATTCTTGATCATCTTCTCGTTAGTTTATCTCATTTAGGAAATTTGTGAATATATTTATAAGACGTACAATTGAAATTAGAGAATTGTTAAACTTGTATAACAATCGAGTTTGGTATTTCATTTTGTAAAAATCAAAATTTGTATATGTGTAAGTTGAGATTTATTCCGCTATGATCTATGACTGTTATTTATATGATATATTGTTTTGATTCTGAGAAATCGATGTGTCTATTACTTTGTATTAATATTGTACATGTCAAATTCAGTTCAGATATTAAGTGAAAAGGTATAAATGACGTGTCAATATTAGTATAAGGATATATTCACATTCGATCGCCCTTAACAAGCTGTATTCTCCGAATTAGCAGACGACATTACTTGTAATGTTCTTTGCTAAACTGGGCATCGCGGTGGGGTCGTTACAGTACGATAGTTGATACACATCCTTAACGACCCATCTGCTTTCTTCACGAACAACACAGCCGCTCCCCAAGACGAACTGCTTGGTCTAATGAAATTCATTCCTTCTAAATCCACTAGCTTCACCTTCAATTCCTTCATCTTGGTAGGTGTCATCCTGCTAGGTGGTCTACTTACAGGTTCTACTCCTGGCACAAGGTCAATTTGAAACTCAATGGCTCGCTTTGGTGGTAGTCTTGTGACTGGCTTAAAAACATCTGCAAACTCTCTTACTACCAAAACCCGATTCAACTTTTCTTCTAATTCCATTGCATTCAGCAAAGCACAAGCACTTGAGTCTGACTTCTCCACCGAGTATATAACTCAGTTATTTCTATTGGGGTGTCTTAGCGATATTTTCCTATCTTGGAAAAATATCCTAGCATCATATCTATCTAACCAATCCATACCCAAAATGATCCCAAAGTCTACGAAATAAAAAACATACAACTACATGCAAACTTATGACCTAACAATTTTAGTTCTAACTGGTTACATCTCATCCCTAGAGTTGCATACCCTCCTATCAGATTCACAACCTTTAAGAAAGTAACAAGGTATGAGGGTTCTAAACATAGCTTATCTACCAAACACAGAGATGTAAATGAATGTGATGCACCGGTATCAAATAGTACCCTAACTGGTGTACTATGAATCAAAAGCGTACCTTCCATCATAGGCTTTCCCTTCTCAGTAGTAGTTGGTCTAGAAGATGATGGTTCCGAGGTGAAAACCTTTCCATTTTCCGCTCTGACTGGTTCTGGGCACTGATTCTTGTAGTGTCCAATCTGGTCACAGTTGAAGTAATTCACTCCTTTCTTACCTACAACCTTCTTCCCTTTTCCAGTTTGACATTCATAAGCAAAATATCCTTTCTTGTGGCACTTGTAAAAAACTACACTGGCCTTCCCTTTCTTGGCAGCTCCTCCTTTCTAAGTTCCTTTCTTCTTAAAGAATTTCCTTTTCTAGCCCTGAGAATCCTGGGTTTCAACCTGCTTCTCTTTCCCAAAAGTAGAAAGCATCTCTTCATTCCTAATTGCCATCTCCATTCTCCACTACAACTGTATTTGGATCTCGGAGATGTGGCATAGTCGCCATGGCAATCTCGGGTCTTAACCCTCGAATAAACTTTTTGTTCCTTTTAATGATGGTGTCAATGGTAGCATATTTGTATCTGGACAACTCATCAAACTTCGTAGCATACTCAATCACCGACATCTCACCTTGCGCTAAGTCCATGAACTTTCTTAGCAATATTGACTTGGCAACTTCAAACAAGAACCTCTCTTTGTATCTCCTTCGAAACTCTACCTAAGTCAACTCTTCCTCGGGAACTCCCATAGTAATTCCATTCCACCAGTAAAGTGCTGCTCCCTGCAACTGCCTAGAAGCAAGTCGCCTCTTCTGCTCATCATCTAATCCCAAGTCAGCAAAAATTCTTTTACAGTGCGATAACCAATTTTCTATTTTAACAGCATCCTCTCTTCCCAAAATGGCTTCCCACCAAGACAGGTATAGTTCCTACTCAGCTTGGCATGGTTATTGCCAACTGGGGCCATAGGATTTGCTTCCCCAGCATTCACAACATTTCCCCCATCTACTCCTTCAGCTGTTCCAGCTTGCATTTCCATTAGTTTTGATGCTTCCTCCACCTAGATTTCCTCTTTCTTTTCATGCCTCTGTATCTTCCTTTCTATTATATCTGCATACGAGCCATAGTAAGATACAGAAGAACTATCTAAGAGAAAAATTGGAATATGTACTTACAGATATATATATATATATATATATATATATATAACAAATGCAAGTATGTTACTATAGCGTTAACCCGAATCTCGGTCTCATTGTCTGATTCATGGTGTTATGTTTTGAAAATCTTTAAGTT
The DNA here is from genome assembly GCA_030737815.1 of Allium fistulosum. Classification (NCBI taxonomy): domain Eukaryota; kingdom Viridiplantae; phylum Streptophyta; class Magnoliopsida; order Asparagales; family Amaryllidaceae; genus Allium; species Allium fistulosum. The sequence continues at coordinate 608,911,348 of CM060908.1, read as the reverse complement.
CAAATTACTTTTAAATTAACATAAACCTATGCTCTGATACAAACTTGTAACATCCCCATTTGGAGGCCCAAAACTAACCGCTATAGATGTTGCAGTCATCCATAGTTATTAACTCTCGATGACCAAATGTGATAATGTTAGATACATTAATATACCAAAAACACATGAATACAAAAAAAATTAACTCAATTTGAAACAAATTTCTCATTTCATTACAAATAGCATTTCAGATTCATTACATAACCCCATATGTATGCCATGTTCAGAGAAATTACAATTTATTATAAAATACACCAAGAGCGACATATGAAGATGCCTTTTGGTTGATCAGAGTCTAAATATAGGCACTAAACAACTTTGTCATTTCATCCAATAACACAGTGGAATCAAATAGAAAGAACTCCTAATAGCTAGCTTGCCTCCTACACATCTTCGGAAGCTTATTCATCTAAAGGAGAACCTAAAAATCTTAACTCTCAAACTACTCAAAATCAACTGAGCACCCGAGAGTTTAAGGGAAAACATAAACTTCGAGTCATACAAAAAGTCTGGTGTGAATAATAACCTACCATCTCGAACCATATAGATATCTAGTGAGACCACGCCGCTTAGCGGAACGGGTTTTCCCCTCACTAGTATCTTAACCCAATTTATAATAACCATATACTATGCACCTACATCCACAATGGTTAAGACATAGCATAATAAAATATATCATGATGATATGCAAACATGTAATATGCTATGGATTTCCCATCCCCATTCATCCGACTATCTGTCTCAAGTTATAGTTTTTAGGTTCACTATTAACCTATTAGTTTTCATGGGCTGACTAATAACCTATTCAATTCTTTATGGATTCCATATCCACTTTCATAGTTTTCATGGGATCACAATGAACCTATCGGTTTCTACCAATACCATTATCCAATCATAGTTTTCATGGGTTCACTATGAACCTATTGGGTTTCTACCAATAAAAACTCTCATGTCATAGTTTTCATGGGCTAATTACGAACCTATTGATCTCTTTCAATAACTTATTCTGGAAATAGTTTTCATGGGATCACTAAGAACCTATTGGCCGCTGCCAATAATAATTTCCATAACATAGTTTTTATGGGCTTACTAAGAACCTGTCTAAACCAATAATCTTTTGATTAGTTCTGGGCATCATATATTCTGGTCTATTTGACCTCCTAGATGCAATTCTACTCTCACAGGAGTTAAATTCAATATATATTCACTACTGGGTCAACCTAGCCTGTTATTATGCCATTAACACCCTAACATACCCATATGGGTTATAAAGTGAATATGATAACATAACATTTATGGTAACTGATCAAATGATACACACTATATAAACATCCATAGTTTATTTCCATATTTTTTTTCTAATGAAAGGTGGTCAGTACTCTTAACCTACCTATTTACTAAAGAGAGCTTCCTTTCGAAAACATAGAATATATCCATAATTTATTGCATTAATTTCTGACATCCTCTCTCAAAAACATAAAATATATCTTTCGAACACTTAGAAACATCCATTTCGAAAAACTTAAAACATGACTTTTGAAACACTTAAATATACCCTTCGAAACACTTAAAACATACCTTTCGAAACACTTAAAACATAACTTTTGAAAGCATTGGGTTCAACTAAAAAGTTATGGAAGTATAGCTTCAAAACTAATTAAAAGTGTTTCTTTCGAAATCATAGTTTGAAAACAAAACAAACTACCAAAGTATATAAAATGGGGCGCATTCGAAAGCTATCCTTTCGAAAGACCTATGGTGATGGCAACATGCTTCTGCATGTGTATTGGGGTTCTAAATAAGCGGCCATGTCTAAAGGTATGGGAGTTGCACTCGCCCTTTCGCATGCATAAGTTAAAAGAAAAGCGGCTTCAATAGTTGCAAAAGGGTATCGATTTGAAACCCTACCCTCCGAACCCATTGATTCAAAGAGTTTTAAAAGCGGCCTCTTACTAAGGCGAAAGGTTTTAATGCGACAACTAGGGTATCAAAGGGGTTCAAAAGCAGCAACCCTTTCGAAGATATTAAATCAAAGGTAGGTTTATAGATTCGAAACCTGAAAATACAATTTCATCCATTATGCATGCATACTTTCGATACCTTTGCTACCTTTCACATAGGTCTAATACACTTCGTACCACTAGCTTGATACCATATATATTGGCATCGAATGGGTGCGGAAGGGTTAGATGCGGGTGTGTATGAATTCGAAAGCCAACAGGGTTAAGTGGCGAAGCGGTAATTTGGATAAAAACTACATTTATGATTATTAAAGAAAATACTTTTCACCTACCATCAATATTTGTCTCCATCTTATTGGTTTAGAAAACTTTATCAATTTCCTTTTAAGAATTTTTTGCCAAAATCAAATTTGGATTTGAAATAACTTAATACTTAAGCCCTTCTCCTTAATAAAACATTTAAACCATTTAAGTCCTCTAACTTAAATAATTTATTATCCATAGTAATACACTTAGGAAAAAACCCCCAAAATCACCATAGTTCATAGTAAATATGTTTTCTAACATATATATATATATTTCAGACCCGAAAACATTACTTAATTGCCTTAAATAATTTAAATTCGAAATTAACTACTTTCTTTCTTAGAAATTCATAATTACTTGGAAAATTATGAAACTTGAAACCCACTTCTATAATAACATTTTTGATCATATATCAAAAACGCAACACTTTTGGATGTCATAGGATAAGTTTTCCGGTCTAAAACCTATCATAAAATTCATATTAAATTATATAAATCATCAATAAGCATATATATCCATTTAATCTATCAAAACATATCATCATTCTTCCAATCATACGGTTTTAAACCTCAAACCCGAATTAAAACATTTAAGGCGATTTATATGAGATGGTTTAGATCATCATTCACCTTGTTCGGATAAGGAACTTGAGATTTATTCTTGATTTAATCTTCCTAGCTTGAATCTTAGCCTCTAAATGGATTTTGCTCTTCTTCTTCTTAGGGTTATGGCTGACCTCAACTCTCTTTGCTTATGTTTTTGGTTTATAAAAATGTGAATGAGAATGAGGTAAGGGGTTTAGGGGTTATGGTATACGACTATTCCCATTTTGCCCTTGCCTTACCCACTTAAGTTTCTAGTTTATAAATCAAACTTATAATTTCATTAGTTAAGGCACGACCTTATTTAGTTTTCAAATCTCTATTCCCTTATCACACTAACCTCTACATTATTCTATTCAATTTATCTAATTATATCTCTTGAATAACGTTATTTAAAATCATGGGTGTTACAGAAGAACTTTAATAGTGGTGCCTTAGAGAAGGAAAAAAGGAAGAAGATAAAGAAAACACAAGCTAAAGTGGACTAAGAAGATTAGAGCTAGGGATCTAAAAGATCTTGGTGAGTAATACTTAACCTTTCTATACCGATCCTTAATATATGGTTTCAGTTTAGATTTGTAGGTTTTTAAGTATGATGGGGGTTCACACAGGATCTGTTAATAAGCATAAAGGCTTAATGAATGATTTAGGGTAGAGTAGATAAACAATGATGTTTAGATGTGTTTCGCCTACTTTAATAATTTTAAAACATGATGAAAATTTGATACGATATTTTAATCATGATTTTAGAGATGGGTTTTTAGTTTGAGAAATTTCTTAAGCTTATATTATTTATTAAAGGTGCGTAACTAGAAAATATGCTTAAAATTCCAAATAATGATTAAGTGTGTTAGAACAAGTGTTCATAAATTTTTTGGGAATTTATTAGAATTTTATAAGGAAAAATAAACCAAAATGGCTAAGTACTACATTGGGGGCATGTGGGGAACTACAGGGGCACAAGAAAATTGATTACGTGGGAAAAATATATTAATGGGTGTTGGGAAAATGGGAAACCAGATCCAAGTAATTTTCTAAAAAGAAAGAAAACGACACTACAAATAATCGAAAGTAAAATAAGGATGAATAAGATAACGATATGTGTAAAGACGTTATCAGGATGTCAGGGTTTGTCTGTAACGACATTGGGGCGATGGCCTACATTATAAATATGAACTACGCTTAATATGAATGAGTCATACTGCGCCAAAATTAGGAAGAGTACACTAAATAAGAAAAGTGGGAAGCACTCGGCGTTTGGAAAGGGTGGTACTGGGCCAAGGGAAGTAGTAAATGAAACCTAGTAAAAGATAAGTATGTGGGACTCGGAGAGAGGCTAGATCAGTATGGGGAAGGGTTTCTAAGCTATAAATAAGGTTGGAAGGACTATTGACATCGGGTAGGGATGCTCACTCGAATGCACACCTTAGGAAGGTGGGGATAGACATTCAACTTCTAAGGACTGCAGGGGGTTCCGTAAGCTAAACATATATTTAAAGTGAAGGCACACCTTGAGAAAGTGAGGAGAGGCATTCACGAATGCACAACTAGGGATAGGCATTCAACTATGCAGGGCCCAGTATTAAATTGTTAAAGAAAAATAAATAAGAATTATGCGGCGTGCGATATTAATTGTAAAGAGAAATGAACAAGAACTACACAGGGCACAATATTAAACCATTAAAAGAAAATAAGTAAGAACCGGGCGGGATGCAATATTAAATGTTTTAAAAGAAGAACAATTAAAACATGCGAAGGGCGCAGTATTAAATAGTTAAAGGAAAAGTAAGAAGATGCACGGGGCGTAGTATTAAAGAATTAAATTATGAATACAAAGATGCACAGAGCGTGGTAGCGAGCAGTAGTAAGTCATTCAATAGATTACATAATAATCTAAAATGGGAACTAAGTGGGGACTGTGTAGGGTGCACGGCACTACAATATTGTAATGAATAAACCGAAAGAACTAAATTTGGGAATTGAGTGAGGACTGCGCCGGGGGTGTAGAAGTAAATGTGGATCGCTTAGGGAAGCGTAAAATGCATACGTGGATATGAACCAATTGCATTGGTATTTTGAATGTTCCACTCTTGATGTTTGAATAGTGAGAGGGAAACCCAACTTACGTAGTAAGGTTTTGTCTTACTATTGTTTTAGGGTGAGTATTATTCACACCAGACTTTATGTCCGACCCGTGTTTTAATTATTGTTTTTCCTATAAACTCGCGAATGCTCATTCGAGTAGGCAAAGTTTATGGAATTAGACAGGTATGAAATAAGGGCTGCAGTACGAACATCAAAGACGGAGTAGGAGGCTTATATCTAATAAAGATTTTTGTTTTTGCTTTATTAAGGAGTGCGGGCTGTATCATCATATGTTGACCCGATTCTTTACTATGTTATTTTCTATCATATTTGACCCCTACGTAGGCACATCGTTGGGTTTAATTGTGATAGAATGTATATAAGAATGCTAAAGCAAATTTTGTTGTACTGAAAAATATTTAGCTGCTCTATTTACTTTATTTGTGTTTAAGTAATAAACCGATCTCACTTTTGTCATTGGAAGATAATTTCGGTGATGACTGCATCATTATCGGCCTTTATCTCCGAGTCTTAAGTAAAGGACGTTGCACGATTACCATAGTATATAGTAAGGATAACATAGTGGACATGTGCACGAAGGGAACATCTCGATCAGTTTTGAGTAAACTGAATGAGACTGGGAGTCAATAATGGGCCCCAAGTACAAGTGGGAGATTAAGAGAGTTAGGGGTATGCCCTAGAGGTAATTATGTAATTTATTGTAAATTATCTAACTTTGTAATCAATATTTTTTGTAATAAAGTTGTTTATTTTCTTTTATAAACTTTGTTGTATTGTGATAAAATCAATTAAGATCAAGTAATTAATTTAAAGATATTAATAAGAAAACCCTTAAATAAATAAATGTTACATGATGTAATTGCAAAATAGTTGCAATTGTAAGTAATTAATCACAATATAAAATAACATTTTATTTTAAATGTTCCTAGTCAAGATGTTTCGAGAAAGGATATCGATACATACTTTGAGACTAGTATACGTAAGCTCTCCAAATGTTGGCCATTGTGTTACCCATGGCTGTTAGTGCCACTAAGGGGTTACTACTTATAGTTATTGCATAACCATGGAATTACTTGGCCAAGAGTATCCTATTGGTTGATAACAACTTGGTCAAACGAGAAATCTCAATATGACAATGTTTCAAAGTTCTCTCGACTTGAGAATGCCATATAACTTCTACACGGATACACCACTTTGATTATAGATAAATCATGGCATAATGACCTTAGAGCGACTGTGGTTGGTTAGCGTAGGAAGTGAAGCAATATTCAATAGAGAATTCGTCTCCTCTGTAATATGAAGTTAGTATCGGGTCGACCGTAGTCAAGTCAAAGGCAAAATCTCTGGTCATAGTAGATTGGTTAATAATAAATATTATTATTGAACCAATGACTTAGTAATTAGGGTAAACAGTTAAATGTGGATATTGTTTGAGTTTTGACAGATACCAAACTCCATATATTCTAAAGTGATAGAGTGCTGAGGAAGACAACATGTGTAAATTATTTTCACTTATAGCATCGTTTAAGGTGACGTAAAATATTATTTTATCAAAAAGATCTGTAAGCGATGAATTCTATCAAATTATCACACTTCTAGCTAAGGTGATGTGTGAACGTTAATATCTAAATTGTTCAATAATACTCACTGATTGAAAACTCACCTCTTAGCCACATAAATATATTTGTGAATTCTCTGAAATACCATGCAATTTAATTATTTATAAAGTGTTATAAATTAGTCAAATTAATTAATATTCAAGGAATATTAATTTTAATGTATTTAATGTTTAGGGTGTTATTAGTAAATGAGGTAGCTCCTAGAAATTTTTTGGGTGATATTAGTAATTATTTGAATGTCTATATAAATGTTATATATGCACGTATAAATATATATTTAAACAGGCTTTAAATATAACTAATTACTTAATGAACTTGGAGATTTTTTGATCCATATAGGGACCATGTATGGCCATCCATAGAAGGGATGAATGGTTAAAGATTTGATTTTGAATTGGCAATAAAGAATGAGTAAAAGGTGTTAGATATTTTCTCCCTTTTCTCTTTATAAATATCAATGCAATGTAGCTCATTCTATTCTTTATGCTTGTCTCCTTTGGCCACCATTTTCTTACTCCCTATCCCATCTTGGCCAAACCACCTATTCACAGATCAAAGTGTCACAAAGGGTAGGAACTATTCAAGTATAATTCTTATTTTACATTATACTTTCATATATGTTCACCCATGATCTATGTTGATGTATATGATGTATTTTAATTTCCGTTGAATTTTGTTATAATTTAAAAAATTTAAACGTTGTATTAAATAAAAATAAAAATTATATATATAATAAAATTTTGACCTTTTCATTTTGTCAATATATATGTTAATTTCTCTCTTAAAATATATATATATATATGTTAATACTTATATAAATTGTATTTTATGTAATATTAAATTTATATATTATAAATAATTATTTATTTTTGGCTATGATTTAAATATGTGTATTTTATATATCTAAAATTATTTTTATATATTTATGTATAAACAAATATTCTGTATGATTATTAACTCATGACCGATAAAATAATTTTTAAACTATTTTCGGCTGTGCATATATATTAATATATAAATAGTTTATAATATAAAATTAAGCTCAATATTTATATAGTTTATTAAATTATTTTAGGTTAAAATAATTTATCATAATAATTTTATAAATAAATATATTTTAATATAATTAATATTGAAATATTCAAATTTTGAATTTTATATACATATCTTTATATTTCTTTTATAACAAAAGTGATACTTTATTCAAAAAGAACTCTCGTTATGATATCATAGAAGCTCAAACCCATGATTTTTAGAATCTTTGTCTAAAGCGCCACACCTTTAATCACTTGAGCTTAAGATCCTTGAAAAATATCTTTATATTATTTGAAATAGTAAAATATAATTTAAATACTTGACCAAGTCAATTTTAATTTAAAATTAAGATATTTTAGTGTTTAGTTAGTCAAGGAGATAAAATTTGAAATTTATTTTTGTTAATTTTTTTCAAATTATTATTATATATTTTAAGGAAAATGTGTGATCCTCTCGAGGAGTAGATTACTCAATTTTATCTACACTCAAAAAATGAGCTGCCAATAAACCTGGTAGGTGGCAAAAACCTCCCATACAATGTAAAATAGAAGGAAAAAACCCCAACTGCTCCTAAGAGTGGTTTTATGAAATAATGATAAGGCCAAACTTAGAACCATAGGAACGAAAAATAAAATAACAACCATATCAAGCAAGCAGAATATATCATCCAGTGTACGATGGAAAATACGACTATAGACCCATATATACCAAACCATAGGGCAACAAAAGAAATCATTAGAGCGACAGCTAGACAATCAAATAATCATGGTAAGGCTAATGAAGAAAGGCTATCCCCGTAATCAACATTCATGATCAGATAGTATAAGTTGTCCAGTCCACTACTTCCACTCAAACTGAAAAACTTAACTAAACATGATTATGCACCCATATATTAAAAATTATATACATGCATATGTATGTATGTATGTATGTATGTATGTATGTATATGTATATATATGTGTATATGTGTGTGTGTGTGTATGGGAAGAGAATAAACAATAATGCTAGGTATAACAGAATTAGTTATTAATCAGGAGCAATATGTTAGATGAGTTCTTTATTAAAAATTTCTACTGGGTCGTTACTTAAGGCCACTATATCCCTCCCCCCATTGCCTACATTTACTTTCTAGATAACCATTTGACTTTTTACCTTTTTTATTTAGAAAACCTTTAATAAAACCTTATTAGTCAATTTATAACAAGGATTAACTACCCAATTATACATAAATATCATGATTGCATAAATTAGGCTATTAAGAGGAGTGTTAAAATTATTAAATATTATTTGGCTATTAAAAGGAGTGTTAACATTATTAAATATTATTTGGTTCCTTTCAAACCATATACACCAACAAGTAATAGTGAAGATGGTATCATGTAAATTTCTATAATCTTTGCTCTATTGAAATCTTAGATTGTTCCGGTAGTTCTCACAGCTAAAGCCAGTGTCTGTTAAGTTTAAGTCAAAGATGTTAAAAGTGTTAACAAGTGCTGAACTTGTCATAGGACAGTTGTAAAAAAGGTGTGTTATGTTTTCTAGGTCTAGATTGCAAAAAAACATTATATATATGAGTGTGTATATATATATATATGAGTATATATATATATATGAGTATATTCTTTTTCTTTAAGAATTCATTTGTATTTAACTTCTTACGTCGCATGTGTACCTTTGCTTTGCAGGGAGCATAACTTTTCAAATAGCTTTTAAAATGCTTGGTGAAGTCCCCGGGAAGTTTAAAACCTTGTACATTGAGTTCGAGGTGTAGATTTCACTTTTATCCTAACACCAAATTTTAATATCCCACTCGTTATTAAAGTTATAGTATTCTAACTTGGTACAAATTAAGCCAAACTGAGCTAAGCTAGTATTTTTAAGGGCATGATTGAATGTAAAATTCCATGGAATTCTTTGTGAGTCTAAAGACTCTAAGATTATTGCATTTTTGAAATTACAAAAATCAAATAGATCTGTGAACTCAAATTTAAGTGGTATAGCAGAGATCCAGCTATCATGCCAAAATGAAGTGTTGTTGGTTGAATTAACTATATTATTAATCCCAAGGTTAAATATATTAACGTTTTTTAAGTTGAATTTCCAAAAGTGAGATGTTATAGTTAGAAATGATGAGGCGCAGGTCGTAAGTTTTTCATTAAACCAATTTAAAATATTTTCTTTCCATAAAAATTTTTCATTATTATTGTTGAATTTCTGGAGTCATTTACCTAGTAGAGATACATTAAGGTTGTTTAGGTTTATAATTCCTATGCCCAATCCTCCTTAGATTTGCAAACTGTTTCCCAATTAACCAAACAGATAAAACTACTACATGCAATATTCTCATTCCAAAGGAAGTTTCTTCTAATTTCAACTATTTTTGTTAATGATCCATTTTGGAAAAAAGATAAAATGACATCCAATAAATTGGTAGAGCCGATAAGATAAGTTGATAAGAATGATTCTTCCTACTCTAGACAAAAACCAACAATTCCAATTAGATAGTTTTATATTCATTTTATCAATAATTATATATCAATCTTCTTTTTAAGCTTTTTAGGTCTAATAAAAAAACCTTAAGTATTGAATAAGAAACCTCATAATTTTGCAATTAAGATATTAGCGACAAAGGTTTTGACATTTTCAACACCATTTAGGAATAAAACAAGAACTCTTGTCAAAGTTAATTTTAAGCTCTAAAAGTGTTTCAAAACTATATAAAACAAAATTAAGAATTATAATGTGTTAGGGTAGATGGGAGGTGAAAAACATGGTGTCATCAGCAAATTGCAAAATCAAAAGACCCTCACCGGTGATCTCATTCCCAAAATTACTTAGAACCTTATTAGTAATAGATAATTTTATGATCCTAGAGAATACGTCCATTGCTAGGTTGAATAATAAAGGCGATAAAGGGTCGCCTTGCCTGAGGCTACATTTAGATTGTATTTAAGTTCTTAAAAAACCATTGACCATTATACTAGAATTCCCGATTTTTAATAAAGTTTTAATCTGACCAACCCATCTAGAGGTAAATTCCCTAACCAGTAATAGGACATTTAGAAAAAATCGATCAATAAAATCAAAAGATTTAGCAAAGTCGAGTTTAACATGGCACAAGTGATATTATTTTTACAACAATAATTAATAAATTTTAGGACTATAACAACCCCATCTATGATATTCCTACCCTTTATAAAAGTAGTTTACATTATTTTGATCAATTGTTTATTTTAGTACTAGACCGATTAGCAATGAACATAGAAATAATTTTAAATGAACAGTTTATTGATGAGATATGCTAAAATCCTTAGGTCCTATTGCACCAACTTTCTTGTGGAGAAGAATTACACTAGCGAAGTTAAATCTTCTGAATTGTAAATTACCATTATAAAACACATTGAACATTCCGATTAGATCATATTTACACATGCTAAAAATTCTTATAAAACAATATGCAGAAACCATGTGGTCCAGCGATTTATCTGTAACATCCCCCTACTTGGAGGCCCAAAACTAACGGCTACGGATGCTGCAGTCATCCATAGTTATTAATCCTCAGCGACCAAATATGGCGATATTAGATACATTGATACACAGAAACACAAGAATATGGAAAAGATTTAAATAGCAAACAAATTCCACATTCCATTTCAAAATATTCTAAATTGATTACATAATCCCAGTTCGTGGACCATGTTCAGATAACATATAATTATTACAAAATATGCCAAGAGCGACATATGAAGATGCCCCCTTGGTTGATCAGAGTATATAAATACGCAAGAAAACAAATTTGCCTTTACAAACAAAACACACGGTGGAAATAAAAGAACTCTAATAACAAGCTTGCCTCCTACACATCCTCGAAAGCCTTATTTTTCTAAAAGAACACCTGGAAACCTTAACTCTCAACCTACTCAAAATCAATTGAGTACCCGAGAGTTTAAGGGGAAAACAAAAACTTCGAGTCAGACATAATGCCTAGTATGAATAATAATTTACCATCTCAAACCATTTAGATATCTAGTGAGATCACGCTACTTAGCGGAACGGGTTTTCCCTTCACTAGTATCCTAATACATTTATAAAACCATATACTGTGCTCCTGCATCCACAATGGTTAAAACATAGTATTTCAAAAACATTATGATGATATGCAAAATAAGTAAATCAAATCTGGATTACCCATCTCCATTCATTCTGACTATCCGTCCCAATTATATTTTCTAGGATTACTATTAACCTGTTAAATGTTTATGGACTATCTGCCCAATATCATAGTTTTCATGGGATCACTAAGAACCTATTGGTAACTCCAATACCTTATCTCTTATCCAAGTTTTCATGGGCTAACTAGGAACCTGTTGACTAACTATCAATATCTTAATCCGGATATAGTTTTCATGGGCTAACTACAAACCTACTGGCCCCTGCCAGTATCAAATCATAGTTTTAATGGGCTAACTATGAACCTATTGGCCCCTGCCAATATCTTTATTTAAGAGTTTAACATTTCTTAAGTTATATTCACTACTGGGTCAACCTAACAGGTTATTCAGCCCTTCCCCAAAGTATTGTTATGGGTTAATTACAATGTCAATAAGTATATGAAGAAGTAATACTTCTAAAAAAATTACTTATGCCATGGTATTTCCTTTTTAAAAGTAAGAGTGGGTTATTTGTTTTGAAACTTTAAAACATCACCTTCGAAACCTCTGGATAACCTCCTTCGAAAGCATAAACTTCTTTTCAAAACATAATAAACATACCTTTCGAAGTACTTGTTAAATATTCACTTTCAAAACCAATGATGCCTTTCGATGGTATCAAAATATTCTTTAAAACATAGCTTTGAAACAAATAAAGTAACCTTTCAAAAGCATTGGGTTTACTCTTTAAAAACATTATTTGGGTCAAAATGATTATATACGAACGTACCTCTTCCGAAACCAATTATAAAATTGTTTTGGGGAAATAATTGATGGTGCAGAACCATCTAGTCGAAAGCAACCACCTTTTAAATTAAAACATCAAATGATAGAGCGAAACCCCCTTTCGACTCTATTGCCTTCGAAACCCCCTTTCGATTCTATTGCCTTCGAAACCCCTAACCCTTAGAAAGCATTCAGGAAAAAGGCTTAATTTAAGTTAAAACAAAGAGAACCCTTCCACAATATAGATGACTTCAATATAGTCGAAAGGAGAAAATTTGCGGCTGGGTTTCGACTTGGTCGAAACCAATCCTTTCGAAAGCTCTTATTTAAGGAGAAATGTAACCCGTCGAAAGCTAATACTTTAACATAATAAAAAAAACCTTCCCCAAAAGCTATTTGTATAAACCTTTTCGAAAGCATACGTTTCGACTGTGTCAAAAGATTTAAGTAAAACAAAGAAAGAACTTAGCTTTTGAAACAGAATATGGTTTCGACCCTAACGAAAGCATTGCTTTCGACACCCTACCTTCCGCTACCCACCAATTCACTTCGTACCAATACCATTGATACCATGTGTATTAGTTACGACTATGTGGGCTTTGACTAAGATGGTGCAGAGGTAAAGGAGTCGAAAGGTACTGCTATTTCAGGCGAAACCTACTTTTCTGAATTTAAGGCTTAAATATAGCAACTTTTAGTAATTTCTTTTATAACCGCTTACTTATTTGTAGGCCTTTGATTGGTTGATGTATAACTTTTCAAATACTTTATAAGATAACTGCCACACTTAATCAGATCTAAATCAAAGGAATTATAACGTTTAAGCCCTTCTATTAACAAATCCAGTATTTGCGAATAAGTCCCTCTCTTAAAATAATTTATTTTCCCTAGTAAATCAACTGGGAAAAATCCTCAAAAATCACAGAAATTCAATTTTATCATGTAATCAAACATATTAAAATTTCAGGCCTAATTTCTTCTTGAAATACTCAAAATAAAATTTAAACCCAATTATATCATATTTTCTTTTAGAAATTCATAATAAATTTTCTATAGTTCGGAAAACTCTGAAAATTAAAACCCATCTCTAAAATCATGTTTTACTTAACATAAAATTTATCCATTGCATTATAAAATATTAACTCTTGGTTTTACATCAAAACCGTGCAAATTCATATGTGAATGAATTAAAATAAATCAAACATAATATTGTTCAAGCATATCATCATCCACATCATCATAAAAACGAATTTAATCATAAATTCGAAAACATATATAACCATAGAATAAAATAGAGATGGTATGACATCATTATTCATCTTAGATATGATAAGGAATTTGAGATTTGTTGTTGATTAATCCTTCCTAGCTTTGATCCTTAGTTTTAGATTATAATCTTCATCTTTGATAATGGCCGGCTCCTTAGGGTTTTGCGTTTATTTTTGTTTTGAGAAATGAATGTGAATAGACAAGAATGATAAGTGTATAGCCGGGTAAAATAAAATGGCTATTTACTAATATGCCAATGTGTAAACTAATTAACCTTTAAACCAATTTAAAGCCCATTTATTTAATATTAAGCACGGTCCTTTATATAATTTATTCAAATCTCAATCCCCTTATCATCATTATTCTATTTAATTTATCTAATTAAATTTCCTGAATAATGTTATCAAAAATAAGGGATGTAACATTATCCCTAAGCACATCATTAATATCCTTAAGATCTCCTATTCAGAAAATGGGATAACCAAGTCAGCTAAATCAATCATAGTATTAGCATGGTAAAAATCATTCCATCTAGATGCAATTCTATGAAACTTGTCGGTTCCATAGATATCTTCGTGGTAGTCAATGAATGCATTATCAAGCTCTTTTTGATCAACAATTTCCACATTATCAACGAGTAAGGAAATAACTATGCTTATGACCTTTATCTATCTTATGAAATAAATTGGTATTCTTATCTCCTTCATCCATCAATTGGACCATAGACCTCTGCTTTTACATTATTTCCTCTCATATAATAAATTTGTCTTGTTCTTCTTTAAGGTTTAAAAGAATATTTTGCTCAAAAGAATTTAAGGTTCTAGCTTCTTCGACTTTATCTAATTTTAGGATTTAAGAAAACAATTTTCATTTTTGATTATAATGTTGCCAAAAGCATATCTATTCTATTATTTAAGAAATAACCGAGGTCCCTAAGCTTACTAACAAATGCATTTGCTATATTTCCTGAATATTTAAAATAATTGTTACTTATGGAAAGCCATTTACTTGTAACTAAATCAGTGAAATTAGTTTCTAAGACCCATATCTTTTCAAATTTAAATGTTTTATGAGTTAAGTATTTGTCCCGCAAAATGAAATGATAAAACAATGACCATAATATATTTTTGGAAGCCCATTAAATTGAAAAATATGGAATCCGTTTTCTATTTAGAAGAAATGTCAAGGAGTGCTAACTAAGGGATTCACATTGAAATCCCCCTAGTACCCAAGGACTGATGGGAAGGGATCTATACTCTAAACAATCGCTCCAAAGGATTCTTCTATTAATCTTATTATGTGGCCCATAAACATCCGATACATTTAATAAAGAGTCGCCATTTAAATCAGTGAAAATGAGATGCATCGAATGAGCTTTAATAATAATTGTATGAGCTTGGCACAGTTTTAGTTCCAACTCATCAATCAACCTCTTGAACTGCCCTAGCGGGGAGATGAACCCAATTGCCAATGTAAAGCCCCTCTAAACTTCTATGGAAAAGGTAACTCGAGCTCTCTATTTTTGTTTCTTGCAATAAGGCTATGTCAATATTACTGCCTTTTAAGAAAGTTCAAACTTTATTGCCTTAACATATATCATTTAAACCCCTAACATTACAACTGATGTATTTCATGATCTAGGTGATCGTACCCTCTCAAGTTCCTTGTTTCTAACATAGTCTATATCGCCCTAATCTACATTAAGAACAGAACTTGACCTCTTATCTAAATCAAGCATAGAACTATTAGACAAATCGTTTAACACTATAGAGTAATCGGTGCTACCTAAGCATACTGTAGAACCTGAGCTTAAGCTGATATCTCTAGTAGACAAGCAAGTGGAAACACAATAGAGCCAAGCACTCCTCTTTACTGAGCTTCCTAGGTGAAGAGACTTACGCCTAGCTGACCGCTTTGATCTTGAATCTAGTGCATCCTAATCCAAATCCACCTTACGAACCGAAACTTCAATGGGCTTAGCCGAGCTCAATTAGTCCTAGACAACCACATTCGCATAAAGCTCTAATCTGATAAGTCTGGATTTCCTCCCCACCTTAAAACTAATAGTCGCATTACCAAAACTTTTCATTACCACCCTCTACATAATTTAGAAAAAAAAGTCCTCCCATACAGAATCACACATATCCCTCCCAACAACTTCAACACTGCCTGTTAACCGGGTTTTTAACCCATCATAATTCAATTGGAGTTAAAACATTCAAACTATGCCAGAATAACTAGAGACTCAACCAAAACAACCAAAACAACCAAGCGAACAAGTCAATGGACCTTAAGGAAAATAAGCCAAGAATACACTAAGTGGATCCATCACCTATGGATCGCAAGTGATCCGTAAGGATACATTGCAAGTCATCCTAACCTCTTGCATCATGATATACTATCTCTTCTAATAATACTTGCCAAGTTTCATTGCATGCCAAACAATCTAGCTCGAGAAGTGAAGACTCATCTGATTCAAGTTATTTGACCAAAAGCAGCTAACTTAAAACGAAGCTAGAGAATTCATACGAAGTCAAATTGACTTGAAATTTTGGTAGAATGCTTAAAAGATATAAAAGAAGGCACTCACCAAAAATGGTCTTGATTGGATAAGGATAGATGGACCGTTTGTGATCTAACTAGATGGATCATTGGCGATCCCTATAGATTGGGCTCCATAACCTCAAATCTTTAAGGTAGGTCCCAAACACCCTCTAGAGTATGCAGGCAAAGTTTTGTCTGATTTCGTTAAGTTTTGACTGAGTTATGGATGATTCTTCTGGACTAGATGATCCATGAAGACGGATGATCAAACAAACTCCAGTGGACTTGATATTTGGACAAGGCATTCAAATAGATGAAAGGAAGGCATCCTAAAAGGGTGGACTTAAAAATAATTTAAGGGCATGGATTGCTAGCGATCCATCACCCATGGATCGCTAGCGACCCATCATGTTAGCTTGGGTCGCCTTCAAACTTTTTGAGCTTTTTTATGATGCTGAATATAGGCTTCTAGCAAAGCGGTTTGGCCCTAGTGCTTTCCAGGCCCTATAAATACAATCATACCTGCAACATAAACAGGATCTTTTATACTGGCTGCTTGAATTCTCCAGAGATTATTCTTCACTCTTTTCCTCCCACACAATAGTCATCTAGGGGTTCACTGTGATTCTCCAATGAAATCTTGCACTTGTGACTTGTTCTAACTTAGAAGATTTAATCAAATTGTAATTAGATTCAACTTGTAACGGCAATCAGTCAATAACAAAAGTTATAAAGTAGATGTAGGCTTCGTTAACAGCCGAATCACTATATAAATCTCTTGTCTCTTTACTTTATCTACAAGTTACTATTCCTTTTTTCTATTTTGTTTGCCTTGATGAATAAGGTTGGTGCTTTCACATTTAATTCAGGGTGTTGATCCATTTTTTGGGTAAATATTTTGGTGCTTTCACTGAGAACGAAGGTAGATCTAGAAACTTGAAGCTTGAATATGAGATTTGGGGAAAATGAAGAGGACTAACACTAGATCTAAAATTGGAGCAAGTCAACAAGAACCTGGGGGCAGTTAGGAAGTATCCTCAAATTCTCACCAATCCAACCATGTAGCTAGAGAAGAAATGAAAAGGCTGATAAAGGAGATGCATGATGGAACCTAGGCTGGGCAACAAGAGATGATGGAGGGATTCTTCCAAAGGATGGGATAACAAGGAATTGCAGAAGCTGTAGAAATTCAGACCCTAGGAAACAATACAGGAACTGCTAGAGTTGGATTAGAACAAGATGGATTGTTGCCTCCATGCTCAGAGCAACGGATACTTAGGGGCAACACGGGATTCAACTTGGGAATTAACGCCGATGATGGGATTAATATTGGAGCTGGCATCGAAAGGGCCAATAATGGAGTGATTGTTGAAACTCCAGGAACCGGTGGTATAGAAGTTAATCCAAATACTAGAGTGCAACCATAAGAGGAACATGTTCCAGGGCTACCCTGGAGGAGCGGAGGACAGAATGAGACTAGAAGAGTAGGACAGAACACTAATGTGCAACAAATAGAGTATGCATCGGATTTCATTTGCCAAGGCGGGGGGCAGAACATCGCTTTTCGGATGAAGACCTTCATTGGATGGTGAAAATTGAATTGTTGAAGTGGTAAGAAGGTTGGTTAGAGGAGGACCCACAGATCAGGGTTTGGGAGATATGAACAGAAACTCGTTTACTGCTAATATTCATAACACGAGTAATCCTCCCGATTTCAAGTTTCCCCTACTGGAAATGTACGATGGAAAGACCGATCCAATGATTCGTCTGATGAGATATATCTGACATATGGAGCTGTTGGGTGCTTCTGAGGAAGTAATGGGGTAGTGCTTCCCATTATACTTAATGGATTTGGCGGCGACGTTGTTTAGACAACTAGAGAATGGGTCCATTAGCACATGGACCGAGTTAGTGGGTAGATTTTTAAGACAATTCTGAGTTCACGTCTCACAACCGAAGAATGTGATGACATTGGCAAATGTAAAACAAAGGCCCGAAGAGACCTTGAGAAGTTGTTTAAAAGATTCAACGCAGTAGCGGCGGCTGCGACCGATAGGCCGGAACGATCAGTGATTTTGATGGCGATAGTGTTTGGAGTCATAAGCAAGACCGACTTCAAGGCTGCACTTAAGAGGGATCCACCAATGGATCTTGTTGAGTTTTACTATGAAGTTGAGAGATATTTACATCAGAAAGATGCTAACGCTGAAGATGAATCTAAAGGTGCCGAAATTTATGTTGTGGATAGCAAGGGATCCTCTGGAGAAGGATTTGGAAAAGACAAAGGGTAAATCAAAGCTGATGATGATTCTAGAGAATCGAAACAACAAAAGAGGGAGCCCAAATTATCTTCCTACTCTGAGCTGACTAAAACCCTAGAAATGATATACCTAGACACTAGGGGGCAAGTTCCCTATCGGAAGCCTCCAAGAAGAGAGCCCACTGATCGAGAGAAAGGATCCAGAAAGTTTTGCATCTTCTATGAGCTGGGCGGACATGAAACGAATGAGTGCCGACCCTTCGTGATTTGATAGAAGAACTGGTTTGGAACAACCAACAGCCGCAGTATGTGAGGAACAGAGTTGCAATAGCACGGCCGGAGTAGGCACCTCCCACAGCAGATGCTTCAAGGAATGCCTAAGGATCTGGGCCAAGACAGATAATCCCATAACCGGGATGGATGGGAAGTTAGATCCGGCCTCTACTCTTTGCATTGGTTTTTTTTGCACTTTTCTTTTCCTATATTAGCAGTAAAAACAATAATGACCCTAGTCCGCTTAGACGTGTGCTAAACCAAGATTGGTTCCTAGACATGCTCTGAGTCGGATATCTAGGATAATCGCTTAGGATAATAATCTCAGACCGCTTGGACATGCACAAAACCTATATTGGTCCCTTGCCACGCTTTGAGTTGGATGTCTGGGATAGACATTCGGGAATTCTGCTTATTTAATTTCTGCTTGTTTTCTTTGATTTGAATTTTGAATTTTGTAAAATCCATATTTAATGTGATGATTGATTTTGAACGCCATAGAGTCCCGACTGGAGAGACGGGATTGAAGTGCAAGGTGCAAGTCCGCTTGCCGGAGAGCGAGTGGATGGACTTGTATGATATCGAACGCCATGGAGTCCCGATCGGAGAGACGGACTGAAGTGCAAGAAGTAAGTCCCCTCACCAGAGAGTAAGCGAATGGGGTTACTTAATCCCCCCTTAACTTAATGAGCAAATGATCCGGAGAGATCACCCCCTGAACTGAAACGACAAATGATCCGGAGATATCATCCTCTAAACTAAAAATTAAACATTCCAAAGAGATCGCACATTAAACTTAAATGGTTCGGAGAGATTGAACCTTAAAACAGAGTTGATTTTGCGAAAAGGATTTGAATACCTTATAAATAGAATAAAACGGATAAATCCTGGATGCACAGGATGACTTTGATACATGATATGATATAATTTGATTTCGATATATGATGTGATATGATTTTGATATATGATGTGATTTTGATATATGATATTATAACCCTGAATTAAATCTGAGTGGTAATGATGTAAATCCTGGATGAAAATGGGACAATTAGAGATGTATAATGTAATTAGAGACATGTGTTGTAATAACTCCGAATGAAATCGGAATGATTGTGATGTATAGATTACAGTTAGGTAGAATCTAGAGTCCTAGGCTATAACAGGTTTAAAACAACTTGTGATTGGCAAGAGAATCCGAAGGAACTGGACGATTCACCAAGGCTAAAGCAGCTGGAAAACTCAATCATTAAAGACCGGAGACATGAACTTGTTTTTAAGCAAAACACACCTTTCATTCAAAAGGCGTACTTTGGGGGGCAAGTGTTAACCGGGTTTTTAACCCATTAGAATTCAATAGGAGTTTAAAACATTCAGACTATGCCAAAATAACTCGAGACTTAACCAAAACAACCAAGTGAACAAGTTAATGGACCCCAAGGAAAACAAGCCAAGAATACACTAAGTGGATGGATCGCAAGTGATCCATCACCTATGGATCGCTAGCAATCCATAAGGATGCATTGTGAGTCATCCTAAGCTCTTACATCATGATATACTATCTCTTCTAAGAATACTAGTCAAGTTTCATAGAATGCCAAATAATTAGCTTGAGAAGTGAAGAGACATCTAATTCAACATGTTTGACCAAAAGCAGCTAACTTAAAACAGATCTAGAGAACTCATACGGAGTCAAGTTGACTTGAAATTTTTGGAGAATACATAGAAGACATAAAAGAAGGCACTCACCAAAAATGGGCTTGATTGGATAAGGCTAGATGGATCGCTAGCGACCTAACTAGAAGGATCGCTAGCGATACATGTAGATTGGGCTCCCAACCTCAAATTTTTAGGGTAGGTCTCAAACACCCTCTAGAGTGTACCTGCAAAGTTTCGTCCGCATTTGTTAAGTTTTGAGCGAGTTATGGATGATTCTTCTGGACTAGATGACCCATGAAGACAGATGATCAAACAAACTCCAATCGACTTGATATTTGGACAAGACATTCAAATAGATGAAAGGAAGGCAACCCAAATGGGTAGACTTAAAAATAATTTAAGGGCATGGATCGCTAGCGTTCCATCACCCATGGATCGCTAGCGTTCCATCATGTTAGTTCGAGTCGCCTTCAAACTTTCTGAGCTCCTTTATGACGTTGAATACAGGCTTCTAGCAAAGCGACTTTGGCCCAAGTGCTCTCCAACCACTATAAATATAATCCTACCTGCAACATAAACAGAATCTTCTGGACTAGATGTTGGAATTTTGTAGATATTATTCTTCACTCTTCTCATCACACACAATAATCAACTAGGGGTTCACTGTGATTCTCCACTGAACTCTTGCACTTGTGACTTAATCTAACTTAGAAGATTCAATCAAATTGTAATCAGATTCAACTTGTAACAGCAGTTGGTCAATAACAAAAGTTATAAAGTGGATGCAGGCTTCATTAACAGCCGAACACTATAAAAATCTCTTGTCTCTTTACTTTATCTGCAAGTTAGTATTCCTTTTTTCTATTTTGTTTTCCTTGATGAACAAGGCTGGTGCTTTCACACTTAATCCAGGGTGTTGATCTATTTTTTAGGTAAGCACTGCCTGATTTGCATGCAGCAACACATGTTACACCAGCATAATCAACATCTCCCCCGTACACATACCGAAGCTATATCAGCATCACCTCCTAATCTAAACACTAGCATGTCCTCTTCATTGTCAAACCCCTAGCCTTGGCCTGAACCACCTCCCCTCAAATCAATTGCTTTGGTATCCCTTAAAAAATGAGTAATCAAATTAAGCACATCATCCCCCACCAACAATACCCAGTTCATGAACCCAGTTGATATTCACTTCTTTTCCACTCTCTGTTGAAACTCATCCATCCGCAGCATTACAAACCACATGGCTCGAGCAACCGCCCATTACACTACCTTTTTTGACATGTTCTTTCAAACTTGGAACCAGTGGTTCCCCACGCGATAAAAACTTCCTACCAATATTAGGTTCATCGGCTGCTGACCACCTAACTATATATGTCACACACCTCATAGACTCATTTTGCACAACTTTCTTTTCCACCAAACTATCCAACACAACAAAACTATTCCTAGTACTAAAGCAATCAACGATATTCACCCCAATAGACTTACCTGATACTGACATTAAAGAGGTGACTCAATGGTTGTTAACCCAACCCATTGACAGAGGGATCGAGGTGAAGTGGATTTGATGGTAAAACTTGAGAAGCATCCCCCTTTTAAATGTATGTGTGGCAATTCATTAAACATAATGTCTACATCTTACAACCTGCTTTTCCTTCCTTCTCAAGTTTTGCCTCCTAATCTGGCCCTTGCAACGCCGCTGCAAACCTTGACCTTGACTTCTCTAGCACTGGCTTTGACTGCTCTGACATGATTTCCGACCAAAAGACTTCACTGAAGTGATGAAAGATGTCCTCAAGCAACCCAATACATGTTTTGTTGTTGAGCCAGAGACCATCAAGCAACAACCGCTTCAGTCTCATTCATTTATAAGCTAGTTGAAAACCATGCTCTCCATACTACTTCATTGACGAGATTGCACACTTCCGTTCATGTTTATTGATTGAATAAAGAGAGCAGGATGCATGCTTGTGCCCTAGTCCACTACACCTAAAACATCTTATTGGATCCACTTCAACAAAATGATCCTATTACAACTTTTCCTTTACAACTGTCACTTAATGAACGTTCTAATAAAAAAATTTAACAACTGGTTTTCCCAGAAAGTTGTAATAAATATAGTTTTAATAACTTTTTCGCATTTTTTAGTTGTAATAAAGTTTTTTAACAACTTTCAATTCTTGACTTAAATATTAATTTATAACAACATTTATTTATAGTTGCCTTACTCATCGGCAAATGTTTGCCATTATACAGAACTACCATAACAGATGGAGGTCCAAGTGGTGACAAACCCCTTAGATGGAGGTTCATGGCAACGCCCCTATGGACGACAGTAAACCTGACTTATCAGATCGTGGGAGTCTAGAAGACAACACCACCAAGTAGAGTGTAAGGAAGCACCCTGTTGAAAAAACGATACATATTATCGGTGCAATTTTTATTTTTATACGAAACATCACTTTTATATAAATATTATTTTACTTTTTACAAATTATGCTTGGTTTCATTGTGATTTTTGTATTAAAAATAAATACCTTTACAAATTATAAATGTCTAAAAAATTTAAAATTGTATTATTTATCATTATATATTATTTAATTTTAAATTTATATCATATTATCATTTAAAACAATTATTATTTAATAACAATAAATTACGGAAATAAAATTTGACGCTGGATGGGTCATACACATCCTCAGATGATTTATTCTACTCATGCTAGAGCAATTGGCAATTGAAGCTTTGCCCCATTCCGAATTTTCACGTAAAAAAATTAATCTGCCTGGTTCAAATTAGCGAACGCTACCCCTAATGCAACTGTAACTTTCCAAGAACGTGCTTTTCCGTAAATTTCTAAAGCCCGCCTAATTTCCCACTATTATTTTCATTCACCACTTAAAATTTATTTTTCCTCATCTCCCTCGAAGAAACTTAGATGCCCAAATTAAATAAATCACAAATTCTTCTACATCAAACTTCGCACAATTCAGCCTGCGGTACCCTTTTTTGCACCAACATTGCCGTCAACTACCACTTGCATCTCGCCATCGCAGACCAGCATGTAGCATGAGTTTGTTGGAATATAGTTAAATGGAGCCCGCGGCCTGCTCATCAGTAAACAAGAAAATTGGCGACATTATTTTTAGCTTGTTAGCTCAGATTAGTACTACTTGTTTGATTCTAACATTTAATTGTACTTGATTAAACTTCTCTACTTTCATATATCAGAGATTTTCTTTCCTGCAATGATACTAGTAGCTTATAAAACATTCACAATTCAATTTAAAATATAATTTAATATATTTTCAGTTGCCTTCTGTTATACGTCTAATATACCAAAATAGAGACTAATCAATAATAAACTCGTCTCACAAGTTTACAAATCAGATTCCATTACTTTGGAATTCTGTATTAGCTATTTTTAACAATAAGTATGTTGTAATAAATTACAACAACAAACTAACAACTATATTAATAATAACTATAGCGATAAATCAAACGTTATACTATTTAAAGAAATAGTACAACGTAGATACGAAAATGTCGTAACAATTTCCTTAAGACTTTATTCAAAGTCTCCCAAGATACAACAGATGAAAGCTGCTCGAGATCGTGATGTGTATGATCTTATGTGTGATAGGACTGATTATGATTTTAAGAAATGAAGATAAAGAAGAGATAATTCGGTTTTTAAAATTAAGTGAGTAAAGTGATCAGGTTTCCTCCTTATTTATAGCCGAATTCCCAATGGCTACACCCGTTGAGAAAAGTAGCATCCTTTCATTTGCAATGCCACAAAGTGTTACTATTCGCAACAGACACTTCCTTTCATTTGCAACGCCAAAAACTGTTGATGTTTTCAACAGACACTTCCTTTCATTTGCAATGCCAAAAACTATTGCTGTTTGCAACAGCCGCGTCCGTTCGTTTGCAACGGTTCAGAACTGTTGTTGTTCGTTGTAACGGTCATCTGAAAAAATGGCGTCTCTTCATCAGTTTGCAACGGTCACAACCGTTGGAAAATCCGTATCTATTTAAACACACTTCTGTTTTAAAATCAGTCCATTTTAAGGTAGCAAAAATATATGACACAGTCCAATCTTATTGGACCCGCACCCGCACCCGATGCGGCCCGGTTCGGTCGATCGGACGGGCGGGCGGTGGCCTGCGCGCGTGTTAGTCCTTGGCCATATAGGTCCTCTACCTCGCACAAAATTACCTGACACTAATGGCCAATATAGGGATTGAGAGTACACTATATAAATAAGAAAATGGACTTATTTTTGGCGATGTAGGATATATCTCATTCACTATTTTTTGAGAATTATAACAATCCCCCACATGAATGACGAAATATGTCTCCCCCACACAAAGTGTAATATCACACAGTTCATATGAAAATAATGCTATATCGAAGATAAGTAGATATTTCACTTTGAACCTTCCCTATTTAAAACTTATCGGATATACTTGGTTAATCGGTGGATTATTTCATCTTGAACCGTCAGCCGTTATTGTATAACCAGACAATAAGCTTTACAAAACATTATTTCCCTTCACATCCAATCTCTTGGTTGTGTTCATTTTGGTCCTGAATAATTTTTGGTTCTACGAGTGTTTATAGAGAATAAAAGCCTTTAATATTCTTATAGAGCCGACCCAGCTCACACTAACATAGGTGATCACAACCATTAAGAGTATCCTACATATACCCCACTTGTTATTTTCAAGATATGATCATCATTAAAAAACATAGTTTTATCATTTTAATACTTCAGTAGGCATGCATATATATTGTGCACCATAGGAATGGAGTTGGACTAAGTCCAAACAAATGCATTACGTCTTGAGTTATTCAGAACTGGTTTGCCTATTGATCCTAGTCCGTGGGATCTCCAGTCGCTAGGATAGGTTTTCGTATAAGATAACTCTTGTTGGTTTAGGCTTTTAAACCCATTCCCCTCGATGCGCAGTTAATTTTCTCTCTTGATAAACCTTTAGTAAATGGATCCGCTAGGTTATAATTTGTTCGCACATAATCTAGGGAAATAGTTCCATTTGAGAGTAACTGCCTAACTGTGTTATGGCATCGACGAATGTGTCGTGACTTTTCATTATACACAAAGTTTTGCGCTCTGCTTAATGCTGCTTGGTTATCACAGTGTATGCATATGGCCGGTACAGGTTTAGGCCAAAACGGAATATCTTCTAAAAAGAAACGAAGCCATTCTACTTCTTCGCCTGCTTTATCTAAAGCGATGAACTTCGATTCCATAGTGGAACGAGCTATGCATGTTTGTTTAGTAGATTTCCATGACACTGCTGCCCCTGCAAAGGTAAAGACATAACCACTCATTGATTTTGATTCCTCTGAATCAGCAATCTAGTTTGCATCACTATATCCTTCTAAGACGGCAGGATATTTTCCATAATGTAAGGAATAGTTTGTGGTATTATTTAAATATCCAAGCACTCTCATTAGTGTTTTCCAGTGTTCCTTCCCTGGGTTGCTTGTATACCTGCTTAATCGACTTACTGCATAAGCTATATCTGGTCTTATGCAATTCATGAGATACATGAGACATCCTATTATATGAGAGTATTCCAGTTGCATTACACTCTCATTAGTGTTTTTATGCAGTACTTCCGATGGATTATACGGCGTTCGTACTCCTTTAATTCCAAAATTTTGAAATTTTTCAATCACTTTTTCTACATAATCTGACTGAGATAATTCAATTCCATTAGGTGTCCTTATTATTTTGATTCCCAAAATAACATATGCAACTCCTAAGTCTTTCATATCGAAATTGTTGATTAACATCTGCTTAGTGGTCTCTATTACCTTAGTATTTGGACCGAAGATTAGCATATCATCCACGTATAGACAAATCGTCACGTATGATTGTCCAATTTGTTTGTAATAATAACATTTATCACATTCATTTATACGAAAATCATTTGTCATCATGACACTATCAAATTTTGTGTGCCATTGTTTTGGAGCTTGTTTTAGTCCGTATAATGATTTGACTAATCTACATACTTTGTTATCATTTCCCTTGGATATAAAATTCTCAGGTTGTTCCATGTAAATCTCCTCATCGAGATCTCTATTTAAGAATGTCATCTTTACATCCATTTGATGAATCTGTAGACTATAGATGGATGCAATTGCTATTAACAGTCTTATAGAGGTTATTCGTGTTACTAGTGAATAGGTATCGAAGAAGTCTACACCTTCTTTTTGATGATATCCTTTGGCTACCAATCTTGCTTTGTATTTGTCGATGGAACCATCTGGTTTCATCTTCTTTTTGAAGATCCATTTACAGCTAATTAGTTTTAATCCAGGTGGAAGATCAACTATTTCCCAAGTTTTGTTACTCAGAATTGAATCAATTTCACTTTGGATTGCTTTTTCCCAACATGTGGATTCAGAAGATGACATTACTTTCTTGTACGTTTGAGGTTCGTGTTCTAACATATATGTTAAAAATTCCAAACCAAATGTCTTGGAAGTTCTTGCCCTTACACTTATTCTTGGTTCAACTTTCTCAGTTTCACGATGAGTTTCATCTTCATGTGATTTACTAAATTCTTCTCTTCCTTTTGGGGACATTATTTCCTTCATTTCATTTGTGTGGAAACACATCTTTAGAGAATGAGGCGTCTCTTGATTCCATGATTGTATTTACATGAATATCAGTAATATCAGACTAGAATACCAAAAATCTGTAGGCACTACTATTTTGGGCTGGCCCTAAATAGTAACAATCTACTGTTTTTGGTCCAAGTTTGACTTTCTTGGGAGGCGGAATTGGAACTTTTGCCAAGCACCCCCACACTTTGAGGTATTTAAAACTTGGTATGTGTCCTTTCCATAACTCATATGGAATTTTTCTTGTTTTATTGTGAGGAACCTTATTTAATATATGATTAGACATATTTAAGGCTTCCCTCCATAAGTTCGTCGGTAGGCTAGAAGTTAAGAGCATCGCATTAATCATATCTTTTAATGTTCTATTCTTTCTCTCAGCTATACCATTTTGTTGTGGTGAATATGGTGCTGTTGTTTGATGAATTATACCATTTTCGGCACAGAATCGTTCAAATGGTGATTCATATCCTCCACCTCGATCAGATCTCAATATCTTGATCTTTTTATTTAACCGATTTTCTACCTTAGCTTTGTACTTCATAAACGATGTAATTGCTTCATTCTTGCTATTTAAAAGATATACATAGCAATATCGTGTATAATCATCGATAAAGGTAATAAAGTATCTTTTCCCACCTTTTGTAGGTAATGATTTGAAATCACATAAATTGGTATGAACCAAACCTAGTGGTTCGGTGCTTTTATCAACTGTATAAAATGGTTTTTTGACCATTTTTCCTTCTACGCATGTCTCACATTTGTAGTTTTTATCTACTTGGAATTTCGGAATTAATCCCAAGCTTGATAGTTTTTCCATTTTTCGAAAATTTATGTGTCCTAATCTATCATGCCATAGTAAAATTTCATGCTCAAGCAAATAAGAAACTTCAATTTTATTAATAGCATAATCAGAATACATAGTTTTATTGCCGACAACGACTACATTTGCCTTAAATAGGCCATCACATAAATAACCCCTTCCTATATACATTCCAGCTTTGGATAGAACCATCTTGTCTGACTCGAAGACCATTTTGAATCCTTTCTTTGATAGCACTGGACCAGAGACGAGATTCTTGCGTATGTTTGGAACGTGGAGCACGTCATTCAACTTGACAGTTTTTCTAGAAGTAAATTTGAGGATTACTGTGCCACTGCCTTCGATCGTGGAAACTGCAGAATTACCCATGTAGAGTTTTTCTTCCTGATCGAATTTCTGGTATATAGAAAACATGGATTTGTCAGAGCAAACATGATGAGTAGCGCCTGTGTCCACCCACCATTGGTCAGGGTTCTGAACCAAATTGCATTCAAATATAACTGCTGAAAAATTAGACTCGTCTACTTCCATGTTATCCACCATATTTGCCTCTGAGTTGCGTTCCTTCTTGTGTCTGCAATCTCTAGCGGCGTGTCCTGCTTTTCCACAAACCCAACACTCGCTATTAAACTTCTTGGTTCGTTTGCGGTCTTTGAGTTTGTTTTCAGGCGCTTTTCTCTTATGCGGGAATTTCTTCTTCTTGTTTTTCATGAAATTCCCTTTGTTCTTTGACTCTTCTGCCACAAATGCCTCTTCGCTTTGTTTTGTCACTCCGCAGTTATCAGCCTCAATTTTTAGTCTGACATTAAGATCTTCTAAGGAAATTTCATTTTTCTTATGTTTCAGATAATTGTGGTAGTCTTTCCAGGATGGTGGTAATTTCCCTGTTATCGCTTCAACAAGGAAAGATTCTCCAACTTTATGTCCTTCTACTTCAATTTCATGAATTATGAGTTGGAGTTCTTGCACTTGACTAGTTACGGATTTGGAGTCAACCATTTTGTATTCCATAAACTCATCTACGATGAACTTCTACAAACTGACATTCTGCATTTTGTATTTATATGCAAGTGCAGTCCATAAGGATTTTGCTGTCTGGTGTGGCTGATATACTTTATATAGTACTTTATCTAGATAATTCAGAATGTAGTTTCGGCACAGGAAGTCCGAATGCTTC
The DNA here is from genome assembly GCA_030737815.1 of Allium fistulosum. NCBI lineage: Eukaryota > Viridiplantae > Streptophyta > Magnoliopsida > Asparagales > Amaryllidaceae > Allium > Allium fistulosum. The sequence continues at coordinate 608,882,073 of CM060908.1, read as the reverse complement.
CATGAGTCAATTCCGAGAAAAACAGCTGCATCTTTTTCTCTAGTTTGTCCGTCTTTAGGCTTTGGTTCATCCTCCTCGATGCACTTCTGCGGCCCTAGCGTGGTGAGATAAAACAGCATTTGATTTTACCATGTTATGAAGTCATCACCATCTCCTTTGAATGGATCAGGCCTATTGTGAGTAGTAGCCTTTATTGATAGTTCAACTGTTGCCATCTCTTTTTTAGTGAAAACGGGAAAGTCTTAAGATGTTATACGTCTAGTATACAAAAACTGAGACTAATCGATAATAAACTCATCTCATAAGTTTACAAATCAGATTTCCACTACTTTGGAATTATGTATTAGCTATTTTTAACAATAAGTATGTTGTAATTAATTACAACAACAAACTAACAACTATAGTAATAATAACTATAGCGATAAATCAAACGTTATACTATTTAAAGAAATAGTACAACGTAGAAACGAAAATGATATATATATATATATAAATATAAATCAACTAGAAATCTAACCGGTTGAAGAAGGAAATTTCGTCCGAGGCTTGTCGTAACAATTTCCTTAAGACTTTATTCAAAGTCTCCCAAGATACAACAGACGTAAGCTGTTCGAGATCGTGATGTGTATGATCTTATGTGTGATAGGACTGATTTTGATTTTAAGAAATGAAGATAAAGAAGAGATAATTCAGTTTTTAAAATTAAGTGATCACGTCCGTTCGTTTGCAACGGTTCAGAACTGTTGCAAAAATATGCCGTCTTTTCATCGGTCACAACCGTTGGAAAATCCGTATCTATTTAAACACACTTCTGTTTTAAAATCAGTCCATTTTTTAGGTAGCAAAAATATATGACACAGTCCAATCTTATTGGACCCGAACCCGCACCCGACCTGGCACGGTTCGGTCGGTCGGACGGGCAGGAGGCGGTGCGCGCGCGTGTTAGTCCATGGCCATATAGGTCCTCCAACTCGCACAAAATTACCTGACCCTGAGGGCCAATATAGGGATTGAGAGTACACTATATAAACAAGAAAATGAACTTATTTTTTGTGATGTGGGATATATCTCATTCACTATATTTTGAGAATTCTAACAATCCCCCACATGAATGACGATATATGTCTCCCCCACACAAAGTGTAATATCACACAGTTCATATGAAAATAATGCTATATCGAGGATAAGTAGATATTTCACTTTGAACCTTCCCTATTTAAAACTTATCGGATATACTTGGCTAATCGGTGAATTATTTCATCTTGAACCGTCAGCCGTTATTGTATAACCAGACAATAAGCTTTACAAAACATTATTTCCCTTCACATCCAATCTCTTGGTTGTTTTCATTTTGGTCCTGAATAATTTTTGGTTTTGCGAGTGTTTATAGAGAATAAAAGCCTTTAATATTCTCATAGAGCCGACCCAGCTCACACTAACATAGGTGATCACAACCATTAAGAGTATCCTACATGTACCCCACTTGTTATTTTCAAGATATGATCATCATTAAAAAACATAGTTTTATCCTTTTAATACTTCTGTAGGCATGCATTTAAATTGTGCACCATAGGAATGGAGTAGGACTAAGTCCAAACAAATGCATTATGTCTTGAGTTATTCAGAACTGGTTTGCCTATTGATCCTAGTCCGTGGGATCTCCAGTCGCTAGGATAGGTTTCCGTATAAGATAACTCTTGTTGGTTTAGGCTTATAAAACCATTCCCCTCGATGCGTAGTTAATTTTCTCTCTTGATAAACCTTTAGGAAATGGATCCGCTAGGTTATCATTTGTACGCACATAATCTATGAAAATAGTTTCATATGAGAGTAACTGCCTAACTGTGTTATGGCGTCGACGAATGTGTCATGACTTTCAATTATACCCAAAGTTTTGCGCTCTGCTTAATGCTGCTCGGTTATCACAGTGTATGCATATAGCCGGTACAGGTTTAGGCCAAAACGGAATATCTTCTAAAAAGTAACGAAGCCATTCTGCTTCTTCGCCTGCTTTATCTAAAGCAATGAACTCCGATTCCATAGTGGAACGAGCTATGCATGTTTGTTTAGTAGATTTCCATGACACTGCTTCCCCTGCTAAGGTAAAGACATAACCACTCGTTGATTTTGATTCCTATGAATCAGCAATCCAGTTTACATCACTATATCCTTCTAAGACGGCAGGATATTTTCCATAATGTAAGGAATAGTTTGTGGTATTTTTTAAATATCCAAGCACTCTCATTAGTGCTTTCCAGTGTTCCTTCCCTGGGTTGCTTGTATACCTGCTTAATCGACTTATTGCATAAGCTATATCTGGTCTTATGCAATTCATGAGATACATGAGACATCCTATTACACCAGAGTATTCCAGTTGCATTACACTCTCATTAGTGTTTTTATGCAGTACTTCCGATGGATTATACGACGTTCGTACTCCTTTAATTCCAAAATTTTGAAAATTTTCAATCACTTTTTCTACATAATGTGGCTGAGATAATTCAATTCCATTAGGTATCCTTATTATTTTGACTCCCAAAATAACATCTGCAACTCCTAAGTCTTTCATATCGAAATTGTTGATTAACATCTGCTTAGTGGTCTCTATTACCTTAGTATTTGGACCAAAGATTAGCATACCGTCTACGTATAGACAAATCATCACGTATGATTGTCCAATTTGTTTGTAATAAACACATTTATCACATTCATTTATACGAAAACCATTTTCATCATGACACTATCAAATTTTGCGTGCCATTGTTTTGGAGCTTGTTTTAGTCCGTATAATGATTTGACTAATCTACATACTTTGTTTTTAGTTCCTTTGGATATAAAACCCTCAGGTTGCTCCATGTAAATCTCCTCTTCGAGATTTCCATTTAAGAATGCCGTCTTTACATCCATTTGATGAATCTGTAGATTATAGATGGATGCAATTGCTATTAACAGTCTTATAGAGGTTATTCGTGTTACTGGTGAATAGGAATCGAAGAAGTCTACACCTTCTTTTTGATGATATCCTTTGGCTACCAATCTTCTTTTGTGTTTGTCGATGGAACCATCCGGTTTCATCTTCTTTTTGAAGATCCATTTACAACCAATTGGTTTTATTCTAGGTGGAAGATCAACTATTTCCCAAGTTTTATTACTCAAAATTGAATCAATTTCACTTTGGATTGCTTTTTTCCAACAAGAGGATTCAGAAGATGACATTGCTTTCTTGTACGTTTGAGGTTCGTGTTCTAACATATATGTTAAAATTTTCGAACCAAATATCTTGGATGTTCTTGCCCTTAAACTTCTTCTTCGTCCTACTTTCTCAGTTTCACGATGAGTTTCATCTTCATGTGATTTACTCAATTCTTCTCGTCCTTTTGGGGACATTATTTCCTTCATTTCTTTTGTGTGGAAACACATCTTCTGAGAATGAGGTGTCTCTTGATTCCATGATTGTATTTATATGAATATCAGTTATATTAGACTTGAATACCAAAAATCTGTAGGCACTACTATTTTGGGCTGGCCTTAAATAGTAACAATCTACTGTTTTTGGTCCAAGTTTGACTTTCTTGAGAGGCGGAACTGGAACTTTTGCCAAGCACCCCCACACTTTGAGGTATTTAAAACTTGGTTTGTGTCATTTCCATAACTCATATGGAATTGTTCTTGTTTTATTGTGAGGAACCTTATTTAATATGTGATTAGACATATTTAAGGCTTCCCCCCACAAGTTCGTCGGTAGGCCAGAAGTTAAGAGCATCGCATTAATCATATCTTTTAATGTTCTATTCTTTCTCTCGGCTATACCATTTTGTTGTGGTGAATATGGTGCTGTTGTTTGATGAATTATACCATTTTCGGCATAGAATTGTTCAAATGGTGATTCATATTCTCCACCTCGATCAGATCTCAATATCTTGATCTTTTTATTTAACTGATTTTCTACCTTAGCTTTGTACTTCATAAACAATGTAATTGCTTCATTCTTGCTATTTAAAAGATATACATAACAATATCATGTATAATCATCAATAAAGGTAATAAAGTATCTTTTCCCACCTTTTGTAGGTAATGATTTGAAATCACATAAATCGGTATGAACCAAACCTAGTGGTTCGGTGCTTTTATCGACTGTATGAAATGGTTTTTTGACCATTTTTGCTTCTACGCATGTCTCACATTTGTAGTTTTTATCTACTTGGAATTTCGGAATTAATCCCAAGCTTGATAGTTTTTCCATTTTTCGAAAATTTATGTGTCCTAATCTATCATGCTATAGTAAAATTTCATGCTCAAGCAAATAAGAAACTTCAATTTTATTAATAGCATAATCAGAATACATAGTTTTATTGCCGACAACGGCTACATTTGCCTTAAATAGGCCATCACATAAATATCCCCTTCCTATATACATTCCAGCTTTGGACAGAACCATCTTGTCTGACTCGAAGACCATTTTGAATCCTTTCTTTGATAGCACTGGACCAGAGATGAGATTCTTGCGTATGTATGGAATGTGGAGCACGTCATTCAACTTGATAGTTTTTCTGGAAGTAAATTTGAGGATTACTGTGCCATTGCCTTCGATCGTGGTAACTGCAGAATTACCCATGTAGAGTTTTTCTTCCTGATCGAATTTCTGGTATATAGAAAACATGGGTTTGTCAGAGCAAACATGACGAGTAGCGCCTATGTCCACCTACCATTGGTTAGTGTTCTGAACCAAATTGCATTCAGATATAACTACTGAAAAATTAGACTCGTCTACTTCCATGTTATCCACCATATTTGCCTCTGAGTTGCGTTCCTTCTTGTGTCTGCAATCTCTAGCGGTGTGTCCTGCTTTTCCACAAACCTAACACTTGCCATTAAACTTCTTGGTTCGTTTGTTGTCTTTGAGTTTGTTTTCAGGCGCTTTTCTCTTCTGCGGGAATTTCTTCTTCTTGTTTTTCATGAAATGCCCTTTGTTCTTTGACTCTTCTGCCACAAATGCCTCTTCGCTTTATTTTGTCACTCCACGGTTATCAGCCTCAATTTTTAGTCTGACATTAAGATCTTCTAAGGAAATTTCCTTTTTCTTATGTTTCAGATAATTGCGGTAGTCTTTCCAGGATGGTGGTAATTTCCCTACTATCGCTTCAACAAGGAAAGATTCTCCAACTTTATGTCCTTCTGCTTCAATTTCATGAATTATGAGTTGGAGTTCTTGCACTTGACTAGTTACGGATTTGGAGTCAACCATTTTGTATTCCATAAACTCATCTACGATGAACTTCTACAAACTGACATTCTGCATTTTGTATTTATGTGCAAGTGCAGTCCATAAGGATTTTGCTGTCTGGTGTGGCTGATATACTTTATATAGTACTTTATCTAGACAATTCAGAATGTAGTTTCGGCACAAGAAGTCTGAATGCTTCCATGAGTCAATTCCGAGAAAAACAGCTACATCTTTTTCTCTAGTTTGTCCGTCTTTAGGCTTTGGTTCATCCTCCTCGATGCACTTCTGCGGCCCTAACGTGGTGAGATAAAACAGCATTTTATTTTACCATGTTATGAAGTCATTACCATCACCTTTGAATGGATCAGGCCTGTTGTGAGTAGTAGCCTTTGTTGATAGTTCAACTGTTGTCATCTCTGTTTTAGTGAAAACGGGAAAGTCTTAAGATATTATATGTCTAATATACCAAAACAGAGACTAATCAATAATAAACTCATCTCATAAGTTTACAAATCAGATTTCCACTACTTTGGAATTCTGTATTAGCTATTTTTAACAATAAGTATGTTGTAATTAATTACAACAACAAACTAACAACTATAGTAATAATAACTATAGCGATAAATCAAACGTTATACTATTTAAAGAAATAGTACAACGTAGAAATGAAAATGATATATATAAAAAAAAATATAAATCAACTAGAAATCTAACCGGTTGAAGAAGGAAATTTCGTCCGAGGCTTGTCGTAACAATTTCCTTAAGACTTTATTCAAAGTCTCCCAAGATACAACAGACGTAAGCTGTTCGAGATCGTGTTGTGTAAGTTCTTCTGTGTGATATGACTGATTATGATTTTAAGAAATGAAGATAAAGAAGAGATAATTCGGTTTTTAAAATTAAGTGATCGCGTCCGTTCGTTTGCAACGGTTCAGAACTGTTGCAAAAAAAATCACGTCTTTTCATCGGTCACAACCGTTGGAAAATCCGTATCTATTTAAACACACTTCTGTTTTAAAATCAGTTCATTTTTTAGGTAGCAAAAATATATGACACAGTCCAATCTTATTGGACCCACACCCGCACCTGACCCGGCCCGGTTCGGTCAGTCGGACGGGCAGGAGGCGGCGCGCGCGCGTGTTAGTCCATGGCCATATAGGTCCTCCACCTCGCACAAAATTACCTGACCCTAAGGGCTAATATAGGGATTGAGAGTACACTATATAAACAAGAAAATGAACTTATTTTTTGCGATGTGGGATATATCTCATTCACTATATTTTGAGAATTCTAACAATCCCCCACATGAATGACGATATATGTCTCCCCCACACAAAGTGTAATATCACACAGTTCATTTGAAAATAATGCTATATCGAGGATAAGTTGATATTTCACTTTGAACCTTCCCTATTTAAAAATTATCGGATATACTTGGCTAATCAGTGAATTATTTCATCTTGAACCGTCAGCCGTTATTGTATAACCAGACAATAAGCTTTACAAAACATTATTTTCCTTCACATCCAATCTCTTGGTTGTTTTCATTTTAGTCCTGAATAATTTTTGGTTTTGCGAGTGTTTATAGAGAATAAAAGCCTTTAATATTCTCATAGAGCCGACCCAGCTCACACTAACATAGGTGATCACAACCATTAAGAGTATCCTACATATACCTCACTTGTTATTTTCAAGATATGATCATCATTAAAACACATAGTTTTATCCTTTTAATACTTCTATAGGCATGCATTTATATTGTGCACCATAGGATTAGAGTAGGACTAAGTCCAAACAAATGCATTACGTCTTGAGTTATTCAGAACTGGTTTGCCTATTGATCCTAGTCCGTGGGATCTCCAGTCGCTAGGATAGGTTTCCGTATAAGATAACTCTTGTTGGTTTAGGCTTATAAACCCATTCCCCTCGATGCGCAGTTAATTTTCTCTCTTGATAAACCTTTAGTAAATGGATCCGCTAGGTTATCATTTGTACGCACATAATCTTTGAAAATAGTTCCATATGAGAGTAACTGCCTAACTGTGTTATGGCGTCGACGAATGTGTCATGACTTTCCATTATACACAAAGTTTTGCGCTCTGCTTAATGCTGCTTGGTTATCACAGTGTATGCATATAGCCGGTACAGGTTTAGGCCAAAACGGAATATCTTCTAAAAAGTAACGAAGCCATTCTGCTTCTTCGCCTGCTTTATCTAAAGCAATGAACTCTGATTCCATAGTGGAACGAGCTATGCATGTTTGTTTAGTAGATTTCCATGACACTGCTGCCCCTGCAAAGGTAAAGACATAACCATTCGTTGATTTTGATTTCTCTGAATCAGCAATCCAGTTTGCATCACTATATCCTTCTAAGACGGCAGGATATTTTCCATAATGTAAGGAAGAGTTTGTGGTATTTTTTAAATATCCAAGCACTCTCATTAGTGCTTTCTAGTGTTCCTTCCCTGGGTTGCTTGTATACCTGCTTAATCGACTTACTACATAAGCTATATCTGGTCTTGTGCAATTCATGAGACACATGAGACATCCTATTACACCAGAGTATTCCAGTTGCATTACACTCTCATTAGTGTTTTTAAGCAGTACTTCCGATGGATTATACGGCGTTCATACTCCTTTAATTCCAAAATTTTGAAATTTTTCAATCACTTTTTCTACATAATGTGACTGAGATAATTCAATTCCATTAGGTGTCCTTATTATTTTGACTCCCAAAATAACATCTGCAACTCCTAAGTCTTTCATATCGAAATTGTTGATTAACATCTGCTTAGTGGTCTCTATTACCTTAGTATTTGGACCGAAGATTAGCATACCGTCTACGTATAGACAAATCATCACGTATGATTGTCCAATTTGTTTGTAATAAACACATTTATCACATTCATTTATCCCAAAACCATTTTTCATCATGACACTATCAAATTTTGCGTGCCATTGTTTTGGAGCTTGTTTTAGTCCGTATAATGATTTGACTAATCTACATACTTTGTTTTCATTTCCTTTGGATATAAAACCCTCAGGTTGCTCCATGTAAATCTCCTCATCGAGATTTCCATTTAAGAATGCCGTCTTTACATCCATTTGATGAATCTGTAGATTATAGATGGATGCAATTGATATTAACAGTCTTATAGAGGTTATTCGTGTTACTGGTGAATAGGTATCGAAGAAGTCTACACCTTCTTTTTGATGATATCCTTTGGCTACCAATCTTGCTTTGTATTTGTCGATGGAACCATCTGGTTTCATCTTCCTTTTGAAGATCCATTTACAACCAATTGGTTTTATTCCAGGTGGAAGATCAACTATTTCCCAAGTTTTATTACTCAAAATTGAATCAATTTCACTTTGGATTGCTTTTTTCCAACAAGAGGATTCAGAAGATGACATTTCTTTCTTGTACGTTTGAGTTTCGTGTTCTAACATATATGTTAAAAATTCCGAACCAAATGTCTTGGAAGTTCTTGCCCTTACGCTTCTTCTTGGTTCAACTTTCTCAGTTTCACGATGAGTTTCATCTTCATGTGATTTACTCAATTCTTCTCGTCCTTTTGGGGACATTATTTCCTTCATTTCTTTTGTGTGGAAACACATCTTCAGAGAATGAGGCGTCTCTTGATTCCATGATTGTATTTACATGAATATCTGTTATATCAGACTTGAATACCAAAAATCTGTAGGCACTACTATTTTGGGCTGGCTCTAAATAGTAACAATCTACTGTTTTTTGTCCTAGTTTGACTTTCTTGGGAGGCGGAACTGGAACTTTTGCCAAGCACCCCCACACTTTGAGTTATTTAAAACTTGGTTTGTGTCATTTCCATAACTCATATGGAATTGTTCTTTTTTTATTGTGAGGAACCTTATTTAATATATGATTAGACATATTTAAGGCTTCCCCCCACAAGTTCGTCGGTAGGCCAGAAGTTAAGAGCATCGCATTAATCATATCTTTTAATGTTCTATTCTTTCTCTCGGCTATACCATTTTGTTGTGGTGAATATGGTGTTGTTGTTTGATGAATTATACCATTTTCGGCACAGAATTGTTCAAATGGTGATTCATATTCTCCGCCTCGATCAGATCTCAATATCTTGATCTTTTTATTTAACTGATTTTCTACCTTAGCTTTGTACTTCATAAACAATGTAATTGCTTCATTCTTGCTATTTAAAAGATATACATAACAATATCATGTATAATCATCAATAAAGGTAATAAAGTATCTTTTCCCACATTTTGTAGGTAATGATTTGAAATCGCATAAATCGGTATGAACCAAACCTAGTGGTTCGGTGCTTTTATCAACTATATGAAATGGTTTTTTGACCATTTTTGCTTCTACACATGTCTCATATTTGTAGTTTTTATATACTTGGAATTTCAGAATTAATCCCAAGCTTGATAGTTTTTCCATTTTTCGAAAATTTATGTGTCCTAATCTATCATGCCATAGTAAAATTTCATGCTCGAGCAAATAAGAAACTTCAATTTTATTAATAGCATAATCAGAATACATAGTTTTATTGCCGACAACGGCTACATTTGCCTTAAATAGGCCATCACATAAATATCCCCTTCCTATATACATTCCAGCTTTGGACAGAACCATCTTGTCTGACTCGAAAACCATTTTGAATCCTTTCTTTGATAGCACTGGACCAGAGATGAGATTCTTGCATATGTTTGGAACGTGGAGCACGTCATTCAACTTGACAGTTTTTCCAGAAGTAAATTTGAGGATTACTGTGCCACCGCCTTCGATCGTGGAAACTGCAGAATTACCCATGTAGAGTTTTTCTTCCTGATCGAATTTCTAGTATATAGAAAACATGGATTTGTCAGAGCAAACATGACGAGTAGCGCTTGTGTCCACCCACCATTGGTTAGGGTTCTGAACCAAATTGCATTCAGATATAACTGCTGAAAAATTAGACTCATCTACTTCCATGTTATCCACCATATTTGCCTCTGAGTTGCGTTCCTTCTTGTGTCTGCAATCTCTAGCGGCATGTCCTGCTTTCCCACAAACCCAACACTTGCCATTAAACTTCTTGGTTCATTTGTTGTCTTTGAGTTTGTTTTCAGGCACTTTTCTCTTCTGCGGGAGTTTCTTCTTCTTGTTTTTCATGAAATGCCCTTTATTCTTTGACTCTTTTGCCACAAATGCCTCTTCGCTTTGTTTTGTCACTCCGCGGTTATCGGCCTCAATTTTTAGTCTGACATTAAGGTCTTCTAAGGAAATTTCCTTTTTCTTATGTTTCAGATAATTGCGATAGTCTTTCCAGGATGATGGTAATTTCCCTGCTATCGCTTCAACAAGGAAAGATTCTCCAACTTTATGTCCTTCTACTTCAATTTCATGAATTATGAGTTGGAGTTCTTGCACTTGACTAGTTACGGATTTAGAGTCAACCATTTTGTATTCCATAAACTCATATACGATGAACTTCTTCAAACTGACATTCTGCATTTTGTATTTATGTGCAAGTGCAGTCCATAAGGATTTTGCTGTCTGGTGTGGCTGATATACTTTATATAGTACTTTATCCAGACAATTCAGAATGTAGTTTCAGCACAGGAAGTCCGAATGCTTCCATGAGTCAATTCCGAGAAAAAAAGCTGCATCTTTTTCTCTAGTTTGTCCGTCTTTAGGCTTTGGTTCATCCTCCTCGATGCACTTCTACAGCCCTAGCGTGGTGAGATAAAACAGCATTTGATTTTGCCATGTTATGAAGTCATCACCGTCTCCTTTGAACGGATCAGGCCTGTTGTGAGTAGTAGCCTTTGTTGATAGTTCAACTGTTGCCATCTCTGTTTTAGTGAAAACAGGAAAGTCTTAAGATGTTAGACGTCCAGTATACCAAAACAGAGACTAATCAATAATAAACTCGTCTCATAAATTTACAAATCAGATTTCCACTACTTTGAAATTCTGTATTAGTTATTTTTAACAATAAGTATGTTGTAATTAGTTACAACAACAAACTAACAACTATAGTAATAATAACTATAGCGATAAATCAAACGTTATACTATATAAAGAAATAGTACAACGTAGAAACGAAAATGATATATATATATATATATATATATATATATATATCAACTAGAAATCTAACCGGCTGAAGAAGGAAATTTCGTCCGATGTTTGTCGTAACAATTTCCTTAAGACTTTATTCAAAGTCTCCCAAGATACAACAGACGTAAGGTGCTCGAGATCGTGATATGTATGATCTTATGTGTGATAGGACTGATTATGATTTTAAGAAATGAAGATAAATGAGAGATAATTCTGTTTTTAAAATTAGGTGATCGCGTCCGTTCGTTTGCAACGGTTCAGAACTGTTGCAAAAAAATCACGTCTTTTCATCGGTCACGACCGTTGGAAAATCCATATCTATTTAAATACAATCTTATTGGACCTGCACCCGGTTCGGTCAGACGAGCGGCGGCGCAGACGTTATTACATGGCCATATAGGTCATCCCTCTCACATAAAATTACCTGACCCAAAAGGTCGATATAAGGATTGAGAGTACACTATATAAACAAGAAAATGGACTTGTTTTTGGCGATGTGGGATATATCTCATTCACTATTTTTTGAGAATTCTAACACCTTCTAGCAATCATATAGCATTTGTAAATAAATACATAACGTTGTGAACACTTTTTAGTCTGCTCCCTACGTTTATGCACCAACAATAAAAATAATGTTTGTGGATTAATGGTAAAAGCTACATGTGACAATTAATTTTTGCTAAATGTATAAGGTGGTTTATCATATGATCTCACATCCGTTTGGACAATATATCCTCAAGCAAATTCATGTCAACACATTATGCATCTATAAAGTTGTATACAACTTATGCTATTTAATTTGCCTCTTATTATTCTAGCAGTGTATGCTTAGTTGTACACATACGATATATCACTTTCTGTACTGCATTTAAACTAATCTAAAAGATAGTAAGGATATGTTTTGTAGTTAAGGACATCTGATTCAATTTTGATTAAGCAGTTCAATTTTTGACCAAGCCTGTTTTTTTTATTGAACATGTTTTTTGGCCGAGCATCAATATCTGGATGTGCATGAATTTCTGACTGTGCAGTTGACTGAGCAAAAGCCTGAGCAAAATCACACAGTTCAATGGGACTAGCGTCAATATACTGGTGCCTTAGGGGTGCAGCTTGAGTTTCAATATGTTCAGGCCGAGCATTCTCATTGTGCACAGCCAGTGCATCATGTGCACATGGTGCACACATCAGAGCGCCAACATCTTAAACATCATATGGAGGCACAGTAGCTTGAGAGTGTGGTTGCAGTTCACTGAAATGATGAGCTTCGGTGTGATGAAGTACAAAAGTATGACCACCAGATATCGATTGATAAAAGAGCATGATGATGCTGTGACACAAGCAGCATATCGAGAGTAGCTAGCCCATGGCTGTGCCTTGGAAACTGATGCTGCAACTAAGGGTAAGGTTGCATTCACAACCGAAGTGTGGTTATGGAGAGATACAGCTTGTACCAAGTTTGCCAAGGTACTGCATCGTTATTTATAGTTCTGATCAAATAGTTCCATGCCCACTTACTGTATCCTAAGCTTATTATTTATACTGCTTATGCAAACCATTCCCAAGATGTCAATGAACTCTTTCCAAACTGCATTCCCTTCCTTTTCCAGTAATAAAGTTGCAAGTTTTCAAACAAAGTTGACATCTGTTGGATAGGATTTAGTAATATATCAAACCTCAGATCTAATGAAATAAATGCATGCACCAATGTTTACATATACACCTGATGGTCACACATGGATGCATGTATATTTACACGTGCACGTGCCCAATTTAAAGGCAAGTCTGCCTTGATTTTGGGCAACGATGGAAAGGGCAACACAAGCTTTTAACTGCTTAAAAATGTGGCATTGTAGAGCCTTCTACAGGCTTAACTTAATTTGTTTCAACAAAATTAACATGTATATCATTAAAGATAACAAACTGTTTAATATTATTTCGAACAAGTTTGTGTAAAATTTATTGATATAGCTTCAAGTAGTCTCTTAATCGTGCATAATCAGTTACAGGTAGTAGTTATAGAGCATGATAATTAACTATTTAATATCCAAGGCGTCCTTAAAACATAGAAGCCTATTTGGAAAAACCAAACCAATATTCTTCTGTTCTTTTTTATAGAGTTTGGGTATGTTCTAGGGACAATTCTGTAATTTATTATTAATTATTAACTCTGTAATTAATTATCGTTTGTAATAAAGGTGTTTTCTTTCTGTTATATATTCGTTATAATGTCTTATAAATAATTAAATGTTTAATTAAAATTTATTTAACAGAAAATCCAAAAATGATGTATTTGTGATATTAATTAAAAATAGTTGTAATCATGGGTATTGTATTACAATATACTAAATACATCGTTTTAAATATTCATAGTGAAGATGTATTGAGATTGTATATCGATGCATCCATTGAGACTACAGTACGCAATGCTTTTTAAATATTGGGCAGCGTATTACTCATGGCTGTTGAGATCACTAAGATGTTACATATTGATAGTTATTAAATAACTATGAAATGACTCACTCGATAGCTTTATGTTGGTTTACATAATTAAATGTCAAATAAAAAATATCGATGTGACTAATTTACACAGTTTTTTGATTTGAGAATACTGTCGATTTTCAATATGAAAACTTCATTTTGATTATAGTCAAATCATGACACAACGTCCATCAAATAGCTATAGTTGGGTCGAGCGAAAGTATTGTAAGTGAAACAGTAGTTAAGAGAAGATTCTTCTTCTCAATTATATGAGGTTAGCATCACGATCAATTGATGTGAACTTAAAATCAAAATCTTTGACCATAGTAGTTTAGTTAATAATAATTGTTATTATTGAACCAATGACTTTGTATTTGGACTATAAAATTGAATATGGACGATATTAGAATTTTGACCATTATTAAATTTCATAGGTCCAAAGTGATATAGTTTTGACGAAGAGAATTGGTATAAATAATTGTCACTATCGGATAACGCTTAGTAAAATAAAATTGGATTTTACCAAAACCAAGTAAGCTATAATTTGACTATAATGTCACGCCATCTACTAAGTGACGTGTGAACGTTAATATTTGAAATGTTCAATATTAACCATCGACCAAATTTACACTTACGAGTCATACAACCGAAACATTGGATATTCTTTTTACCATATGATTTAAATAATTTATAATTTATTGTAAATTAATTATATTAATTAGTATTTATGAAATATTAATTATAAAATTTTATTTGATGTATATTGGACAATATTAAACAGTGTGTTTATAATAGTTATAAATATACTGCTCGATATTCGATATCGGTATATGTTTAAATAATATTTAAAATTGCATTGAATATTGTTCAGACTTGGACCAAATTTGAGACCCAAATGTGCATGATATTTTCGGCTGTAGGAGGCATGGTTTGGGCTGCCATATGATGGCAATTAGGGAGGATTTTGAATGGTTAAAATAAAGATTATTATGTGATCCACTTTTCACTCTCTTGACTTCCTATTTACACCATTCTTCTGATTCTTTTGCTCTTCTCCCTCTCTTATAATTTCGGCCAGCGATCATCTCCTCTAAGCCCTAAAAATCCAAGTACAAAATTACATCAAACATTTCGATTTGATCGTCGGTGGTAAGAAAGTTCGGGAGCTAGCAATTTCTGATTTGTGAATGCATTCATGGAATCAATTCAACATTTAAATGTGTATGCAAGGGCTTTGATGAAAGGTAATTCTCTGTTTTATTTTGTTATATCATATTTATACATATTATTTATATAATAGGATGTTAGATTATGTCACGAATCTTGTATATTGAAATATTATCACAAATTGGTCGGTTATGTATAAAATTCTATATAAAAAAAATTATTTTTATGTGCTTTCTTATTAAATGCCCATTGCCTGCAAAATAAAAAAATATTATATATGAAAATAATATTATTAAATGATTTAATTAATCAAAATCCATATTTAAAAGATTAGTATTATGTATCGTACGTTTTAAATTTTGGAAAAAAACTTATTCATATATAATATGTATTCGACAATAAAAATAAAAAAATTATCTGAATAAATATATTTAATTATTTATTTAAAATAAAATTGTTTATGTAATTTAAAATATTCGTGTATATATATATTATAAATAATAAAATTTTGCTTAAAAGTATTACATAACTTACATTATACAGAAAACTTTCAAAAATAATATTTTTATTTTTACATGGGTTTTTAATTTGTATTAAAATTCAAAACCGAAAAGAAATAATAAAAAGTTTGGTCGAGAACAAAAATTTGTAGAAACATAATTAAAAATAGTAATAATATTATATATATATAATTATATATATATATATATATATTTACATGTATTTTACAAATTAATTTAAAACCAAATAAAATTTTATTTTAATAAATTATTTATTCATCACACAATAGTGTAAAACCATATTCATCCCAGAAATTGTGCAATGTTTTAATATATTGTCCAACTTCTTCTATTTTCATTTTAAGGTAAGAGTGTGATATTTCATATGCAATTGGTGGATCAATTCCACGACCGCATTCTGTAAACGCGTCAACCATTGTTATATAATATGGACTATTAGCAACGTTATGTGGAATATGATTGAAAAAAAGCACATAGAAATTTCTCGACCTATATGTTTTTTGGCATCTTTAATACCTTTCATTGCAGATTTAATGGAAGGTTGAGTTCTACTTCCTCGTTTTTGCATATATCAGTCGATTGGTCCAGCAGCATGAGTGTGAAAATCGTCATTTACTCCGGTAAATTTTCCAATAGTATGAGATCTGTGTAATGTTTGACTTGAACCACCACCCGATTGTCCAACAGTATGAGATTTGCACAGCTCTTCATGTCTAAATTCATCTCTATTTTGATGCATGACACGTTGAAGTTCTTCATCATCTTGATTTCATTGTCTGATAGTTAGTGCAGTCTGCTTATTAATTCCTCTTGTAAGCGTTGTTTGTCTAGTTTTCCTTTGCTTCGTTCATTTCTCTTTTGAACAATATGTGATCGTACAAGTTGTTTAACTTCTTTTGGGACAATTATACATGCCGATACATCGCCGTCCACTCCTGCCAGATGTTCTTTCAAACATGTCACACCACCGCTATAAATTAGTTTATTGCAAAAGTTACATTTTGTATTCCGAAGAATGCTATCATCACAATACCATAATTCCCACCAATTTCAGTTGGATTTGCCATAACGTACTTGAGATTATAAATAAACGATACAATATACGCATTTATAATTAAACAAAATTCAATGCTAAGCAATTTAATATTCCAAATCAAATCAAAAATAAAATAAAAATGAATAAATAACATTCATCGAATTCGTCGGAATTCATTGTTCAAATTCAATATTTCGAGTCAAGTTCAATGTCCATGTCCAATATTCAAGTCCATATTCGAGTCCAACATATTCAAATTTAATATTCAAGTCCAAATTCAAATCAGCATATTCAAGTCCAATATTCAGGTCAGACGACTTATTTAAGTCGGTTCAACATATTCAAGGCCGTTTATGTATGCAATATCTGATAGAGTTAGGGGTGTGCCCTAAGAGCAATTATGTAATTTGTTACATATATCTAATTCGTTGACCAATCTTGTTCAAAATAAAGGTATTTTCTTTCTATTATATACTTGATATAATGTGGTTATATTAATTAATCAATTAAATTAAAAATATATTTAATAGAAAATCCACAAATGGTATGTTTTGTGATAGTAGTTACAAAGTGTTGTAACCGTGAGTAATTTATCACAATGAAACAAATATATAATTTTAAATGTTCCTACACTACACCATACTGCCTATTTTGTCACACCCCAATGCGGAAAAATTGCCACGGTCATGATCCGTGGCAATTTTACCATGGTTTTGAGCCGTGGTAAAATAAATTACAATGGTTTCGGACCGTGGCAATTTTGCAACAGGCGTAAACCGTTCCAATGTTATCAAATTTTTTCCACCCCTTACCATATATACATCTCAATGATGCTAACACCCTTCCCAATAAAATGAACGCCCCCTTCCAAAATTAACCCGCGTACCCTCCCTAAAAAAATTCCATCCCGCGCCCTAATTCTCATCGATTTACACCCAAATCCCCATCGCGCCGACGTAAATGTGAATAGCTCGTATTCTCAATCACCGTGGATAACATTCTTTTGCCAACGGAGTTGTTTGGTAAAGCTCTGACACTTGCACTGTGACGCCCCACCTCTATACCCACGCTAGCCAAGAACACTAAGGTGTAATGCTGTCAACTAGCACGGAGAATAAGGCTGTGGAGGAGCGACCATCCATGTAATTGCTTTGTGCGAGCACCGACATGTCAGATAGTATAGCATGCATTTCATTTAAGGAGGAAATCCGACATATCGATAAAAACTCAAAGCTGTCACACAGTGGCTATATATATTCTCCGGAAACAAATATAGAAATAAACATATCACAAATCAGTCATAGACATCCATATCACAAAGGCGAAAAAATATATGAATATATATATATATAACACCTGAAAGTGTATATCAGAGTAGTGGTCTGAAAGATCCACGATAATACAAAATAATAGCCACAAGCTACACAAAAGAATAAGTATACATCACGGAGTCTATATCACAAATGTATACAGCACAAAAACTACTAATCTAAGTAGTTAGCCAAAAGTCAGAGTAATCCCAGAAGAGAAGTCAAGCAGAGGCACCTGTAACATCTCGGTCTGACCCGAGTATTATTTCATAAGAAAATAATAAATGGATCAGTCTAGCTATAAATATCAGACGACATGATATAGAATAAAAGGTATGGCATGAACATGTAATAACCATAATGGCATGCTACTATAAGTATGTAATTGAAAATCAACATGAGATCAATCAATATCACAAGAATCTTCTCAAAGATAGAAAAGGGTATCATACCCAAAACTTGTATTCACAACAAGTCAATGACACACGAATTCACCAATGCACAAAAATTGATAAATCTTATCAATAGAAATCACGAAAATTGGTGAAGCATAAATTCCAGAAATCAACACACGAAATTCGGAAATCACAAAAAGGGGGAGGCCTATCACATGAACGGGAGCATGAAAGCTCACCAACATATGTATCACACGAACGAGAAGCTATCTCATGGTAGCTAACCATTAATTTTGAGCCGAGGCTCCACACGAACGGCCCGAAGACCATAGGTTGCTACCCCACATATGTGAGTCGAAACATCACACAAACGGGGTTTAGTCTCCCTCGCAAACAAAGAGACATCGCACAATTGCTAGTCTAAATCACAAAAATGATCGTCATTGATCATCAAGAAGTGTCAATTACAATAAGCTAGTAAATATATGAGTTTAGCTTCATGTCCAATAACCACTAGCTTAACTTAAATATTTGCGAACAAATTGTAGATCTCCACTAGAAAATTGTCGCAAGAGTTTCAATCGAACAAGTCCATAAATTAACCGACGAAGTAAACGCAAGCGTTTCATACCACTTGTTTTGCTAAGCCGTTTAATTAGATTTTCTCATACGAATGAAGTAAAGGTTTGTATATACTAATAGATTGGAAAATGGTTTTATAAACGAGTTTGGTATTGAAAATAGGGTTGAAATCGTTTTGATGAAAGAGTCTTGATATTTACTACTAGTAATGAAACCTTTATATTTTAAAGTGACAAATCACAAAAATGATTGTAGAACAATCAATCACCAAAATTCACATTCAAAGACGTGAATAAAAATCCAAAGAAATCGATACCGAATCCATCAAAATGGATATTCCCAAAAATCACGAGGAAAATGTCATCAGACGTCTGAATCTGACGTCTGAAAATCCCATAACCACACGAATCGATTAAAGTTGGAAATTCAAGCTTAATAGGCAAATAGGCAAAAGACTGCAGATTCAGACGTCTGAAATCGAGGATTCAGACGTCTGAAATCGAGGATTCAGACGTCTGAATCTGGAAAATAAAATATTTTCCAGAACAGAATTCAGACGTCTGAATCCTTGATTTCAAACGTCTAAAATAGGCACTTTTTAGCCTATTTCCTTTCTGGTTCAAAACGAACCAATTCAGACGTCTGAAATCAAGGATTCAGACGTTTGAATCTGGGAATAGAAATTTTCCCATAATAGTATTCAGACGTCTGAAATATCAATTTAGACGTCTGAAACTGAAATTTCAGGCACTTCCTGAACCTGGACCAATGATGGCCAAAACGATATCGATAACGATCGGACGAGCAACAACGACTAAGGAATTATGCCATGTGACAACCCAGCCTTAACAGCTCTTTGATACGCCTCGAATATCAATGTCCAAATATCCATAATAGGATTATCACAAAAAAATTGAACCAAAACACCAAAAATTGGAATATACCCAAAATCAATCCAAACCAAAATCAAATGCACAAGAATAAGTGTTAGGAATTCATACCTAACAATCGAAGATAATTATAGACTAAGATGTGAGATAAAAATCTCACCTTTATACACGAAAAGAATGAATGAGAAGTTTGAAGACAAAGGAAGAACAACCACACTTCAATCTCAACACATGAAGCTTGAATCTAAGCTTAAAAGAGAAACATTTCCTAAATTAGGTTTAGGAATTTCTGAAATTGATAAGAGAATGAGTTGGAGAAGAAGGAGATGATACATACCAATGCTTCTCTTTGAGTTTGGAGCAAGAACTTGATTTGCAAATGGAAACTAAGGTTTAGGATTTTAATTCTTTTTCTCTTCCTCCATTATTCTCTTTAGAACTGAAAAGCTAAAGAAATGGAAGTGGATGAAGAGAAGTGTTTCAGTTTGGGGTATTATGTGGACTAGAGGGCTGAACCCAAACCCAAACCCAAAGCGAAAATGACAAAATTCGACTTACTCCAAATATATCAATGTTTATACTTAAAAGAGTCGCAAACGCCATTTTGGACTCAATGAAAGTGGTCTCGAGTCTAAATTCGACTGTTTGCAAAAAGTAGCTTTTCGGACTAAAATCCGACGAACGATGAAATATTTAAATAAAATATTTAAATATAAAATCGACAAATATGCGAGTTGTTACAGACTCCCCTCCTTAAAGAAATTGCGTCCTCGCAATACTTAAGAAGAAAAATAAAAAGTAACAACCATAAAAGCATATCAACACAAAAGAAGAAATTTGAAATAAAAAGTTTACCTCAAAGAGCTCAAGAAAGTAAGTCCGGATGTGTATGCTCGATGAATTCTCTAGATTCCCAAGAGCAATCCTTAGGATTTGAGGACCATTGAACTTTAACAAGCAGAACATCTTTATTTCGAAGTCGTTTGACCTCCGAAGTAATAATTCGAACAGGATGCTGCTCATAAGTTAAATTCGGCGAAACTTCAATCTCTTCCACAACACCGGGCTCAAGAATAGAATCGGAATTCTGAAGGCACTTCCGTAATTGAGAAACGTGAAACACGTCATGCATGGCAGAAAACTGAGCTGGTAATGAAAGGCGATAAGCCATGGAACCAATACGTTCGGTGATAGGAAATGGCCCAATATATCGAGGCGCTAACTTTCCCGATCGACTGAAACGTACAACACCCTTCATAGGGGAAACACGAATAAATACAAGATCTCCAACAGAAAATTCTAATTTCCTTCTTCGATTATCGGCATAGGATTTTTGTCTACTCTGGGCTTCTTTCATCCTATGTCGAATAAGTTCAATCTTTTCTGTGGAATCACGAATAAAATCTGGACCTAAAACCAGCTTCTCACCGGTCTCAAGCCAACAAGAAGGAGATCGGCATGGTCTTCCATAGAGTTCCTCGAAAGGCGCTATGCCAATACTAGATTGGAAGCTATTATTATAGGAAAACTCGACGAGAGAAATATGATCCTCCCAACTTCCACCGAAATCAAGCACACAAGCACGAAGAAGATCTTCAAGTGTTTGATTCACACGCTCAGTTTGTCAATCGGACTGGGGGTGATAAGCGGTGCTAAAATTAAGCTTCGTTCCCAAAGCTTTTTGAAGACTCTTCCAGAATCCACTAGTAAACAATGGATCACGATCATTAACAATGGAAGTAGGAACTCCATGTAATTTAACAATTTCTTTGATAAAGAGTTTGGCCAAAAGAGGAACGGTCCGGTTAGACCGAACGGGAATAAAATGGGCGGATTTAGTAAGTCTATCAACGATCACCCATAAGCTATTATGACACGAACGAGAACGGGGAAGGCCATCTATAAAATCCATGGAAATTTGGTCCCACTTCCAAATTGGAATTTCCAATGGTTGCAATAACCCACCGGGCCTTTGATGTTCAGCCTTGACAAGTTGGCAAGTCATGTTGCAACACTTAACAAAGTTAGAAATATCTGATTTCATTCCCTCCCAATAATAAAGTCGCTTCATATCCGCGTACATTTTGCTACTACCGGGATGAATGGAAAATTTGGAATGATGAGAATCTTCTAGAATATCTTTACGAAGATCACTAATATTTGGTACGATAAGTCTACTAAATTTTCGAATGCTGCCACGAGGATCAATATCAAAGTCTTTCAAACCTTCAATATCAATTTTATCCTTAATATTTTGGCCAAGAAGAGCCAATTCGGGATCTAGCCTTTGAGCTTCAAGAATGCGGTCTAAAAGAGAAGGATGAGCCTCAAGGATACATAAAACCAGAGATGAACACAAATCGGATACACGATCTCTAATCTCACAAGTGGATAAAACCTCGAGATCATGCCATTCGGATATCATCATAGAAACAACCGCTTGTTGCTTACGACTAAGAGCATCAGCAACTCGATTTCCCTTTCCGCGAGTATAAAGAATATCAAGATCATAAGAGGCAAGGAATTCGAGCCAACGTTGTTGATGCATATTAAGTTCATTTTGAGAAAATAAATATTTCAAAGACTTATGATTAGCATAAAGTATAAATTTCTCTCCCAAAAGATAATGTCGCCAAATTCGAAGGGCGAAAACAATAGCTGCGAGTTCTAAATCATGTGTGGCATATCTAGTCTCAGCCGGCTTCAATTGCCTAGAAGCATAAACAATAACACATTCTTTTTGCATAAGAACGGCACCCAAACCAACACGACTAGCATCGGTATAAACAACAAAATCTTGATTCCCTTCGGGAATAACAAGAATAGGAGCATCTGAAAGGAGTTCTTTTAATTTCTGAAAAGAAGTTTCACATTTGTCCGACCAAATGTATTTAACACCTTTCTTTGTTAAGCTAGTGAGAGGCACGACAATTTTTGAAAAGTCCTTGATAAAACGACGGTAATAACCCGCCAATCCAAGGAAGCTACGGATTTCCGTTACACTCTCCGGTCTTTTCCAATTTTGAATTGCTTCAATCTTTGAAGGATCCACTGATATTCCGGATTCAGAAATAATATGAACGAGAAACTTCACACTAGATTGCCAAAAGTGGCATTTAGAAAATTTCGCTTTTAATTGATTACTCCTAAGAGTTTCCAATACAATCCGAAGATGTTTTTCATGTTCCTCCTTGGTTTTAGAATACACAAGAATATCATCAATAAAGATGAGAACAAACCGATCGAGGAAATCTTTGAAAACTCAATTCATAAGGTCAACGAAATAAGCCGGAGCATTCGTTAAACCAAATGGCATAACTAGCCATTCATAAGATCCATAACGAGTACGGAACGAAGTCAAAGGAATACAATCCTCTGCAATACGAAGCTGATGAAAACCGGTAGCCAAGTCCAATTGCGAAAAGACTCTAGCACTACTAAGTTGATCAAATAGATCATCAATCCGAGGCAATGGATATTTATTCTTGATAGTGAGATCATTAAGCTTGCGGTAGTCGACGCAAAGCCTAAGTGTCCCATCGGATTTCTTCACGAAAATTGCTAAAGCTCCCCAAGGTGAGGAACTAGAGCGAATAAATTGCTTCGTCTCCAATTCGGATAATTGTTTGTGCATCTCTTCATTCTCCTTATTGGACATGCGATAAGGAGGACGAGTAATAGGTTGAGCTCCAGGGGTGAGATTAATTTTGAACTCAATTGCTCGCTTAGGTGGTAGTCCTAAAACGGGCTCAAATATGTCGGAAAATTCACGAACGACCTGAATAAGAGAAATGACATCTTCCTCGTCATCATTATCATCATCATGAGGATTTAAAGAATATAAGGATGCAGCCAAAGTGGAATCCGAATCTTTAAGAATAATTGAAAGCTGCTTTTCAGATTGCGGACGTCGGAGATAAATAGTTCGCTCAGGACATAGGATATGAGCTTCATAACGGTTAAGCCAATCCATACCCAAAATCATACCAAAGCCTAAGTAACGCATAACATGCAAATCGGCTAGAAAAGAAAAATCACATAAAATAATCTCCACATCACTACAAAGCAAACTAAGAGTTTCGGATCCACCAACCGGATTTGCAATTCTCAAAGAAGTCATTAAAGCAACAACACTTAAGGAAAAAGTATCGACAAGTTCCTTTGATATAAAAGAATGGGATGCACCCGTATCAAAGAGAACTCTAATAGGTTGATCACGAAATATAATACTGCCATCAAGGACAGAATGAGACATACCTTGACCGCGAGATGTGTTGCCAAGGGCTTGAGCCACGTTTAACTTTCCCTCCTTCTTGCCTTGAAGCTTAGGGCATAGATGCATATAATGATCCGGGCTCTTACAATAGCAACAAGAACGGGACTTTGAACACTTGTTCGCAAAATGGTCCCTAGAACCACAGTTGAAGCATTTCCCATCACTATAGGAAAAAGCCTTTGCAATAGGAGTTGCTTGTTTCCTCTTCTTATTGGGATAAGGGCCTTTGGATTTGTTTGGCCTCTTCTTGTTGTTGAAGTTTGGTTTGGCACCCACCAATTCAACATCACTTTCCCCATCCGCCTCTTCAAGACGAAGAGCGATATCAATGAGTTGGTCAAAGGAAACATCTAATTTTAGAAGTAATGGCTTCTTGAGATTTTTGTTCAAGCCATAGACAAATATTTGGTTCTTCTTCAATGGGGTGTTTATGTATTCAAACCCATACTTAGAAAGTGACTCGAATGATGCGACATAATCTGTCACGGAGGATTCACCTTGAACAAGGTCTATGAAACGACGAGCCAATGTCACCTTCTCAGCTTCTGGCATGAATTTTAATTCGAAGCGTTCCCGGAATTGCTCCCAAGTGAGATCCGCTTCATTGATTTCAGAAATAAGAACTTCGTACCAGTCCAATGCTCTTTCTTGGAGCATACTGGAGGCCACCTGAACACGGTGAAGATCGATAAGATTCATGCGAGAAAATATTCGATCGCATGTTCTTAACCAAGCCTAGACCTCAATAATAGTTTCAGAACCTTTGAATGGCTTCCCACCCAAGTTGGTATAATCGTTGCACAAGCATGCAAATCCAGATTTTGGGTGAGTAGGTTCCTGATTAGGACCAGCTGCCTGAGGATTCTTTACTAAATCAAGAAGCTGTTGAGCAGTCATAAAAACTCCATCTTGGGGAGTAACAGTAGATGGTCCAGCTCTGGGACGGCCTGGTCTAGACATTCTCTTCTTTAAGAAAGAGAAAAGAAGAAAAGTTATTCTCCAAATAAATATCAAGCAAATCTTGATAGATAAAACAAGGATACATAAAAGGAAATAGGGTGAATCGGTACGAAGACTCGAATTAAATCCTAAGGCACGACTCCTAAGTTGGACTTAGGACGATGATCCTTGTTAAGTTATTCTACATTGTTCCGAAGCTTGGCTCTGATACCAAACTATGACGCCCCACCTCTATACCCACGCTAGCCAAGAACACTAAGGTGTAATGCTGTCAACTAGCATGGAGAATAAGGCTATGGAGGAGCGACCATCCATGTAATTGTTTTGTGCGAGCACCGACATGTCAGATAGTATAGCATGCATTTCATTTAAGGAGGAAATCCGACATATCGATAAAAACTCAAAGCTGTCACACAGTGGCTATATATATTCTCCGAAAACAAATATAGAAATAAACATATCACAAATTAGTCACAGACATCCATATCACAAAGGCGAAAAAAATATGAATATATATATATAACACCTGAAAGTGTATATCAGAGTAGTGGTCTGAAAGATCCACGATAATACAAAATAATAGCCACAAGCTACACAAAAGAATAAGTATACATCACGGAGTCTATATCACAAATGTATACAGCACAAAAACTACTAATCTAAGTAGTTAGCCAAAAGTCAGAGTAATCCCAGAAGAGAAGTCAAGCAGAGGCACCTGTAACATCTCGGTCTGACCCGAGTATTATTTCATAAGAAAATAATAAACGGATCAGTCTAGCTATAAATATCAGACGACATGATATAGAATAAAAGGTATGGCATGAACATGTAATAACCATAATGGCATGCTACTATAAGTATGTAATTGAAAATCAACATGAGATCAATCAATATCACAAGAATCTTCTCAAAGATAGAAAAGGGTATCATACCCAAAACTTGTATTCACAACAAGTCAATGACACACGAATTCACCAATGCACAAAAATTGATAAATCTTATCAATAGAAATCACGAAAATTGGTGAAGCATAAATTCCAGAAATCAACACACGAAATTCGGAAATCACAAAAAGGGGGAGGCCTATCACACGAACGGGAGCATGAAAGCTCACCAACATATGTATCACACGAACGAGAAGCTATCTCATGGTAGCTAACCATTAATTTTGAGCCGAGGCTCCACACGAACGGCCCGAAGACCATAGGTTGCTACCCCACATATGTGAGTCGAAACATCACACAAACGGGGTTTAGTCTCCCTCGCAAACAAAGAGACATCGCACAATTGCTAGTCTAAATCACAAAAATGATCGTCATTGATCATCAAGAAGTGTCAATTACAATAAGCTAGTAAATATATCAGTTTAGCTTCATGTCCAATAACCACTAGCTTAACTTAAATATTTGCGAACAAATTGTAGATCTCCACTAGAAAATTGTCGCAAGAGTTTCAATCGAACAAGTCCATAAATTAACCGACGAAGTAAACGCAAGCGTTTCATACCACTTGTTTTGCTAAGCCGTTTAATTAGATTTTCTCATACGAATGAAGTAAAGGTTTGTATATACTAATAGATTGGAAAATGGTTTTATAAACGATTTTGGTATTGAAAATAGGGTTGAAATCGTTTTGATGAAAGAGTCTTGATATTTACTACTAGTAATGAAACCTTTATATTTTAAAGTGACAAATCACAAAAATGATTGTAGAACAATCAATCACCAAAATTCACATTCAAAGACGTGAATAAAAATCCAAAGAAATCGATACCGAATCCATCAAAATGGATATTCCCAAAAATCACGAGGAAAATGTCATCAAAGCCGATAATAAATGATAACAACAAAAAGGGAATCAACACGAATCGATTAAAGTTGGAAATTCAAGCTTAATAGGCAAATAGGCAAAAGACTGCAGATTCAGACGTCTGAAATCGAGGATTCAGACGTTTGAATCTGGAAAATAAAATATTTTCCAGAACAGAATTCAGACGTCTGAATCCTTGATTTCAGACGTCTGAAATAGGCACTTTTTGGCCTATTTCCTTTCTGGTTCAAAACGAACCAATTCAGACGTCTGAATCTGGGAATAGAAATTTTCCCATAATAGTATTCAGACGTCTGAAATATCAATTCAGACGTTTGAAACTGAAATTTCAGGCACTTCCTGAACCTGGACCAATGATGGCCAAAACGATATCGATAACGATCGGACGAGCAACAACGACTAAGGAATTATGCCATGTGACAACCCAGCCTTAACAGCTCTTTGATACGCCTCGAATATCAATGTCCAAATATCCATAATAGGATTATCACAAAAAAATTGAACCAAAACACCAAAAATTGGAATATACCCAAAATCAATCCAAACCAAAATCAAATGCACAAGAATATGTGTTAGGAATTCATACCTAACAATCGAAGATAATTATAGACTAAGATGTGAGATAAAAATCTCACCTTTATACACGAAAAGAATGGATGAGAAGTTTGAAGACAAAGGAAGATCAACCACACTTCAATCTCAACACAAGAAGCTTGAATCTAAGCTTAAAAGAGAAACATTTCCTAAATTAGGTTTAGGAATTTCTGAAATTGATAAGAGAATGAGTTGGAGAAGAAGGAGATGATACATACCAATGCTTCTCTTTGAGTTTGGAGCAAGAACTTGATTTGCAAATGGAAACTAAGGTTTAGGATTTTAATTCTTTTTCTCTTCCTCCATTATTCTCTTTAGAACTGAAAAGCTAAAGAAATGGAAGTGGATGAAGAGAAGTGTTTCAGTTTGGGGTATTATGTGGACTAGAGGGCTGAACCCAAACCCAAACCCAAAGCGAAAATGCCAAAATTCGACTTACTCCAAATATATCAATGTTTATACTTAAAAGAGTCACAAACGCCATTTTGGACTCAATGGAAGTGGTCTCGAGTCTCAATTCGACTGTTTGCAAAAAGTAGCTTTTCGGACTAAAATCCGACGAACGATGAAATATTTAAATAAAATATTTAAATATAAAATCGACAAATATGCGAGTTGTTACAGACTCCCCTCCTTAAAGAAATTGCGTCCTCGCAATACTTAAGAAGAAAAATGTAACAACCATAAAAGCATATCAACACAAAAGAAGAAATTTGAAATAAAAAGTTTACCTCAAAGAGCTCAAGAAAGTAAGTCCGGATGTGTATGCTCGATGAATTCTCTAGATTCCCAAGAGCAATCCTTAGGATTTGAGGACCATTGAACTTTAACAAGCAGAACATCTTTATTTCGAAGTCATTTGACCTCCGAAGTAATAATTCGAACAGGATGCTGCTCATAAGTTAAATTCGGCGAAACTTCAATCTCTTCCACAACACCGGGCTCAAGAATAGAATCGGAATTCCAAAGGCACTTCCGTAATTAAGAAACGTGAAACACGTCATGCATGGCAGAAAACTGAGCCGGTAATGAAAGGCGATAAGCCATGGAACCAATACGTTCGGTGATAGGAAATGGCCCAATATATCGAGGCGCTAACTTTCCCGATCGACTGAAACGTACAACACCCTTCATAGGGGAAACACGAATAAATACAAGATCTCCAACAGAAAATTCTAATTTCCTTCTTCGATTATCGGCATAGGATTTTTGTCTACTCTGGGCTTCTTTCATCCTATGTCGAATAAGTTCAATCTTTTCTGTGGAATCACGAATAAAATCTGGACCTAAAACCAGCTTCTCACCCGTCTCAAGCCAACAAGAAGGAGATCGGCATGGTCTTCCATAGAGTTCCTCGAAAGGCGCCATGCCAATACTAGATTGGAAGCTATTATTATAGGAAAACTCGACGAGAGAAATATGATCCTCCCAACTTCCACCGAAATCAAGCCCACAAGCACGAAGAAGATCTTCAAGT
This sequence comes from Allium fistulosum, assembly GCA_030737815.1. Taxonomy (NCBI): domain Eukaryota; kingdom Viridiplantae; phylum Streptophyta; class Magnoliopsida; order Asparagales; family Amaryllidaceae; genus Allium; species Allium fistulosum. The sequence goes on along the minus strand of CM060908.1, from coordinate 608,853,226 downwards.
GTTTGATTCACACGCTCAGTTTGTCATTCGGACTGGGGGGTGATAAGCGGTGCTAAAATTAAGCTTCGTTCCCAAAGCTTTTTGAAGACTCTTCCAGAATCCACTAGTAAACAATGGATCACGATCACTAACAATGGAAGTAGGAACTCCATGTAATTTAACAATTTCTTTGATAAAGAGTTTGGCCAAAAGAGGAACGGTCCGGTTAGACCGAACGGGAATAAAATGGGCGGATTTAGTAAGTCTATCAACGATCACCCATAAGCTATTATGACACGAACGAGAACGGGGAAGGCCATCTATAAAATCCATGGAAATTTGGTCCCACTTCCAAATTGGAATTTCCAATGGTTGCAATAACCCATCGGGCCTTTGATGTTCAGCCTTGACAAGTTGGCAAGTCATGCAACACTTAACAAAGTTAGAAATATCTGATTTCATTCCCTCCCAATAATAAAGTCGCTTCATATCCGCGTACATTTTGCTACTACCGGGATGAATGGAAAATTTGGAATGATGAGAATCTTCTAGAATATCTTTACGAAGATCACTAATATTTGGTACGATAAGTCTACTAAATTTTCGAATGCTGCCACGAGGATCAATATCAAAGTCTTTCAAACCTTCAATATCAATTTTATCCTTGATATTTTGGCCAAGAAGAGCCAATTCGGGATCTAGCCTTTGAGCTTCAAGAATGCAGTCTAAAAGAGAAGGATGAGCCTCAAGGCTACATAAAACCAGAGATGAACACAAATCGGATACACGATCTCTAATCTCACAAGTGGATAAAACCTCGAGATCATGCCATTCGGATATCATCATAGAAACAACCGCTTGTTGCTTACGACTAAGAGCATCAGCAACTCGATTTCCCTTTCCGGGAGTATAAAGAATATCAAGATCATAAGAGTCAAGGAATTCGAGCCAACGCTGCTGATGCATATTAAGTTCATTTTGAGAAAATAAATATTTCAAAGACTTATGATCAGCATAAAGTATAAATTTCTCTCCCAAAAGATAATGTCGCCAAATTCGAAGGGCGAAAACAATAGCTGCGAGTTCTAAATCATGTGTGGCATATCTAGTCTCAGCCGGCTTCAATTGCCTAGAAGCATAAACAATAACACATTCTTTTTGCATAAGAACGACACCCAAACCAACGCGACTAGCATCGGTATAAACAACAAAATCTTGATTCCCTTCGGGAATAACAAGAATAGGAGCATCTGAAAGGAGTTCTTTTAATTTCTGAAAAGAAGTTTCACATTTGTCCGACCAAATGTATTTAACACCTTTCTTTGTTAAGCTAGTGAGAGGCACGGCAATTTTTGAAATGTCCTTGATAAAACGACGGTAATAACCCGCCAATCCAAGGAAGCTACGGATTTCCGTTACACTCTCCGGTCTTTTCCAATTTTGAATTGCTTCAATCTTTGAAGGATCCACTGATATTCCGGATTCAGAAATAATATGACCGAGAAACTTCACACTAGATTGCCAAAAGTGGCATTTAGAAAATTTCGCTTTTAATTGATTACTCCTAAGAGTTTCCAATACAATCCGAAGATGTTTTTCATGTTCCTCCTCGGTTTTAGAATACACAAGAATATCATCAATAAAGATGAGAACAAACCGATCGAGGAAATCTTTGAAAACTCAATTCATAAGGTCAACGAAATAAGCCGGAGCATTCGTTAAACCAAATGGCATAACTAGCCATTCATAAGATCCATAACGAGTACGGAACGAAGTCAAAGGAATACAATCCTCTGCAATACGAAGCTGATGAAAACCGGTAGCCAAGTCCAATTGCGAAAAGACTCTAGCACCACAAAGTTGATCAAATAGATCATCAATCCGAGGCAATGGATATTTATTCTTGATAGTGAGATCATTAAGCTTGCGGTAGTCGATGCAAAGCCTAAGTGTCCCATCGGATTTCTTCACGAAAATTGCTGAAGCTCCCCAAGGCGAGGAACTAGAGCGAATAAATTGCTTCGTCTCCAATTCGGATAATTGTTTGCGCATCTCTTCATTCTCCTTATTGGACATGCGATAAGGAGGGCGAGTAATAGGTTGAGCTCCAGGGGTGAGATTAATTTTGAACTCAATTGCTCGCTTAGGTGGTAGTCCTAAAACGGGCTCAAATATGTCGGAAAATTCACGAACGACCTGAATAAGAGAAATGACATCTTCCTCGTCATCATTATCATCATCATGAGGATTTAAAGAATATAAGGATGCAGCCAAAGTGGAATCCGAATCTTTAAGAATAATTGAAATCTGCTTTTCAGATTGCGGACGTCGGAGATAAATAGTTCGCTCAGGACATAGGATATGAGCTTCATAACGGTTAAGCCAATCCATACCCAAAATCATACCAAAGCCTAAGTAACGCATAACATGCAAATCGGCTAGAAAAGAAAAATCACATAAAATAATCTCCACATCACTACAAAGCAAACTAAGAGTTTCGGATCCACCAACCGGATTTGCAATTCTCAAAGAAGTCATTAAAGCAACAACACTTAAGGAAAAAGTATTGACAAGTTCCTTTGATATAAAAAAATGGGATGCACCCGTATCAAAGAGAACTCTAATAGGTTGATCACGAAATATAATACTGCCATCAAGGACAGAATGAGACATACCTTGACCGCGAGATGTGTTGCCAGGGGCTTGAGCCACATTTAACTTTCCCTCCTTCTTGCCTTGAAGCTTAGGGCATAGATGCATATAATGATCCGGGCTCTTACAATAGCAACAAGAACGGGACTTTGAACACTTGTTCGCAAAATGGTCCCTAGAACCACAGTTGAAGCATTTCCCATCACTATAGGAAAAAGCCTTTGCAATAGGAGTTGCTTGTTTCCTCTTCTTATTGGGATAAGGGCCTTTGGATTTGTTTGGCCTCTTCTTGTTGTTGAAGTTTGGTTTGGCACCCACCAATTCAACATCACTTTCCCCATCCGCCTCTTCAAGACGAAGAGCGATATCAATGAGTTGGTCAAAGGAAACATCTAATTTTAGAAGTAATGGCTTCTTGAGATTTTTGTTCAAGCCATAGACAAATATTTGGTTCTTCTTCAATGGGGTGTTTATGTATTCAAACCCATACTTAGAAAGTGACTCGAATGATGCGACATAATCTGTCACGGAGGATTCACCTTGAACAAGGTCTATGAAACGACGAGCCAATGTCACCTTCTCAGCTTCTAGCATGAATTTTAATTCGAAGCGTTCCCGGAATTGCTCCCAGGTGAGATCCGCTTCATTGATTTCAGAAATAAGAACTTCGTACCAGTCCAATGCTCTTTCTTGGAGCATACTGGAGGCCACCTGAACACGGTGAAGATCGATAAGATTCATGCGAGAAAAGATTCGATCGCATGTTCTTAACCAAGACTGGACCTCAATAATAGTTTCAGAACCTTTGAATGGCTTCCCACCCAAGTTGGTATAATCGTTGCACAAGCATGCAAATCCAGATTTTGGGTGAGTAGGTTCCTGATTAGGACCAGCTGCCTGAGGATTCTTTACTAAATCAAGAAGCTGTTGAGCAGTCATAAAAACTCCATCCTGGGGAGTAACAGTAGATGGTCCAGCTCTGGGACGGCCTGGTCTAGACATTCTCTTCTTTAAGAAAGAGAAAAGAAGAAAAGTTATTCTCCAAATAAATATCAAGCAAATCTTGATAGATAAAACAAGGATACATAAAAGGAAATAGGGTGAATCGGTACGAAGACTCGAATTAAATCCTAAGGCACGACTCCTAAGTTGGACTTAGGACGATGATCCTTGTTAAGTTATTCTACATTGTTCCGAAGCTTGGCTCTGATACCAAACTATGACGCCCCACCTCTATACCCACGCTAGCCAAGAACACTAAGGTGTAATGCTGTCAACTAGCACGGAGAATAAGGCTATGGAGGAGCGACCATCCATGTAATTGCTTTGTGCGAGCACCGACATGTCAGATAGTATAGCATGCATTTCATTTAAGGAGGAAATCCGACATATCGATAAAAACTCAAAGCTGTCACACAGTGGCTATATATATTCTCCGGAAACAAATATAGAAATAAACATATCACAAATCAGTCATAGACATCCATATCACAAAGGCGAAAAAAAATATGAATATATATATATATAACACCTGAAAGTGTATATCAGAGTAGTGGTCTGAAAGATCCACGATAATACAAAATAATAGCCACAAGCTACACAAAAGAATAAGTATACATCACGGAGTCTATATCACAAATGTATACAGCACAAAAACTACTAATCTAAGTTGTTAGCCAAAAGTCAGAGTAATCCCAGAAGAGAAGTCAAGCAGAGGCACCTGTAACATCTCGGTCTGACCCGAGTATTATTTCATAAGAAAATAATAAACGGATCAGTCTAGCTATAAATATCAGACGACATGATATAGAATAAAAGGTATGGCATGAACATGTAATAACCATAATGGCATGCTACTATAAGTATGTAATTGAAAATCAACATGAGATCAATCAATATCACAAGAATCTTCTCAAAGATAGAAAAGGGTATCATACGCAAAACTTGTATTCACAACAAGTCAATGACACACGAATTCACCAATGCACAAAAATTGATAAATCTTATCAATAGAAATCACGAAAATTGGTGAAGCATAAATTCCAGAAATCAACACACGAAATTCGGAAATCACAAAAAGGGGGAGGCCTATCACACGAACGGGAGCATGAAAGCTCACCAACATATGTATCACACGAACGAGAAGCTATCTCATGGTAGCTAACCATTAATTTTGAGCCGAGGCTCCACACGAACGGCCCGAGGACCATAGGTTGCTACCCCACATATGTGAGTCGAAACATCACACAAACGGGGTTTAGTCTCCCTCGCAAACAAAGAGACATCGCACAATTGCTAGTCTAAATCACAAAACTGATCGTCATTGATCATCAAGAAGTGTCAATTACAATAAGCTAGTAAATATATCAGTTTAGCTTCATGTCCAATAACCACTAGCTTAACTTAAATATTTGCGAACAAATTGTAGATCTCCACTAGAAAATTGTCGCAAGAGTTTCAATCGAACAAGTCCATAAATTAACCGACGAAGTAAACGCAAGCGTTTCATACCACTTGTTTTGCTAAGCCGTTTAATTAGATTTTCTCATACGAATGAAGTAAAGGTTTGTATATACTAATAGATTGGAAAATGGTTTTATAAACGATTTTGGTATTGAAAATAGGGTTGAAATCGTTTTGATGAAAGAGTCTTGATATTTACTACTAGTAATGAAACCTTTATATTTTAAAGTGACAAATCACAAAAATGATTGTAGAACAATCAATCACCAAAATTCACATTCAAAGATGTGAATAAAAATCCAAAGAAATCGATACTGAATACATCAAAATGGATATTCCCAAAAATCACGAGGAAAATGTCATCAAAGCCGATAATAAATGATAACAACAAAAAGGGAATCAACGCAAATCGATTAAAGTTGGAAATTCAAGCTTAATAGGCAAATAGGCAAAAGACTGCAGATTCAGACGTCTGAAATCGAGGATTCAGACGTCTGAATCTGGAAAATAAAATATTTTCCAGAACAGAATTCAGACGTCTGAATCCTTGATTTCAGACATCTGAAATATGCAATTTTTGGCCTATTTCCTTTCTGGTTCAAAACGAACCAATTCAGACGTCTGAATCTGGGAATAGAAATTTTCCCATAATAGTATTCAGACGTCTGAAATATCAATTCAGACGTCTGAAACTGAAATTTCAGGCACTTCCTGAACCTGGACCAATGATGGCCAAAACGATATCGATAACGATCGGACGAGCAACAACGACTAAGGAATTATGCCATGTGACAACCCAGCCTTAACAGCTCTTTGATACGCCTCGAATATCAATGTCCAAATATCCATAATAGGATTATCACAAAAAAATTGAACCAAAACACCAAAAATTGGAATATACCCAAAATCAATCCAAACCAAAATCAAATGCACAAGAATAAGTGTTAGGAATTCATACCTAACAATCGAAGATAATTATAGACTAAGATGTGAGATAAAAATCTCACCTTTATACACGAAAACAATGAATGAGAAGTTTGAAGACAAAGGAACATCAACCACACTTCAATCTCAACACAAGAAGCTTGAATCTAAGCTTAAAAGAGAAACTTTTCCTAAATTAGGTTTTGGAATTTCTGAAATTGATAAGAGAATGAGTTGGAGAAGAAGGAGATGATACATACCAATGCTTCTCTTTGAGTTTGGAGCAAGAACTTGATTTGCAAATGGAAACTAAGGTTTAGGATTTTAATTCTTTTTCTCTTCCTCCATTATTCTCTTTAGAACTGAAAAGCTAAAGAAATGGAAGTGGATGAAGAGAAGTGTTTCAGTTTGGGGTATTATGTGGACTAGAGGGCTGAACCCAAACCCAAACCCAAAGCGAAAATGCCAAAATTCGACTTACTCCAAATATATCAATGTTTATACTTAAAAGAGTCACAAACGCCATTTTGGACTCAATGGAAGTGGTCTCGAGTCTCAATTCGACTGTTTGCAAAAAGTAGCTTTTCGGACTAAAATCCGACAAACGATGAAATATTTAAATATAAAATCGACAAATATGCGGGTTGTTACATGCACCCGGGCCTGCAGCGGATTCCCCAGTGGAAGCGCCATCACCTACAGTGGACGTTCCTGTGCCAGCACCAGAAGTGAAGTCGCCATCGCTGATGCCGGATTCGCCTCCGGCTCCACCATCTGGATCTCCTAATGGATCGCCAGTGCTGTCACGGGATTCTGATTCTGATAAAGTGGCTACTAATAAGTTGGGTGTGGCAGTGAGTTTGATGCCGGTGAGTGCTATTTTGGTTGCGTTGGTAAGGTGGGTTGCTCTTTGAGTTTAGATTCTTATTTCTTGAAAATTTAATCTTATTTCTTGTTTAGATTCTTATGCCCTGAAAATTGGAATGAACATTAATTTTACACATCGAGGTTAATCATTAATTAATATCTGTCGTTGAATTTTTCTCTCCCAACTATTTTTAGTATTTTGACATTGCGGTTGGCACAGAGCTGTCTCAAAATGATTCTTTAAATTGCCCAATATTGTTAACCAACTTATATCACATTTATCTTCTTCCTAATTTACATATCTCATAGAATATAGAACAACTTTGATTATAAGGAAAGTTTTTTTACTGAATACAGGACTAACTAAAAAAGGAAGAAGAAGATTCCGTGTTTATAAAAATTCACTCATGAAAAAGATTAGCCTTAATGGGTGTGATTTTGAAAATATGTAGACAAAAGAACATTGTTTAGAACAGACTTAAAAGTACTATGATTGGATATTCGATTCAAAATCATAGAGAAAATGAAATTTAGTTATGAGGAATAAGAATATTATCTACTATATAAATGTGAATACAGCAATAAGGAAAATGAAATTAAACTCAACATATGATCGTCTTATTAATCCAGCAATAAGGCAGGTTTCTCTAATAGTAACATAGTAACTCATAAAACAATATAACATTAGTAGTTAGGGATTAACAGTAATCATAATATATAAAATACAGAAAATAATCTAAAACTTGTTTATAGAAACAAAATCCAAAATGACTAACACATGGGAATTGTATTGAAATATTAACAGTTTAAATATATCGATGAACATTATTATCTAAAAACTATTTTTGAAAAATAAAATTATTATAACAGCTAAGAACTTGAATTATGTTCGATTATGTATTAAGTGATTGTAATCGAAATTACATATCTTAAGAATTAATACCAAGTTGAACGAGCTAAATATTGACTTTGATAGAAAGAGTGAATGTATAATATATCTACGTAGTCACTTGTGAAAATTTTGAATATCTTGTAGATCATCTTGGCCATATATGTAATTGTGTTTTACAAGTTGAACTTTTCCATCGCATGCAGGATGGAGCAATTGACAAGCAGATATTTCTCATGCAAATGGTTGTTCAAGCTTTCCTTGCATGTATATTTTGAGGTAATGTTGTTTGCAAACTTAATTATATTTCTAGTTATAGTTCAATAGAAATAATATATATATATATATATATATATATATATTTCTCTAAAATCAAGAGTATTGAACATTAGTTATATCTGATTCCCTGAAGAAACAACATATGGAGAAAAAGAAAAATGAAGAAAATTTGGACAGACAAAATATGAAAGCCAACTAAATGGAGTAAATGTTAGTTATCTGGTAAGAAAATATATTTTTTTCTTCTTTTCTTCCTAGAGTGTTAAGTTTTAAAAGCACTAGTTTGTCAGGGGATTTATCACTAGCACTTCCTATATCACTTGTTCTGTACTTTATCCAAACGAACCATTTTTTATTTATCAACAGATTAATCATTTTGGACTTAAAAGGCTCTTAATAACATATGTATAACATGTATAGAATAACATATTATTTTATATAACTATCGGTTATGTCTGTTCATAAATCACCATCGATGACTTGCACTGGATGATTGTACGAACTATATGTTTTAAAACTATTATATATATATATCTACCTCTGCTACTCATATATTTAAACTGTTAATATTTCAATACAATTCCCATGTGTTGTCATTTGGATTTTGTTTCTATAAACAAGTTTTAGATTATTTTCTGTATTCTATATATTATGATTACTGTTAATCCCTAACTATTAATTTTATATTGTTTTATGAGTTACTATGTTACTATTAGTGGAACCTGCCTTATTGCTGATTGTATGAACTATATGTTTGAAAACTATTAACACTGAATCACACTTCTCAGATCATGAATTGTGCTAGAATCTAAACAAAATGCATGTCTTTTAAAATACTCATCTTTTACAACAATATGCCTGTCTTATTTTATCAAAGGTTTTTAATTTTGGGTATAAAGTGATACAAAGGGGGAGAAAGAAATTATATCGTTCATCGACGTTGAAAAATAAGACACACTGAATCAGTGCTAAATATTATTACAAACAAAATGTGATGATAGATTTGTTGTGGAACATGATTTATTTTCTATACTTAGAGAATAATGTATTGACCAAGCAGGACAATTAGTATTATCCACTGTTTTTTCTCGATGGCGATAATTAGGTATAGAAGACTGGTAGATAGATGGATCATAGACAAGTAAAAGCAAGAAATGTTTGAAGGTCTAGAAGATGCACTAAATGAAGGAGAAAATGATGCAGGTATAATAAGGTCAGTAGTTCTTGATGATTGGAAAAATTGAATTGAATCTCTTTTCATTTTGAAATTACATTTTAGATTGCTGCTCTAAAAGGTATGTTACCGATGAACATCTGCTCAAGATGGAGATTAAATCTTTTTCTGTTAAAAAAAAGCATATTCCTAGTTACTTAGTATGATTGTAAAATATTGGTGGTATTTTTTGACTAGTCTAATGCTTGGATCCGACTTAACTTAGCCTGAGGAGTTGTACTGCATTTTGTGGCACTTCACCTATTAAAGTTATGCAATTTTATTTTGTTTGGGTATTTTTTACTCTAATTTAATAGGTAATTAACATGTCATCTCAGTTACAGAGTTTATAATTTAATGGATATATATTTTATCTCATGTGCTATACGTTCATAGTACAAAATGAAGCTTACTACCTGAACTGTGTTTGCTGATTCACTGGTTGGAATTTGTTTTATTTGCTTTGCATTCATAGTTTTATTTGCTTTGCATTCATAGTTTAATCTGTTCATAGTACAAAATGTATCCCTTCCCTTTTTGTCAATGAATGAACCCATAATTCTCAAATTTGATTTGCTGGCTATCTAATTTTAGGCCCTTCTACTGAAATGAAATGATATAGAGGTATTAACAAATGAAATTAGACTATCAAGTTCAAATTCGTAATGGTTGCCATTGAAAATGTTTGTAGGTTTAAATGCAAGTAAATTGCATATTTGCGACATGATCTAAATACATTAGTCACTTTTATACAGATAATTACATTAAGCAAGTTTTATTGAAATTAAACACATTTATAAAAGTTAAACATATTATAAAAATTAGTAATGTTATACAAGTTTCTAACTAAGTTAACTAGTTTTATAAAGAAATAATTAAGTTTATTAAAGATAATTAAGTTGTATATAGATGTAACTAAGTTGACTAGAAGTTTATAATTTTTTTTAATCTTGTTAAAATTTAACTAAGTTATAAAAAGATTAAGTAACTTAACCAAGTTTTATAAAAAAATCTAAAAAAATATACACATTTTATAAAACTTAAATAAATTTATAAAAATTAACTAATTTATATAAAAATTAAACTAAGTAAACTATGTTATTTAAAAATTACATATATAAAAATTTTCGAAGAGAATTTTATAAGTTGTAACATGGACCTAAAGTTGCAAATAATTATCAAATGGTGTATTGAAATTATTAAGAATTGGCAAGTGGAAGATCTGACCGATTCTTGTCAATATGACCAATTTTTGCTATATTTAAAATTTAATGACTGTTTTATGCAAACTAAAATACAGATTACCACAAAAAACTGCTTTTACACATTATCTAAAATCATGTAATTGAAATAGCAAATACTTCTACCGATTATGTGATTACATGCACGATATGGCTGTCACATTATTATCTAAAAACATTAGTACTAAAACGTTCCTTGATATATATACCAACATTCACTTTAAAATTCAGTTTGAGACACATATTTCAAGCAAGGAATCATCCTGTGTCATATGTTTCCAAATTTTGAATAAAGCTCAAACAAGTTCCTAGTACATTTAGAAAGTAAATACATCGTTAAAAGTATCCTCCTTCAAAAGGGAGTCAAGTGCATATACAAATAACATAATGGGTAACATGAAGCAATAAAACAAGAACAAGAAGAGATTGCAGGAAATGAAAAGAAGATTCCAAGAATTGAAGAAACAGTAGCGCAGGAGTGAAGTAAGGGACAGTATGCCGAACTGGGCAAGTAACATAGAAATTAGAAGATAAAATATTGAAGAAATTGATTAAGGTTGAGCAAGAAGAAGAGTGGAATTTCAGAGAGGAGTGAAAGAGTTAACAGACACGGAAGAAAACAAGTGTTAATAAAGTTTTTCATTGCTTCACACATTCTGATTCTTACAGGTATGTTGCATATTTGCATCCTTCTAGCACTTAACCTCCAACACTTACACTCATGCAATTCTGAGTTGATTGAAGTACAAACATAATTATTTAAATTTCAAACAAACAACTTTTACCAGGTCAATGTGCATGTTTCAATGCACACATGTACAACTGATGCTTGTCACCTTTTTAATATTTAAATTCAAACTCTTATGTAAAAAGTAAAACCAGGAATTATATAGCTTGTTATCTTTAGATTAAATACATTGCTTATTTTCTACACTTAACAGTAAGTTGAGGATATTAAAACAATGGTACAATATCGCAATCTCTATGAGCTATCAAGAAGAAATCACCTCCCAAAAGTCTAGATCAATGTTATATTTCAAAGCAACAGTATTCTTGTCACCAAACAATCAACCAATTGAATACAGGGAGTTAATTATTTAGAAAATATTGTGCATGAACTCGATAGATGTAAAGACCCGCAAATCCGTCTTCCGAAAACTCGACACCGATACGTCCACTGTACCAAATGTCGAAAAATCGAATGGCGAAAACGCGAAACTTTAGGGTTAAAAGAAGAGGTAGAAGAAAAGATAGAAGAAAAAGAGAGAAGAATAACACAGAAAACACAGAACAGGAACAATATCAGAATCTCACATATCGCAGCGGAACAATATATAATAGATAAATCAATAATCTTTAAAACAAAAAAACTATATCAGTTTATACATACATCAATCATCAGAGTTTACAACAATGGACAGTTATATAAACTTGTCCTCATATAGAATACACAGCGGAATAAATAACAAGTACGATAGTACGCTTCGCCATCCAGCTCATCTCCAAAGCTCCAGAATATCCAGAATATCCTGATAAAATAACTCTAGGCTGCCCGTGTGGAAAATTATGGGCACCCAGAGTTTAGAAAGGGAACAATAAACTCCAGGTCAGTCATGGTGACTGGTGTGAGATCGTAAAACAGTTATTTTCGCAAAGAAAATAAAACAACTTCGCAATGCTTTTGGAAAATGAAACTACCATAAGGCCTCCCGCCACACACACAATGCAAACGCAGAATTGGAGGAGATTTCCCCTTATGATAGTCAAAAATGCTTACTACGCAAAATCAATTGATATTATTATTAATGTCTAGTGTGGAAAACATTTCGAAAGTATAATATCAATCTTAGCCAACATACAACAATTGTTGTATGTCTACTATAGCTACTACGTTCAATAGCAGGTTACCGCCACATTCCATAGCAGGTAATACAATTAAAAACCGTACGGGGTTCGTATTGTTTCTTTGGATTTCCAACAAATGATCAGGCTAAGGAACTTCCTTACCGAAATAGAAACGCCTCTGGAAAGACGCCCCGGATCCTAACCGGATCTCTGCAAACAAAAGGCCGACGCTACCTCACGCTCTAACCGAGCTATAACTAGGTAACTAACACACGAGCTATGCCATCCCCCGGTCGTTACCGACCTTTATCCGAGGATTCTCAATCGAAAAGCCACAGCCGCAAAATATAATCCACATAGGTAAAATATCTGGGCTCCATACCATGATATCACCTTTTATCCAGAAGGAAATGGCATCCCCTAGGGGCGCTACCCCTACAAACCTTTGCCGCACATTCCTGTTTCGACCATTACCGGGTTGTGAGGCTCGACGAAGTCTCGTCCACATACATTACGCTTTTCACAAAGCCACGCTTTTTCACAAAGCCACGCTTTGATCAACCAATGATCATCAGCACTTCGTATGCCACATTACCAAATTGGGAATGTATCACTAGTAACCATCAACTACATAACCTCTGAGCTCGTACGTCTCAGAGAAGGGTGTTAAGCTAAGAGAATAAATTCTCCGCCACCAACAGAAATGTATTTGATAGAAACCAGCTTTACATCTCAAAGTGTAACGTCAGACACACATCCATACAAGTCCGTTCCGGGATCGAACGGAACCGAAGGCACTTCCAAAGAAGCCCTTGCAATCCGGATATTCACTAATCACGTCCGGACTTCCCGTCACAAAAGAGTGATATAAATCTCTATACCGGAGCAACTCGGTGCAGAGACATTCGACAGGTTGTCCTTTCATTTTCACAAATATCCGGTCTTCACACCGGTCTTCAAATGCTATCCATTCGCGACGTATCATTATTTGGAATGGGTTATATGACACAAAGGTCCTCTCCCGGCTTAACCGAATAATGAGCGTTTGTTTTAAAAACAAATCAAGTGTCATTTCAAAGACAAATATTGATAGTCGGTTATTTAACTATCAATAACATTCACAACAAGCATCCAATTTAAATAATTTTTTCCAAATTATTAAATTTCAAATCTTTTCACAAGATATATATTTTTCCACACTTCACATTTGAAAATCAATTTCAAATCGTATTTCGCACTTCACATTTGAAAAATCAATTTCAAATCACATTTCATACTTCACGTTTGAAAATTCAATTTCAAATCACATTTCATTCTTCACGTTTGAAAATTTAATTTCAAATCACATTCCATTCTTCACGTTTGAAAATTTAATTTCAAATCACATTATGGTCCATTTAAACCAATTTGATAAATCCTTATTGATTTATTTCAAATTTACATTTCAAATTTGTAAATTTATTCCCACACTTCATCACTTTGAAATCCGATTTCAAATCATATATTCCACACTTTAAAAATAAATCAATATTTATTTTTAAAACAAATTTCCCTTTCCTTTACAACTTCTATTCGGAATTTACATTCCCAAAATTCCACTTTTACACGATTTCCAAATCGTTTTCCAAATATTCATTTTCAACCCCGAATCAACTTTAAAAATTGATTTCTAACTTTTATTTCAAATCCCAAATCGAATTTCAAATTGATTTCTGAATTTACTTCAACACTGAATCACATTTCAAATTGATTCTAACTTTTAATCCCAATTACCAAATCATTTTACAAATCGATTCCCAAATTTATTTTCAACACCAAAAATCAATTTTTTGTCCAAACACCAAATAGGTTTCTATATCGATTTCACAAATTATTTATTTCAAATACCCGATCAATTATCAATTTGATTTCAACAAATTTATCTCCTTTTAAATAAATTCTTTTATTCTTTCAAACCATCTAAAATTCAATTTTTATTTCAGGAATCCAATTTCATTTATTTCTGGTATCCAACGATACCAAAAATACATTCGGCTAAATTTTAGCTCTCAATACATTCAATCACAGATATAATCATACACAGATTATAAATAATCAATTAAACAACATATGAAATCAATTCAAATGTTTTGAGGAATCCTGTTGGATCCCTCCAACCTGTTTCCCTGCATCCACAGATGTTAGCACAATACCAATTCCGCTCCAGTACGGAATTATCGCGGTATATAGGTTTTATAAAAATCCGCTTACTAACGGCGCAATAGGGTCTCATCCGCTATACGAGGCGGGAAATCAATCAATCCAATATATACATATGCCAATATGTATATATTGCTATATATATAGATATATATCCTACTATATCTAATACACATTCAAACAGTCAATCAAACAATAACTGAAAATTTCCACTTTTCAAATTTGAGTGAGAAGATCTCACCTTAGCTTTAATTTGCAATCCACTTCCATTTTGACCATTTCTCCATTTTTAACCTTGTACAAACAATTTATACAATTTATAAATATTCGAACAATCGAATAATCAACTTTCATTTAAAATTTGACTTAACTAATAATTAGTTTTAAACCAATTCCTTTCTTTAAAAATCTAGTCTTTATAAACTCTATGTTGTTTTAAAATTCCTATACTTTCAAAATCCTATATATACATATATTTACTGTCCCACATATATGTATACATTTATTTAATTGAAAACAGATTTATCTTCATTTTACTGTAAAAACTTTTCTGTATATATACATTCAAAAATATCTTACTGTGCATTTAAAATCAAATCAATCTGTATATATATATATATATATATATATATATATCCCAAACCAGACAATTTAATTAAAATCAGAAAATACCTTGTTTCCTTACCTTTACGACCCTGACAACAACCTACAACTTGGCTACACTCGAACCACCCAAATGACAGCAACTTCGAGCCGCTACAGCAACTCCAAAACCAACGAGCTCACCCAAAACCTTCAACTTAGCATCTTCCCAGAACCGACGATGACCACCATCACAACTCGCAAAATTGAGACCACCCATCCACCACGCAGCCTCCCAGATCAACATCGGCCATCAACAACCGTGACTCCAGGACTCGACCACGCCGTGCATTCCAAAATCGCCTCAAGTTGCCACGCGATTAAATCGCGACCTCCCTCGCGAGCGTGAGTGCACGCTGCTGCCGAGCTCAACATCGAGAACCCTTCCCAGTCGAATCGCTCGCCTCGACTTCGCATGCCCTAGCTCGAGCGCGCGACCCCATCAGTGAAACCCTAGTCGCGAGCTTCCCATCGAGTTCGAGTCACCTGCTCGCGAGCCTCTCTTCAGTACCCCATCGCGCACCTCCTTGTTTGAGAAGAAAGGGCTTCATTATTTTCTTTTGAATTAATGAGGCGCTGCTCGTTTTTATTTTTCGAACTGAAGACTGAGATATAACGTGGCCATGGATTTGATTTCATTTTGAAATTTCCGTTTGAATGAAAATTTGAAGTGGACGCCATTTTATTTCTTTCGTTTGTTTTGAACGAGATGATGAAGCGTTCTGCTGTGAAACGAAATAAAGGGGAGGAAATGATGTTTACGTGTACGAGTGGAGACAGTGATTTGAAGGAAAGGCAGCTGGATGTTGGGTTGTAGGAGAATAGATATATATCTATTTAATTTAAATTTCAATTCAAAACGTCCGATAAATGCAACTCAAAATCTCAACCTCCAATCGAGGCGTGCCGCTAGGCGTTCGTAATGTTATACGCCTATTCCGAATGCGATGGAAAAGGTTTCGAGTCCAAATTCACTCGTATGGAGAAGATAGCTTTTCGGACCAGTTATAATATTAAATCTTCGATTTAATTTCAGCGCGTTTGCTTATCGTACGGCCAAACGATCACTCCAAACATTACGAAAATTGAAATCCGATAATAATACAATATTACGGACCCAATGGAACTGGTTTCATCAAATTCCGAGACTGTGCCACGGAATGCTATTTTTACATATCGGTTCGAACGATTAAATTCAAAACTGAACAAAACAGTTTCAATTTCAATTCTGACGCTTTATTATCTTCAGAACTATCCATATAAAAATTCAAAGTCTTCAGCTTATTTTTAAATCAGCTTAAAACCAAAGATATAAATTTTTACCCAGTTTCAATAATTAAATTCAATAATTTAATCGCTAAATTCATTCTGATATTTGAATTTCAATTTAAATTATCATTCGAATATTTAAACTCAATTAAATATTCACATTTTAAATGTCAAAAATTCAGGGTCGTTACAAACTTCCCCCCTTAAAAGAATTTCGTCCCGAAATTACAAGTTAGGAAAAATGGTCCTTAACTCGTCTACTATTTGTCACGATCCAATAGTTTTATCAAATTTTCAAAACAAATCTTTCTACTAAAGATTCGTTATTAATTCAACTAAACTTCTAACTTCAATTAAAAGTTTCAAACAACCTTGTTTAATTTCTCAATTCAAATTCGAGTTTAAATTCAAATTTTAAACTTCCAAAATTTCTCAAAATTTTTCTAACACTCGAAATTTTCGAAAAATTTCGCCAGCGTCTCCTTTGCGCGGCTAATACGGCACGACTACAAAACGTCCCTACGGACTCTCAGATCTCAAAAGAAAACAAAATGCCAAGTGGCAAAATCAGAATCTCATCAAATTTCATACTGAAATTTAAATACATACCTTTTGGTCGAGCAATTCAAATTTATCTTTGAAATCAAAATTCCAATTCCTGTATACACCTGTATATATCCTACTAGCCATAATATCTAGTTACAATATTCAAACCATTTTGCAAATTCCATTACACAATTTTCAATGTATGCTTCTTATACATTTTTACTTCACTATTGAAGTTACATATCTATTTTCATTCAATTTTTGCATTTCCAATTTCATTTGAATTTACTTACTATTTCAATTCAATTTGAATTCATTTTATCTTCAGATTTTCATTCAGCTTTTACTTGAATTCGATTCATCTTCTGTAACGACCCGTATTTTTAACACTTTAAAAATACGAATTAAAATGAAAATTTTGATAAAAATCCGAAGGAAATAAAATTTTGTGTTGTTAAATGTGAATTACAATCTAAAATACAAAACTGAATTCTGAAATAAGTTATTTGTAAATTAAATATGGATGTTAACTTGTAGTGAATGTAAATAATGAATTGAGTTTGATTGTAAACAACGAAATAAATAAAATGTTACATTTAATATTGAAGTTATAATATAGAAATCAACGTAAATGAATGTAATTTAATATTACTGTGAATTTAAATAAGATGATAGCTGAAGAAAATGAAGGTAAATGAATTATAAACTATTGATAATAATGTATAGGTAAATGGTTGATTCAATAATGAAAGTGTAAATCGAAATAAAAGAATTCATTTGGAATTAAATAACTTGAATTTGAATTACAATAAAATTGAACGCTGAATCTACTATAATCTTTTATATTGGATTTATAATGGAAAACCGCATTGTAAAAGATTGTTAATTACTGTGAAATTAAAAATGAAATTTGTGAACAATTAAAATTTGATTTAAAAGTTAATAATTTAAAATTGGGAATTTTATATTGAAATTAGACTGTAGAAATAGCCATTTTTACAACTGTCTCGGATTTCGACGAAACTAGTTTCATCGGATTCGTAACAGTGAATTATTGTAAGGTTTCAATTTTCGTAGCAATCGGACTTGTCGTTTGGTCGTGCGAGCTTGAAACGCGTAGAAATTTAACGTCGTTAATTAAAATAATCGACTTCAAAAGGCTATCTTCCGCGTACGATTGAATTAGGCCTTGGGACTAGTTCCATTGCGTCCGGAACGGGGGTAAAACCTTATAAACGCCTGGCGGCATGTCTCGATTGGAGTTCGGATGATTTTGGACCTACCTTTTTAAATACACACTCAAAACCGAGACAGTTTTATCATTTTCATTTCAGAAACCCTACTTCTATCTCATGGCCGCCACCTATTCAATGGCCAGAATTTGCTCGAACTTCTTTCCTCTTTATCTCTCAATCCGTTCAACGAAATCGAAAAATTCCAAAAGCAAAAGTGTAGATCTCGACGAGCTCTTCAAATCCATACGGTTGATTCGTGCTAATTCGTCACGGATTGGTCCAGATCTGGCTTTGAAGTCGTGCGTATTTTCTTGGTTTGCGTGCAAACGGCGGCGACTGGTGATGCGAAACTTCTGGCGTTGGTGGCTCTCCTGGAGGCGCTCGCATGGGGACATCTTGATCGAACCCCGGCTGCCTCGAGTTGCGTGCGTTTTGTGGTGGTTGTTGCGTTCATGGGTTCGGCTGTGCTAATGCGCGTAAAGAAGAAGAAGAAGGTTAAACGATTAATTAATTGCTAATCATGTTTTAAATTATATCGTTATATTAATTTAAGCGTAACTTTTGCATACGAGGTCCGCTTCGAAGCGAAACATCTGGCGACGTTGGAATCGCAGCGACGAGAGCTACGCTGCAGTTTAGATCCGAAGACATTTGGAGCTCGTTAAAATCTTAGGTTAAATCGAACGTTGTTCGATTTGATTTAAAACTGGAAAATCAAGGTGAGTGTTTATACGCTCACAATTGACTAAAATAATTTATGGTAGTTAAATTTGATATTGTGAAGTGATATGAATTTTATTTGTCGTTTTGATAAAAAATTAATTGTCATATAGATTGTCATTTGAATTCACCGTTGAAAATTAAATTGACAGTCAAATTGAAATTAAAATTGAATTGCGATTAAATTACCTGACATGGATAACTATGAAATTGTCGTGAATTGTATTGTCTATTGGATGATTTATTTCGATGGATGCTATTGGTTGATATTTAAATGTTTGGATGTTTATTTGCTTATATGTATCCTGTTATACATACATATGACACTATGATTGGTTTATGTGATATATATTCATCCCTGACATTTAACTGAAATAAATAATCACTTGGCCATAGGTTAGAGAATTATATACGGACACCGGGTTGGTTAAATTAAATGATTTTAAAAGTTGTTTTGAAATTATTTAAATGAATTGATTTAAGAATAAAAATCCAATTTATGGAAATTGAATTATTTTGAATTGAAGCTCGAGATGTTGGAATTTAAACTTGGTAAATGAAATGGTTTAATTATTCGAAGTTTAGATTTTAAGAAAAATTGAAATATGGCGTAAAGTTTCGAAAGTTGATTTGTTTTAAAAGATTGGACTTTTAATCGAACTCTGAATATTTCTAATAAAATTTATATGAAATGATATTTCAAGTTTGAGTTTGGAATTGAAAATTGATTTGAAATTGAGATTTAATTAATTTGGAATTTAATTGAAATTCAAAGAAATTTGTGAATTGGACTAAATTGAAACTATTGAATTAAATTTGAAGATAAAATTGATTTGAATAGGATTTGAACTGAAATTGATTTGGAAGTTAATACTTAAATGAATTCTTGAAATCCGAATGTTAATCTAAGTTTATTGAATTGGAATTGTTCCAGAAATTAAGTAAACTACTTAATACAGATGTTTAATTTGAAGAATATTCTAATTTGAATACGAAATGGTTTTAAAGCGAATCTTATATTCTTATATAAATATATGAGTTGTTTTGAAATGTGAAATATTTAAAGTTTCGAAATATATTGAAAGTGAAATTGTTTATTTTGCGGTTCAAATATGTATTTGAAATTGATAATTTGAAATGGTTTATTGAGAAGCTGAATCGAGTTGAAATTGATGATTTGAAATTGGATTAAATTTTAAATTTTGGAATTCGAGTTTATGTGAATCGTATATTTTGAGTAGATATGGCGATTTTGAAATCGAAATGAGATTTTGAGGCGAAAAGTGATTTTATTCGAAATGGATTTGATTTTGAAGCGAATATGATATTTTGATATCAATTATGAATCGATTTGAAAATGTAAAAGATCGAACCGGTGTGAAAAATATAACGTAGTTATTAAAGAGACCGGGATCGGATATGGACATACTCTCTGTCGATACCGAAAACCACTTTAATAACTAATACACGTGGAGTGTTGATCCAGAACGAAGTGGATGGTTTGATGAACGCGTTGATTGAAGAAAGAGAACGATATTGGATGACCCCTGACATGACTAAAACAGGAGCCGCGCCGGGCCATTGAGGTTCGCCACCTCTAGCGGACACACTTCTTCGATACCATGTCTATTACTTTTGTGATTCGATTTGGGTGCACCCCGCGATTTGGGAGTGTTGTTTCGCGGTGTTGGGGTAGTAGCTGCTATGCCCAACATCAGTCCGGATCACGCAACTACTAGTATCCTAGTTGGTATTGCCTCATGTACCTTGTCATACTGATTATCCTATTCGCGACCACTACGATTTTGGTTTGTACCTTTAGTATATGGATTGCCCTCTGGTGACTTCCGGTTTTGGGGAAACTACGGTCTTGTATATGCTCTTGGGAATATAAACTGTGTTAAGGGTGGAATGGGCCATGGCTTAACGCTATTTTAATACTTTTACTTTAATGTAGACATATTATAATAGCGTATTGTACTACATAGTAGATAGTTTAACGGATCCTTGAGAGATGGAAAATCCCGTAACATCTCTTAAGTTATTGCACTCACGTTGACACTGGATAGGAGATGTCAAACCCCGTAAACATCTCTGACGCCGTTACACTCATATTTTCTTATTCGATTTGACTTACATGAGATATTTTAGTCCTGACTCGAGTGTTTTGTCTTTTCATTACGCTCGGGTCAGCCTGAGCATTTCAGATAAGGTTGAAGATCCATTTTGGAGGACGAAGACGGAGTTTGGTATTACATCATTTGTATTCTACTACCATATTATTTTTCCGCTGCATTATTGTATTATCTCTGATATGTATGTAACTCTGATTTATGATGTATAATAATAATCAAATTTATTTATTTAACAGCTTCATGAACTGTTATTTTATTATTATATCTTGTTCCTTCCGCTGCAAGATTCTGAGTTTGCTTCTGTTCTTTCTTTCCTTTTCTTATTTAACCCCATTAACCATTCGCCCTTTTGAATGGTTTAGAATCGGCATGTGTGTCTGATTTGTCGATTTAAACTGTCCAAAAATGCGGGTCGTTACAGTTGGTATCAGAGCTTTGGTTTAGATTACCTTGGCTCTAGTGGGGAATAACTCATTGAAATAGGGTGAAACCTTATGAATGAGTTTGAGTGTATATGAGAGAGCGTATTTGTAATTTTGATATAAAAAAATGATTTTATATTGTGTTAATTTGTTCCGTTGAGTATTTATGAATTCTGGTTGGTACTTGGGACGCCAAGGCATCGATAGGAATTTCTAAACACTCGAATAGGACAGATTGACATAATATTGTTTTAGATTATATTTTATATATAAAAGAATTATCTTGAAAATTTATAAATTTTGATTGTATTGGTTGTTAGGAGATGATAATATTAGATTATCATCGTTTATTGTTGATTAGTCAATATTTCTAACTATTGACTAATGGATGATTTTAACGAATGAAACTTGTAAATATGACTAACAATGAATATAAATGGTAAATAAAATAAAATAAAAATGTATTTAAATTAAGATGGAGAATTTAAATTCCGGTGTTTTGAAAATTTATTATCAAAAATTTGAAATGTATCATATAAGTATTATATGATAGTATATTCGATTAGAAATTGTTTTCAAAGGATTTTCAAATGAAGTAAGTGTTATACTCCCCTCTTGACACTAGAAAATGATTCCGGTGATGAGTGCACGCATCATCGACTTTATTTTCGAGAGTCTAAGTGGGGGAGATCACTTAATTGTTTTTCTAAACCCTGTTTTGATTAAAATTGAATTTTATTTTATACTCTCTATAGTATGACTTGATATATATTAATATAAGTATATATTATTTCAAACTTGATTTGAATTGAAACCGGAGTTGAAATTCTGAAGTTCTTTAATATTTAATAATTTTAAACTATTGAGATAAACAAATACTTGAATCATTACGGATCTTTTGAATTGTGAAATGAGAAATAAACCTAAGAGCTAAGTGAAAATATCAATTGAAGTAGATATCCTTAGAATTAGGAAATTATGAATTTAAAATAAAATTGAAACTGTAAAACTCGCATAGTATTAAATTTCATTCTATAGCATAAATATAACTTACCAAAATATTTAAGAAGTTCAAAAATGTTATATGAATTGTTAATTGGATAATATACAAGTTTTGGTTTGAATAATGAAATATGCATTTAATTAATGGTTTGCAAATATAAATAAAATTGTTAGTAAATAATTGGAATTTAAATTAACATTTAAAGGTGATTCACAATTATGTTAATATAAAATGGAAATACTATATGTGAATGTAAATGTGAAATTAAATTATAGTGAAATTAAATTATAGTGAAATTTAAGTAATGACTTAAGAATTAATTAATTGAAAATTCAACTTTGAATGAAAAAAGGTTGTATGTTGTTTAACTACATTCTATTTGCATAACAATAACTTACCAAATACTTAAAAAGTTTAAAATGCTAATAAGGATAAGTAGAGGAATAATATACCAGTGTGAGAGTGAATAATAAAATGTGAAGATCTATTGATAGTGTAAATATAAAGAAAATTTAAGTTGTAAAATGAATTAAATTTAAAATTAATTAAATATAGAATTAGTAAATGGAAACTAATTAAATTTGAATAAAACTAAATGTCAATAAACTTGGAAGTGTATGAAATTAAAATTTTGACTTGGAAATGTATAATTGATTTATTATAGATTTGGATGGATGTTAATGTTGATATGCATTGGTCGTTAGATGGATGATAATTGATTAAATAGAATTCATTAGTGTTAATGGAATTGAATAAACGGAATAAAATTTTAAATAATTAAATTCAAATTTGAAGCAAAGTGAAATTAAATATAATTGAATTCAAATTAAATTGAAGCAAATTGACTTGAATTTAAATTAAGAATGAAACAAACTTGAATAAATTGGAAACAAATCGAATGTAAACTTATTTCATGGATATATAAGAAAATAAAAGACTTTGTGTTTGTGATTGTTCTTTAGAAAATTTGAAGATTGATGGTTTGTACTTTGAAATAACAAAAGCAAAATTTGAAAAATCCAAAATACTCAAAGAGAGCTGAAATGAAAATAGCCATAACTTTTAAATGGTTGAACGGAATTTGACGATCTTGGACTTTTCGGAAAGCCTAGATACTGTGCTACATCTTTTGTTTAGAATGTTTTGATAAATACCTTCATCCACTAGGCTTAAAATACCAATATTAGTCGCTGGCCTGGGCGAAGTAAAAATCTGAAGCACCTTAGTATTCTCGCCATAACTTTTTACTGGTGTATCGGATTTTGACGATCTTGCACTTTCTAGAAAGCTTAGAACTTAAGCTAAAACTTTTGTTTTAAATGTCTTGTGTTTTTCTGTCATTTAGAGGGTCAAAAACGTGAGGGAACGTCGCTGACCTGCGCAATTCATTGCCCAGGCTGAGGCGTATCCATTTAGTAAAACGGCCATAACTTTTGAACGGATGGTCAGAATTTGATGATTTTGGACATTCCGGAAACCCTGAAACAAATGCTACAACTTTTGTTTTGATTAGCTTGCAAAATTCTGTCGTTTGGTTGGCTAAAAACTAGAATCTACTTGCTGTCCTGAACACAAAATTTTCAGTTTGGAAGTTAATATGTTATGTATATGTTGTATATGGCAAGTATATCGATCTATCTTTATATGCATGATTCTCACTTGGTTGTTGAGTATTTAGTAGGTAGCAAAGGGGTTGCGCTTCGCCTGTGGAGCTCGCTTCTGCGCTAAATGCAAAATGTAAGTTAAAATGCTAATAAACGCTTAATAAAAGGTATGTTCTCGGATTACAGTTTATGTTGTGGTATATTATTGTGTTCCCCATGTTTTGGGATGCCTCATTCTTGTAATGAGATGTATATCATGCAATTATTACCACTGTGAAATTTTTCGGTCCTAGCCGCGCAAAGGAGGTGCTGCCGAAATTTTTCAAAAATCCGGGAGTTAGAAAATTTTGAGAAAAAAAAAAAATCCTATAACTAAATTTTGCAAATAAGTCGAATATTTTGAATGAATTATATCTAAATGATGGTTTCCCCTTCTCCGTTCCTTTTCGAGGACGAAAAGTTTTAAGTGGGGGAGAATGTAACGACCCGTATTTTTAACACTTTAAAAATACGAATTAAAATGAAAATTTTGATAAAAATCCGAAGGAAATAAAATTTTGTGTTGTTAAATGTGAATTACAATCTAAAATACAAAACTGAATTCTGAAATAAGTTATTTGTAAATTAAATATGGATGTTAACTTGTAGTGAATGTAAATAATGAATTGAGTTTGATTGTAAACAACGAAATAAATAAAATGTTACATTTAATATTGAAGTTATAATATAGAAATCAACGTAAATGAATGTAATTTAATATTACTGTGAATTTAAATAAGATGATAGCTGAAGAAAATGAAGGTAAATGAATTATAAACTATTGATAATAATGTATAGGTAAATGGTTGATTCAATAATGAAAGTGTAAATCGAAATAAAAGAATTCATTTGGAATTAAATAACTTGAATTTGAATTACAATAAAATTGAACGCTGAATCTACTATAATCTTTTATATTGGATTTATAATGGAAAACCGCATTGTAAAAGATTGTTAATTACTGTGAAATTAAAAATGAAATTTGTGAACAATTAAAATTTGATTTAAAAGTTAATAATTTAAAATTGGGAATTTTATATTGAAATTAGACTGTAGAAATAGCCATTTTTACAACTGTCTCGGATTTCGACGAAACTAGTTTCATCGGATTCGTAACAGTGAATTATTGTAAGGTTTCAATTTTCGTAGCAATCGGACTTGTCGTTTGGTCGTGCGAGCTTGAAACGCGTAGAAATTTAACGTCGTTAATTAAAATAATCGACTTCAAAAGGCTATCTTCCGCGTACGATTGAATTAGGCCTTGGGACTAGTTCCATTGCGTCCGGAACGGGGGTAAAACCTTATAAACGCCTGGCGGCATGTCTCGATTGGAGTTCGGATGATTTTGGACCTACCTTTTTAAATACACACTCAAAACCGAGACAGTTTTATCATTTTCATTTCAGAAACCCTACTTCTATCTCATGGCCGCCACCTATTCAATGGCCAGAATTTGCTCGAACTTCTTTCCTCTTTATCTCTCAATCCGTTCAACGAAATCGAAAAATTCCAAAAGCAAAAGTGTAGATCTCGACGAGCTCTTCAAATCCATACGGTTGATTCGTGCTAATTCGTCACGGATTGGTCCAGATCTGGCTTTGAAGTCGTGCGTATTTTCTTGGTTTGCGTGCAAACGGCGGCGACTGGTGATGCGAAACTTCTGGCGTTGGTGGCTCTCCTGGAGGCGCTCGCATGGGGACATCTTGATCGAACCCCGGCTGCCTCGAGTTGCGTGCGTTTTGTGGTGGTTGTTGCGTTCATGGGTTCGGCTGTGCTAATGCGCGTAAAGAAGAAGAAGAAGGTTAAACGATTAATTAATTGCTAATCATGTTTTAAATTATATCGTTATATTAATTTAAGCGTAACTTTTGCATACGAGGTCCGCTTCGAAGCGAAACATCTGGCGACGTTGGAATCGCAGCGACGAGAGCTACGCTGCAGTTTAGATCCGAAGACATTTGGAGCTCGTTAAAATCTTAGGTTAAATCGAACGTTGTTCGATTTGATTTAAAACTGGAAAATCAAGGTGAGTGTTTATACGCTCACAATTGACTAAAATAATTTATGGTAGTTAAATTTGATATTGTGAAGTGATATGAATTTTATTTGTCGTTTTGATAAAAAATTAATTGTCATATAGATTGTCATTTGAATTCACCGTTGAAAATTAAATTGACAGTCAAATTGAAATTAAAATTGAATTGCGATTAAATTACCTGACATGGATAACTATGAAATTGTCGTGAATTGTATTGTCTATTGGATGATTTATTTCGATGGATGCTATTGGTTGATATTTAAATGTTTGGATGTTTATTTGCTTATATGTATCCTGTTATACATACATATGACACTATGATTGGTTTATGTGATATATATTCATCCCTGACATTTAACTGAAATAAATAATCACTTGGCCATAGGTTAGAGAATTATATACGGACACCGGGTTGGTTAAATTAAATGATTTTAAAAGTTGTTTTGAAATTATTTAAATGAATTGATTTAAGAATAAAAATCCAATTTATGGAAATTGAATTATTTTGAATTGAAGCTCGAGATGTTGGAATTTAAACTTGGTAAATGAAATGGTTTAATTATTCGAAGTTTAGATTTTAAGAAAAATTGAAATATGGCGTAAAGTTTCGAAAGTTGATTTGTTTTAAAAGATTGGACTTTTAATCGAACTCTGAATATTTCTAATAAAATTTATATGAAATGATATTTCAAGTTTGAGTTTGGAATTGAAAATTGATTTGAAATTGAGATTTAATTAATTTGGAATTTAATTGAAATTCAAAGAAATTTGTGAATTGGACTAAATTGAAACTATTGAATTAAATTTGAAGATAAAATTGATTTGAATAGGATTTGAACTGAAATTGATTTGGAAGTTAATACTTAAATGAATTCTTGAAATCCGAATGTTAATCTAAGTTTATTGAATTGGAATTGTTCCAGAAATTAAGTAAACTACTTAATACAGATGTTTAATTTGAAGAATATTCTAATTTGAATACGAAATGGTTTTAAAGCGAATCTTATATTCTTATATAAATATATGAGTTGTTTTGAAATGTGAAATATTTAAAGTTTCGAAATATATTGAAAGTGAAATTGTTTATTTTGCGGTTCAAATATGTATTTGAAATTGATAATTTGAAATGGTTTATTGAGAAGCTGAATCGAGTTGAAATTGATGATTTGAAATTGGATTAAATTTTAAATTTTGGAATTCGAGTTTATGTGAATCGTATATTTTGAGTAGATATGGCGATTTTGAAATCGAAATGAGATTTTGAGGCGAAAAGTGATTTTATTCGAAATGGATTTGATTTTGAAGCGAATATGATATTTTGATATCAATTATGAATCGATTTGAAAATGTAAAAGATCGAACCGGTGTGAAAAATATAACGTAGTTATTAAAGAGACCGGGATCGGATATGGACATACTCTCTGTCGATACCGAAAACCACTTTAATAACTAATACACGTGGAGTGTTGATCCAGAACGAAGTGGATGGTTTGATGAACGCGTTGATTGAAGAAAGAGAACGATATTGGATGACCCCTGACATGACTAAAACAGGAGCCGCGCCGGGCCATTGAGGTTCGCCACCTCTAGCGGACACACTTCTTCGATACCATGTCTATTACTTTTGTGATTCGATTTGGGTGCACCCCGCGATTTGGGAGTGTTGTTTCGCGGTGTTGGGGTAGTAGCTGCTATGCCCAACATCAGTCCGGATCACGCAACTACTAGTATCCTAGTTGGTATTGCCTCATGTACCTTGTCATACTGATTATCCTATTCGCGACCACTACGATTTTGGTTTGTACCTTTAGTATATGGATTGCCCTCTGGTGACTTCCGGTTTTGGGGAAACTACGGTCTTGTATATGCTCTTGGGAATATAAACTGTGTTAAGGGTGGAATGGGCCATGGCTTAACGCTATTTTAATACTTTTACTTTAATGTAGACATATTATAATAGCGTATTGTACTACATAGTAGATAGTTTAACGGATCCTTGAGAGATGGAAAATCCCGTAACATCTCTTAAGTTATTGCACTCACGTTGACACTGGATAGGAGATGTCAAACCCCGTAAACATCTCTGACGCCGTTACACTCATATTTTCTTATTCGATTTGACTTACATGAGATATTTTAGTCCTGACTCGAGTGTTTTGTCTTTTCATTACGCTCGGGTCAGCCTGAGCATTTCAGATAAGGTTGAAGATCCATTTTGGAGGACGAAGACGGAGTTTGGTATTACATCATTTGTATTCTACTACCATATTATTTTTCCGCTGCATTATTGTATTATCTCTGATATGTATGTAACTCTGATTTATGATGTATAATAATAATCAAATTTATTTATTTAACAGCTTCATGAACTGTTATTTTATTATTATATCTTGTTCCTTCCGCTGCAAGATTCTGAGTTTGCTTCTGTTCTTTCTTTCCTTTTCTTATTTAACCCCATTAACCATTCGCCCTTTTGAATGGTTTAGAATCGGCATGTGTGTCTGATTTGTCGATTTAAACTGTCCAAAAATGCGGGTCGTTACAGTTTCTTATTTCGAATATTGAGCTTCATTCACTTTTATCTCAATTTCCAATTTGAAATCACTTAAAAATCCTTTTAAAAATGGATATGGAAAGCACGTTCCCCCATGGATCACAGTTACTCGGCGGTTTCGCTACTATCCCAGTAGAATCGCTCGTAATCTGTAGATTTCTCATCTCTTAAATTTCGCCATGGTGGTCGCCATAGATCGTAGTTCACACGGCGGTTACACCACTATCTCAGTGGAATCGCTTGTAACCATAGGCATCTCGCCCCTCGAATTTCGCTGTGGCATACGTCGTGATCAATCAATATGATCCCATCACGATCAAACGGATACTCATACGGAGTTCCAAGACCTTCAAAAATTTTCAATGGAAGGTACTTTTTCATATCCTTAGTTTGGAAAACATATGTCATATATGTATAGTACTTCATTTCCAATTGATTCCATTCAATTTTAATTGGCATTTCATATTCACATTCACCAACTTAGAATATTTTCAATATCAAATTTACTTAAGAATTTCACACTTGTTTCTTAAGTTCAATACAAGTATTTTCCATACTTTTTATATTAAATTTTCAATTACCACTTATATTTAAACTGGATTACCAATTCCATATAAATCCAATCAATATTTCATTTATAATTATTGAATTCAATTCGTTTCGAACCTTATTCATTTGGTCAATCTTCAATTAGCTTCACTTACTAATTTTAGTTTAATACATCACTTCGTTTTCCACAAATCAAATTCAATTCCAGTTCTATTTACTTACAAATTCAAAATGAATTTTAACACTCAATTTCATTTTCTTGCACTTGCAGTTGCATATTTTTTTATTCATTCACATATTCATTCATTTTCAATTTGAATCTCATTCTAATCAGATTTCAAATAATTTATAAGTTATCAAACTTATTTACATTCCATTAATGAATTTATTTCAAATATTCTTTCTGAAATTCTATTTCAATTTGTAAATTACCTTTACAATTCACATTCCAAATCTCATTTGTATATGGATTTATTTCCTTATCTTTCAATTCATATTTATAAATTTCATTTGTTAAATGAATTTATCTCCAAATCTTTGGTTATTATTTGAATTTCTTATTCAATTCCATATATCAATGATAATACTTCAATATTATCTCTTCCTAACAACCAAGCATCCAAATACTATGATAATTTATAGAAAATCATTTCTTTTCTATATAAAAATAGTTTTGGGCAAAATTATTTCATTTACCCTATTTAAAACAATACTGTGTCGGTTTATCTTGTTTAAGAGTTTAGAAACTCCTATCGATTACAGTTGGCCACCCTGCACCGACCAGAATCTATAAACAATCAACCGATAAGTCAACACAATACAAAACAAATTTTGTATTCACTAACAAATACGCGCTCATATCTATTATTACACTCACACTCATTCTAGAGTACTACTGACTCTATCTCTAATGAGTAACACCCAACAGAGCAGGGTTGTCGCTTAACCGGATGCTCTGATACCACTTGTAAAGACCCGCAAATCCGTCTTCCGAAAACTCGACACCGATACGTCCACTGTACCAAATGTCGAAAAATCGAATGGCGAAAACGCGAAACTTTAGGGTTAAAAGAAGAGGTAGAAGAAAAGATAGAAGAAAAAGAGAGAAGAATAACACAGAAAACACAGAACAGGAACAATATCAGAATCTCACATATCGCAGCGGAACAATATATAATAGATAAATCAATAATCTTTAAAACAAAAAAACTATATCAGTTTATACATACATCAATCATCAGAGTTTACAACAATGGACAGTTATATAAACTTGTCCTCATATAGAATACACAGCGGAATAAATAACAAGTACGATAGTACGCTTCGCCATCCAGCTCATCTCCAAAGCTCCAGAATATCCAGAATATCCTGATAAAATAACTCTAGGCTGCCCGTGTGGAAAATTATGGGCACCCAGAGTTTAGAAAGGGAACAATAAACTCCAGGTCAGTCATGGTGACTGGTGTGAGATCGTAAAACAGTTATTTTCGCAAAGAAAATAAAACAACTTCGCAATGCTTTTGGAAAATGAAACTACCATAAGGCCTCCCGCCACACACACAATGCAAACGCAGAATTGGAGGAGATTTCCCCTTATGATAGTCAAAAATGCTTACTACGCAAAATCAATTGATATTATTATTAATGTCTAGTGTGGAAAATATTTCGAAAGTATAATATCAATCTTAGCCAACATACAACAATTGTTGTATGTCTACTATAGCTACTACGTTCAATAGCAGGTTACCGCCACATTCCATAGCAGGTAATACAATTAAAAACCGTACGGGGTTCGTATTGTTTCTTTGGATTTCCAACAAATGATCAGGCTAAGGAACTTCCTTACCGAAATAGAAATGCCTCTGGAAAGACGCCCCGGATCCTAACCGGATCTCTGCAAACAAAAGGCCGACGCTACCTCACGCTCTAACCGAGCTATAACTAGGTAACTAACACACGAGCTATGCCATCCCCCGGTCGTTACCGACCTTTATCCGAGGATCCTCAATCGAAAATCCACAGCCGCAAAATATAATCCACATAGGTAAAATATCTGGGCTCCATACCATGATATCACCTTTTATCCAGAAGGAAATGGCATCCCCTAGGGGCGCTACCCCTACAAACCTTTGCCGCACATTCCTGTTTCGACCATTACCGGGTTGTGAGGCTCGACGAAGTCTCGTCCACATACATTACGCTTTTCACAAAGCCACGCTTTTTCACAAAGCCACGCTTTGATCAACCAATGATCATCAGCACTTCGTATGCCACATTACCAAATTGGGAATGTATCACTAGTAACCATCAACTACATAACCTCTGAGCTCGTACGTCTCAGAGAAGGGTGTTAAGCTAAGAGAATAAATTCTCCGCCACCAACAGAAATGTATTTGATAGAAACCAGCTTTACATCTCAAAGTGTAACGTCAGACACACATCCATACAAGTCCATTCCGGGATCGAACGGAACCGAAGGCACTTCCAAAGAAGCCCTTGCAATCCGGATATTCACTAATCACGTCCGGACTTCCCGTCACAAAAGAGTGATATAAATCTCTATACCGGAGCAACTCGGTGCAGAGACATTCGACAGGTTGTCCTTTCATTTTCACAAATATCCGGTCTTCACACCGGTCTTCAAATGCTATCCATTCGCGACGTATCATTATTCGGAATGGGTTATATGACACAAAGGTCCTCTCCCGGCTTAACCGAATAATGAGCGTTTGTTTTAAAAACAAATCAAGTGTCATTTCAAAGACAAATATTGATAGTCGGTTATTTAACTATCAATAACATTCACAACAAGCATCCAATTTAAATAATTTTTTCCAAATTATTAAATTTCAAATCTTTTCACAAGATATATATTTTTCCACACTTCACATTTGAAAATCAATTTCAAATCGTATTTCGCACTTCACATTTGAAAAATCAATTTCAAATCACATTTCATACTTCACGTTTGAAAATTCAATTTCAAATCACATTTCATTCTTCACGTTTGAAAATTTAATTTCAAATCACATTCCATTCTTCACGTTTGAAAATTTAATTTCAAATCACATTATGGTCCATTTA
This sequence comes from Allium fistulosum, assembly GCA_030737815.1. Lineage (NCBI taxonomy): Eukaryota > Viridiplantae > Streptophyta > Magnoliopsida > Asparagales > Amaryllidaceae > Allium > Allium fistulosum. The sequence goes on along the minus strand of CM060908.1, from coordinate 608,820,835 downwards.
AACCAATTTGATAAATCCTTATTGATTTATTTCAAATTTACATTTCAAATTTGTAAATTTATTCCCACACTTCATCACTTTGAAATCCGATTTCAAATCATATATTCCACACTTTAAAAATAAATCAATATTTATTTTTAAAACAAATTTCCCTTTCCTTTACAACTTCTATTCGGAATTTACATTCCCAAAATTCCACTTTTACACGATTTCCAAATCGTTTTCCAAATATTCATTTTCAACCCCGAATCAACTTTAAAAATTGATTTCTAACTTTTATTTCAAATCCCAAATCGAATTTCAAATTGATTTCTGAATTTACTTCAACACTGAATCACATTTCAAATTGATTCTAACTTTTAATCCCAATTACCAAATCATTTTACAAATCGATTCCCAAATTTATTTTCAACACCAAAAATCAATTTTTTGTCCAAACACCAAATAGGTTTCTATATCGATTTCACAAATTATTTATTTCAAATACCCGATCAATTATCAATTTGATTTCAACAAATTTATCTCCTTTTAAATAAATTCTTTTATTCTTTCAAACCATCTAAAATTCAATTTTTATTTCAGGAATCCAATTTCATTTATTTCTGGTATCCAACGATACCAAAAATACATTCGGCTAAATTTTAGCTCTCAATACATTCAATCACAGATATAATCATACACAGATTATAAATAATCAATTAAACAACATATGAAATCAATTCAAATGTTTTGAGGAATCCTGTTGGATCCCTCCAACCTGTTTCCCTGCATCCACAGATGTTAGCACAATACCAATTCCGCTCCAGTACGGAATTATCGCGGTATATAGGTTTTATAAAAATCCGCTTACTAACGGCGCAATAGGGTCTCATCCGCTATACGAGGCGGGAAATCAATCAATCCAATATATACATATGCCAATATGTATATATTGCTATATATATAGATATATATCCTACTATATCTAATACACATTCAAACAGTCAATCAAACAATAACTGAAAATTTCCACTTTTCAAATTTGAGTGAGAAGATCTCACCTTAGCTTTAATTTGCAATCCACTTCCATTTTGACCATTTCTCCATTTTTAACCTTGTACAAACAATTTATACAATTTATAAATATTCGAACAATCGAATAATCAACTTTCATTTAAAATTTGACTTAACTAATAATTAGTTTTAAACCAATTCCTTTCTTTAAAAATCTAGTCTTTATAAACTCTATGTTGTTTTAAAATTCCTATACTTTCAAAATCCTATATATACATATATTTACTGTCTCACATATATGTATACATTTATTTAATTGAAAACAGATTTATCTTCATTTTACTGTAAAAACTTTTCTGTATATATACATTTAAAAATATCTTACTGTGCATTTAAAATCAAATCAATCTGTATATATATATATATATATATATATATATCCCAAACCAGACAATTTAATTAAAATCAGAAAATACCTTGTTTCCTTACCTTTACGACCCTGACAACAACCTACAACTTGGCTACACTCGAACCACCCAAATGACAGCAACTTCGAGCCGCTACAGCAACTCCAAAACCAACGAGCTCACCCAAAACCTTCAACTTAGCATCTTCCCAGAACCGACGATGACCACCATCACAACTCGCAAAATTGAGACCACCCATCCACCACGCAGCCTCCCAGATCAACATCGGCCATCAACAACCGTGACTCCAGGACTCGACCACGCCGTGCATTCCAAAATCGCCTCAAGTTGCCACGCGATTAAATCGCGACCTCCCTCGCGAGCGCGAGTGCACGCTGCTGCCGAGCTCAACATCGAGAACCCTTCCCAGTCGAATCGCTCGCCTCGACTTCGCATGCCCTAGCTCGAGCGCGCGACCCCATCAGTGAAACCCTAGTCGCGAGCTTCCCATCGAGTTCGAGTCACCTGCTCGCGAGCCTCTCTTCAGTACCCCATCGCGCACCTCCTTGTTTGAGAAGAAAGGGCTTCATTATTTTCTTTTGAATTAATGAGGCGCTGCTCGTTTTTATTTTTCGAACTGAAGACTGAGATATAACGTGGCCATGGATTTGATTTCATTTTGAAATTTCCGTTTGAATGAAAATTTGAAGTGGACGCCATTTTATTTCTTTCGTTTGTTTTGAACGAGATGATGAAGCGTTCTGCTGTGAAACGAAATAAAGGGGAGGAAATGATGTTTACGTGTACGAGTGGAGACAGTGATTTGAAGGAAAGGCAGCTGGATGTTGGGTTGTAGGAGAATAGATATATATCTATTTAATTTAAATTTCAATTCAAAACGTCCGATAAATGCAACTCAAAATCTCAACCTCCAATCGAGGCGTGCCGCTAGGCGTTCGTAATGTTATACGCCTATTCCGAATGCGATGGAAAAGGTTTCGAGTCCAAATTCACTCGTATGGAGAAGATAGCTTTTCGGACCAGTTATAATATTAAATCTTCGATTTAATTTCAGCGCGTTTGCTTATCGTACGGCCAAACGATCACTCCAAACATTACGAAAATTGAAATCCGATAATAATACAATATTACGGACCCAATGGAACTGGTTTCATCAAATTCCGAGACTGTGCCACGGAATGCTATTTTTACATATCGGTTCGAACGATTAAATTCAAAACTGAACAAAACAGTTTCAATTTCAATTCTGACGCTTTATTATCTTCAGAACTATCCATATAAAAATTCAAAGTCTTCAGCTTATTTTTAAATCAGCTTAAAACCAAAGATATAAATTTTTACCCAGTTTCAATAATTAAATTCAATAATTTAATCGCTAAATTCATTCTGATATTTGAATTTCAATTTAAATTATCATTCGAATATTTAAACTCAATTAAATATTCACATTTTAAATGTCAAAAATTCAGGGTCGTTACAATAGATCAGGTCAAATCATACTTTACCTGGTCTTAATTTCATATCTGATCATTGTTTCTCATAATTGTTATTCATATTTTATCCTAATCCAATTAGACCGCTGATCATTCTTTTGTGCACATGTAGGTGGTTGATCAATGTAAACTATAATCATTCTACTATGATGAAGTACGAACTGTTGTATGCTTGGCGAATTTAGGAATTATTTCTTTCTTTCTTATTGTTTAGTGTTTACAATGTATAGTAGATGTTTTTTACTTGTTTTACTATGAACTGATGGTTTCATTTTGAAATGAAGTTGTATTATGAATGGAAAGTTGTAAGTTTGTAATCAAGCATTTATAGTAGTTGTATTATAAATTGTGTGCATCATGTAGAAAGTTGGGTTTGTTATCTATTACTAGTTTTGTATCCACGTTATTTATTCCATATGTGGTTTGAAACTAACAGAATGTATGTGCATCAAGAAACTGCATTTAGGCATGGTTTTGAGCCATGGCTAATGTAAATTAGCCACGGCTTAAAGCCGTGGTGAAATACAAATTAGCCACGGCTAATAGCCATGGTTAAATTATATTTAGCCACGGCTCATAGCTGTGGCTAACATTAATTTCGCCACGGCTCAGAGCCGTGGCTATATTTTATTTTGCCACTGCCAGTTTTGCCACGGATCTAGACCGTGGCAAAATTAGTTAGCCATGGCTCAGAGCCGTGGAAAAATGGCTTTTCTGGTGTAGTGCTAGTCAAGATGCATCGAGACTGGATATCGATGTATTCGTTGAGACTAGAGTACGTAACGCTCTCTAAATGTTGGGCAGTGTATTACTCATGACTGCTGGAGGCAACAAAAGGTTAAGGACTGATAGTTATTGGATAACTATGGAATGACTCACTAAATAGTTTTCTATTGGTTAATATAACTAAGGTCAAGGAGAGAATACCAATGACTAATTTACACAGTTCTCTTGACTTGAGAATACTGTCGATCTTCAATGTGGAAGCTCCGCTTTGATTATAGCTAAATCGTGGCACTACATCCATCGAACGACTATAGTTGGGCCGAGTGGAAGCATTGGAAGTGAAACACTATTCAAGAGAGGATTCATCTGCTTAATTATATGAGGTTAGTATTACGGCCAACTGAAGTCAACTCAAAGTCAAAGTCTCTGGCTAGAGCATTTCGGTTAATAAAAATTATTATTATTGAACCAATGACTTTGTGTTTGGACTATAAAGTTGAATGTGGATGATATTGGAATTTTGACCATTACCAAATTCCATAAATCCAAAATGATATAGTTTTGACGAAGAGAATGTAATTTAAAGATAACTGCATGAAATGATTATGGAAATTTTAAGTCATTTGATGACATGATATGTGGAATTTTGGTTTATATGATTGAGTTTTAATTTGATAGATCAAAATTAAATTTGGTTATGTTTTAAAACTACATTTAAGTGTAGATCCATGTTTTTAAATATTTTAATTAAATTATAATTCTTCAGATCTAAATGTTTACATGTTCGAATTGATTACTGTTTTTCTTTACTTTGTTAAATTGAAACTAAATCTATTAAAATACAATGTTTTATTTTAGTTCTACGTTTTAACATTAAATCTAAATTTCATTTATTTAAATCTGGAAATTTACATTTTCATGTTCGATTGATTGAATTATATTTAAAGTTAAAAATGAAATTTATATGGAATCAATACAATGTTTCAATTGTAGATCTATGTTTTAATCTTCCATAACAAAGTGTAATTTTAATTTTGAATTTTAATACATGTATGTATGTATGTTTGCATGTATTACTTGCACTTTTTATTGCATTAGATATTTATATATGAATAAAAGGAATTTAAACAACAAATCAAAGTTTTGAAATTGGCTGTAATAACTATCTAATTTATATTATTAGAAAGCTTTGATTGAATTTCGTATATACATATTTGGATTTACTTGTATCGTTCATATAAAATTCATTTTTCTTTACATATATTGTCATAGAATGAAATCAATTCTTTTTTTAATTAAGACAATAATGTATACATACAATTCATTGTTTACCTTCCATATTCTTACATTATGGTACCTATTGATTGTCATTAACATGTTGCATTAATTAAGTTTACTAAAAGGGAAACTGTATCAATCACCCTTGTCATCCCTTTTTTATTTCCATTTCAATTCCTATGTAATAATCATTCAAATTGTTCTTGTTTATTTTGTGTATACATATCAGTTACCGCTGACTATGCACACTCCATGTATGTTGCACTTGCACAATATTTACTGTGAATATATTTACAATTCATGTCATATTTAGATTAGTCATTAATGTTATTTTATTAATTAATTATTTAATTTAATTAAGAGAAGGAAATGAAAAGCTTCCTTCTCTGACTTATGATCCCTCATTAATTGAATAATTTAGAGAAAGGAAATGAAAAGTTTTCTTCTCCAAATAAATTGATGCCCCCTCATTAATTGAATAAGTTAAGAGAAAGGAAATGAAATATTTCCTTCTCTAAATAAATTTAAAAGTAAACGTTACACACAATTTGTATATAAGAGTATATTTGATATACTCTAGTTTACATGCACATTAAATTAAAGTGAAACCTTATTTATGAAATTAAATAAAATATTGATTTTATTTAAAAGAAACTTAGAAAAGTTCCAAAAGAATTTAGACTTCATAGACCCATTAAAGATCCAAAATGGTTAAATTTTTTGAAATTCACCTATTTCTTCCGCTGTGGGCTGACCCAATTCCTTCAATGGTATCAGAGCCCAATAGCCTATGTGGTCTAAATTAGTCATGTTAGGGCTAACTTATTAAGCTTGTGCACTTAGTACGGTGTCTAGAAAGGTGATGTCTAGGATTGGAATTGGGTAATCAAGTATCCCGTCCTACTTGGTTACCTGCCTGCCCTAAAAGGTGATGTGAGCCCAAAGGTTGCCTCTAATAGAAAAGACGCAATTTCAGTTGGGACTTGGGCTAATTTTCAAAATAGTTTTGAAAATTAAGACATGATTTAAATTTAAAAGTTAAATATAAAATAAAAACATGTTTATTATAAAAGGTATAATATAACATAAATTTTCAAAATGTTTGAAACTATGTAAATATTAATTTTGAAATTTAAAATTATTAATAAGATTAATAATATAAATTAATTAAATGAGTTAATTAATTAATACTTATATGCATGTATTATATATGTTGATATATGTTATGTTATTTTAAAGTGTTTAAGATAACATAAGCATACATGTATGTATATAAGATAAATTTTTGAAATTAATATAATTTAATTAAAATTGTTAAATTAATAAAGTAATTAAAGGTCAGTTAATTAACTAAAATATTCATACATAAGATATATGTGTCTTGCTATAAAGGCTATAGTAGATATGTTCGATATAAAAGTTGTATTGGAATACTAATTTAAAATTAAATAAAGAGTTAATTAATTAAAATTAATTAAATAAGTTTTGATTAATAAAATATCATACATAAGACTATCATATGAGTAATATGAAATATAAAAGTTATATAACAATAAAACTTATATGATATGAATGTACGGACTAAAGATGGAACATTAAAGAAACCCAAATAGACTTAAGGAATAAATACATACGTAAATGTACGTATACTATGATTTCTGATGTGTCTGACACTTGAATCACGAGGGTATTTCATAAGAAATACCTTATTCCATAAGTCGATATCACTCAATATAATATATTGAAGATTATGAATCTTCAATATAATGTTGTTCTCTACCATATATATATTAATAAATTACTTGCATACTCCTTAGTTGTTGAGCAAACTCCAGTTGGGGATGTTATATGTAGAATTATTAATATATTGAACAGATAAGGTAAGATAACTATATGTCTTTGTTGAGAAAACTCAAGGCACATATACTATATTTAGGCCATCACAATATGGTAGGTACGAGGTGAATAGTCACTTTTGATTTGTTGAGTAAACTCAAGGTTGAAATGAGAATAGAACAAGGAAAAATGGGTCAGGAGTTGTATGTGATACAACCGATAAGGAGTTATCCATCGTTTGTGGGGCTATGATTTGTTGAGCAAACTCAAGGTCTGAATACCAAGACACATGAGTCCTAACACCCACTAGTAAAGTCAAAAGACTTCTATGTTTCATCTTAGGGTTCGGAGAAACATAAAAGACTACTTTGAGCCTTATTAGAAAAATGAAATGTTAACATTTAACCTTTCTAATATTGTAAGAACATATGTCAAATAATGTTGTGATTATATACAATGATAAATTTGTGCATTTAATATGATTGATAAAATGTTTATCAATTAACATATACAAACGAACTGAATTGAAAGTTGACAAATGGAAATATAATACCACTATTAAATTCTTATTGCATGTTAACATTTCAACACTCATGCAAGTGCCTGATTTTACAACTACTGAATACATTCGTGGTTTGGTCACTTACGAATTTATTTGGTCAAGACCATGTATTGCATTCTATGAGTTTCGAACTCTAAAAGCAATATAAGGCTATGGATATTTGATCCATATACAATTGCATATAAATGTTATATGATTAAAGGTCAAAGTTTGTAATGTACAATATTTCGATGAAATTAGTTCGTCCGAAAAACCAAATAAACCTTAGTGCAAGATTGAGTATTCAATCCGATTGATTACAAAAGGGATCATATTGTGTTAATGTAACACAGGACCAAAAACTACAAGATAGATCTAAGAACTAGATCGCTAAAATGTTATTTTGATCGGTTTACGTAAAGTGCAACATATTTGATGTCCTTAAATGTTAAGGATAATCGAATGCGCTTTTGTAAAAAGTTTGTTATGATATTGCAGTAAGATTTTCTTTTGAATAGTTTGACCATTTGAAAAGAAAACAAATGTATAAGAATAGACGTAATTTAAGGTATAGTTGGGATGAAGAGAATGAATAGTCACTTCTGCTTCATAGAGAAACATTGGGAATGGGAATTGTAATAATAATTGATACTTAATATTGGAATAAGAAATATGATTTCTACTCTGAAATGTATTTTTATATAGACAATTGTTTTCTATGAGATTTATTTCTTTGAGCTCAAGATATTTGATCAACAAACTCTCCACTGTAAATATTGCAGTGTATGAAATAAACAAATCGTATTAAGTGAATGATGGACCTTCAAATTTAGTACGCTATTAGTAATGTTGGAAATAGTGGGAGCATGCCATATAGCACTTATTAATCGCATCATAGTACGAAAATTGTTTTCTTAAAACTTACCATACATTATTAATGAAATAATGATTATTTTTCGGTATCGACTAAAAAAAGACATAGCTATATTTCTGTATGAATATTCTTTGTGAAATAAAACTATAATGTGGTAATTTTTATTTATAACAAGAGTAATGCATTGGAGAATACAAAAGTATCTAATATTATTTACAGTTGTTTTAGAATTATAGATTAAGCCGTAGTTTTGAGAAATAATTTTATTGTATGATTTTGAATCATATGATACTTTTTAATTATATCTCAAACAATAAAGGGCTATGCACCCATTTAGTGGGAGTATCATAGGAGTTGATGAACTCTTTGGATTGATACATACAAATGTATGCAATCTCAACGTACCTAAAATGAACATGATTCAATCTCAAAATTACTCCTTCATGTGATACATAATGATGCATCAATATAGAGTAATCGAACTTTGTTGGACAATGTACGATTAATTATGAGTGAAGTTGAGTTAGTTTCTTTTCATAAAGTAACGTACTTAAGGGTAGTACACAAAGTTAATGTTATTTCATCTAAATAACAGTTTACAAATTTTTACAAGATAAGGGTCTATAAGAAACTCCAACATATCCTAGGCCAAGGAGTTGGCAGGTTGTGCGAGTTAAAAGATTACACGTAATAATTGTTCGTAAGGGATCTTGTATGAATCTCCCTAAAAGAGTTTTTGGAGGACTGTCATTGGATGACATATTTATATTTTAAACATAAGGTTTGTAAACTAAAACCAAATCAGTTTTATAGTTTTATAAATAAAGAAATTCATAAAACATTTATGAATACCTATTCTGTTGCACTAAGAAACAATTGTTGTTTCAAGAAATACCAACTTCATTTTGAATAAATTTCTTTGAGGAATTACTAGTGGTCAAATGGAATTGGATACGATCCATAGATGATACTGATTAGATGAGATGAAAAGAAATTAACTAACCTAAACGCAAAACGATAAGAGTGTCAAATAAGTATTCTCGCACATTGAAGTGAAATTATGAGTTTCTTATTGATGTCGAAAGTATATAATCCTAGTTTTTTTAATTAAACCATTGAGAGTGTTGACTCTATATGGTATGATGCGCAAATCCAAAAGAATTCAAAGTATGTTATCAAAATATAGATTTTGGTGGTCGTAGCTGAAGGGATATGATCCATCAACCACAACTGTGTCTTTATGAGTAAGACTAATGCAGTTGGAATTAAATGAGCAATGTTGATAAGAATCATATCACAAATTTCAATTGCTGAAATTAGCGTAATAGATTCGATATTCAACATGTTCAAGTCAGTTCGGATTTACTCACAAAATTGCCGCTTGATAAGTCCTAGTATGATTGAAACAAAAAATTCTAAATAACGATTTAGAGTAAGCTATTTACACATATTAACCAAAAATGTCTCAAAGTCAAGGGGAGCGATATTGAGTATGTGAGTCTTTGGATAAGATCTAAGAAATGATACAAAAGTATCATTTTATAATCATCAAGATTGAATAAGTACTTTGATAGAAATATCAAATAGTTTGATTTTCAATCAAAGTGCAGAGGAAGCGTGTGTTCATAAGAAAGAACGTCAAAAAGTACATTGATATTTAAACTATAAGTAAACAACACGTTGTTGATTTTAACGATGTACTCGTGTCAAAATCAGCCTTAGTTGTTTCAATACTCAACATTGGATTAATAAATGATGTCTTTTATAGTAACTATAAAAGATGTCGGGAATGTCCCAAATGATATGCAAGGACACCTTATTAAAATGTTTAATACAGAACATGTAAGATTGATTACTTTGCATTGGTAATAGGAATTATAATACATGTTATAATATCATGATTTGTTTATACATTTGATACATGAAGAAAATATCAAATCCAAATTGATATCACTAAATAGTTGTTTGAAGTGTTCTCATGTATTTATGAAATACTAGAGAATTGTTTACATAAACAATAAATTCCTGAAGGAATGTTTAGAATGAAACTTTTACAAGTAATATTGATTATAATATGTCAATAACAAATCTTTAAGTTGGAAATGTTCCAAATGAAAGACAGTGGCTGATTTAATGAAAAAGGCTAGGTACATCGCCTTGAATAGCGCCGCAATAAAAACAATGTATATAAAAATATAAGTTCACAAATTTATAAGTGAGCCGATTCCAAATGTTGAGAATCTCATGACATATTTATATGATAACAATGTCATAATGTAGTTCGCAATAGATTTTAAAGCTCACTTGAAGTCGAGAGACGTACTCCGAATTATTCCACATGATAAAACAGTTTATTACCGTCGAAGAGAGTTGATTGACATAGTAGATAATTAAAACATAATAGCATATTCGTTCACAAAGGGACTGACCCAATTGGTTTTAGGAAAACATATTAGAGAAGTTGGAATAAGATTCCATAATTGACCCCAAGTGCAAGTGGGAAATTAATAGAGTTAGGGGTATGCCCTAGGGCAATTATGTAATTTGTTAATCTTGTTCAAAATAAAGGTATTTTCTTTTTGTTATATACTTATATAATGTGGTTATATTAATTAATCAATTTAATTAAAAGTATATTTATTAGAAAATCCACAAATGGTATGTTTTGTGATAGTAGTTACAACGTGTTGTAAAACGGAGTAATTTATCACAATGAAACATATATACCATTTTAAATGTTCCTAGTGAAGATGCATTGAGACTGGATATCGATGTATCCATTGAGACTAGAGTACGTAACGCTCTCTAAATGTTGGGCAATGTATTACTCATGACTGTTGGGGGCACCAAGGGGTTACGTACTGATAGTTATTAGATAACTATGGAATGGCTCACTAAATAGTTTTCTGTTGGTTAATATAACTAAGGTCAAGCAGAAAATATCGATGTGACTAATTTACACAGTTTTTTGACTTGAGAATACTGTCGATCTTCAATATGGAAGCTCCGCTTTGATTATAGCTAAATCGTGGCACGACATCCATCGAACGACTATAGTTGGGTCGACTGGAAGCATTGAAAGTGAAACACTATTCAAGAGAGGATTCGTTTGCTTATGAGGTTTGTATCACGGTCAACTGAAGTTAACTCAAAGTAAAAGTCTTTGGACAGAGCATTTTGGTTAATAATAATTATTATTATTGAACCAAAGACTTTGTGTTTGGACTATAAAGTTGAATTTGGATGATATTGAAATTTTGACCATTGCCAAATTTCATAAATCCAAAGTGATATAGTATTGACGAAGAGAATTGGTGTAAATAATTGTCACCATTATGTACTGCTTATAATAAGCAAAATTGGATTTTGTCAAAAGATGTGTAAGCGATAAATTCGGCCAAAATGTCACACCACCTGCTAAGTGACGTGTGAACGTTAATATTTGAATAGTTCGATATTAATCACTGATAGAATTTACACCTATGAGTCGCACAACCGTAAAAAAACCACATGATTTAATTAATTTATAAACTATTGTAAATTGATTAAATTAATTTATATTTGAGAAATATTAGTTATTGGTTATTATTTATTTGATGTTTGGAAGTTTTTTTGTAATTAGTTTAATGTATTTATAAAAGTTATATTTGCGTGCATTGATATACGATATCAATGTAATTTAAAGATAATTGCACGAAATGATTTATGAAAATTTTATGTCATTTGATGACATGATTTGTGCAAATTTTATGTCTTTTAATGACATACATGTAAAGAAAGGATTGGAGAGAGAGAGAAAAAAAATCAAGAGAATTAATTAGGGAAGTTTTAATTAAAGAATGGGAAAATTTTTATTCTTTCAAATAAAACATATTCTCTAATTTATTCTGTACCTAAACTTCATTTTCCTTCAGTCCATTCTTTTCGTTGTAGAAACAAAACAAAGAAAATGAATTCCAAAATCTTTCAACTCCAAATAAAATATAAAAAAATGATTCATCCATCCCTTGCAAGGATAGGCTGTGGATCTTGAAGATCTGAGAAGATATCATTATTCGAAGTATGATTTCTAGGCAACATCCTAAGGTGATTCAATTGGATCTAGAAGCATTCTTCGTTCAGGGTGCAAATCAAAGGCAACATCAACAAGGTGTGTTTTAAGGATTAGGTAGCAAGGTATGTCATTTTCTATATATAGATAGTGATTTGCAATGTTTGATGGAAATTTAATTTGACTTTCATAATTTGTATGATGTATTACTGTCTTGCTTAATTAAAAAATTGTTTATAAAGATTAAAATTATTTGTTGAATAATATGATTGAGTTTTCATTTGATAGATCAAAATTAAATTTTATTTTGTTTTAAAACTACATTTAAGAGTAGATCTATGTTTTTAAACATTCTAATTAAATTGTAATTTTTCAGATCTAAATGTTTAAATATTCGAATTGATTACTGTTTTTCTTTACTTTGTTAAATTGAAACTAAATTTATATATTTTAAAATACAATGTTTTATTTTAGTTCTATGATATAACATTTAATTTAAATTCCATTTCTTTAAATCTGGAAATTTACATTTTCATGATTGATTGATTGAATTATATTTAAAATTAAAAATGAAATTTATATGGAATCAATACAATGTTTCAATTGTAGATCTATATTTTAATCTTTCTTAACAAAGTGTAATTTTATTTTTGAATTTTAATACATGTATGTATGTATGTTTGCATGTATTACTTGCACTTTTTATTGCATTAGATATTTATATATGAATAAAAGGAATTTTAACAACAAATCAAAGTTTTGAAATTCACTGTAATAACTATCTAATTTATATTATTAGAAAGCTTTGATTAACTAACTAATTTATATTATTAGAAAGCTTTGATTGAATTCCGTATATACATATTTGGATTTACTTGTATGTGTTCATATAAAATTTATTTTTCTTTACATATATTGTCATAGTATGAAATCATTCTTTTTTTAATTAAGACAATAAAGTATACATACAATTTATTGTTTACCTTTCATATTCTTGCATTATGGTACCTATTGATTGTCATTAATATGTTGCATTAATTAAGTTTACTAAAAGGGAAACTATATCAATCACCATTGTCATCCCTTATTTATTTCCATTTCAATTCCTATGTAATAACCATTCAAATTGTTCTTGTTGATATTATGTATACATATCAATTACCACTGACTATGCATACTCCATGTATGTTGCACTTGCACAATATTTACTATGAATATATTTACAATTCATGTCATATTTAGATTAGTCATTAATGTTATTTTATTAATCAATTATTTAATTTAATTAAGAGAAGGAAATGAAAAGCTTCCTTCTCCAAATAAATTTATGTCCCATAATTAATTGAATAAGTTAAGAAAAAGAAAATGAAATATTTCCTTCTCTAAATAAATTTGAAAAGTAAACGTTACACACAAATTTGTATATAAGAGTATATTTGATATACTCTAGCTTACATGCACATTAAATTAAAGTGATACTTTATTTATGAAGTTAAATAAAATATTGATTTTATTTAAAGGAAACCTCGAAAAGTTACAAATTAGTTTAGACTTCATAGGCCCATTAAAAATCCAAAATGGTTAAAATTTTTGAAATTCACCCAATTTCTTCCGCTGCGGGCTGACCTAGTTATTTTAATATCAAATAGTGTCCATGTTCAACGTGTAATAGGAAAATGCCAAAAAAAAACAACTCAGAAAGTAACGTATAGAACAGCACACATACTCATTTCTTCATTTTTCCACTTCACAAACAAATACGCACTCATGAAAAAAAAATCGAACAGCAGATATAAATGGCTGAAAGCGGAAAGGAAAAAATAGCAAAAAAATTTACCTACGAATGCGAATTGAAGCTCGGTTCTCCTCCCTGCGAAGTCGAAGACCTCCATAACGTCAAAGCTTTCCCAAATTTGGGCGAACTCGGTGATGCTTAGCGCTCGAATTGGGAAGATTGCTGAAATACAAATTGTGGAAATTTATGTTTGCGATTGTTTATTTATAGGAAATTTTTTATTCTTTAACTGTTCAAGCACGAGATGAGTTTTCCTTTTTGTTTTGCTTTTTGAACTTTGGATTTCGCGTACGTTTTGTTGTCGGTTGTCCTCTCCTATCCTTCTTTTGATTTTGCAAATTGGGTTTTATTTTTTATTTTTTCATCAATAGTTCGAATGGGACAAGATTTTGCTCTAATCCCGTCCCACTGATGGCCGGAACCGATACGAGGTGGTCGGAATCTCGTGGTTCCGGCCGGTTCCTCAAACCTTGATCTGTAAGTATAATATATATGTATATACAATGCATATAAATCTCAATATTTATATGTATATATAGTTATACACATACATTTACACACACATATAACGCAATTGTGTTATCTTCATCATTGAAAACTGCTCTTTCTCAATATCAACGAATGCAATGAGGAAAAATAACTCATTGCTTGCTGCTGCGCTTTTTCCTTGCTCGCTATTTCTCTTGCTTGCATTTTTACCTTGCTTGATTAGATATTCTCAGGTATTTCTTACATTGATTTTGTGATTTTGTTTTTCAATGAGATCCGGAACTAGATTTTTTAACTAATTTCGGTCTGGTTACTGTTGGAACCGGACCGGAAATCAAAATTGAACCATGATATCTTTATTAATAGTTGGCTTGAAAGTGCAAACTTTTGATTCGACCGTGAACTTCCAAAATTTCCCTTTATACGGGACATGGAAAAAATATATTTAAATTTATAGTTAATTTAAACAAATGAGTATATCTTGATTTATACATTTCTCTTAAAAAAGAATATATCTTGATTTATTGTATGTCATATATAGATATTTATGAATTTCAATGTTATGCATTAAACTGTGAATAAATGAAACAAATATCAAAATATATATGTATGAGAAACTTAATGAGTGCAAAAATAGATTTAAGGTAAGAGGAATAAAATGTTGGAAAGTGGAATAAATAAGCATTAATTTGCATTGGTTCAATAATACTGTTATTATATCAATTTACTGCACCATCAAGCAAATGGTTGATATAACGTTATACAATTATAATAATAAACGCATAACAAAATTAAAAGCAGCAAACATATAACATTATACAATTATGGGCAACAACCATATGACGTTATACAATTCTATGTATAAACTGAAAAATATAACATGTCATATGTATAACAATGATACTGCTCTATAATCTTTTCAATAAAAATCCTATTAGAGTATTTATGACCATTAGATATCACTCGGTAGCATATATCATGAATAACGTTACATAATATTTGACAATACCGGTCAGTTAAGATTTCTCTAAACTGTAAAAAAATTTCCCACACCAATCCAAAAAATTTCCGAATCAATGAATGAGTTAAGATACTACATATGAGTTAAAATAGACGTGACATGCATTTTCATAACCGTTAATTGGTGGAACATAGAAATATTCAAACTTCATAACATAAATATAGCGTTCTGAAAATATCTACCAAATCCTATAAATGTCACTCACTCTATCCATCCATATTCACATCTCTTTTCACCCTTATTCATTTTCCACTTCTCTCATGTCACCTCCGTTCAGATCTCTCACCACCACTGTTTCTTTTTTGACATGCTTCATTGAGTTGCTTGCCAACGTTAACCTCGGATATCACAGCTTCAGGTTAGTATAATTATACTATTAAAACTGTGCTTTACACTATAGTAATCATATTCTATAGGAAAAAAGTTCATTTCTGCGACTGTAATTTCTACACTTCTGTTTTATATTTAAAATGTAATTTGCACTTTTTAGAATTTTTTGTATTGTTTATTTAAGTGGATTGCTCTATGTATACTCAAAATAATATAATAGTTACATGTTATTTACGGGCATAAAATGAATCGATCGATGAAAATGTATTATTTTTTCATGTTATTTTTTATTTTTAAATATATTTCAGACTTATTCTACAGGAAAAAAATCATTCTTACGACTGTAACTTCTACACTTCTATTTTATGTTAAAACGGTAATTTGCACTTTTTTGAATTTGTTTGTATTGTTTTTTTAAGTGCACTGCTCTGTGTATTCTCAAAATAATATCATGATTACATGTTATTTATGGACATAAAATCAATTGATCGATGAAAATTAATTCTTTTTTCATGTTATTGTTTATTTTTAAATATGCATGAAGATTATGCTTCTTATAAAAAATGTTTAAAGTACATGTCAGTCGTCACGTTATTATTACTTTAATCAATATATTACAAAATTAGTTTCAACATACAACACAATTTAACAGCTAACAAATGAATATTAAACACTCTGATAAGCAAAGGTCGACTCAAAAGGATGATATATCTCCTAAGGCATCGTTAGTGGAAGATAGCGTACATGTTCAGAAATCAGCAAATAATGATAAAAAAATCCCTTCAAAAGATGATTGTGGTTGGGATGATAAATTTACTTCTGAAGTGGTAAGCGATATATCATTCAAAAAATTTAAAAAAATAATATAATTAAATTTATTGTTTTATCGGTTTTCTCTTCTTGGTTTTGCTATCAGCATAAATTTCCACAAACGCATCTCTATAAATATTATCAAATATTATTATCACTTAAAAATAAGATCTAGCAACTATAATTTTTTATAAATTCAATACGCTCTTCTATATATATTACCAAACTTAGTGTCACTTAAATATATGATCTAACAATTAAACTTCCTATACGTTTTCGCTCTTTGTTAATTGATAACAGAAACAAAATTTCAACCTAACAAAAAATTAAATATTCCAGCTTAGAAATGAAATTCAAACTGATTACACATTATCCCAACGTAAAAACATAGCTACATATTTAAGAAAATTATTCCACTTAAATATGTTAAACACACATATAATTTGTAAAAACATCAATTTACTCGTAAAGCATGCGCTATCATCACGCACAAAGCGCGTGCCATAACACTTTTAACAATAATAATGGAATGATCTGCAACATACTAAATCAGTAGAAAATAAATACCGAACACGTTCTTCAAAAAACGCATATTTAATGATGAAGATCTTAACATGTATCTTAAAAAAGAAAGATGTCCATAAATTTTATAAGATTATTACCTACAAGCTTTATCCATCTTTGTTTCTTGCCGTTTCCTCTTTGATCTCTGGGCTTTTCCTTGAACTTCCCTCCTCTATTATTCAACCCAGATTAATCAAATCAAATCTACTAAAATTTAGAATGGGTTAAACACAGTGACGAAACCCGAATTTTCAATTGCAATGGGCGAAAGCATAGTATTTGTTACAAAATGAAGAAGAGAAAGTGAATACGAATTAACTATTTCTCTCTATTAACAAAGCAAAGAACACAAGAGTATATATACAAACAGTACAGCCCAATAGCCACAAAGCCCAAAAGCAAAAGTACCAGCCCAGTCGAAACAAGTAACATAAACACACCAAATGAAACAAAGCTAAAAAGACACACAACACAACTAACCAGCAACTAATCAGTAAAACCTTTTCAACACTCCCCCTCAAGTTGGTGCATGTACATCTACCATGCCCAACTTGCCTCGCAAATACTCCATCTTCTTCCCATCAACAGCTTTTGTAAAAATATCTGCAACTTGTTCATTTGTTCGCACATGTCTTGAACACACGATTCCTTGTTGCATCTTCTCTCTAACAAAATGGCAATCCATCTCTATATGTTTGGTTCGTTCATGAAACACCGGATTTGAAGCAATATGCAAGGCAGCTTGGTTGTCACACTTTAACACAATTGGCTTTTCCACTGTAAAACCCAGTTCAGTCATTAGATGATCTACCCACATCACTTCACATACAACTTTTGCAATTGCTCTATATTCAGATTCAGCAGATGACCGAGCCACTACACTCTGCTTCATTCTCTTCCACGAAATTAAATTGCCTCTTACAAATACACATTAACCTTCAGTTGACTTTCTATCTAGCCTTGAGCCTACCCAGTCAGCATCTGAAAAACATTCAACCTTAATATGATGATAATTTGAGTACATCAGTCCATATCCAATTGTACCCTTTAGGTACCCAAGAATTTGCTCCACTGCTCTCCATTGATGAATATTTGGTGCATTCATGTACTGACTCACAACACTAACAGCATAGGATATGTCAGGTCGAGTAACAGATAAGTAATTCAGCTTCCCAACAATTCTTCTATACCTTTCAGGATCACTGAATTTATCACCTTCAGTAGCTAGATCAACATTTGGTATCATTGGAGTTTTGACTGGTTTCACTGCAAGTTTTCCAGTTTCACTCAACAAATCTAATATATATTTCCTTTGTGACAGAAATAAGTTCTCCTTATTTCGAATAACTTCAACACCCAAGAAGTATCTCAATTCACCAAGTTCCTTGGTATGAAAATGTGTGTGTACGAACTGTTTTAATAATAGAATTCCTGCTTCATCACTACCAGTAATCACAATATCATCAACATATACAACCAATAATATAATACCTGAATTTGTCTTCTTGTAGAATACTAAGTGATCAAATTTTCTCTTAGCAATGCCAAATGACTCCACAACCTGACTGAATTTACCAAACCAAGCCCTTGGGCTCTGCTTCAAGCCATACAAAGTTTTGTTGAGTTTACAAACCAGCTCAGTCTCCCCCTTAACCTCGAACCCAGGTGGTTGTAACATGTACATTTCTTCTTGTAAATCACCATGTAGAAAAGCATTCTTAATATCCAATTGGTGTAATTTCCAGCTGTGTGTAGTTGCAAGAGATATTAGCAACCTGACTGAAGTTAACTTAGCAACTGGAGAAAAAGTCTCTAAGTAATCTACTCCATACACTTGAGCATAACCCTTCGCTACAAGTCTAGCTTTATAGCATGTAATAGTTCCATCTGGATTTATTTTGATTGAATATACCCATTTACAACCAATGGGTTTCTTGTCATGTGGCAAAGTAACTAAATCCCATGTCTTGTTCACTTTTAAAGCATTCATCTCCTCAACCATAGCTGCATACCACTTTGTATCAGATAATGCCTCATTGATGGTCCTTGGTGTGGTAACACTGTCAAGTGACTTGAAGAATAAACATGTTCCAGGTGATAGATGATTATATGATGCATATGTTGATATTGGATATGTGCACTGACGTTTACCCTTCCTTAATGCTATGGGGAGGTTCAAATCAAGATCAACATTCAGAACTGGTTCATGGATTGGAGTTTCTGGTTGTACATCAGTGGCATTCACTTGTGTATCATCATTTAGGGTATAAACAAGAAAATCATCATTAGGTTCCTCAGGTTCAACAGCAGTTTCTTCTTGAGAAATAGTTAACAAATCTGGTGGTGCATGAAAATAAGGTATATCTTCATGAAAAACAACATCAATAGAAACAAGATATTTCCCAAGACTAGGACAATAACACCTGTAACCTTTTTGAACTCGTGAGTATCCAACAAATACACACTTAATTGATTTTGGATCAAGTTTAGATAAGTGTTGCCTCACATCTCTAACAAAACAAACACACCCAAATACCTTAGGTTTTACTGGAAATACTTGTTTATTTGGAAATAGTAACTTATATGGTATCTCCCCTTCTAATACAGATGATGGCATTCTGTTTATTAAAAAACATGCTGTCGAAACTGCATCAGCCTAAAAACATTTTGGCATATTTGTTTGAAACAATAATGCCCTTGCTGTTTCAAACAAATGTCTATTCTTTCGTTCTGCCACACCATTCTGAGAAGCTGTGTCCACACATGAAGTCTCATGTATTATACCTTTATCACTCATAAATTTCTGAAATGACTCAGACATGTACTCTTTGGCATTATCACTTCTCAACCTTTTAATCACTATATTGAATTGATTTTCAATCTCAGCACAAAACTTACAAAACACAGAATACAATTCAGATCTACTTTTCATAAGAAATAGCCATGTAGTACGTGTATAGTCATCTACAAATGTGACAAAGTATCTAAAGCCAGGTTTAGAAACAATAGCTGATGGTCCCCATATATCAGAATGCACAAGTTCAAAAACAGAATCAACCCTTGTATTTATTCTTGAATTTGAAGACAATCTATGATGTTTAGCATATTGACATGAATCACAATTTAAAACTTGTAATGAGCTATATTTTGGACACAGTTTCTTGAAAGTAGGTAAAGAGGGATGACCTAGTTCACAGTGAGCCTTGAATGCTTCATTATTACTTGTGCAGGCAGTAGTAACTGACAAACACTCATCTAGCACATATAATCCATCCACTTCATGACCTCTACCAATAATCTTCTTGCTCGTTAGATCCTAGAATACACAATAGTTGGGGTAAAAGGAAATGCAGCAATTCATTCCCTTAGTTATCTGACTAACAGATAAAAGATTAAATGCTAGTTCAGGAGTATGTAATACTGAAGTTAATAATAACTTTGAGGTAGGTTTAACTATTCCAGAACCATTTGAATTCGATATAGATCCATCAGCCAAGGTAACACTCTTAGTTGATTTATTCCTTTGTAATTCAGAAAATAACAGTGAATTACCTGACATATGATCTGAAGCACCGGAATCAATTATCCACTTGTTAGATTTAGCTACCGTTGTCACTGATCTTGATGAATTCTTCTGCCCTTCTTTATACTCAACAAACTTTGCATACTCTTCTGCATTAACTAACTTGGATCCATCTTCAACTCCTTTTGCAACATTTGCAGATTGACTTGGTGGATTTTGCCATTTGTTATTGTATGGAGCACTATTTGCATTGTTCTGCCTTTGTTTAGCTAACTTCCAACAATTCTTGTATGTATGTCCAGATTTCTTACAATATGTGCATGAGTACATCCCTTTATTCTCAGTTCTACCAGCCTCTCCAGAACTCCTCTGACTAAGCAATGAACTATTGTTTGATGCAGTAGGATTTTGAGTAGAACTTGGATTAGTTACACTTCAGATCTCAAAATACGACTAAACACTTCCTGTAGAGAATTAACATCAGATCCAGAAAGCACTTGTGCTTTTGCAGCCTCATATTCAGATGAAAGACCTCCAAGAAAGCTCATAATAGCAATCTGTTCTCTCTGTTGTTGTTGAATCTTCACATCAGAACTAATAGGAAGTAACAGATTAAACTCTTCATATACCTTCTTAAAATTCATGAAGTAATTCATTAACGTCAGATCTTGCTTCTCTGCGCGATAAAATTATTTACATATATCATACATTCTAGTTAGATTTCCTTTACCAGAATACAGAAACTCCAGATAATCCATTAACTCTTTTACAAATCCACAATGATTGATTAAACTAATCACACTGCTGTCGATAGTATTCCTTATTTGAAGAAATAGCCGAGCATCATCTCTAAGCCATAGCTGGTCGTCTTTATCATCTGAATCTTCCTTTGGTGGATCTTTTCAAAGATGATCATCTTTATCTATGCTTCGAAGGTATAGCCGAATCGTTTTGCTCCAGTCAAAATAATTCGATTCCCCCAATTTATAGTCAGTGATCTTTGACATCACTGGCGTAATATCCATAATTGATTTATTCTCAGCCATAGTGAGAAACAAATAGGAAAAGAGAGATCGAAGAAAATTTGAAGCTAATTTGAATTTGGATCGCGCTCTGATACCATGTTACAAAATGAAGAAGAGAAAGTGAATACGAATTAACTATTTCTCTCTATTAACAAAGCAGAGAATACAAGAGTATATATACAAACAGTACAGCTCAATAGCCACAAAGCCCAAAAGCAAAAGTACCAGCCCAGTCGAAACAAGTAACATAAACACACCAAATGAAACAAAGCTAAAAAGACACACAACACAACTAACCAGCAACTAATCAGTAAAACCTTTTCAACAGTATTTATGACCAAACTGCGAGTCAAACCATAATGACTCATGGTTTCAAGTTTTGATGGTTCAACCGGTAAAACCGTTGAATTTTTTAATGAAAATTTACATATTAAAAAACAAGCCATATTGAAATAAACATGCTAGGTTGACGAACCGTAGATGGTCTTCAATTTCTACAACCGACGTTATATACTACTTCAGTGCACAACTGCACTAACACAACTATAGTTGTGTACACGGTAGCAGTGCACAACGAGAGAAGTTCGGGATGACCTTGATGACTTGCGGTGGTTTGGATGTAAAAGAGAAATGATTACTTTATTGATTTTGATATTTTGTTACAAGTGAAAACATACATAAACAAGTGTATCATTACATTGATATATATATATATATCGTTTTTTCGGCCTGCTACATAGACGTGTAAATTACAGCCTTGCCCTTTGCACTAGACTGGTTCAACCTTGGCTCAACTAGTTCGGCTATATTGGCTTGTGTTAACTTCTATATTCGATCCTTTATCTCATTCTCTAATACTCCCCCTCAAATTGAGCTAGGGTTTTTCTCTTCAGCTGCCATTAAAAACTTTGATCTCCTGCTTCAATCTTTCAAAATATTTCCTCGATAGCGATTTGGTAAGTAGATCGGCTCTCTAGTAAGTGGCTGGTAAGTGATTTATGCTTAGATTTCCGTTGATAACTCGTTCATGAACAAAATATATATCAATTTCCATATGTTTTGTTCATGAATGCAAGATCGGATTTGCTGATAGTGACACAATACTTAAATTGTTGCACCAGATTATTGATTTTTGTTTTACTGGAAACCCTAGTTCATACAGTAGTGATTCTATCCAAATGATTTCAGCTGTTGCAGCAGCAACACTTATGTATTCCGCCTTTGTACTCGATTGTGATATTGTAGACCGCTATTTGGAGCACTAGGAAATAGGGTTTTTACCCAAGTATATACAGTAGCCACTAGTTGAATGTCTGTCGTCTGGGTCACTAGCCCAGTCTGCATCTGCAAAACCTTTTATGTTTAAATTATTTCCTGCCTTTAGATGTAATCCATGACTTGATGTGCCTTTTAAATATACGAGTATTCTTTTTATTGCCTTCCAATGTTCATCATGTGGTTGTTGCATGAATTGACATACTTTGTTGACACTATATGTAATTTCTGACCTTGTTATGGTTATGTATTGAAGTGCTCCAATAATGCTTCGATATTGTTTTTCATTGCATATAACTTCACCTCTGTACTTGGATAGATGTAGATTACTTACCATTAGTGTGGGTAATGGATTAGCTTGATTTATTTTGCTTTTAATGAGAACCTCTGTGATGTACTTCTTTTGACTCAGTATGATTTCTGAATTGGATTTTCTCTTCACTTCTATGCCTAGGAAGTAATTCAATTCACCTAAGTCTTTGATACTGAATTCTTGATTTAAATGCTGAACCACCTTGTTGACTTTGGATTCATTGTCTCCAGTGATTATAAAATCATCCACATAGACTAGTATAAAAGTAACAGTATCTCCACTATGCTTTATGTATAATGAGTTATATGATTTGGCTACTGCATACCCTAGTTGTATTAAAGTTGCTTTTAATCTATCATTCCATACTCTAAGTTCTTGTTTTAATCTATAAATTGCTTTGTTTAATTTGCATACCATGTTTTAATCATTGCTCTGCTTTAATCCTTGTGGTTGCTCCATGTACACTTCTTCTTTAAGAATCCCATTTAGGAAAGCATTATTTATATCTAGCTGCCTTATTCCCCAGTTCTTATGTAGTGCAATGGTGAGAACAATTATTATAGTAGTTGGTTTCACTATAGGGGAAAATATCTCTATAAAGTCAAATCCATACTATTGTGTGTATCCTTTGGTCACAAGCCTTCCCTTGTATTATTGATGGTTCCATCAGGATTTTTATTTAACTTGAATGTCCACTTGCACCCAATTATATTTTGATGTTCTGGTCTTTGCAATAGATTCCCAGTTTTATATTTCATGAAAGCTTGATATTCTTCAATCATTGCATTTTTCCATTTGTTGATTTTTGATGCTTGTTCATATGTGACTGGTTTTTCAGGTTCTGAATTTGCTGTTTATAATTTGGGTTTGAAAATACCTCTCTTTGATATTGTTATCATACGATTTTTAGTTTGTGCAGGTGTTGACTTATGTGATTGAGCGACTTCATGTTGATTATTATCTTCATGAAGTTCTTGCTCATGATCTGATATTTGTTCATTGTCATGATTATAACTAGCTGAATTGCCTGTATGTCTTGATGTTTCACTTGTTTGCTTTTATTCATTTTGCTCATCAGCTTCATAGTTTGTGGTAGCATTTGCTTTTCCTTCACATTCCTTACTATACAGTGGTATTGGAGATATAGATACTTTAGCATTGTATATCTTTTAATTGACTTTCACGTCTTTCTCCGAAAAAGGGAAAACATTTTCATTAAAAGCAACATGTCTAGAAATAATTATGTTACCATTGTTACTTAAACACGTATGTCCCTTTTGTTGTGTTGCATATCCCAGGAATGTACAGAGTGCAGATCTAAAATTGAGCTTATGAGCATTGTATGGTCTTAAGCATGGGAAGCAGCACTACACCACAGATAGGATTTTGGCGCAACCTTAGGTGGCACATTTGATACGGCTATAAGCCGTATCAAATTTTAATACGGCTTATAGACGTATCTATATTATTTAATACGGTTGTAAGCCGTATTAACATTTGATACGGCTTATAGCCGTATCAAAATCTATGCCCCTTTTCATGGGAAAATTTTCCCCAAAACGCACACCCTCCCTCCTTTTTTTTTATTTCCAGCTTTCATTATTTCCCGTGCTTATTTAGGGTTAAATCGCCAGAGATCCACCTCGATCGATCGAAGACGTCGTCCATCAGAGCCTTCCACATCTTCTCGAATTCGATCACTGCTCTTAGGTAATTTTGTTATGAAATTGCATGCTTGTGATAAATGTTAATTGTATTTTCTTGTACTGTTAGTGTAACAACCGGGATTTTTGTAAATTTTAATTATCGACAAAATGACGTTTTAATCTAGTTGACAATTATTATTGAGTTTAAATCGTATTTAAAATTCTTTAATAAAAATTGTTAATCGTTGTTTGGGGATTTTAAATCAAATTTGAAATTCTTTTTAGTATTGGAAAAATTCTCTATTATATAAATTGATTAAGTAAAATGGGTAAAAGGTTATTGGGCTTTAAAAATTTAATTACCCACTTGTTGTCGCCGTGATAACCTTACATACCCATTCCTCTTCGTATTGATTGAAAAAGAAAAGAAACCCGACCCATTCATTTTCGACTTCAAACCCTAGACAGACATACGAAAAAAAATTGTGGCTCGACTTTCTCCCTCTCTCGTTCAAAAATTAGGGCTCGTGAAAATCAGGGGCTCCGACTTCAGTTAGAGCGTTCGAGTGATGATTTTAGGTCGCTTGCTCCTTCGATCATCGCGTGCTTGGCTTCGTTCGACATAGGGATGCCACAGCTTCTACTCGAAGCTGTTCGATCCTCAAATTCGTGCTCGTTCGAGTTCCTCCGAGTCGCGTCAAAAAGGTGAGTATATTATACTCACATCTAATTCTAACTTGAGCTTATTAGCGTTCGAAATTGATGATTCTCGTTCGTATATGTTTTCTGAGTTGTTGTTTACTGTTCGATTTCGTTTGGAAATTTATATCGCTATGTGAACCTCTTACGTGACTTTCGGGTTTGATTATTTGAAATAGTCGAATGGTTATCTCGGCTATTCGATTTTGCTGTATTTGATGATTTCGAACCTTGTTCTCTGATTTCATGACGTCTAATAGCTTCGACTTTGATTTTGAACTTGGTTATTGTTTTTCCTCTGTGACTTCGTCACTGTCACGACTGACTTGAGTTATGGTGATTTTTATCTCTGGTAACATTGATTTCAAAAGCCCGACTTTGATTTTAGACTGCATATTTCTTTTGACTATGGCTTGTGAGAATGTTGTCTTCGATTTTGACTTTTCACTGTCCAGTATTTTGCTCGGCAGTTGATTTGGTCGTTGTGATTCTTCCTTGACTTCGGTTATACCTCGCTTGACTTTGTTTTGTTGTTCCATGGGTTGATTTGTGATTTTTGTGATGTTCCTTTTTGACTTCGGTCATGGTGAATTATGATGACATTTTGTGTCTGCTTCAAATTGGAGTTTTTGATATAACCTGATTTGAGTACGAACTGCAGTTGTCCTTGTTCAAGACTGATATTGCTTTTGGTTATTTTCTTGTTCCCATGGAAATTCGACTTCACTGTTTTCGAATTGTTTATGATACATGTTAATCTGTAGCTCCATGTTGTATTGATCTCGGCTGATGTGTGCATTCACTTGAGTTCGTTGTAGTCATCTTCCTGTCATTACATTGTTGACAGTTAACATGGCTTGTACCACTTGCGTCTGCACTCTGTCAATCTGCCTTGTGTAGTTGCATTCTGTATCTTTTCGTATCCACACTTCATTTTGTTGTAACTAGACTTGAATCATTTGTGATTCTTTGTTGCTATTCTTTTATATGTGATGTGTAAATACACTTGGGAAATTGTTAGTTTCCACTGCAACCGTTGTTTGTGTAATCAATATGCAAATATACTTTGTTGTGATCGCTGACTTGTCGTCGGTTGACACTGTCTTCCTGTTCACAGACTTTAGTTCCACTGCAGTTGTTTCTTTTTTAATTTGATTTGCAAACTTGATTTGGCGAAAATAATTTGGGTTTGGTACTGTCTAGACTTGAGGCTGATGTTTCATAATTATTGAACTCGTTTTGACTCTTTGACTTCGGCATTGTTTAAATTGGCCGCGGGTCATTGTATATGTTTTTGGGTTGACTGTGCATTCCCTATGAGTACTCACTTTGGTCCTTATATCTTTGACATGTAGCTTGAATATTATAATGGCACTTCATGTTGCATCTGTTAGGTATAGTAGTATTGAACTACTTCATGTTCATATATATTTCCTATTGAGTTTGCTCTATCCAGTTTCATGCATACTTGATACTGCCGTTTCTTCACTTGGTTCCTACATATATACCACTACATGTTGTTTATGTTACTCTGACTTATGTGCATGTGTCTTTGAACATATGCGTTTGTGGCCGCACTTCATTTATTAGTGCAGCACTCGCCTCTCTTGTATTGCTTTTCACTGATCTGTCTTAATCTGGGTTATTGTTTTTGTGGTGCACTTGCTTGGCCATTTTGTACTTCTGGCCTTTGTTTGGTTCTGGTCTTGCTTGTGTTATTGCCTTTGTTGGTTCGTGATTGTTTCAAATTGATTTTTGAGATTTTACAGCGAGTTGAATCCGGTCTCAAAGACCCGGGTTTGACCCTGTAAGTTTATTTATGTTGACTTCTACCGTTTTGATTGCTGTTAGTTTTCACCGTCGTGATGATTTCACGTACTGTGTGGCGAGGCAGTGCACGCGTGCGTGTGCTGCAGCCACACAGAAATTTGATGTGTTTGATCATTTTAAGATTTCTGATTTGTTGATTTACACTGTTTAGCGTTATAATTGTCGTTATCCAATTCTCGTATCGAGAGTTGGATATACGAGATTTCTGAGACTGTCGTCTATTTGACGTTTGATTATTATTGCTCCTATGCACTAATAACTGAGTTTGAATTAGACTGACCCATGTATTATTTTCTTTTGAATGTAATACTCGGGTCAGACTCGAGTTATTTTAGGTTGTAGATTTCCTTCTTTGAGTTGATGTTCGGGATTTGAAGACTTTTCACATCTTCTGAAGTTGTTAGTGTCATTTTGTAGTAGTCGTGTCATTGTATAGAACGATATGTATTCATGTATATTAGTCGATAATGTACTTGTATATATAACTTCTAGAGTCGACAGTTGTAGTTGTATCATATGTATTGTGTCAACTATGTATTAACTGACATCAGTTATATATATATGAGACTTTTGTTTTTATCTATGTTCCGCATTTATATTATCTGTGTTATTGTTATATCTAATGTCCTAAACTATTATGAACCGTCGTAGTTCGTTTTATACTAGTATTGGGTGTGTCGATGGGAGTAAATAAATAATAGATGAAAAACAAAAAGTATATACCACTTCCATTGAGATAACCAATATTAGTGTAAGGCCAACTACGGATGGTCGCTCCTATCCAGCCTTATTCTTCGTAATAATAGACAGTATTCCTTTTAATACTCTTTGTTATTATGAGCATAGAGGTGGGGCATTACAGTTAGTAAAGAAGTTATGCAATGCCTGTAATTTGATTATAATCGCATTATTTTCTTACTCTTTTTTAGTTTCTTTATGAAATTGAAGGGCTGGAGTAGGTTGTTCACAAAGATTTTGTCTACATTATTTTCTATACCCTTCCTTCTCCATGTGTAGCTGTAGCCAAATGCTTTAACTTCTCTCAATCCTGATTGCATGAGACAATTGTTGAAAGCATGTAGTCGGGTAAATGGTATAGGAAAACCACCTTGTTTGTCTAAAGAGGATGATGCATTGTTGTAGTCTCCCATTAGTACTCATGCATCTGTTATACTTACGAATTCCTAGATAAAATGTTGCTATAATGATTGTCTTTTAATAAAGAGTTGCTTGGATATACCATAGTGTACATTAGTACGAAGCCACCCGAATTTATTACGGACATAGTGATATGTTGTGATGATATAAATAGGATTGATATGCTCCAGATTGTAGTGTCCCATCCCATATCACTAAGATCCTGCCTGTACACTGATATGAGTTATTAGTTACTAAGTCCTAATTTCTTGGGAGCTTATTTCATAATAAAGAAATATTAGAAGGATTTAATTTAATCTCTACCAAACCAACTATGGTTGGTTTGAATTTTGTTAGGAGTTTGAACACATCACCAACTCTTTGTAGTGTGTTCATACCCCTAACATTCCATGTAATTAAACTCATTTGGTAGTTGAGTTGTTCCTTAAAGTACTTATAGGAGGAGCACATTTTTCAACTAAAATAAGTCATTTTTGGTTTGACTTGTTGGTTGTGCACTGCTCACTTTGCCTTTTGTTAGATGTTTATGTTGAATGAAACTACGCTCTTTGTTGTCATTATCAAAAGCCAAAGGCCTACTGCCATGGCTGCTACATATGATCAACTATTCAGTTTATAAATCATTGTAGTAATGTTGTATGGTTCATCTGTAAGCACTATTTTATTTTATTTGAACTTCTTTCATAACATTTTGTACTGCAGCTTATGGCCTTCAAAATCCACCATCTATGATTTGCAAAAAATACAAGGTCATGCATCTCATGTGAAAATCCTTTCTTGAAAATCGAATATGAAAATCCAATATGAAGTAATCATATAAATTAATCTTAACTATCTCAGTGCTTTGCTTTCTTTTGTTCAGAAGTCATTCTTCTGTTTGAACATTCATATCTTAACGTTTTCTGTTCTATTTTTAACTTTAACCTAATTCAGTTCCAGCTTGTGGAAAAATAAGTCGTCTTTAGTCATTCTTGTATTTTAATTTTTTCTAATCTAATTCTTCTCTTGGGGGTATTCCCTATGCAAGACCTTATTTTTTTAACATGAATAATTATGTTATCCATTGAGCCATATCAATTGTTTGAGTTATACCAAGGATTGCTTCTCGGTTGGATTAGATTTTAGAAAATAATCGGGTGCGAGCTGCTGGTTTTTACCCGATTTACATAAAAAAAATTAGCACATACAATTCAGAATTAGACTAAAAGCAAAACAAACTAGGTTTGCGAAGCAAACATTGGTCTTGTTTTTTACTGTTTCCCCTGTTGCTCTAGTCATATTTCTATAAGCATACTCAAGTGAAAGAAATAGACTGATTGAGCATCATATATGCTGCAACATGCTTTTACACCTTTCGTTTCATAAAGACAGGGTTAAAAAATAATTGGAAACCCTAAAAAGCAAACCATTTGATATTGGCACTCTACTTATAAATAACAGAAGAAGCATCTCATTTTAGCTATTCATCTCTTTTCTCCTTTCTTTTTTTTCCTTCCTTCTTTCAAACAGGACAAATAAATATTTACTATTGAATTAAAGGAAATCCAACAGATGAGACTCGGGAAGTCTACTACTCTGTTGCTTAAACTGTTGATATTATTATGTCTGAATATTACATGTCTTTTAAAATTAGATGCTGCAAGTAATGTGACCTATGATCACAAAGCATTAGTGATTGATGGCAAACGCAGACTTCTCATTTCCGGTTCCATCCAATATGGTTTTGACATTGTTGTATAAGTGGATAAAATTATTGTTAATGGCGCAAGCCAAGTATCAGGAGAAGGGTAATGCATAGACATTACTCCGGTGCTACAAAATAGCGCCGTTGTAATGGCAAATTTTTTGGAAACAGTTTGGTGCTAATGTTGTATATTGTTTTGACATTGTTGTATAAGTGGATAAAATTGTTGTTAATGGCGCAAGCCAAGTATCAGGAGAGGGGTAATGCATAGACATTACTCCGGTGCTACAAAATGGCGCCGTTGTAATGGCAAACTTTTTGGAAACAGTTTGGTGCTAATGTTTAAAATAAACCCTATATTTTGAGTTCCATTTATTAAAATTTAAATAGTCCATATATTTTAACTATTTAAAATTAATTAAATGTTTAAAATCATACTACAAAATTCTAGGTCATACAGGAAAACAAAAAACGATCATGAAAAAGGCATGCATATAAATCTTACAAGGAAGTTAATTGTTTACTAAATTATATTATTCTTTACTAAACAATTTATATTATGAACGATCAAGTAGCTTAATCATGTAAAATTACTAACTTAGAAAATGAAGTTACATCTATTTCCCCATAAAGCTTTTTTTAAAACAATGATGATATCAAGTTTAGATATGTCCTCACAATTTGATGATGGTGAATTATCATGTGGATTAAATCATGTTCTAATTTGGAAAGGAAAGTTACAGACTTATTTATTTTCTAGAAAAGATGCTTTTATGATAGTGATTTCAAATTTTGAAATATTTTCATAATTTGATAATAATAAATGATACTTTACGTTAAATCTTATAGTTATCACTAAATTAGGAAAGGTTTATGAAATTAATTTTTTATAGAAAAATGGAAATTTATGCGCTGTCCCTAGATTATCTTGTTAATTTATTATAACTATTATATTTAACAAGAACAATATAATTTAGTAAAGTTAAATATGTAGAATTAATCTTACAACAAATTTCTCAATATAATTTCAAAAATATTCTTTTCGAGCAGTTGGAACGAGGACCCATTGAAGGGAAAGTCTCATGTTATGTTAAATATGATATAGGAGGGCGGTATGTCTTTCAGCATAAACAAACAATGGATAAATGAATCAGATCTAAGATCTACATACTATATAGACGGGATGCAGAAGTTCATTAGTTTTGTTGAAGAAAACGGTGGTAAGAAAGGATTGTATTTATTCCCTTGCACCCGGTGAAAAAATATGAAGATGATCAAATTAGATGACATTCATTTTCATTTGCTTAGATGGGGTATTATCCAATCGTATACAGCGTGGTATTTTCATGGGGAAAAAAGGGCGGAGATGGAAAAACAGCAACCAGTTAGTCATGGCAGAACTACTGCTGAGTCTGAACATATTAGGATGGAAGATCTGGTCAATGATGCAGATAGATTTCATCATTTTCAACCTACAAATTCGTTGCCTGATCATGCTAATGTTGGAGAGCAGTCTACTGATTATCCAGATTGGCAGGCCAATGAAAGTAAGAAGTATAAATCGCTTTTTAGTAGCGTAAAAGAGCCACTGTATCCTTTATGTTCAAAAGGGATTACGAAGCTGTATGCCATTGTGAAACTGAATAGCTTGAAGACCCAATACGGCTTTTCAGATAATGGTATGACTGCACTTCTCGAACTAATAAAGGAGTTACTCCCCGAAGGTAACACGCTGCCGACAAAGTACTTCGACGTGAAGAAGATCATTAAGCAAGTTGGGATGAATTACAAAACTTATGATGCATGCATCAATGATTGCATATTGTACTGGAAAGATGATGTGAACAAAGTTTCTTGTACAAATTGCAATGAACCAAGATATATAAGATCATTAAACGAAGAGAGAAAATGCACCAAAGTACCTCGAAAGACATTAAGACATTTTCCTTTAATTTCTAGATTGAAGAGACTGTATACTGTACCATGGATGGCAGATACGATGACCTGGCATGGTCGTGCCAAGTCTGATCCAACCGTAATGCATCATCCATGTGACACTTCTCAATGGAAAGTCGCGGATTCATTTGATCAAACTTTTGCTGCCGAGCCACGAAATGTCACACTTGGAATAGCAACAGATGGTTTCTGTCCACATGCTTCTCTCTCTAACCCTTACAGTTGTTGGTCAGTAATTGTAGTACCATATAATTGTTAGTCCTTGAGATGATGGTTTTGATGACAACAACCTTAGAATAGATTATAAAATATAAATACTAACATTACAAGTTTAGATATATATGTATTTGCAGGATCTAACCATGCAGGTATCAAGAATGAAGACTGTACAGTATAGAGATTCAAGATACAGAGATAGAGGACTCATGAGTATTAAGATTATCAAGAGTTCAAGGTTAAGTCTGTTTTATTAGGAATATTTGTTAAAACTCGTAGAAAAGCACTGGCATCTTAATATCCAATTTATTCGTGGAATGGAATCCACTTCAAGCCTGTTAAAGGGATGGAACCCTAAGTAGGATGGAACCTACAAAAATCTAGTGGGACATTGTTTTGTATCCACTAATTTTAATTCAAATGATTTTACAAAATTATCTTGTTTTCAAAATGATTTCAAAACTTTCCTTTTAAAAGATTCAAAACTCTCTATCCTGATTTTAAATAATTTTAGCCTCAAAACATCTTTAATTTCAAAGTCAAAATACTTCTGAATATAAATGTCTTTTCAAATAATATATTTAACTTTTAATATTTATACTTAGATTTAAATATAAAATTATAGTTAAATTATGTATTTATTGTTCTTTATATTTACTTATGAATTTCAACTATATTCAAGTATATTTATAAAGTTTTAAATAGTTTTTATATAAGAGATAAATATTGTTTTTTATAGAAATTCAAATTATCATTTTTGGCTGAGGGATGTCGACATGCCCCTAGGTAGTATGTCGACATAGTGACAGTTGAAGTTCAAATTCAAATTTCAAAAGAAGTGTCTATTTGCCATAACTCTTCATGAATGGTCATGGCTGTTGGTTTTCTATAAATAGGGGTCAGTTTCAACGAATTTTCAATCATATTTTTCTGATTTTCACTTCTCTTCATCTTCCACATTTCTTATTACAAAATCATACCATTACTCTGCCGAAATCAACATCGAATCATACTCGATTACTTCTAGTTTGATTCTAAATCACTATCTCTACAAGGTTCTCAGTGCTATTCAGAGTTATAGACTTCTTTATAATATATTAGCGAGAAAAGGTGTGATTGTAGCCTTGGAAATCAATCAAGCGAGAAAAGGTGTGATTGTAGCCTTGGAAATCAATTAGGTGAACTTGTTGCCCCGGAAATCAAGTATCTCTACCCAGAGGATTGTTATTCTGGAGGGTGTACCTCGTAGCCTTGAAATCGAGGGTTGTAATTGTTGAATTGCTTTTGAAAGGAAATCTGTACTTAGTTGTACGGGATTGGATGTAGGGTAACTCCGAACCAGTATAAAATCCAGTGTGTTCTTTCCTTTACTGCTTTTACTTTATATTTGCATCTGTGTTTGATTTTGTGTTCATATCTGTGTCTAATTAGTGTATACATTGTTAATAAAGTTAGATAAACTCAAAAGATTAACAAATTTCTTAAAACACTATTCACCCACCTCTAGTGTTAATTCTAGCCTTAAGATCCTTAATCCGCATTTCTCGCAATAATCTTCCTCCGTCTATGTGCATGAAAAGGGAGTTCTCAAAGTTAACATTGTTGATTTCTGGGCCAAAACAACCAGGAAAAGATATTGATGTTTATTTACAGCCGTTGATAGACGAGTTAAAGCAGTTATGGGAAGGAGTAGTTACATTTGACTCGTTAAATAAATCTGAGTTCACAATGAGAGCTAGGGTGCTGTGGGCAATCCATGATCACCCTGCTTTTGGGACTTTATCGGGATGTACAACTCATGGTTACTTTGCATGTCATGTTTGTGGGGAAAACACTTGTTCTTATTATCTTCCTGAAAGTAAGAAGATGTGTTACATGGGATATCGAATTTTTCTTCCTAACGAACACAAGTTTCGATACGATAAGACAAATTTCAACAACGAACAAGAACTTCGTCGTCCTAAATGGCCATTGACTGGTTTTCAACTTGAAAAGAAAGTAGTGAATATCAAAATGAAAGTTGGTAAACAAAAAGAAGAAATTGGTCGAAAACGGAAAAAGTCAACCAATGAAGATGTTGACAATATTTCTGGATGGTATAGGAGGTCTATCTTTTTTGATTTACCATATTGGAAAGCAAATTTGGTCCGACATAATATTTATGTTATGCATACGGGGAAGTGTCACGGAGCATCTCATCAGCACCATTATGGACCATAAAGATAAGTCAAAAGATGGCATCAATGCACGCAAGGATTTGAAAATCATGGGTATAAAACAAAAGTTGTGGGTGATGGAAGATCCTGAAACAAATAAAACAATCATACCAAAGACAACTTTCGCTTTGAGCAAAGAAGAAAAGATACGGTTTTGCACCGTTTTGAAAAATCTGAAAGTGCCTAAAAAATTTTCTTCTAACTTTCACAACAATGTGAGCATCAATCCTCCTGAACTAAGAAATATGAAGTCACATGATTACCATGTCATAATGCAGCATTTGCTTCCGGTATTGCTTCAACATTCTTATCCACGACATAAGGATCTACGAAATGCTTTTCATCGTATTAGTTTATTCTTTAACATTTTGTGTTCAAAGTTGATCAATAGGGAACATCTTTTAAAAGCAAAGGCTAGCTTAGTAGAAGCAATGTGTGTTTTTGAAAAACATTTTCCACCTGCATTTTTTGATATCAGTGTCCACCTTATGGTTCATTTAGCCGATGAAGCGTTGATTTGTGGCCCTGTCAGATATAGATGGATGTATCCATTTGAACGGTAAATTTCTAATTTCAGTTATGCACATCATTATTTCATATAAATAGCTACTGTCTACAGTATATAATTGATCACATTTATAGGTTGATGAAAACATATAAAGGATATGTGCGCAACAGAAGATACATTGAAGGGTGTATTGCAGAAGGATATATCGTACAAGAAGCTAGTCTTTACTGCATGGAATATATGCCAAATGGAGGTGATGGCAATCATAAACATACCCGCGAAGCATTTTTAGACGAGGACGATGAGTTGCTGGTGAGATACCTCTGGATAATGGTAAAGACATAACGTTAACCCAAGTGCAGTTTGAACAGGTGCGTAGATGTGTCCTTAATAAGTACGATGGATTGGATGAATGGAAGAAGTAAGTTCACGAACTTGTTTGGAATTTTAATTTTTTTAATTCAATTTATATATACATTTTGATATGTGTTTTTCGTAGGAGGTATAACTCCTATGTGAAAAGTACTAGATTTCAACCTAGAGGCAGGGCTACCACCGTGGAAGTAGTTCAAAGTTTTAATCTATGGTTACGTAATGAGGTTTAACTTCGTCTTAAGTATTTCATGTGTTTTTAAGTGTGCAATACACCTTTGTGACCATGCATTTTTACTTATTAAAATTTATGTAGCTGTTAAAGACCATAGATGTTGATCCAACTTTGTGGCGGTTAGTGCACGGGCCGAAGTTCATAACGCATAGTTATATGAAGTACCAAGTGAATGGATTTTCATTTTTCATGAAAAAGTACGAAGACGGTATGGTAACACAAAATAACGGTGTATGCATGAGAGCAATTACAAAATTTAGAGCGAGTGGCAAGGATAAAAATTATAAGGAAGCAGAAACAACGTATTACGGAGTCATTCAACAGATACTTGAGTTGGATTACACTGACTTCAAAGAAACAGTTTTTTATTATGATTGGGTAAAAGTCAAGGATAAGGTCAATGGTTGCAAAATAGATACCATTTCAAACCTCATCATGGTAAATTTAGTGAAATTGAAGAACAAAAATAACGTGAATAACGAGCCATTTATTCTTGCATCAGAAGCGAGTCAAGTTTTCTACTCAAAAGATTTAAAAAATAACGGATGGTCTCTGGTCTTGCATACACCAAAACGGTTGACTACAAATGCGGATGACATTGAGTTCCCTACCGTCTATCAATCAGCTTTTTAAGACAATGAAAAATTAGAAGACCTTACCAAATCCATATGTTAACTTATTAGTATTCGTACATCACATGATTGTGTGTTTGTATATTTTTAATTGCATGTTTGTGTGTATGTATGGTTTTGAATATTTTATACATTCCAATGCAATTCCAGGAGTTGTCACTTAATAATTTTGTATGTGCAAGTGTGTTATATTATGGAGTGTTGACATTGATACATTGATACATGTATAATTATTATCGTGACTTATTAAAATAATTAGTAATATTATATTTTGCAGGAAACTATGTCAGAAAATCCACCATCTTCACATTCATCATGTTCAAAGGCGAAGAAAGTTGATCAGAACTTACTTGGTATTCCGGTCTCAGATAACGCTAGAAAAATCGCTACTATGCTCGGTAAACTAGTAAGAGCTCATGTGCCGATATCATATATAAGTTGGAATAAAGTACCTGGAATATACAAGGACAACGTTTGGAACGAATTGGTGGTAAGTATCCTTATCTGTTTGACAACAACTATTTCATTCAATAGCCTTATGGTTTCAACTCTTTGCACAAAACATAATTTAATATATTTTTTGCAGAAAATTTATGAGCTCGATCCGCTTTCAAAGGAAATGTTTTTAAAGAGAATGGCCGAGGCTTTTAGGAGGTACAAGAAAAACTTGAGAGTAGTTTATTATGACCCTTTCAACAATGACGAAGAACGGTTGAAAAATTGCCCACTTACAGTTGCTCAAGAAGATTGGGCAGAGTTCATAAAAAATGAAGCAACGCCTGAAGCGAGCGGAAGAAGGGAGGTAGGCAAAAAGAACAGAGCATTGCTCAGTTATGCTCATCATGCAGGATGTAAAAGTCATGCTAAAATAGAACAAGAAATGGTAATTTATATTCATTTTCATTCAAATGATTTACACATTGTGATTGGATATTCATGTCGTTGCATCAACTTGTATTGCAGATCGTTGCTAGTCCATCAACAAATATCAGTCGTCGTCAAGTATGGGAAAAGACACACAGGAAAAAAGATGGTAGCATATCAGATGCCACTTCTTCATACTTTGTAAGTTAAACAAATATTAACTTGCATATTCTTTAAAATTCCTTATTCATGTAAGTATTATCATATTACAGGATCAAATTGCGAAAGAGAAGGAAAAGATCACTGATAGTGATGAAGAAAAATTGGCAGTGGATGAAGACATCTTATCACAAGTGCTTGGTAAGGATTCAAGGGGTAGGAGCCGCGGTGTTGGGACCGTTATACCAAAGACTAAAGTTAAGGCTTGTGCCATTGCACAGAAACGACTCCGACATGTTCATGGCGAGCAGGATGAGTTGAAAATGAGGGTGGGAAGTTTGGAGGGTACAGTGGGAAATTTGTCTGGGCAAATGGAGGTTTTGATCAACATGGTGGGAAATATTGAACAGGGAATTCGTGCACCGGTCAATTCTTCTGATGAAGGACGCACCACACAATTCAATGCTCCTGAATTCATTGCTTCGCAGTTCCAGGATTCGACCAATGTTACAAACAATCAAAAATATGAAATCCTCAACTATGATTTAGAAGTAATAGGAACAGATATTTTTAACATTTAAACATTTATGACATAATAAGTAGAAAACTTAAATAATAATAAATATTCCCTTTTATTGCAACAGGTACTATATGCCGAGATTCTACATTGTCCAACATCCATGGGAAATCTGTACCATCCACACATGAAAAAGTGGTGTTGGACAGTATACTGCTACCAGATGAGAGAACCAGCAAAATGAATCATCAATTTGCAGAGACCTTTGCTGATGTTGGACTGGGTGGATATGTGTGCCATTCGAAGTGTCTTATTCGATATCTCTAGATGATGGAGCAGGTATATTTTCTGTTTATGTGGTCGATATTTCAAGTCCCATTAAATTGATTTGAATTTAATTCCAATTCAGATTAATATATTTTAAGTTGTTAATATACCATAAAACATCTTTTTAGATAAATGAATTATAAAATTAAAAACATCTAGCGAGTTGACCTTTCCCGGCTCAAAACTTTTTGCTTGAAATCGCCATACACAGTTATATCACTTAGTTTTTAGCAAGCAAAATTGCCATACCTTAATTTTTTTCTTTTGAAAATAAAAATAAAATCATCACACTTCCATAATAACTCATAGTTTTATTTCCTATACATGGGAAGCAAAAACATGGTAATTCACAGTTTTATTCACCAAACACCTGCTTAAGATCCCCACGACAAAATTTATCATACAGATTTTAGAGAAAGAAAGAAAACTTGGAACAAAACCTAACCTCCGCAACTAATCAATAACATCAATTAATCCCATAAACCCAACTGTCAGACCACTGCGAGAACAACCGTATAGGAATCCACACATGTAGAAGCATAGGACATTAACTTGTACTACATGGTAAACTCACATCAATTCATCTTTATTTAGTAAAATAGCCTTTCATAATTAGATAATACGTGTAGCAAAGATCAATAAAGCAGAAAGTCTATATTTATTTGATTTGTATAAATGCTTAAGAATAGTTAGTTATTATTAAGGCAGTGCACATTTCCACAACCAATTTTCATTAGTCATCACGTATTGACTACATAATGGCTAAATCTGCACATCCTACACAACGTATGCTATGCTTCATGCATAGTCAAAAGGTAGTGAAAATATTCAGTTAACTTGTATAAGAACATGATTACGCTAACAGTGCTAAAATGGTATTCTAGTTAAATGATGTGTGGCCAACTTATGCATGTGCAGACATAGATAATTTTACATATACATATTACTGTGAGTGTGAAGCCAGAAATGGTGGGGTCGTAGGCAGCAGCTGACGTCCATGCTATCCATTTTGAAGTAGAAATGCTTTTTTATTTCACTAGATTCACTTCCACGATTTTGCTCTGGTAGGACTGGTAATTCGTTTCTAACTCTCGTGTTTGCAGCTGACATCCGTGCTTTCCATTTTCTTCCATCCTGTGCATATACATACATGTTATACTCCAACATGACTACTTAAGCTGACACGAAAAATCCCTTAATAACATGTAAACTATTTATGTTGTATTTTAAATAGTATCTACATCTATATTCCAAAAAGAATATGGACATTTTTGTCATATGCGGTAGAGCATAGAAGAATTTGATTTTTAACGCAGATTTGGTTAAAAATACATAAATAGAAGAGGGGGATACAATAGAAATACAGTTAAATCAGAAGAGAGCAAAGATATAAAACTTGCATTGAGGATTGATGGTTCGGGTGCTGGACATCGAACTGGTTCATCATGATTAATAGGCTCAATTGGTCGCTCAATGTTTTGCATGAATTCATCAGCAATTTCAAATCCATGTTCTACAACAATAGGAAGTGACAGGAAAAAATCTTAAACGAATTATGGTGCAGTGGATTACTACCATTATGGTGTAGTGGATTACTACCATTATGGTGCTAAAATTAAAGTCACCATCCTCTGTAGAACATCCCACTTCACTACATCATTCTCCAATCACCTGCATACTCCCACTGGCAACATCCCACTGACAAAAGTTTTTTAGTCTTTAATTCTTTATGGTGTATTGAGTCTGTGTTTGGATATTTACTAGTTGCATCCAGATGCATTTTCTAAATCTGAGTTTTCACATAACCAAATGGAAAAAAATGTAGTTGCAATGAACCGTAATATAGAGTTAACTCCTAAAACTAAAGATGTACTAATATTTTGTAATGCTTGTGTAGATGTTTTGGGCTGGAGGAGTTAGCTCTTTGGCTTTGCATTGTGCAGTGGCTTCCGTAACAACACAGTATAACAGAGGCTTGTTGTGTATTTGTATTATGTAGTAATGTGATACATTTGTATTATTGTTGTGTATTTGGATCTTGGTACTGGAGCGATATTGTTTTCTAGTATCCGCTACTGCGATATATTAATGTGTTAAATACTAGTATTATGTAATGATATTATGTAATGATATTGTGAAGTTATTACGCACTGCAATGCAGATTATTGAATCATTTGAATGTGCACTGTCTATAATATTATTTGTTTTGATGTCTTGGAATGATTATTGATTATATATTGGATATGAATAGGTCTATAATATTATATATTGGATATGAATAGGTCTATAATATTATATATTGGATATTGATTATATATCTATATCTAATTGACTAATTAGATACGGCTTTTAGCCGTATCTAATTGGTTCATTAGACGCTGCCTATTTGTCCATTAGATACGGCTTCTGGCTGTATCTAATGTGTCAATTAGATACGGCTAATGGCCGTATCTAATTGATACATTAGATACGGCTAAAAGCCGTATCAAAATATTAAGCTCAGCATATTTTGATACGGCTTTTAGCCGTATCTAATAAGATTAGATACGGCTTTTAGACGTATCAAAATATCGTTTATGGTGTAGTGCAGAGACATCCAAATGTCTTTAGGCTTGAGTAGTCCACTTTGGTCTTTAAATTTCAACACCTTTTTTGGAAGTCTGTTTATCAAGTATACTGATGTTGAGAAGGCATATGGCCAGAATTTGATGGGTAGAGAAGCTTGTGCTAGAAGTGTGAAGCCTGTCTCAACAATATGCATGTGTTTTCTTTCTACTAGACCATTTTGCTCTGAGGTATGAGGGTAGGTAACTCTGTGTACAATTCCTTTCTTTGCAAAATAGTCTTTTAGTCATTTGAATTCAGCTCCACCATCTGTCTGCATAATTTTTTAATGGTTGACTGGTTTACTTCTTTGCTATTTAGTAAACTGCACTACTGCATTATATGTTTCAGCCTTTGACTTTAAGAAATAAATCCAAGTAAATCTAGAAAATTCATCAACAAATGAAATATAGTATTTATATCCATAGTTTGAATTGATGGGGGCTAGTCCCCATAAATCAACTGCCACCATTTCAAGTGGTTTGTTATATTCAGTTATAGATTTGGGAAATGTCATTTTACGACTTTTTCCCAGTTGACAGTATGCAATATTATTATTTCTGAAAACTTGTCTTACGACATTAACACTTGGATGTCCAAGTTTACAATGCCAGACATCAAAAATACTTTTGTCATTTACATTGTCATAAGAGCTTGTGTAGTTACACAAGTTTCTTTCAACATCATCCTTTTTATTCTTCATCGGATTGAACATGTAAAGCCCATTATGTACCTTACACTATAATAAAATATCCTTGCTTAGCAAGTCTTTGACCACACAAATTTTTGGATAAAATTCAAAATAGACTTGATTATTGTTACAAATTGAGAAACACTCATTAGATTCTTTTCAATTTGTGGTACTCGAAGTAAATTATTCGAGTGTAGTTCTCTTTTGCCTCTGATACTTGCATTGCCAATATGAGAAATACCAATAGAGTTGCCATTACCCATAAAAATAGATTGTGTACCTTTGTACTCTTTATTGCCTAGATTCGGATTTTGTAGGTTGTTAGTGATATGATTTGCTACACCTGAATCTACATACCATGCTTCATTCACTATATCTTTTGGTCTTGCCAGAACTTCAACCTCTCCTTGGATCTTGTGGTTTTCCCCCGATTCTTGAATTCCTGACTTGTGTGCACCATGTTAACATTTGGTTGATAGTTTCTTTGACTACTGCTTGCTTGTTGGCCTACTGAATAGTTTTGATCAAATCTGAAGTAGCATCTAATGGCAGTGTGACTATATTTTTTACAAATTTGACATCTTATTCTATTGGTGTTGTTATTCCATCTGCCTCTACCTCTGCCTCTGTAAGTCTGACCACTTCTTTGATTATTTTGATCATTTCTTGCATTGTGATTTCTTTCTTGATTCTTGAATCTGAAATTTGATGAGTTGGATGCATAATTGATGTTAAAGTCTGAATTAGATGATTTTCTTTGTTCGAGTCTCCCTTCATGTGCAAGTAATGCAGAATGCACATATGATATACTTGACAGTTTTTATTGATGAGATAACTGCAACAATTGATTTGTATCCTTCATCCAGTCCATTTAGAATAACTAGTATCTAATTAGTATCAGAAACTTTATGGCCTACTGACCCTAACATATTACATAAGGTTTTCACCTTTGATAAGTATTCCCTCATTGGCATTTCATTTTTAACTATATTTTGCAGTTTCCTTTTGTAGTTCATGTTTCTTACTGATGACTGAGCATTGAATAATTGCTCTACTGTAGTCCAGATTTTATGAGAGGTGTTACATCATATTATCTGTGGTAGCAAGCTTGCATTGATTGTTGATGGTAGCTTGCACTTAGCAGACTATCTTGTCTTTGATATATTATGTATTCTTTATTGCTGATTACCTCTCCTTCTTTTGTAATGAACTTTGCAGCGATTGGAGATGTGCCAAGAATGTATTCTTCTAGGCCATATCCTCTTATGGAAGTCTGAATGTGATACTTCCAAAGCAAGAAATTGCTTTCATCAAGTTGTATGTTGATGAGTTCACTTCTTAGATTGATGATTTTCTTGGTGATTTCTTCAATTTCAGAGGTATGGGTGGTCTGAGTGGCTTGAGGTGGTGATGATGCATGAGATGTATTATCATCATCTCATGCCATTGAATAAGAATCTGATCAGATGAAGAGACTGTCTCTGATGATCTTTTGGTGCAACCAAGAACTGAGATGATGATATCTTTCTGATCAGTCTTCTCTGCGAGGCACTGAATATCCGTGAGTTGGATTCTTGAACTGAAAGCACTGAGATCTTGGTCAGATTGGTTGATAAAATCTCCTCAATGATGATAATTTTCTGAGAGGAGAAAAGATTATACAACACAGCCACCTTCTATATGATGAAGATGAGCTATCAAAGGGGTGTTGTGATG
Source organism: Allium fistulosum (assembly GCA_030737815.1). Lineage (NCBI taxonomy): Eukaryota > Viridiplantae > Streptophyta > Magnoliopsida > Asparagales > Amaryllidaceae > Allium > Allium fistulosum. The sequence continues at coordinate 608,777,440 of CM060908.1, read as the reverse complement.
ATCATATTGCCATTAGGCAGTGTACAGCTCTAATACCATAAAAAAGAAATGATTACTTTATTAATTTTGATATTTTGTTACAAGTGAAAACATACATAAACAAGTGTATCGGTACATTGATATATATCGTTTCTTCGGCCCGCTCCATAGTTGTGTAAATTACAGCCTTGCCCTTGGCATTAGACTGGTTCAACCTTGGCTCAACTGGTTCGGCTATTTTTGCTTGTGTTAACTTCTGTATTCGATCCATTATCTTCATTCTCTAATAGGATGAACTTGCAATGGTGAAGAACGAAGTGGTGAAGTTTACTATTTGGACCACTGGTTCGAAGGTCCAACCTGGATTCGTGCACGCATAAGATCTGATTATTCTCCGGACCAAAGTAGTTCATGATTAAGGTTTATTCGAGATCGGACCGCAGTTGTGTCTGATCATGAAAACTATGGACGAGAGGTTTTTAAGTGATTTTTGGATAATCAAACTTCAATAATAAGAAAAGTAACCACGCATTCGCAGAAGAGATGATGTAACAAGAGAAATCAAATTTTGAACATGGTTTAAGACAATGTGAGAAACATTTGAATTCTTATCTAAAGCACATATGGTACAATTTTTGTTCTTGAAATTCCATAAAAACAAAGCAATAATAATGAATTAGTCATATATAGTCATATGCATATGTATACGGTAGTCCTTAATAAATCTAAGATGATAATTAAATGTTATTTATTCCAAAACTAATTTATATTGCAATACCTATTGAGTCATATATTCTTTATATTGTTGGTCGCTTTAAATTTGAAATGTACGTAGTAACCAGATTTATAAAAGTAATACATACTAGTTTAAGTTGCATTTTATAAATAATATTTGACCAAAGTTATTTATTACACCAGTAATTTTTATGTTTTCAAAATCTTGGGTAGGGGAGTTGCCCACCCCATCTACAATCTAGTCTCGTCGCTGGTTAAACGTTAAAGGTTCTGAATGATTTATCAACTTAGGTTGCTAAAAGTACAATGCACCTGAAGCATTGATTTGAATTCATAGGGTAGTCAGTAATTTGTTAAGATCATGTGCAATACTATACACGCTGTAATACTACCTACAGTCCTGATATTCACTTTTGGTTGCATAATATGCATACACAAACTAAATTTGATGTATAATCTTCATTTCAGGGCGGTTTTTAACCACAACGATAATACGTATAATACCACAAATGGATGCGTATATATTATCAATCAAACATTATGAATATAGGTAACTAAGCTCGTTTTCATTTGAAATTTCCTGATCACAATTTTCAAACTCTTACAAATCAAATAAGTAAAAAAGAAAGAAAAAGAACAACGAAGTGCACTCATGGAGCACCGAGAACTGCTGTAATTTATTGAAAAGGACAAAACTTGAAGACCATCATTTGCAAAAACGATTAAAAGTGGTTAATTAGTTTTTCTGCAGTTCTTCCTGATCTCACCATTAGAGCCAGTAAGCGGACTTATGTCTCCCATCTTAATCATTGCGGCGACAAAGTCAGAGCTAAAAGTAGATGGATTAGTACTGTAACTCATGACTATAGAGTTTGTTGATCCTCCATTGAACAGTTCTTGATCAGAATGAAGCAGGCCCTTCTTATTCACCAGGTTTTGGTAATATTTGTTGTCAAATCCAGTCGCAGATCGGAGATCTAACGGTGCCAGATTGTTGTCCCCAGAGCCTGAACTGCTTGGACAGTTAGACCGTCGCGTTTTGGCAAATGAACTGTCTATGTCATTATCATTGTACACGTGCCCTCTGAAGCTTGTGCACCTAGCTTGGCCAATGGTATGTGCACCTATGTATGTACATCAATTATTCAAGTCTACTGTATTTTATACAATGAAACTACGCAAATAAACATATGGAATCATATATATGTACCTGTAAGAGCGACCATTTCTTTAGCAGAGAGACCTTGGGCTTGGAAATTAGATATAAGTTTGCTTAAGTTAAATGTAGGTTGTGGAATGTTATTGTTAGCTCCACTTAAACTTGCAGTTTTTGAATCTCTTCTGCCCAGTTTCACATTCCATGTTGGCCCTCCAAGCTATACATATATAGAGAAACGTTATCCATTTGGTTAACTTAGATGAACTAGTGTGTGTGTAGCCTATTACTGTTATTAGTAACAACTTACCGCGACTACTGAGTCCCTTGCAGTGACGGCTAATATATCAGCGCAAGATACAACTCCAGGACATGCTTTTTCCACTGCTGCTTTTATTTTGTCGATGACATCAAATCCTCTTGCAGAGTTCTTGTTTGGGTTTGCACTCTTTTCACCAGTGAAATTCTTAGTATCATCAAGAAGCAATGATCCATCGCACCCCTGGATGATATATAAACATATGTAAATATATAAAATCATATATCATATAACAGTACATAACTGATTAATTAGTAGCAAATATGAACATGGTAAATGTACATTAACAAAGCAGTCATGGAAGAAGAGGCGAAGGAGAGAAGCACCCATCCTGTTCTCGCTAGAAATGGCAGATCGGACCACTGGTTTGATAGTGGACAATAGATTTGAGCATGAGGATGAGTAAAAGTTGACATTGAGCTGGGCTGAAGAAGATCCCAGCACTATAAAGAATGCTACGAGGATAGCAGGCAAACATACAAAGAACGAAGAAGCCATTAATTGTTGTTATGAAGGTATAACAGAAGTTGGAGTTGATTTATAGATACAACACAGTACCTAATACGTAGAAAATTATGGCTGGAACTGTGGCGTTCACATTCATCTGTATGCAGCTTGTCTCCATATTCAATGATGGAGATGGATAAAGCAAAAAGGTTTAGTCAAAAGGATGCATTAAGTTTGATTTGGCTACTTATAATTATATGCCTAATTTAGTCTCAAATTAGTGATTATACCGATAACATGCATAGTTGTGCGACCACTGACTAGTCAGCATGAAGGTTGGTTATATACTTTCAGTGTTTAGACATTCATCACTGTCACAATTTCAACACACACTTAATATGTTGTCGGTGGTTAATGTAGTGTCCTTCATTGAAACGTTTTACCTTGGCTACTTGTAATAACGCTTAATTTGCTTGTAAAGTCATGATTATAACGATAATTATTTGGACTGCATGGATGAATTGATGGTAGTCAAAAATCCATCCAAACTAGATTTGAATATGACGGGGTCACTTCCTTTTAAAAGGTTGTTTTTTTTTACCATGAAGGGTGTTACATGAACTTGCCCTTACAGTTAAATTGATTTAATTAACCTTTCTTTTAACAAAAATGCTACTATGACCGAAAGCCCGTTAGTCATTTTATGCGGCAGAAATATATGCCGTCAAATTTCCTTAAGCCCCCTAAATTCAACCGCACAAAAACAGATCCGCAGTTTTTTACTAAAAATATTCGGGTGTTGTAGCAGCCTCCTTCTTTTAATTATTCTAATTTTTCCTTAATCATCATTAGCATCAATTCACGCTACGCAAGTTTCGAATATGTGACATCTCGCACTAAAGCCGAATCACTTAACCACTTAACAATGGTGCTTGTCAAAGGAGACAATGTTGATTCTTATTAACAAAGCATTCAACACAGTAATTTTAAATTCTAATTTTTACTATTGTTAAAAAAACGCACAATAAATTAAGTTAAGAAATTACCATTCCGTCACTTTCTCAGTAAAGTTTGGATCTGGTTGTAAAGATCGGGATGATTTTTTTGTTCTCACGATTATTTTCTATCCAAAAAAGACAGAGAAGTGGAAAGTAAATGAAAATGTTAGGTTTTGTTGTTTTGACTTAGGGCAAAAACGGTAAAATTATATGTGTTATTAATAAGATGTGTACATCGCGTAACAATTTAATTTTATATGGAGTACTAATAAAATTTGATTCTCTCATATGTAAAATTGCAGTGTTAAGAACAATAACCAACGGTATTTCTTTTAAGGGTAGTCAACCATGAAGGCTGGATATATAATTTCAACGTTTAGGTATACATTAGTTACTCTCATACGTTTATGATGTTACGAAGGTAAGCTAGAAGTTGGAGTTGATTTATAGATGCAACACAGTACCTAATACGTAGAAAATTATGTCTGGAATCATGGCGTTCACATTCATTTGTATGCCTAGTCTCCATATTAAATGATGGAGATGGATAAAGCAAAAGGTTTAGTCAAAAGAATGCATCAAGCTTGATTTCGCTACTTATAATAATGCTGAATTTAGTCTTAAAGTTATGTTTATAATGATACATTTTTGAAGTGATGAATGAATTGACGGCATTCGAATATATATCATAACTTAAGACGTAATTGTGCGACTGGTCAGCATGTAGGTTGGTTATAAATGCTTAGGTAGGTATCGATTACTCTCATAGATGACGATTTAGAGAAATCAATTTTTTGTTATAAATAATTTTTTCTTACAAAATGAGCAAAGAGATAAAGTAAAATAAAGAGAAGAAAGGATTTATTAATGCCATTTTCATGTCACTTAATACAATACAATGAAACTCTATTTATAGCTTTTGAAGGAGAAATAAGATTGCAATACAAAATAAAACGAAAATTAATTAATAAGTAATTATTAAAGTTCAAAACTTAAATTTTTGTAAACATCATAATTTGACTACGAAACTTATACCGTTGTAATCGTGGTAATTTTCACTACAAGAGAAGGCATTTTCCCACGGCAGAAAACAGTCGGCGGTCGTCGGAGGCCGTCGGAAAAAACCGTATGAAATAAGGAGTCGACCTGCAGTATTTCCGATGGATCTCGCCGTTCGTTTTTCCGATGGATTCCGACAGATTCCGACGCTTGTCGGAATCCGTTGGAAAAATTGATCTGAAAGCTGTCGGAAGTCGTCGGAAAAATTATCTGAAAGCTGTCGGAAGCCATCGGAAAAATATAATCTGAAAGCTGTCGAAAACCGTCGGAAATCTGCTGTATTTTCTTTTATTTCTGCTGCGATATAGCATTCCATCCACATTTTCCATACAAACACTATTTTGCAGAATCCAATATATAATATTCCAACCAAATATTAAAAACCAAACTATGCACAATTTTCCAAACAAAAAAAAATACATAAAATTAAGTTAAAACACATAATCATCATCCAACATCCCCAACATCGACATAATTATACAACAAAACAGCTAAGTGTATAATAACATAGTACATAAATCAACAACTACCTCCACCATCTACCAAATCATACAAAACAGAATAAAATTTTACCGAACAAAGCAATCAATCAATCTCCTCCAGAACCAGAGCCAGCAGAGGGAGGGAAGCGGTCACCATACTGCTGCATGTACTCGGCGATACGCTGGTCTAGCAACTGTGTGGTCTCTATGGCCTGCCGACGGTTCTGCTCCTCCAACTGCGCCACTCTAGTCCGCAAATCTTCGATCTCTGCTAGATCGATCTGATCTCTAGTCTGCCTAATCCGTCTCTGACTGCTGGCCTGTAATAAATATTTAATTTAGCTGTGTGATCTCTGTAAGTGTATGTGCATGTATGTGAATGATTAACAGTGTGATACACTACAACAAAATATGTTATTAATAACGCCATTTAATAACGCATTATTCTAAAGCGTTATTGTTTAAGCTTAGTTATTTGTTTTTTTAACTCATTTTATTTTGTACCTTGCCGTGTAACGCTCTTGGCTCCAAAATTTTCGTCTGCCCTCCAAAATTTTCGTTTCCCTCCCCAAAAGAATAAACCATTTTTGTATCCCTCCCAAAATAACCCTAAAAATTTTCATCTCCAACAAAATAACCCTAATCGAAACTATTTGCTCCATCTCCAGTCTCCCCGGCCGTTCTCCTCTACTCCAATAGTTCGCTCTTCAGTAGGCAACTCGACGGCATCTGGAACCAGAGGCGGAGGCACATACAACCTGGGGAGGTTCCATGACCCTGCTAGAAATTATTAAATTATAATGCATTTCGTGGAAATAAACCCTAGCTCAAGAAGACTGTCGAAATCGCTTTAACCCTCCAGCTTCATCGTCGCGTCCAATCGTCTCAAAATTCCAGCGAAGTTTGTCGCCTCTATCTCTGTGGACGCCTCCATCTATCTAAGCAACAAAATGGGTAATATAATTTTTTGGTTAAATTAGGTAGTTTGATATATTGTTTGATGAGTTTGGGTTGTTTGTTTCATTTGTTTAAAGCTTTACGGAATAGGCTTTGTTTCACTTTAATAGAATTAGTTTCTTGTTTCAAATTGTTGTACAGATTTGAGGTGATTTAGTTTTCTGTAGCATTATTGAATACAAAATAATTAAATTTTGAGTTTGTTAAAGTTTTAAGTTTGAGTTTTAATTTTTGATTTTTCAGAACATGTTTGAAACTAGTCTTTACTTTTGGTGACTTTAACAAGGTTAGAAAGCTTTTAACATGATCTAAAAACATGGTTGAAACTAATTTTAACTGAAAATACTTACAAAATCTGGCCAGTAAAATGAATTTTCGTTTCATATTAACTTGGATTTTATTTTGAAACTAAAAGTGATTTTACCATGATTTCAAAACAAAATTGGTTTTAGCATAGTTTGTTGGTTGAAATTATGTAATAAAATTAGTAATTTTCATTCCATGAGTGTAATTATTTAAGTAGAATTCATTTGAATTGTTCATTGTTTCATTAGAGTTATTATCATATCAACTATTTAGTTATGATTATTACATAAATGGATGTGAATGCTTTTGTGATTATTTGAATAGTTGACAAAAATATACAAAGCCACTACCCATGATTCTATAAGTATTTGTATTTGTGACCACGCCAACCAAAAATCTTAGCTACGCCACTATCTGGAACCCTAATCTCCGATCTTCGATTTCGCTCTTGATCAATATTTCCCAAATTTGAAATCTAGGAACATATATTTGAAGGTATATTATCAAACACGATAACTTATAAATGATTTCACTCTCTATCAATCTATGACCATTGTCTAGGAAAATTTGTTTGATGTTATTGTTTATGAATTGGATGTTCATTTTTCCAAAGAATGTTTGGTAATTTATATTAGATGGCTTCTATGTGAATAGATAACTAGAATTGATATTTCTTTTGACTTGCTTAAATGGTTGGGAAAAGTGATAAAAATAATAATTGTATTTCAATATTTTTAAATGGGTATCTGTTGCATAAATAGTGAGTGGTTATCTGATTGATTATAGTATGAATAATCAACGGAAACAAGGACCAAGATTTTGAGACAAACATTTGATTACTATTTTAAAGAATGAAGATGGCACTTTTTTTATTGTTAGCCGCTTCAGACATTTGATTATTGCAGTGTGTTCGGTCTCATTTTAGCAGCAGCTTACATGTGGATTCTAAATTGAATTAAATATGTCTTGTGTTGTAAAGTTATCTCAACCCATATCATGCAAAGAAAATTTAGAGTTGTTTATTGAAGTACAATATAATCAATTAATTGAAGTACAAAATATTTATTAAACTGTTTTGTATTGGTTTGTATATGCAACATGGACTGGACGTGTTGAGATATGTCTCTGATAATATTTGTTAATGAATATAATTTTGGACTGATAATATTCGGAAAATACTACAATAGTAAGTTGCACTAAAATCTTCCTCTTATTGTTTTTCACAGTGAAAAGAACAAAATGTTTTATTTATACCTTTTCAAATACCTACGGTTTCCTACATTGTTACAGATTAGTTGTCAGATTAAACCAAGTTTTGGCTAATTTAAGTTAAGACATACAAATTCATCAATGTTAAAATGTAATAATTTAAAATGTTAAGCCTTTTGTCTGGTAATTTGGAATTTTCATAATATACCTATTTTCTACCTTTGTAGGTATTTTTTTGGTTTTATTGTTTACTTTTTATTCGTTGGTACACGACAATATTGTTGTGCACTCTTATGTCAGGCTATGCTCATAATGAAATTAGAATTCAGAACAGAATGCAGCAGAAAGGAAGGACCAAACAACAATTGCATGATGAAGATTCATGTGTTGAGCACTTGCTTTTTCATAGTGCATCATCTTTTGGCCCACTGTAGGCATCTATCTGTTCTTTCTATAAATATCTCACTGGATTATTGTTGTTTGCCTACATAATTTGTCAGAAAAATGATTATGTAACCCTCTGTGTTATGGCATAGTTAATCTCATATTTACCTCTGCGCTATATTTTATTCGAATTGCGGTTCATGGGCAGATATGTAATTGATTGTGTCATAACAAGGAAACCCTCCATGTTATGACACAGACTTAGATTTTTCCTTTGTTTTCTATCTCCACTTGCATTCAAGTAGATTTTTGTTTAAGTTGCAAGGTTGTTTACAGAGCTGTAAAAGCTTTATGTTGAATTTTTTTTCTATATTAGTGCAGATTGATTATAGTAACATAAGTATTCAGATTGTTATGTCTGGTTGCAAGTGCAACCACTGTTATGTTTAAGCAATATGACTCAGAGATTTGTGTTGAGTTATGGCTGGATAACAACTGAAACAAATGAATGCATATACGTCCTTAATAATTTCATTGCAATACCAATCAATAGTTGATGCTGAGTGGAATATCATTTATGATAAACTAGATAAGTGTGTCTAGAGTGGAGCGAAGATTGTTCTCTTAAGATTAGCAATCGGGGACCTTGCAACTCAGGTTTGAAATTTGTCTTTTGATAACTTTAGAGTACATTGATATATGGACACTACATACCAGACATTTTATTTGCTTGGGCTTAGGCTGGTACTGATAATTTCGCATCTTCTGCAATAAAATGCATATTATGGGTATTTATATTGGCCTTTATGTTTGTATGTTGGCATGGTAACACTATATGACGTTGTTGTAATTCGTGTGTGAGTGTGCATGCGTGTGTATAACGACAAGGTTATAACAACTTTATCTATACTCAAATGAGAGTAATTTACTCCATAAATAAGTTAAATAGCTTGTAAGTGACATGATTCCAGTTTTTTTCTTGATTTACAATTTTATTTCGTCAATATGAACATTTTTTTTATATTTTCATTTACAGAGTCCGAATACAACATAAAGGTTAAACCTGTATTTTTCACTATTGATCCACAACGTGACACCCCTGATCAGCTTCGGGCATCTTAATGGTTTTCTTTGCCTTTGACTTTGTTGCTTCATTCTATATTATTGAAATCTAATGGATGCATAACATTATTTTATGTTGCTAGCAGAATTTGATTCGAACATAATGGGACTTACTGGTCCAATCAATGTAGTAAGACAAATTGCACACGAATACCGTGTCTACTTCAGGAAAGTTGATGAAGAGGACCATGATTATCTGATCGAATCTTCAAACAGCATGTGAGTCCTTATTTTCAAAGGTTGAAAACTTGTATATTTTTTTTGTATGTGTTAACTATGACTTGTATATAGAGGTATCTCTTAGATCCAAATACAGAGGTAGTCAATACATACGGGGTTAAATATGATGCATCTCATATGGTAAATGAGATTGTTAGGGAGATGAAAAAGGCTTCAAAAGGACCTGCGGGTAAGCTAAATACTGAATTTACCTTGAGTTTTGTTGTATACTTGCTTTGTTTTGGTATTTTTTAAATTATAACAATCTCCCTGGGTATGTAGTTTAGTAGGAATTAATCATTCAATGAACTTGGAGACGCCTTAACAATGTTTTCTTTATGTCATCAGCATTTTCCTAATTGGATTGACAACATTTTACCTATGCACTGTGGGGAGTTTTTGCTTTTCTATATTTGATGGTTTCTTAATATATTTTTTGGTCTTCGGTCATATAAGATTCTCTATAGATATAGAAAGTAATATGCTGCATACCCATTTTCTTACATGAATTCCATGGAGTATGAAAAAATTATAAGAAGACATTATCCAGAAGACAAGGGCCTGATCATTGATGTTGAACCCATTGGCATCTCTCTTGTAATTATGAACAAGTTATGTAACATTAGTACGGTGCTGTCAATTTGTGCAATTTTTTCTCAAGATTCAGAGTAATTTCACTCTCAAATTCATGTAGAATTTCACTACTCTATTTACTTAAAAACTCAGCTGTGATTCATTGGCACAACATTAGATAAGTTCAACTTCATATATATTTCAAAATGTGAATAGATATGATAAGATACACACTAAAAACTTATGCGACATTTTAAATTACCGAATGCAGTATAGGACTCCATGGGCTAATGGAACGACCTCGATCTCTCAATGTGCAACCAATCCATGAGAGACTTTTACTTGTAGGTTTATTGTTGACAAGGTACATAACATCTTGATAGTATTTCATTAGTATTATTCCTTTAGCACATTATCTTTTCTAAAATATTGGTTGAAGCATAATACAAGCATTGATAAAGGGTTAGGATAGATAATAATGTTGACTTACTAAGCCGGGTGTTTGTTAGATATCAAATTTTATTTATTTTACTAACATTTGTTTAGGGTCGAATGATAAACATTGAACCAGATTTACATATAGTTATATATTGTCTCTTCTTTTATTAAAGAAAAAAAGCATGAAATATATATTACCTAAATGGTTGATGAATTGATTTGGTTTGGTTAAGGTTAATTAAGTATGGTTTGAGGAGTTTAATCCCTGACATGTGTCTGATATGTACATGTATCTGATATAGGCATATCTATGCTTATTTTGAATGTACAGTTTTATGCTAGTGTGACTTTTGTTTTGTTTTGTTAAAGTTTCACTGTGATCGCAGCAGTTTTATGCAGTGGGATGTAAAATGATCGCAGCAGTTAGAGATGATGGAGGCTGGGAGTTTGTTGCAAGGTAGAACAGAGGGAGGATGTGCAATTTGAAGTTGATGAAGGGTGCACTGATATTTGATGTGCACTGGAAGTTGAAGTAGTGTTGGTAGAGGCAGTTTCAGGTGGTTTATAATTTCACTGTTAAAGGTAGGACAGTGGAAGGCAATAGAGCAGTTTAGTTTGAAGGCAGGCTGCTGTTGTAGATTAGAAAATGGTAGATGAAGAAGATGACAATTATGTGAGTGGCAACAGATTTATATGACAAAGATGAAGTTGCATAGTGAAAAGAGGATTAAAATGTATGTTCAAATGAAAATGTGAACGATAATGTAAAATATATCACATTTCTTTCTGAGCATGCTCTTGTGTTATATTTGTTGATTATAATCTTTATTCGTTTATGAAGATTTAGTTTGATTGCTATTATTAAAATGTAATATATAGGCATAGCTCTTGAAAAGTGTATCTACAATTTTTATAGCGGCATATATGAGCTGTAAAAGAATTTATCAATACTATAACATGTTGATTTAATAGCGGCAAAATGGTGTTATAAAGATTTCCAATTCCGTTGAGATTTAGCTGTATTATGGCGGCTATAATGAGCTATTGAATAAATATTTTATAGCGGCAAAATGGTGTTATAAAGATTTCCAGTTCCGTTGAGATTTAGCTGTATTATAGCGGCTATAATGAGCTATTGAATTAATGTACCATAGCGGCGAATTTGCGTTATAAAACTAAGCTAAACCATAGCGACATATTTTGTGTTATAAATATTCAACATTTTTTTATAACATGTCGATATACAATGCTTATCAAACCGCTATGGTTGTGATTAATAGCGGCTATATGCCGCTATAAAAGACACTTTTTATTGTAGTGGATAATGTTATTTAATTTAGTTTATGCATGTTTATGTAAGCGTATGTGTAGGTATGTGAATGATTAGCAATGTGATATTGTTATTTAATTTAGTTTATGCATATATAATGTATACATTTGAAAATATATTCTTTTAGCCGTTTTTAAATTGTGATTCAACCATTTATTAACAAAAACAATAGTACGTTACATTACGAGATATCACTGCTTTTGATCTCTTTAACAGTAAATGTGATAAATTTATGCATGTTTACAGCATATATCATGCAAACTAAATTAAATAACATGGTTCTTTCGTTATTTTTTTTGAAATGACATTAAAGTAACGAATTAATATATTTTGGTAATACATAATGCTTTCATAACGAAGTGACTGAAAACCAATGTACTGAATTTGAAAACTTATATGATACCCAATATATTATTTACTTACCACTTGATTGCCAAATCCGTATCATCTGCCATGCTCTGATGGATCCATAACTGACTCAAAAATAACATCCTCCTCATCCGTCGTCAGTTGATCTCGACCCGTATCAGCAAGGAGTTTCTGGCACTCCTCCATAAACTTTTCCTGCAATAACAAATTAATATCATCATATCTTATTTCATTATATTTTAACAAGTGGAACAATTACTAATACTGCATAAAATGAAATATGCTTACATGGTTCTTGCTGGATTTATCGTCCTTCCATGTATACGAAATTGTCCCGTCCGGATTTACATGCTCGATAGCATGTGTACGAGTAAACACGTCCATATAGCCCATGGGACCATGCGCCTCAACTTCCTAAAATTGATTTTTACATACAATTATTATACATTTAAAATTATATAGCACAAACTATTTACAATTTGCATTCAGTAAATTTACTAACTCCTACTGATACTGCTGAAATGACTTCGACCCTTCGCGATGAGTGACGGGATTTTTATTTCTGTTTGCAGAGTTTCTTTCCGACTCTATCTGTACATTCAAAATTTGATACATTATTTATCGATCATGTATTTTTTGATATTTACTACCAGTCAAATAATTTAAAAAAAATTAGTATACTTGCCTTTGCCTCGTCGGTTTCCCAATTTCCCAACCATTTTTGCCATACGCTCTCCCCTATCCAACGTGGTTTCTTACCTGATTTCTTGATTTCGGATATCGAGTCCCTATAGTTTTTACTCATCTTCTTCATCCAATATTCTCGTGCCAACTGCATATCGTCTGTCTGAATGTCTATCTCAGCCTGTGTTTCACGATAAAAAGAAAAAAGAATATTAAACTGTAAACGATAAACAGTAAAAAAATGAAAAAAACGAATTAAACTGGAAAACAGAAAAATATACTTACTAGGACATCCTGCCAAATACACTCTACTATGTGGGGAGGGATGTTATCCCACTTCGGCCAACACGCACTCATTCTACTCTGGTAAAAAGCTCTAGAAACATCCAACACAACCGTCGAGGGAAGTAGGTCGAACCCCTTGTTTTTAAATATGATACAGATAAGTACGTACGTATATAAAAAAAATGCCGAATAAAATTTAATTCTTACCCCTCTGCTCTAGGTACTAAAGAAACTACAGGACTTTGTGATGCTTGTGATGGACCACTGCGATCGCCTCCTAAAGATCGGGAAGAGCTCCTACCTCTAGATGACATTACGATAAACCTGTGACATATATACACATCATTTCAAAAGAGAATAATAACATGATAATGAAATAAATTTCATACGTAAATGACATCAACGGTATAAATTGCTAAATTAATGACTGAAATGGAAATAGAAATGGAAGTGTGTTATATCTGATTCATAATGGGTCTCATCTTTCGACGATAAGCAGATTACATTACATTTTTAATAAAAATTGTTAAATAAATGACAAATGGAAATGACATAAAACATGTAAACAATGGTAAACATAAAGATTTGGTTTCATAGTTACATCAATTTCATAATACATCAAGAATTCAACATAGTTACACATCAATTGCAAAAAAATCAGAATCGGATTTTTATCAATCATCATCGTCTTCTGATTCAGATTCGGTCTCGTTTTCTACGATATTTTCTTCTGCACTGTCAAACGCTTCTACTAAAAGATTTGATTCATCGATTAAAGGATCAAAATCTGTATGATCGTCTGTAATTATTATTTCATTATTTTCCTCACACTACTAGAAAGGCCTCAAAATGCGACAAAGCCTAGCGACGGCTAAAAAAAGCGGCTGTTGCTAGCCGTCGCTTATCGCGATTTCATAACCTGCAGCCGAGAACACAGTTTTCATTAGTCTCTCCCCCAAATCTATTCCCAAATCCCCTCAGCTCCGTCACCAGCCACCGCCCTCCGCCCCCAAGAGCCGTCGCAACCTTCCGTCGCTAATTTCAACCTCTCCAAACATGCCGGTATCTCCTATTTTGCTTTATCTTTGTTTAATTTAGGTTTAAATTAAATTAGTTGATGATTTAGGGATTTGGAATTGAATGATTTAGGGGTTTGGAATTGATGAATATATGTTATTAGTTTATGGTATATAGTTTATTATTTGAATTGGGTATATAATGGTAAACCTAATTTAGAAAATTAGTTGATTATGCGTTTGAAAATGGCGATTATTGCGTAATAGGTGATGAGAATTAGTGTTGATTTTGTGGTATTAATTAGTGAATTTATTGTTTACTATGTTGTTAAAAATTATGGCTAATTTAAAATCCAAAAAATAGTCCATGATTATTGAATAATATGTTTATTGATAAGTTTACGACAATGTTTGTTATACTGTTGTAAGTGCTAACTACTTATTTAGTTCACAAAATCGTTAATTAAAATTTATGTAGTTAAACAAAAGTTAAAATATGTTTTAAAAATTTAGATTTAATTAATAAATATTTAAGTAGTTAAATGAATTATAAAATAGTTTTTGCAGTTGTTAAAATAGTAACTCATAGTTCCCATTTGCGAGATAAGGCATATTTTCTGAGTTACTGATAGTTCGCATTGATTTTGATTCATAATTAAACGAATTCTATTTGGCTACATTACTAAAAAAATTTAAGATCATTATTTCACTACAGACCACTAATACTTCAATATTAATATTTTTTATTTGTGCTTTATTTATGTGAACCCCTTAGAGAATTTTTGGCCCCGTCTGACAAGTGTTGTATATGATCGTTATATGGATATTCGTTTTTCCATAGAACGGACATCTATATTCATCTGATACAACATTTGTTGGATTTGTCCTAGTATTTGGACAAGTTACAAACACAATAAAGTAATCATATTTTATAAATCATTTCAGTTTAAACGGTTCAGAAAATTTCGATGGCACTTCCTTTTTTCCCCGTGTACACGCATTTGTGTACGATACATGGAATAAAGGGAAGTGCTGTCGAAATTTTTTAGAATCATTTAACCTGAAATAATTTATAAAATATGATTACGTTATTGTGTTTGTAATAGGAAGTAGGATAACCGGCCGTCAAAGTAAAAAAACAATAAACTTAAGAATTGAAAATTTGAATGCAATATTTATTTGAATTTGTTAAAATAGTAAAGGGTTATAAATGAATTTTTACAAGACTTTAATATGAAGTGTGTTATTAAATCTTCTAACCTACATTTTACAAATCAGGAAATATGTTCGATTATTTTCTCGATCGTAGTTGGATGTATGAACCTCGAAAAGGTATGAAAGGATCAATAAAAGAACGTTTCTGTAACGGTGTACAAGTATTTATTAGATTTGCTCAGTCTAATAATCGAAATAACGTAGACATTCGTTGTCCGTGTAGTAAGTGCAAACATCTGAAGCATTGGAAACCAGATGTAGTAGAAGTACATTTGTACAAATTTGGGTTTTTGCCGAATTATTACTTATGGGATCGTCATGGAGAACTTGTTCAACCTACACTTAATCCTGTAGTGTTAGAGGACGATAATACTATGACCAATCCTATAAAAAACATGGTGCAGGATGCTGCACGATCAATGTTTCCTACCTTTGACCAAGGTGATGATGGGAACGAAAATGTAGACGAAGAGCCGACCGCGGAAGCTAAATTTTTTTATGATTTATTGGATTCTGCTAAGAGGCCATTGTGGGATGGATGTACAAGCGGAACCGAATTATCTGTAACCGCCGAATACATCACTATGAAATCGAAATTTAATCTTACAGAAGCTGCATTTACAGCAGTTGTACAAACTGCAAAACAACACATGCCACCTAATAATTTGATGTGTGATAGTCATTATAAAGTAAAAAACGCAATATGGGCTGATCTTATGGTAAGTACAACTTTGTGATATATAATTATGCCTTATCTGAAACAAAAAACAATATGCCATCATGCCATATGATATCACTTTTATGTATTCTGTTTTGCTAATTGTTTTTTAGTTATATAATATCTTTTACATAACACGTATGATAATTCAATATGCAGGCAGCTGTACGTGTGGATCCGTAGGATATGGATGTTTTTATAAATCATTGGAATAAAAAGATGCGGAAAAATTACAGAGAGACTCTTTCAAGGGCTAAGAGTTCAGGGAAAAATCCAAGTTGGATGGGGGATGATATTTGGGCTGGATTCCAACAATATTGGGAATCGGAAACATTCAAAGTAAGTTATATTGTCACTATATTTTTACAATTAAATGTGTTGAATTATTTTACTTAATAGTGTGTATTAATTAATAGGAATTATCGGCAAGAAACAAGGCTAATAGGAACAAAAACCCTGCTTTACATCGTGGTGGCTCAAAATCCTTCCAAAACAACATAGGAGGGAATTGGTAAATAAATTAACTATTCTATTCTATTCTTGTATATAATCTATTCTTGTATATACTCATGCAATTTATCAATATAATCTATTCTTGTATATATTTAGTGGGCAAAGTATGGAAGGGAGCCTACAGTGGCTGAGGTTTTTAGAGTCACACATGCAGTGGAGCATACAGATGAGGATGGGAATGTTTCATATGATTGGTCGGACGACAAGGCTGCTTCTGTAATGGTGAATATGTTTATTTCTATAATGAAAATATTTCATATTCGTTTATTTCATAGTAAATAAGTAAATTGTATATCAATTGTGTCAAATATCTGTTCGTAATTGTAGGAGAGATATAATGCAGAGCATGATCGAGTGAACAAGCGAGTGGACGGGAGTCGCTTACGGTTGATGAGTCTAATCGGATATGGGACTCAATCATTGAACCGGCAAGTCGAAACAGGCGTTACAGTTTCGGCAATATGGTATGTACTCATCGTTTACACAGTAGAAACCTGTATGCCATGAACTTCTTATTCATTTGAGTTTATTAGCGATAACTTGAGTTTTCTTATTGTTAGTGTATGCCATGAACTTATTATTCAGTTGAATTATTTCACAGGCTCTTAATTTCCAAAGAGCATATAGGAGATCCATAGACGTAGATAGATGAGCGTATTGCTGCCTTCTATCAAGAGCATGGGTCAATGCCCGGGGAAGGAGGTGCAGATGATGATGATGCTTAGTTGGTTTGTTTTGACGGGTACGCTTTATATACATATATGTACATATTATGAGGGGTTTGACATTTGGTAATTTGGATGTTGTATTTAATACTTAGTGTTTTGGTGGATTTGATATTTTGGTTGTTGTCATTGATACTTTGGCACTTGATATGTACTGGTTGTCTAATTTAGTTATGTGGGTTGGTTTGGTGGATTTTCATATTTGGTTATGTTGATTTTCTTATATGATTTTGTGAATATATGTTGGAATGTGCAATATTTGATGATTTGGTTGTGTTGATATTGATTATATGGCATGATGGAATGGTATTATATGTGCGGAATGATGGAATTATATTATTTGGATTGATTGGGATTGAGGGTTGAAGGTGCTGGAATGTGGCATTCAATTTTGTTTCAGATTTGCAACGGCTAGCGACGGCTAGCAACGACCAAATGGTCACATATAGCGACAGCGAGCGACGGCTAGCGACGGCCATGTTGCGACGCTTTGCAACGCTTTGCATCAACAACCCTGGGAAACTAACAACCCCAACGGTTGATTCCACGTGGACAATTAACCGTTACAAGCCGTTGCAAAATGAACGACAGAGCCGTCGCTTTTGCCGTCGCTTTCTTTTGCTGCAACGAGATAATTAGCGACGCCATTTAGCGATGGCTAGCGACGGTCGCCAACGGCTAAAAGCCATCGCTAAACAGTGCTTCTTTTGTAGTGACAAGATCTGCCTGATAAGCTTATTCGTCTGGAATATTCTTCCCATCGAATGTAAATTTGACCTTTGTTTTAAAAACTGCAGACCAATCTGCTTTATCTCTTTTTAGAGACGGATAAGGAGCGTAATAAACTTGCAATCCTTGTTTGGCTAGTACAAAAGAATCGTACTTGTGATAGTGCGATGTATGCTTTATTTCGATAAGATTATAATCCTTGTGCACATTAATTCCAGAACCTGGAACATTGCTAAACCAATTGCATCTAAATAGAAACACCTCCTCCGTGGGTCGTGAGAAATATGTCATTTGCAAAATTTGTGTTAGAATGCCATAAAAATCATTTATGTGATTTTATGGATAGTCGCTACCTTTAACAAATACACCAGTATTATTCGTTAATTTTTCTTCACCGTATTCTTTGGTGTTAAATTTATATCCATTGACGAAATATATTGGATATGTCTTGACCACTCTTTTTGGTCCCATCGCAAGATGTTTCAACCCTTCGTCAACAACACAATTTCTCGGCTCATAAACGTAATTTGAAAACCAACCGGAAAATTCTTTACTGAGATCTCCGTTCGAATGTTCACGTTCATAAACACTGTATATATAAACAAATTATTACATTAGGTTATACATGCGCATGCATTATAGAAAAGAACAAAACACAAATTATTATTTCAGATTACCTAACAAACGGTGCAACCTCGGCACAATTTAGAAGAATATAAGTGTGTGCTACATGAAGATCTCTATCGTCTAGCCATATTTCTACACATTTTACAGAAGGCAGACCATGTTGTCTAAAAATAGATAACATTGCTTGAGTGGACTCTTGTTCGTAGCCTTCGTCATTACGAGGAACACTTTCAAATGATATTTCCAGAAGGCCGACCATAAATTATACATGTTTTTCACAATTTCACGATAAAAGATGAAATAGGTATACCATGGAATGCTAGAAACTATTATAATACTATTGGAAACAATTGCAATCACCAATTAGCCCTAATTTATCAACTTATGCAAATCTAGAATAGGGTAAAAATTGAATTTTTCGCGAAAATAAGAGATTATACCTGAGCTAGAAAGCAAGAGAGGTTGAATACGTAGCCGAGGAGGAGGCAAAAATACGAAATTAGTGATTGGAGGCTTCGGGAGTGAATTTGAGAATTTTTTTTACGTATGCTGAAATGAGGAAGAAGAGGCTCGGCTGGAGCCTGAAGTTCGCGATTTTTCGACGGCTTCCGATGGCCGCCGACGGCCCGTCGGAAGCCGTCGGAAAATGGCCATCGGAAGCCGTCGCCCCCCTGTCGCTATTTAACCCTTTTCTAGTAGTGTTTCTGATCAATTTTCATATATAAAGTTTTACGATCGGAGTTCAAACGAATAAAGTTAATTATGTTTGAAGTTTTCAGATTGGAAACAATTCAGAACAATTATGAAAGTAAATATTAATAACTTAACATTAAAATTGGCATTAAGTATAAAATTTAATGTTAAATATAAATGTTAAATAAGGGCGTTTAATCAAATTTATTTTAATTAAGAAAGTGTGAAGCAAATAAATTGAACGCAGAAGTAAATAAGTATCAATAACTTATGTTAATATAAACATTTGGTGTAAATCTTACTATTTAGGTAATTGACTATGTTAAATCTAATCAAATCAGAGATGGAAGAAAATAAATAAATGAAAATTAATTAAAATTGAAAATAATAATAATAAATAAAAACGTTAATGTTGAAGGAAAAAAATCATGAAATAGATGGTAATAAATTAACGTTAATTAACATTAATTGATATTTAACGTGTAAGCAAGATTAACGTTGATATTAGAGCAATATTGTTATGAAATAAATGTAATTGATTAACATTAACTAGACTTAACATTTAGTTAATGTGGAAGAAAGAAAAATATTACTTAGCGTTAATCAATCAGGCGAAAATGCTATTAAATGACGTATAAATGAAACTGAATTAACGCATAAGAAAAATGCACAACCGATCGATCCTTTACTACGAACGGTCGACCACTGGCGGTCGACCAATAGAGAGGTAGCGGTCGACCACTTGTGTATTGGCTACTATATGTTGAACCTAAGCCCAACGGTCCAGATTTGATAAATTAAAATAAAATGAATGTAATTGATTTGTGTGCCTATCTGTGTAGTTAATCCCTCGCTATTACCCCGCTATAACCCCGCTATATCTCATAGCGGATTTCTACCGCTACGATATTTCCATATAGCCCCAAAATATAGCCTTTCCGCTTTAAGCCCCGCTATTTCCGATATATCCCGTTATTCCTGCTATATTCCGCTATTTCCGCTATATCTTCTTTAATAAAATGAATTGAAAATTTGCATTTATACATTATAAAAATTACGAAACTAATTTATTTGATTTAATTTTTAATATATTTTCAGAAATGAAAATACTCTAATATTCTCCTAAATTCAATTATGTTATATAATAGTTTTATGTTTATTTAAAGTATATTCGCATGTGTTTTTATTTAAAATTATTTATGTATTAATTATAATTCAATTGAATGATAATTTTTCATTTGATTACCATTTATATATTTGTAAAAACATTCAGTACGAGTTTTATATGCTATTTTAGAGCCATCTGCTATATCCCGCTATATCCTCGCTGTATCCCCGCTATGACTTTTGCCACCTCCACCGCTTTGAATCTGCCGAGCGCTTTAACTGCACAGGTGCCTATAAATACTGGCCTAACCCCTCATTTTTCTTCTTATATTTTCTTAATCTAAGAGCGAAGCTGTAGAGCCATTTTCTTTTCTCCACAAATTCTAGAGAATATAGAAATTATGAATTAGTATGTCATACACACACACATACACGGAGAATAGAGAAAAACAAAAGAGAATGTCACGTACAGAAATTTTCGACTTTCGAAAATTCGACATCGATACTCACTTTATCGACTGTCGAGCAATCGAGTGCCGGAAACTCCAATAGTGAGGGTTTAAGAAAGAAGAAAAAGGCAGAAGAAGAAGAAAACAGAAGAAGGAAGAAGAAAAGAAGAAAATAGAGAAGAACACAGAACAACATCAGAACAGAAAACAATATCAGAATTTCACATATCGCAGCGGAACAATATATAATAGATAATTACTAGTCTTTTAAAACAAAGAACTATATCAGTTTATACATACATCAATCATCAGAGTCAACATACAACAATGGACAGTTATATAAACTTGTCCTCATACAGAATACACAGCGGAATAAATACTATCAGATACAAATACTACGTCTCGTCCTCCAGCTTATCTCCAAAGCTCCAGAATATCCTGATAACATAACTCTAGGCTGCCCGTGTGGAAATTGGTGGGCACCCAGAGTTTAGAAGGGAAACAATAAACTCCGAGTCAGTCATGGTGACTGGTGTGAGATCGTAAAACAGTTATTCTTTCACAAAGAAAATAAAACAAATTCGCAATGCTTTTAGAAAATGAAACTACCATAAGACCTCCCGCCACACACACAATGCAAACGCAGAATTGGAGGAGATTTCTTCTTATGATAGTCAAAGATGCTTACTACGCAAAATCAAATTCTTTTGATATTATTATTAGTGCATAGTGTAGAAATCATTTCGAAAGTATAATATTAATCTTAGCCAACATACGACCAGTATCGTATGCCTACTATAGCTACCATCTAAACAGTGGTGACCACCGTACGTAAATGGCAGGTTCTACAACTAATACCGTACAAAGTTCGTATTGGAGTTTGGATTTCCAACAAATGGTCAGGCTAAGGAACTTCCTATCCACGATGGGTACGTCCCTGGAATAGACGACCCGAGAAATAACCTAACATTACGGTTAGATCTCTGCCAACACAAGGCCGGGTTACCTCTGCAAAAGTAGGTAACTACTGACACGCGTATGTCATCCCCCGATCGTAACCGATCTTCCCGAGGATCCCCGATTTCCAACAAACCACATAAATAATAATGCAGCAACCACATAGGTTAAGTATCTGGGCTCCATACCATGATACCACCTCTATCCAGAAGGAATGACATACACTAAGGGGCGCTACTCCCTAGAACCTTACCGCATCCTTCCTGTTTTGACCATTTCCGGGGTGTGAGGCTCGACGAAGTCTCGTCCACAAAGCTACGCTTCTCAAAAAGCCATGCTTCGGGTCAAACAAATGATCAACCTATGATCACAAAGATATAAGATCAAACAAATGATCATATCACAAATGATCAAACACTGATCATTTCACAGCAACACTCAGTATGCCACGTTACCAAATTGGGAGTATATCGCTGATAAATTTCAACTACATAACCTCTGAGCTCGTACGTCTCAGAGAAGGGTGTTAAGCTAAGAGAATAAATTCTCCGCCACCAACAGAAATGTATTTGAAAGAAATCAGCTTTATATCTCAAATTGTAACGTCAGACACACAATCCATACAAGTCTGTTCCGGGATCGAACAGAACCGAAGGCACTTCTCACGAAGCCCTTGCATATCCGGATAAATTTCTAATCACGTCCAGACTTCCCGTCACTAAGGGTGATAAAACCTCTAAACCGGAGATCAGCCGATGTAGAGTAACTCGACGGTAATCCTTCCGTTTTCAAAAATATCCGGTCTTCAACACCGGTCTTCAAATGCGATTCATAACGACGTATCACATATTCGGAATGGGTTAAACGACCCCATGGTCCTTTCCCGGCTAACCCGAATAGTGAGCGCTTATTTAAAAATAAGTGTGGCATTCAAATTCATCCAATCACAACAAATACCATATTCAAGGTAATTATTGATAGTCGGTTATTTAACTATCAATAAAGATGCGCGACATCATCAGATTCCAAATAATTTTCCCAAATTATTTTATCTTCCAAAATATCTTTTACTAGATATAAAATTTCCACACTTTCAAAAATAAATCAATATTTATTTTTAAACAACTTCCCTTTCTTTTATAAATTCCATAGTGACTTTATATTTCAAAAATATCTACTGATATACGATTTTCAATCGTTTTCAAATGTTCAATTTCAATTTATCTTTAAGAAGATAAAATCTCAAAATGTTTCATTTCATTTTTGGAAAACATTCCATACTTATTTAATAATAAGTGTTTCACAAATCTTTTATCTTCAACATTTGAAAATATTCGATATACTTAAATCAAAATTTAAGTATAAAAACATTCTTTAAGGAAAACATTACTATAACAACATTTATTTGAGTCAAAACGAATGTTACGTAAAACATCGTTACGACGACTCAAAATCACTAGTATAGGGATTCGAAATTTAGATAGATATATAAATCCCAATACTATATAAAAACATTTCCTTTCGGAAATCATTTACTATAACAACAGTGTTATAGTCCACCATTTCCTTATTCCTCGAAAACGTCTATTTCAACAATGAATGTTGAAATCTATGTATTCGATACTTAACACGTTTTAAAACATCTTTTAAAACAGTTA
Organism: Allium fistulosum; assembly: GCA_030737815.1. Lineage (NCBI taxonomy): Eukaryota > Viridiplantae > Streptophyta > Magnoliopsida > Asparagales > Amaryllidaceae > Allium > Allium fistulosum. The sequence goes on along the minus strand of CM060908.1, from coordinate 608,753,982 downwards.
CTTCATTTTTATAATATCGCTTTCCCAAAACCATATCCATTCTACTTTAAAAATATATTCACTGTCCAAAATCGTGAATATACTTCACTTAACCATATTTAAATCTTTTCTACACATTTATTATTTCAATAAAAATTCGCTATCCAAAATCGCGAATATATCTTCTTTAATAATCTTCTATCTTAAATTTGTCAAATTCAATCGATTTTGAATTTATAAACACTTTTTATAAATTCTATTTGTATTCATTTTAAATATTAACAAAATTCCTTTAAAATTTCATCACCTTGATTTATACAAAATCAAATTTTATAAATTTTCTATATAATGCTTTTATTTCACAATGGTCCATTTAAACCAATTAAATAAATCCTTATCGATTTATTAAAATCTTTATTCCAAATTCGTAAATCTATTTCCACAATTTAAAAATAAATCAATATTTATTTTTACACCAATTTCCCTTATTTCAATTTAATTCATTTTCCAATTCTTCACTTTAACCCCAAAATCAGATTCCAAATTAATTTCTAATTCTACTTCAATACCAAATCAATTTCAATCTTCATTTCTAAATAAATTTCCCATCCCAACTCATTTTATATTGACTTTCCAAATTTATAGTTGGACTTCCAACTTATTTCCTTTTAAATAAATTCCCCTTAAAGAAAATAAATCTCTTTATCTTTTTTAAACTATTTAGAAATCCAAATTTTAATTAAATTCTTCAATTTAAAATCACTATTATACGAAATTCATTTACCTAACATTTTCATTTGATTCTGGAATTAATTCAATAAGATTTTAAAAAAAAATCAACCTTTATTCTTTTAAATTCTTTTCTTCAAATTTATTAAATTTCTAAAATTAATTCACTTAGAAATTTCTATTTTGATTTCAAAAATTCAATTTCGTTTATTTTTGGAATCCAATGATATCAAACATCCATTCAGCTAAATTTTAGCTTTCAAGCAAATTCCAGACATCAATATGATCAATAACATCAATATAGTTATTCACAGATTCATATCACAGTAGAAATAAATTCAATCAATGTGAGGGGTCCAGTTGGATCCCTCCAACCTGTTTCCCTGCATCCAAAGACGTTAGCACAATACCAATTCCACTTCGAGGTCTAACGGCGCAATAGGGTCTCATCCGCTATACGAGGCGGGAAATCATCAATCCAATATATACATATGCCAATATGTATATATTGCTATATATATATATATAGATATATCCTACTATATCTAATATCACATCCAAACAGTCAATCAATCAATCAATAATAACTGTAAAAGAAAATCCACTTTCATTTGAGTGAGAAGATCTCACCTTCGCTTTTAATTTGCAATCCATTTTCCCATTTCCGCTTTGATTTCTCGTTTTGACCTTGTATAAATAATTTTATAAAATTTATCAATATCCGAATCAATTGACTAATTAAATTTCAATTGATAATTTAATTCATCCGTAATTTATTTTTATTGTAAATAAATACCTTTAAAGTTTTGACAAATCTCTTTTAACAATATTTTCTAGTTACCAAAAATTTCATAAGTTAAATAAATTGATTTCCATTTTATAAACTTAATTTAAATAAATCTTTATTTAAACAAACAAGTAAACTTCCCTAACTAATATTTTTCTTTCCTGTCAAACCTTATATTTTTCAATCTGTACACATATGTATATATTTATTTACTTTAAATACTTTTGCCTATTAACCAAAAAAAAATTATTACAGTAACATTTTTTTTTCTTCTTTCTAACTTTCTTCTTAGCAAATTCTAAAATTTGTTAAATACATTGATTACGCAAATTAAACACCTCAATATTGATTAAAATTTTACAGTCAGTTAAATATTGATATATATTGTTTTTCTCTTATAAAACCATAGTCTCTTTACTGTATAAAAACATGTTAATTACACTTAAATTTAAGGGAAAAGAAATGTATACCTTACTGCAATATACATCGATCTCGACTACAGAACCTTCGCCAAAAATCAATTTCGACATCGAAGCTTCCCCAAAATCCTTAAACTTCGACCAGAACTGTCGTGCCCACGAATCAACTTCACCTCCTCTCGCCTGCGCTCGGTAGAGCCACCATCGAACTCGCGAATGCCCTAGCTCGTCGCGATCCTTCACTGCAGATTGAAACAGCCCATCACAAATGTCGCAAGACCCCACCAACACAACCTCGTCTCTGCCTCACGTGTGATACCAGACCTGCCTCGAACCTCCCTCGCCATCGACTCGACATCACGAGCACGCCATCACTGCTTCGTCGACGCAACCATCCACACGAGCATGCGAACGCTTCGCCTTGGCCACACGATGCTCGCCGTTCCACTTCGTCGCCTGAAAACTGCTATCGCGACCGCCCCCTAAATCGACGACACCTCATCTCGACGCGCCTCTTGCCTCGTCGAACTCCACAACATTGATCGGTTGCCTTGCGATTTCCATTCGACTAGCAGAGAATAGGAAGAACGAAACTACGCTCAAAGCTCGAATTCATTTCGGCCATTATTTGTTTTGATTTGGGGATTTCGTTTGAACTGGAGAGGAGGGACGAGTTATTTAAAATTGGTAGGGGGGTATGGGTTACACGATAATTTCATGTTTTCAAACGTGGGTTAAGGCGTGATTTAAGGGGAGAAAATGGGCTGATGTTGACTAGGTTTTAAAATTTAAATTTAAGTTGAATTTGTTTAAAATTTCAACGCGTTTGCATATCGTACGGTCACACGGCAACCCCGTTCAATACGAAATTTGAAATCCGGTAATAATACAATATTACGGATCCAATGGAACTAGTTTCGTCGAATTCCGAGACTGTGCCTCGGACGGCTATATTTTAAATATCGATTCGAACAATAATTTTCAAAACTGAACAAATTATTTCCAAATCAATTTCTGAAGCTGCGGTTATCTTCAGTGTTATCACTATGAATTTTACAAACCTTCGAAATATTTTTAATCGGCTTAAAATTGAAGATTTAAATTTTTATTCAATTCAATAGATTAAATTTTTATAATTTAATCGCCAAATTCAAAGTTATATCGGGGATTCAAATTAAATTACCGTTCAAATATTTAAAATTAATTAAATATTCTCAATTTAATTTGTTCAAAATTCAGGGTCGTTACAGACTTCCCCCCTTAAAAGAATTTCGTCCCGAAATTACAAGTTAGGGAAAAAGGTCCTTAACTCGTCTACTATCTTTCAACATCCAAATAGTTTTATCAAATTTATTAAAACAAATCTTTCTATTAAAGATTCGTTATTATTTCAACTATCTTTCTAACTTCAATTATAGGTTTCAAACAACATTGCTTTACTTCAATTCTAATTTAAATTCAAATTTCAAATTTAAACTTTCAAAATTTCTCAAAAATTTTCTAACACTCGAAATTTTCGAAAAATTTCGCCAGCGTCTCCTTTGCGCGGCTAATACGGCACAACTACAAAACATCCCTACGGACTCTCAGATTTCAAAAAGAAAAGAAAAATGCCAAACGGCTAGAGAAATAAGTCATCAAATCTCATATTCAAATTGAAATACATACCTTTTTTGAGCAATTCAAATTATCTTCGAAATCAAAATTCCAATTCCTTTATACACCTGTATATCCTACTAGCCATAATATCTAGTTACACATTCAAATCATTTTGCAAATTCTGTTACAAAATTTTCAATATAACTGCTTATATCATCATTACTTCACTATTGAAGTTACACCTATTCAATTTTGTTCAATCTTTACATTTCAATTTCATTTGAATTCAATTTTACCTTCTATTCTGAATATTGAATTTTTATCAACTATCTTTCATTCAACTGCACTATTAGTTTCAATTACTAATTCAAATTGATATCAATTCAATTTATTTTAATTCTACTTATCTTTAAACTGGATTTCCAATTTCCATACGAATTTTAATTCATCTTTCATTTACAATTATTCAATTCAATTCATTTGCTTACAAATTCGAAATGAATTTCAACTTTCAATTTCACTTTCATTTATTCAAATTTATTCACTTATACTTTCTCTAATTTAACTCCATTCTTTTAAGTTAAATTTATTCTACCAAAATTCAATTGGTATAAGTTATCAACTCAATAACATTCCATAGGATTTCCAGAGTCTTTTCAACTTTTTCAAAACCATTTTTGAAAACAATTCGAATTATCCTTTGAATTTCCAAAACAATACCCAAATTTTCAAACAACTTTCATTTAAAACAATTTGGCAGCAATTCCTCTTCTGGAAACCCGAAAATGAATTCTAATGATGTGGCCATCATCATCAGGATTATTTTCCAGCGACCTAAAAGAGTTTAGAGCTTTTATCCCTTCAGAATACTTTTCAAAACATTTCCAAAAACTTCTCTGGAATTCCGTTTTAAATTACAATTCACATTTATAATTTATATTCTCAAATTTCATTTGTATATGGATTCATTTCTTAACTTTGGAGTTACGATTTCAATTTCTTATTCAATTTCAGTGATGATAATTCACTATTATTACTTCCTAACATCCATGCAACCATATACTGTAATTATTTACAGAAAATCATTTCTTTTATATACAAAAATAGTTTTGGGCAAAATTATTTCATTTACCCTATTTAAAACAATACTGTGTCGGTTTATCTTGTTTAGAGTTTAGAAACCCCTATCGATTACAGTTAGCTAGACTGCACCGACCAGAATCTATAAACAATCAACCGATAAGTCAACACAATACAAAACAATTTTATATTCAAATAACAAATACGCGCTCATATCTATTATTACACTCAACTCATTCTAGAGTACTGCTGACTCTATCTCTAATGAGTAACACCCAACAGAGCAGGGTTGTCGCTTTACCATATGCTCTGATACCACGCTGTCACGTACAGAAATTTTCGACTTTCGAAAATTCGACATCGATACTCACTTTATCGACTGTCGAGCAATCGAGTGCCGGAAACTCCAATAGTGAGGGTTTAAGAAAGAAGAAAAAGGCAGAAGAAGAAGAAAACAGAAGAAGGAAGAAGAAAAGAAGAAAATAGAGAAGAACACAGAACAACATCAGAACAGAAAACAATATCAGAATTTCACATATCGCAGCGGAACAATATATAATAGATAATTACTAGTCTTTTAAAACAAAGAACTATATCAGTTTATACATACATCAATCATCAGAGTCAACATACAACAATGGACAGTTATATAAACTTGTCCTCATACAGAATACACAGCGGAATAAATATTATCAGATACAAATACTACGTCTCGTCCTCCAGCTTATCTCCAAAGCTCCAGAATATCCTGATAACATAACTCTAGGCTGCTCGTGTGGAAATTGGTGGGCACCTAGAGTTTAGAAGGGAAACAATAAACTCCGAGTCAGTCATGGTGACTGGTGTGAGATCGTAAAACAGTTATTCTTTCACAAAGAAAATAAAACAAATTCGCAATGCTTTTGGAAAATGAAACTACCATAAGACCTCCCGCCACACACACAATGCAAACGCAGAATTGGAGGAGATTTCTTCTTATGATAGTCAAAGATGCTTACTACGCAAAATCAAATTCTTTTGATATTATTATTAGTGCATAGTGTAGAAATCATTTCGAAAGTATAATATTAATCTTAGCCAACATACGACCAGTATCGTATGCCTACTATAGCTACCATCTAAACAGTGGTGACCACCGTACGTAAATGGCAGGTTCTACAACTAATACCGTACAAAGTTCGTATTGGAGTTTGGATTTCCAACAAAAGGTCAGGCTAAGGAACTTCCTATCCACGATGGGTACGTCCCTGGAATAGACGACCCGAGAAATAACCTAACATTACGGTTAGATCTCTGCCAACACAAGGCTGGGTTACCTCTGCAAAAGTAGGTAACTACTGACACGCGTATGTCATCCCCCGATCGTAACCGATCTTCCCGAGGATCCCCGATTTCCAACAAACCACATAAATAATAATGCAGCAACCACATAGGTTAAGTATCTGGGCTCCATACCATGATACCACCTCTATCCAGAAGGAATGACATACACTAAGGGGCGCTACTCCCTAGAACCTTGCCGCATCCTTCCTGTTTTGACCATTTCCGGGGTGTGAGGCTCGACGAAGTCTCGTCCACAAAGCTACGCTTCTCAAAAAGCCATGCTTCGGGTCAAACAAATGATCAACCTATGATCACAAAGATATAAGATCAAACAAATGATCATATCACAAATGATCAAACACTGATCATTTCACAGCAACACTCAGTATGCCACGTTACCAAATTGGGAGTATATCGCTGATAAATTTCAACTACATAACCTCTGAGCTCGTACATCTCAGAGAAGGGTGTTAAGCTAAGAGAATAAATTCTCCGCCACCAACAGAAATGTATTTGAAAGAAATCAGCTTTATATCTCAAATTGTAACGTCAGACACACAATCCATACAAGTCTGTTCCGGGATCGAACAGAACCGAAGGCACTTCTCACGAAGCCCTTGCATATCCGGATAAATTTCTAATCACGTCCAGACTTCCCGTCACTAAGGGTGATAAAACCTCTAAACCGGAGATCAGCCGATGTAGAGTAACTCGACGGTAATCCTTCCGTTTTCAAAAATATCCGGTCTTCAACACCGGTCTTCAAATGCGATTCATAACGACGTATCACATATTCGGAATGGGTTAAACGACCCCATGGTCCTTTCCCGGCTAACCCGAATAGTGAGCGCTTATTTAAAAATAAGTGTGGCATTCAAATTCATCCAATCACAACAAATACCATATTCAAGGTAATTATTGATAGTCGGTTATTTAACTATCAATAAAGATGTGCGACATCATCAGATTCCAAATAATTTTCCCAAATTATTTTATCTTCCAAAATATCATTTACTAGATATAAAATTTCCACACTTTCAAAAATAAATCAATATTTATTTTTAAACAACTTCCCTTTCTTTTATAAATTCCATAGTGAATTTATATTTCAAAAATATCTACTGATATACGATTTTCAATCGTTTTCAAATGTTCAATTTCAATTTATCTTTAAGAAGATAAAATCTCAAAACGTTTCATTTCATTTTTGGAAAACATTCCATACTTATTTAATAATAAGTGTTTCACAAATCTTTTATCTTCAACATTTGAAAATATTCGATATACTTAAATCAAAATTTAAGTATAAATTCATTCTTTAAGGAAAACATTACTATAACAACATTTATTTGAGTCAAAATGAATGTTACGTAAAACATCGTTACGACGACTCAAAATCACTAGTATAGGGATTCGAAATTTAGATAGATATATAAATCCCAATACTATATAAAAACATTTCCTTTTGGAAATCATTTACTATAACAACAGTGTTATAGTCCACCATTTCCTTATTCCTCAAAAACGTCTATTTCAACAATGAATGTTGAAATCTATGTATTCGATACTTAACACGTTTTAAAACATCTTTTAAAACAGTTACTTCATTTTTATAATATCGCTTTCCCAAAACCATATCCATTCTACTTTAAAAATATATTCACTGTCCAAAATCGTGAATATACTTCACTTAACCATATTTAAATCTTTTCTACACATTTATTATTTCAATAAAAATTCGCTATCCAAAATCGCGAATATATCTTCTTTAATAATCTTCTATCTTAAATTTGTCAAATTCAATCGATTTCGAATTTATAAACACTTTTTATAAATTCTATTTGTATTCATTTTCAATATTAACAAAATTCCTTTAAAATTTCATCACCTTGATTTATACAAAATCAAATTTTATAAATCTTCTATATAATGCTTTTATTTCACAATGGTCCATTTAAACCAATTAAATAAATCCTTATCGATTTATTTAAATCTTTATTCCAAATTCGTAAATCTATTTCCACAATTTAAAAAAAATCAATATTTATTTTTACACCAATTTCCCTTATTTCAATTTAATTCATTTTCCAATTCTTCACTTTAACCCCAAAATCAGGTTCCAAATTAATTTCTAATTCTACTTCAATACCAAATCAATTTCAATCTTCATTTCTAAATAAATTTCCCATCCCAACTCATTTTATATTGACTTTCCAAATTTATAGTTGGACTTCCAACTTATTTACTTTTAAATAAATTCCCCTTAAAGAAAATAAATCTCTTTATCTTTTTCAAACTATTTAGAAATCCAAATTTTAATTAAATTCTTCAATTTAAAATCACTATTATACGAAATTCATTTACCTAACATTTTCACTTGATTCTGGAATTAATTCAATAAGATTTTAAAAAAAATCAACCTTTATTCTTTTAAATTCTTTTCTTCAAATTTATTAAATTTCTAAAATTAATTCACTTAGAAATTTCTATTTTGATTTCAAAAATTCAATTTCGTTTATTTTTGGAATCCAATGATATCAAACATCCATTCAGCTAAATTTTAGCTTTCAAGCAAATTCCAGACATCAATATGATCAATAACATCAATATAGTTATTCACAGATTCATATCACAGTAGAAATAAATTCAATCAATGTGAGGGGTCCAGTTGGATCCCTCCAACCTGTTTCCCTACATCCAAAGACGTTAGCACAATACCAATTCCACTTCGAGGTGGAATATCGCGGTATATAGGTTTTATAAAAATCCGCTTACTAATGGCGCAATAGGGTCTCATCCGCTATACGAGGCGGGAAATCATCAATCCAATATATACATATGCCAATATGTATATATTGCTATATATATATAGATATATCCTACTATATCTAATATCACATCCAAACAGTCAATCAATCAATCAATAATAACTGTAAAAGAAAATCCACTTTCATTTGAGTGAGAAGATCTCACCTTCGCTTTTAATTTGCAATCCATTTTCCCATTTCCGCTTTGATTTCTCGTTTTGACCTTGTATAAATAATTTTATAAAATTTATCAATATCCGAATCAATTGACTAATTAAATTTCAATTGATAATTTAATTCATCCGTAATTTATTTTTATTGTAAATAAATACCTTTAAAGTTTTGACAAATCTCTTTTAACAATATTTTCTAGTTACCAAAAATTTCATAAGTTAAATAAATTGATTTCCATTTTATAAACTTAATTTAAATAAATCTTTATTTAAACAAACAAGTAAACTTCCCTAACTAATATTTTTCTTTCCTGTCAAACCTTATATTTTTCAATCTGTACACATATGTATATATTTATTTACTTTAAATACTTTTACCTATTAACCCAAAAAAAATTATTACAGTAACATTTTTTTTTCTTCTTTCTAACTTTCTTCTTAGCAAATTCTAAAATTTGTTAAATACATTGATTACGCAAATTAAACACCTCAATATTGATTAAAATTTTACAGTCAGTTAAATATTGATATATATTGTTTTTCTCTTATAAAACCATAGTCTCTTTACTGTATAAAAACATGTTAATTACACTTAAATTTAAGGGAAAAGTAATGTATACCTTACTGCAATATACATCGATCTCGACTACAGAACCTTCTCCAAAAATCAATTTCGACATCGAAGCTTCCCCAAAATCCTTAAACTTCGACCAGAACTGTCGTGCCCACGAATCAACTTCACCTCCTCTCGCCTGCGCTCGGTAGAGCCACCATCGAACTCGCGAATGCCCTAGCTCGTCGCGATCCTTCACTGCAGATTGAAACAGCCCATCACAAATGTCGCAAGACCCCACCAACACAACCTCGTCTCTGCCTCACGTGCGATACCAGACCTGCCTCGAACCTCCCTCGCCATCGACTCGACATCACGAGCACGCCATCACTGCTTCGTCGACGCAACCATCCACACGAGCATGCGAACGCTTCGCCTTGGCCACGCGATGCTCGCTGTTCCACTTCGTCGCCTGAAAACTGCTATCGCGACCGCCCCCTAAATCGACGACACCTCATCTCGACGTGCCTCTTGCCTCGTCGAACTCCACAACATTGATCGGTTGCCTTGCGATTTCCATTCGACTAGCAAAGAATAGGAAGAACGAAACTACGCTCAAAGCTCGAATTCATTTCGGCCATTATTTGTTTTGATTTGGGGATTTCGTTTGAACTGGAGAGGAGGGACGAGTTATTTAAAATTGGTAGGGGGTATGGGTTACACGATAATTTCATGTTTTCAGACGTGGGTTAAGGCGTGATTTAAGGGGAGAAAATGGGCTGATGTTGACTAGGTTTTAAAATTTAAATTTAAGTTGAATTTATTTAAAATTTCAACGCGTTTGCATATCGTACGGTCACACGGCAACCTCGTTCAATACGAAATTTGAAATCCGGTAATAATACAATATTACGGATCCAATGGAACTAGTTTCGTCGAATTCCGAGACTGTACCTCGGACGGCTATATTTTAAATATCGATTCGAACAATAATTTTCAAAACTGAACAAATTATTTCGAAATCAATTTCTGAAGCTGCGGTTATCTTCAGTGTTATCACTATGAATTTTACAAACCTTCGAAATATTTTTAATCGGCTTAAAATTGAAGATTTAAATTTTTATTCAATTCAATAGATTAAATTTTTATAATTTAATCGCCAAATTCAAAGTTATATCGGGGATTCAAATTAAATTACCGTTCAAATATTTAAAATTAATTAAATATTCTCAATTTAATTTGTTCAAAATTCAGGGTCGTTACAGAGAAGAAGAATAAGGGGTGAATCAATTCAACGAAGAAAAGGTAAATCTAAATTCAAATCTAAATTTAATTCAAATCTCTTCTCGGATTTAAATTTCTAATAAATATGCATATGCTTGAGGTCAGGGTTTTAAATCTCGGATTTCAGTTGCGCTTCATCTCGAAAATTTTACACACATTATCTCGTATCGGACGAGATCTCGAGTGAGATGAGTGTATCTTGGGTGTACATCCCGGATTTTAAAGTCCATATTGAGACTATATCAAAGTAACATAAGTCTAAATTTGATAATTTTTAAGATTATTGTAATAATTGTTATCTATATATAAAAGTTTTTAACATACATAATTTATATAAAATGATAATATTAATTTTACATTTTAGATCAGAGTGATAACACGATTGATTTGATATTAACTAAATGATTCCCTACTCATCTGAATATTAAAAGTAAAAAAATAAATAATAAGTTTTTTTTCTCACTCATTGAACAGTAAAAAGAAGAATTATAGGGTAAGTAAAAGTCATTAAAGTGTAATTTCTTGTGTACTCACATAAGAAATAAAAAAAATATGTAAATGAATAACATAACTTCGTATGAGATCTCCTATTGAGATCTCACCTCAAATTTCACTAACTCGAACGAGTTGAGTGTCAAATAATATATAACCAAAATTTAATGTCTCTATTCGCTAAATCTCGTCTCTCTCAAGTTCAAAAATGAGATCTCGAGCTAGATCTCAAGCGAGATGAACGAGATCTGATACTGTGTTTGCGATACATATTTCGACGGGTAGAAAAATGGATTCAAACAAAAATAACAGGGTTTAGATTTAGAGATTTGAAATGCTAAAGAGGTGAGTGGGAAATTATATATTTTTATATAATATTGGATTTATATCATTGTAAATCTGTTCCTTGTATATCTAATTATAATTATTTTGGAGTTATAGGCTTAAAACATATATATGTAATGAATTTGAAAACCATGCCTACATATTCTGTGAATTGTTAACTTGAGTTAAATATTGTATGTACTTGAATCTAAGAAGTAAGGATGAAAATAGTATCTAAGAGCTAGTATGGTTAAACTACTATGACTCCGTTATTAAGCACTATAGGAGTTCCTTAGTATGAACGGGCGATGAGGACGTGATGCTGCATTGATGTTGAATCCTGATGAGGTGCTCACTTATGGATACTAGCGGGGATAGTATCTTGGTCCAAAGGGGGACTGCAGTACTTATATATATACACGTATATATGTAGTTATTGTCTACCTAGGGTAGATGAGGCATATCGTGTAATATCCCGGAAATTTTAACAATATCAATTTAATAATCTGTTAAATAATTAAATTGATATGGATAATCTTTGATAATAAAATTTGAATTTAATTTAATAATCTGATTAAATTAGTATTAATTGATGATTTTATCTTTTAAAAGTTAATAAGATATTTTCTATTTGAATATATATATTTATTTGTATATATTGTAAATAGAAAACTTTGGGTAAATTGGAAATTTATATTTAATTTAATCTGGACTTTTCAAAGATATTTAAATAAGTAATTTTATAGTTTTAAAATACTTCAAGTAAATATATTTTTTTTACTTAAGCTTAAATATAGATAAGATTTACAAAATTGGTTTGTTTTATTTCTTTTTAAATATTTCTTGATAATATAATCTCTTGTTTAAATTATAAAATATGTTATTTTCAAATAATAAGTATAATGTATTATTTTTAATATGTATGAATTTTAATGCTAAAAGGAATTGTTATTTTAAATTGAATAAATAGTGTATGTAAATATATATAACTTGACTTTTAAATTGAATCTTAGGATTTAATTTAAATTGAATTTGAAATTTAAGTTTTGAAATTCAAAAGAATAAATATTTAAATTGTTGGATATTATAATATTTGTATAAACTTTTATTTATAAATATAATTAGCTTTTGTTTCTCTTTAAAAAGTAATATATATAGATAAGTGTTTAGATAAATAAGAAAAAGGCTTTTTATTTACTTTTAAAATAAATATAAATAAGTAGTAATTACTTAAATGACATGTGTAAATCTCTAAAGGCTTGTTTTACCAAGTGTTAACTAATAAAACAATATAGTGACAAATGTCATTCTTTTAAATTTAGTTTTTTTTTATATATCATTTTACCATTATAAACATATGCCTTCTTCTCCTCATTTCTTTTGCTATTTCTCTTTTCTAATACAAAGAAAACTTCAGCCTGTAAACCATTCTCAAAACAAATCTGAAATCAATACTCAAAACTCCTCATAAAAACCACAATCTCAAATCAATTTCAAAGCTTGCATGTTTAATCTGAACATCTACAACTTAGTTTTTAAAATTCCAAAAGCATGCAAATCATTTTTCTTCAATCTGGATTCAATACAAGAAACCAGTATGCATTCTTTTCGAATCTGCATCAAATTCAAAAGCCCTGTTGCATTCATTTGCAATCTGGAAATCAAGTCTGAAGCCTGTCTGCCTTCATTTCTTCAACCTGGAGGCAAGCATGCATGTAGTTTAGATCAGTAAAGCTCCAACAATTCAAGCTTTCAAATCAATGAGGCATTCCAGTTTAAGATTCCCAGTTTCAAAAAGCTTTTCAAAATAAGGCTCTGCCTCTGTTTCATCTTTAATCAAGTGAGTAACATTTAAACTTAAAATAAAATAGTATTGCATGTTGAATCTCTGTGACATATATAAGTATTGATGTATGAATAAGTGCATTCTCCTGTTTGTATATATGGATGTGGTGTATGGATGTATGAATATGAATTCTGTTTTGTTCTGTTGCCAGACTCAAAATGTCTTTTTAATCTTTGACCACTTGATTTAGTTTATTAGGACTTAACTTAAGTAAGAATTGTTGATTTATCATAGAAGAGTGTTTTAAAAATTTAGTTAAGTTAAACTTTAAACCCAAGTGTCTCTGGAAATCAAAAATTAGCAGTGCATGTTATATAAAAGTGAAAATTCGAACTTTATAATTTATAAATTCAAATTTATAAATTGAAAACATAAATGATAATATGATTTTTAGCATGAATATCATAGTTTTTAGTCTAGTATAATAAGAGCAGTTCTGGTTTAAGTTAGAAATGAAATTTTGGTGATTTTGATTATCTCAGTGGAATTGGGAGTTTGAAATCTTCAGTAGTGGTAGTATAATGATCAAGGATACCAGGAAAAATTTCTGGAAATCGAATTAGACATTGAGGCAAAAATGATTTAGGTTTGAAATTTTTAAACCTAGTTTTAAGTTAGGCTACGAATTCGTTTCGTTCGTTTTCATGGATGGATCGAGCTTTATGATACTTTGGGAAATTGAAGCTTTGAGGTAGTTGAAGCGATGACCGGAGTTGGAGGAGTTCTGGTGGTCGGGTTTGCGAAGACGAGGCGATGACAGGTGGGTGGTTGGTCGCGAGACAGTGTTTCCAGGTTTCGATTTAGCCGAGTTCGAGTTCGAGAGGGATCGGAGAGGAACTGATGGATGGGATCGAAGCTGGAGGTGATGTTCGACTTGTTCGTCGATGCGGTGATGGCCGGAGGCGTTGATCTTGGCCGTGCACGTGCACACGATTTGATGTCTGGTGAATCTGGATACAGAGGGGTATGGCTCGAGTTCTTCTCGTGATTTTTCCGGGTGATGTTCGAAGAAATGGGAGAGGCGACTCGAAGTGATTTAGAAGTGGGCTCGAGAGTTTTAGTGTTGTCAGGTTTTATACCTGTCTGTTTGAAATTTAAATCTAAATTAAATTTTGAAGTAATAGTAAATCAGTAAATCAAAGTTTGATTTATGAAGACAAGTTTAGTTTTAAACTTTAATATTAGATAATTAGTTTATGAATTTAAATGTTTAAATAGGTTAAGTGTAGATATGTTTAAATGTTAAATCTAAGAAGAAATTTGATTTAAGTTCTTAAAAAAAAAACTTCTTAGAAAATATAAGATTTTTAATAAGTAAAAGTTTTTAAATTGGTTTTAAAAACTTTGTTAAAAATGAATTGGTATTCATTTTAAATACAGAATTTAAAATGAAATTTAAAAGTAGATTTGAAATGGATGTTTCAAATATGAATGGTAAATGATAACTTGTTTATCAATAAGAATAAAGTTTATCTTAAAATAATTAAAGACTTGTGTTTATTTAATTTATTAGGAGATTTAATAGATAATTAATTTAATTTGATTAATTAATCATTTGGATTAATTAAATAGGTAATTAAAGGTTTAAACTAATTTATTTATGATTAAGATTAATTAATTAGGGATGATTAATTTGTAGTTAGGGATTATAAATTAGAGTATTAATTAATGATTAAGAATTATTTAATAGAGTAATTAAATAATTAAGTTATGGTAAATACTTAATTAATTAATTAGAGATTGATAAATTGGTTATTAAGATTTATTAATTTAGGATTAATAATAATTAATATAAGTTAATTACTTAAGGAAAGAAATTAAATAATAGTTAATGAGGTCATTAATTATGGATTATTAAATAATTAATTAATAGGATTAATTTTAATAGTTAATTAGAGTAATTAATTTAAAGATAATCAATTATAGAATTTGTTTAAATGTAATTACTTATTGGAAGTAATTAAGAATTAATTACTTATTGTAATTAATTGAAGTTAATTTGATTTAGTTTAAGTTAATTAATTAAGTTTAATTAATTTAGAATAATCAAGAGATGATTTGATAATAATTACTTAATGTAATTATTAAGGTAAGTTTATTTAGAGAAGTAAATAATAAGATAATTACTGGAAGTAATTAGTTGAATAATGATTTTATTAATAGAAGTAATTTGAGTTAATTACTTTGAATAATTAATCAAGGGATTAATTAAGGAATTAATTAAGGAGTAATTAATTTAGTTAGTAATTAAGGGTAGTTAATTACTGATTAAAGATTAATCAAGGTGATAAATAAATGTTGTTTAATTAATAATTAAGTTGTAATTAAGGATCATTAATTAATATAATTAATGATGTAATTAAGATTGATTAATTAAGTAATAATTAATAAATGAAGTAGTTAATTAATGTAATTAATTAAGGATTAATGTAATTAATTATAGTTGATTAAGTTAATTAATTTTAGTTAATTAATTAATGAAGTAATTAAAAGTTAATTACTATAAGTGGTTAAGGATAATTAATTTGAGAAATTAATTGAGGATAAATTACTTGGATGTAATTAAAAGATAATTAATCAAAGATGATTAATTGAAATGAAATATTAGAAGATAATTAATTAATTAATTTGTAATTAATTAATGGTTAAGTAAGAAGGATTTATAAAATGAAGTAATTAATTTAATTCACTTTAAATTAATTAGAAATGATATAAATCATTACTTATGAATGGGTGATAGTATTGAATACTTGGCATTGATTGATATCTCTGATGAGATATATGCTGTGTGATATGGATGTTAGTTGAATTGTATGGATTATCTGATAATGTTGATTATCTGTTGTGAATTATCTTTCTGTGTATATAAAGATAATGAATTGAAATTGTTTTTAACCTTTAAAACAACTTGGCCTTAAAAGATACGTTTTGGATTTCGATGAGACCGGGATCGGGTTTCCGTATACCGGATTTCCAGGTCTGGAGACCCGAATACCACATCGATCCAAATTAACAATAGGTCGTGAATCAAGTGAAGATGAAGATTCAGAGTGCAAGGGTTATTGTCGTTAACTCTGAGGGTGATTCCAAAACGAGTGTAACGAGATAATGCCTTCGGTTTCGTTCGAACCCGGAACGAACTTGTATGGATTGAATGCTTTCAGAACATCGTCAGGTGGACGATGAGCATTCTAAGTGATGTGTTCTTTTCTAAGGTAATCGTGACCTCAAGCCTCACAAACCGGGAATGGCTAAAACAGGGGAGGTGCAGCAAGGTTAGTGGGTAGCACCCAAGTAGGACAAGATTACCTCTGTCTAGATGTCCCTTTCTATTTTCGACTTAGTGGTGCGGTTGCTGATCCCAACCGTGAGGTATCTTGTGCGGGAATTATCCAGTAAGGGATGTTCCGACCTTGTGTTGCAGGGGATTGGGAGTGATCCTCGGTACGGTGATCTAGGCCACGTACTGTGACGGGCGGTACCCCGGTAGCCCTGCCATTGTATGGAATCCAAAATCCAATAAGTGCCAACAGACTTGATTGTATAACCCACTTTGTGGCTAGTATGCTGGAATTTAATAATGTAACAATTTCAGCTATTTCATATTTATTTGAAAACCCTAGACCCTATTATAATACAATCGAATTTCCTATCAAATGTTTTGGTTAGCGTAAGGTAAAAACTTACCCATGTTTATTTGTGGGGAGTCTTACGTGATACCTTTTCTTTCAAAAGGTTTTGAAGTTAAACAAGTTTAACCTGTTACTCACACCAGACCCATGTCTGACCCAAGTTGTTTATTTCTGTTTTATAAACTCTTGGGTACTCAAATTTTTACGAGTAGCCAAGGGATTCAGGTTAGCCTTGACGAATTATGGAGGAGCAATGGAGCAGGAGGCTTCAGCGTTGTAGATATAGATAGTAGTTTCCGCTGTGTTAATCTTGTTTAGATCTTTGTTTTGTATTGAGTTGTAATAACTAGACAGATGTTTATAACTGTCTAGTATGTGATGTGTAATCTGTGTAACTCTGATAGATGATGTATATGATACTATGTATTAGTTATGTGATATATTATATTTTATTCCGTTTCCGCTGTGAGTATTTGTGTTTGTTTTCTTTCTCTTCTTTTCTTTTCTACTTCTCACCCCTTTCTTTCTTATTAATGATTCGTCATTCTGTAGAATGAGTGGCGGGTCATTACATTTGGTATCAGAGCAGTAGGTTGAGTGAATACCTAGGCTCTGAAGTGGTGTCTATCTTGAGAGCGCGTAATTGTTAGTTATATAAAAATGGTTTTATATTGTGTTAATTGATCGGTTGAGTGGTATATGGATTCTGGTCAATACGAGTAGCTAACGTTATTGATAGGGATCTCTAAACACTTGAACCAGGCCAACGGACACAATATTGTTTTAAAGAGGTAGATGAAATAATTTTACCCAGAAATAATTTCTATATAAAAAAAAAATATATCATTTTAAATATATATATTTATGTATTTCTACCTATTTATTGGGTTACCTGTTCGGGTTTTCCAATATAAGTTATAAAGGTAGATAAGGTGGTAGTGTGTGTAACACAATTACCAATAGTTGGAGTTTGAATGTTGAGGTTGGAAGTGTATCTGTCGAGACTGTAGACCTAATACTGTCTCGAGTAAGCTTTGCTGTGGTGAAGGATTTCATCGATCTCTGAAGAAAAACCTGTTAAGGTTCAGAGTTTATCTTTGGAGTTGGATGAGTAAAGTTGGATCTGTCGGTTGAACAGAAGTGAGTGATGGTACCTTGATACCTCAGGTAATAGTAGCTGTATGATGAGATACAGTGACGATGGATGTTCCCGAAGATGTTTTCTTTGGAACAAGCTTAAGGAAGTGTATCTGCTTCGGTGTTGTGGCTGAGTTCAGCATGGTGTTTCTGTTTTGTTTGAGGTTCGAGTTTCTCGAAGAGCTTTGATTTGGGAATCTTTGGCATATGTGGCAGCAGTGCAACTCGGAGTATTCTGCGTGTTGGCAGGAAAGTTTTCTGGCTGAGCAGTTTTTCTGGAAGTGAAGTTCAGAAGCAGCAGAGTGGATCCATTTCTTCGATAAATTGGATAAATAAGTGTAAGCTGTTCTGATTGGTAAAGAGGAACAGTTTTTCTTTGGAATTAGGTTGGGTTGATCGCAAAAGTGACTTGCGATTGTCTGAGTGTTCTCTTGGATTGTCAGAATTTTTCTGGGTGTCTTCAGAGAAGTCAGAAGTTTGTCCGCATCTGAAGGTTGAGTTTTCTTATTGACTGGATTCCAGGAGTGATACCGGTGGTTCAGTCTAGTGGAAGGATGTTTCCTAGAGATGGAGTTGGTGATGCAGCTCAAGTTTTGCTGGAGTATCTGAGTTTTCTTTTATGGATCAGTGAACCTTATTTCTAGAAATGAGTTGTCCGGTCTGTGCTTGTGTCCTACCTCATATCAGAGTTGAGCAGCGAAAGCAGTTTGGAGTGTACCTCTGATAGGAGAAGTAAGTTTGGAATCTACTGATAGTTGTGAAGTAGAGTTATGTTTGGATCTCGTCTGTGTTCTGATTTGGATAAGTATTTGGACTTCTGAATTGAATTGTCAGTTTGGATAACTGGAATTCATTGTGTTTTACGTATCTCTGAGGAAGTACGTATTTGATCTATCTCTGGTTTTAGAATCAGCAGTTCTGAAAGTTTGGTAGTTGAGTCAGACTCGTCTGTAGTCTGATAGTCTGTTTAGTTCTGTAGATCTAGATGTGTAGGAGATCTATAGCTTAATAGTTTAGATTGTTTGTAGAGCGAGTATCCCGGTATATATATATATACTTGGGGAAACTCGAGGAATTTTATCTAGAATTTAGTCTAGATAGTTAGAATTTGATTGATTGGATGATTTGGTTGTTATGGTTGTTAGCATATGGATGATAGTATATGCTTGAGTTTTAAATTTAAATCTTTAATAAGATTATTAAATTACCTTTGTTTAAATTTCGGGGACGAAATTATTTTAAGGGGGGAGGAATGTAATATCCCGGAAATTTTAACAATATCAATTTAATAATCTGTTAAATAATTAAATTGATATGGATAATCTTTGATAATAAAATTTGAATTTAATTTAATAATCTGATTAAATTAGTATTAATTGATGATTTTATCTTTTAAAAGTTAATAAGATATTTTCTATTTGAATATATATATTTATTTGTATATATTGTAAATAGAAAACTTTGGGTAAATTGGAAATTTATATTTAATTTAATCTGGACTTTTCAAAGATATTTAAATAAGTAATTTTATAGTTTTAAAATACTTCAGGTAAATATTTATTTTTTTTACTTAAGCTTAAATATAAATAAGATTTACAAAATTGGTTTGTTTTATTTCTTTTTAAATATTTCTTGATAATATAATCTCTTGTTTAAATTATAAAATATGTTATTTTCAAATAATAAGTATAATGTATTATTTTTAATATGTATGAATTTTAATGCTAAAAGGAATTGTTATTTTAAATTGAATAAATAGTGTATGTAAATATATATAACTTGACTTTTAAATTGAATCTTAGGATTTAATTTAAATTGAATTTGAAATTTAAGTTTTGAAATTCAAAAGAATAAATATTTAAATTGTTGGATATTATAATATTTGTATAAACTTTTATTTATAAATATAATTAGCTTTTGTTTCTCTTTAAAAAGTAATATATATAGATAAGTGTTTAGATAAATAAGAAAAAGGCTTTTTATTTACTTTTAAAATAAATATAAATAAGTAGTAATTACTTAAATGACATGTGTAAATCTCTAAAGGCTTGTTTTACCAAGTGTTAACTAATAAAACAATATAGTGACAAATGTCATTCTTTTAAATTTAGTTTTTTTTTATATATCATTTTACCATTATAAACATATGCCTTCTTCTCCTCATTTCTTTTGCTATTTCTCTTTTCTAATACAAAGAAAACTTCAGCCTGTAAACCATTCTCAAAACAAATCTGAAATCAATACTCAAAACTCCTCATAAAAACCACAATCTCAAATCAATTTCAAAGCTTGCATGTTTAATCTGAACATCTACAACTTAGTTTTTAAAATTCCAAAAGCATGCAAATCATTTTTCTTCAATCTGGATTCAATACAAGAAACCAGTATGCATTCTTTTTGAATCTGCATCAAATTCAAAAGCCCTGTTGCATTCATTTGCAATCTGGAAATCAAGTCTGAAGCCTGTCTGCCTTCATTTCTTCAACCTGGAGGCAAGCATGCATGTAGTTTAGATCAGTAAAGCTCCAACAATTCAAGCTTTCAAATCAATGAGGCATTCCAGTTTAAGATTCCCAGTTTCAAAAAGCTTTTCAAAATAAGGCTCTGCCTCTGTTTCATCTTTAATCAAGTGAGTAACTTTTAAACTTAAAATAAAATAGTATTGCATGTTGAATCTCTGTGACATATATAAGTATTGATGTATGAATAAGTGCATTCTCCTGTTTGTATATATGGATGTGGTGTATGGATGTATGAATATGAATTCTGTTTTGTTCTGTTGCCAGACTCAAAATGTCTTTTTAATCTTTGACCACTTGATTTAGTTTATTAGGACTTAACTTAAGTAAGAATTGTTGATTTATCATAGAAGAGTGTTTTAAAAATTTAGTTAAGTTAAACTTTAAACCCAAGTGTCTCTGGAAATCAAAAATTAGCAGTGCATGTTATATAAAAGTGAAAATTCGAACTTTATAATTTATAAATTCAAATTTATAAATTGAAAACATAAATGATAATATGATTTTTAGCATGAATATCATAGTTTTTAGTCTAGTATAATAAGAGCAGTTCTGGTTTAAGTTAGAAATGAAATTTTGGTGATTTTGATTATCTCAGTGGAATTGGGAGTTTGAAATCTTCAGTAGTGGTAGTATAATGATCAAGGATACCAGGAAAAATTTCTGGAAATCGAATTAGACATTGAGGCAGAAATGATTTAGGTTTGAAATTTTTAAACCTAGTTTTAAGTTAGGCTACGAATTCGTTTCGTTCGTTTTCATGGATGGATCGAGCTTTATGATACTTTGGGAAATTGAAGCTTTGAGGTAGTTGAAGCGATGACCGGAGTTGGAGGAGTTCTGGTGGTCGGGTTTGCGAAGACGAGGCGATGACAGGTGGGTGGTTGGTCGCGAGACAGTGTTTCCAGGTTTCGATTTAGCCGAGTTCGAGTTCGAGAGGGATCGGAGAGGAACTGATGGATGGGATCGAAGCTGGAGGTGATGTTCGACTTGTTCGTCGATGCGGTGATGGCCGGAGGCGTTGATCTTGGCCGTGCACGTGCACACGATTTGATGTCTGGTGAATCTGGATACAGAGGGGTATGGCTCGAGTTCTTCTCGTGATTTTTCCGGGTGATGTTCGAAGAAATGGGAGAGGCGACTCGAAGTGATTTAGAAGTGGGCTCGAGAGTTTTAGTGTTGTCAGGTTTTATACCTGTCTGTTTGAAATTTAAATCTAAATTAAATTTTGAAGTAATAGTAAATCAGTAAATCAAAGTTTGATTTATGAAGACAAGTTTAGTTTTAAACTTTAATATTAGATAATTAGTTTATGAATTTAAATGTTTAAATAGGTTAAGTGTAGATATGTTTAAATGTTAAATCTAAGAAGAAATTTGATTTAAGTTCTTAAAAAAAAACTTCTTAGAAAATATAAGATTTTTAATAAGTAAAAGTTTTTAAATTGGTTTTAAAAACTTTGTTAAAAATGAATTGGTATTCATTTTAAATACAGAATTTAAAATGAAATTTAAAAGTAGATTTGAAATGGATGTTTCAAATATGAATGGTAAATGATAACTTGTTTATCAATAAGAATAAAGTTTATCTTAAAATAATTAAAGACTTGTGTTTATTTAATTTATTAGGAGATTTAAT
Source organism: Allium fistulosum (assembly GCA_030737815.1). Taxonomy (NCBI): domain Eukaryota; kingdom Viridiplantae; phylum Streptophyta; class Magnoliopsida; order Asparagales; family Amaryllidaceae; genus Allium; species Allium fistulosum. Next base: position 608,731,661 of record CM060908.1, on the reverse strand, counting down.
AGATAATTAATTTAATTTGATTAATTAATCATTTGGATTAATTAAATAGGTAATTAGAGGTTTAAACTAATTTATTTATGATTAAGATTAATTAATTAGGGATGATTAATTTGTAGTTAGGGATTATAAATTAGAGTATTAATTAATGATTAAGAATTATTTAATAGAGTAATTAAATAATTAAGTTATGGTAAATACTTAATTAATTAATTAGAGATTGATAAATTGGTTATTAAGATTTATTAATTTAGGATTAATAATAATTAATATAAGTTAATTACTTAAGGAAAGAAATTAAATAATAGTTAATGAGGTCATCAACTATGGATTATTAAATAATTAATTAATAGGATTAATTTTAATAGTTAATTAGATTAATTAATTTAAAGATAATCAATTATAGAATTTGTTTAAATGTAATTACTTATTGGAAGTAATTAAGAATTAATTACTTATTGTAATTAATTGAAGTTAATTTGATTTAGTTTAAGTTAATTAATTAAGTTTAATTAATTTAGAATAATCAAGAGATGATTTGATAATAATTACTTAATGTAATTATTAAGGTAAGTTTATTTAGAGAAGTAAATAATAAGATAATTACTAGAAGTAATTAGTTGAATAATGATTTTATTAATAGAAGTAATTTGAGTTAATTACTTTGAATAATTAATCAAGGGATTAATTAAGGAATTAATTAAGGAGTAATTAATTTAGTTAGTAATTAAGGGTAGTTAATTACTGATTAAAGATTAATCAAGGTGATAAATAAATGTTGTTTAATTAATAATTAAGTTGTAATTAAGGATCATTAATTAATATAATTAATGATGTAATTAAGATTGATTAATTAAGTAATAATTAATAAATGAAGTAGTTAATTAATGTAATTAATTAAGGATTAATGTAATTAATTATAGTTGATTAAGTTAATTAATTTTAGTTAATTAATTAATGAAGTAATTAAAAGTTAATTACTATAAGTGGTTAAGGATAATTAATTTGAGAAATTAATTGAGGATAAATTACTTGGATGTAATTAAAAGATAATTAATCAAAGATGATTAATTGAAATGAAATATTAGAAGATAATTAATTAATTAATTTGTAATTAATTAATGGTTAAGTAAGAAGGATTTATAAAATGAAGTAATTAATTTAATTCACTTTAAATTAATTAGAAATGATATAAATCATTACTTATGAATGGGTGATAGTATTGAATACTTGGCATTGATTGATATCTCTGATGAGATATATGCTGTGTGATATGGATGTTAGTTGAATTGTATGGATTATCTGATAATGTTGATTATCTGTTGTGAATTATCTTTCTGTGTATATAAAGATAATGAATTGAAATTGTTTTTAACCTTTAAAACAACTTGGCCTTAAAAGATACGTTTTGGATTTCGATGAGACCGGGATCGGGTTTCCGTATACCGGATTTCCAGGTCTGGAGACCCGAATACCACATCGATCCAAATTAACGTTAGGTCGTGAATCAAGTGAAGATGAAGATTCAGAGTGCAAGGGTTATTGTCGTTAACTCTGAGGGTGATTCCAAAACGAGTGTAACGAGATAACGCCTTCGGTTTCGTTCGAACCCGGAACGAACTTGTATGGATCGAATGCTTTCAGAACATCGTCAGGTGGACGATGAGCATTCTAAGTGATGTGTTCTTTTCTAAGGTAATCGTGACCTCAAGCCTCACAAACCGGGAATGGCTAAAACAGGGGAGGTGCAGCAAGGTTAGTGGGTAGCACCCAAGTAGGACAAGATTACCTCTGTCTAGATGTCCCTTTCTATTTTCGACTTAGTGGTGCGGTTGCTGATCCCAACCGTGAGGTATCTTGTGCGGGAATTATCCAGTAAGGGATGTTCCGACCTTGTGTTGCAGGGGATTGGGAGTGATCCTCGGTACGGTGATCTAGGCCACGTACTGTGACGGGCGGTACCCCGGTAGCCCTGCCATTGTATGGAATCCAAAATCCAATAAGTGCCAACGGACTTGATTGTATAACCCACTTTGTGGCTAGTATGCTGGAATTTAATAATGTAACAATTTCAGCTATTTCATATTTATTTGAAAACCCTAGACCCTATTATAATACAATCGAATTTCCTATCAAATGTTTTGGTTAGCGTAAGGTAAAAACTTACCCATGTTTATTTGTGGGGAGTCTTACGTGATACCTTTTCTTTCAAAAGGTTTTGAAGTTAAACAAGTTTAACCTGTTACTCACACCAGACCCATGTCTGACCCAAGTTGTTTATTTCTGTTTTATAAACTCTTGGGTACTCAAATTTTTACGAGTAGCCAAGGGATTCAGGTTAGCCTTGACGAATTATGGAGGAGCAATGGAGCAGGAGGCTTCAGCGTTGTAGATATAAATAGTAGTTTCCGCTGTGTTAATCTTGTTTAGATCTTTGTTTTGTATTGAGTTGTAATAACTAGACAGATGTTTATAACTGTCTAGTATGTGATGTGTAATCTGTGTAACTCTGATAGATGATGTATATGATACTATGTATTAGTTATGTGATATATTATATTTTATTCCGTTTCCGCTGTGAGTATTTGTGTTTGTTTTCTTTCTCTTCTTTTCTTTTCTACTTCTCACCCCTTTCTTTCTTATTAATGATTCGTCATTCTGTAGAATGAGTGGCGGGTCATTACATATCGTATGCGTATGTGGAGTCAAGATGACTGAGAAAAATAAAAGATATAACTTGTAATAGAAGACAATCGGCATAAACTAGTATTATGTATAAAGTGTGTAATTTACCAGTCACTAGAATGTTGTTCCAACCCCCTCCTCATTACAATCCACGGGATAGCTTTAGAGGGACAAGTACTGGTATAAGGCGGGAACGGTGGAAGGACAAATTTCCTTATGCATACTCGACATTGACAAGGACGTTAAAGTTCAAAGGTGTGAGCCTTGGTCAGTAATTATATGTTTGTTTTCAACCAAATTGGTCACAAACACCCAAGAATAGATTTTTGTAGAGAAGTAAATGAAGAAAGTAAAATTAAAACAAAGGAATAGAATAAACTAACAAACAAATCAAAGCAATAATCAAGAACACAAGAATTTATAGTGGTTCGGCGTTGTATGCCTACGTCCACTTTGAAGATTATCTTTATTGATTTACTAACATTTTGATTACAGCATCAAACAGCAAGAAGTAAGAAGAAAACTCGATTACAATAAAGGCTAATGTAACCAACAACGTAAATATCCTCAGAATGATCCCCTAGGCCAGTATTTATAGGTGAAGGTGACCACCAATCTCTTTGAAACTTCGGCTACATGACCTTCTAATCCACATGGGCCCACCATAGGGGTCACTAGGCCCAAACCCCAATGAAGAGGGATTAGTATGATCCCTTGGTTTGTCAATTCTTGGGCAGCGATCCCTATGGCGGCTTCTTCATGCTTAGATATGTTTGCTCTTCAAATATCAAGTTATTTGGACTAGTGGAGCTTATGCTTTTGATTGATCTTTGGCTCATCTTACCTTGTAAGCTATTTTCTACCGAACCCTTCAAGTAGCCATATGCAGATCCCTTATTCTTTGGCCATTTGACATGTGATCCCCAAAGTAGGTTCCCTTGGGTCCATATACCTTGCTCTCCAAATTTCATTTGCTTTGGACCTTTAGATCCCAAGACATTAATTACAGAATTATGAATGAACATGGTTTCTGACATATGCCAACCCCTTCATAGTAGATTCAAGTATGTCGATCCCTTACTACCTATCAAACTCTGCCGATCTATCTTGCCTTGACCATGTCGATCCATACACTTCCATCTACGCCGATCCCTCCTTTGCTTCGACCATGCCGATCCCTTGCCTATCCAGTCATGCCGATCTATACACTTTCATCTACGCCGATCCCTCCTTTGCTTCGGCCATGTCGATCCCTCGTATAATTACCAACCATGTCGATCCCTAGGGTTTTACCAAGCCATGTAGTTCCCTTGTTTGTCCAAGTAAATATCCATATTTCAAGCATCCTGCATCGTTTATCTACCAATTTCGTTCAATTTTGGCTACATATAAACATCTGTACTTTACTTCTGGGTCCTACAGCCATTGCTCTGTAGTCATCGTTCTTGATAACAGTCAAATCTATCTCATGCAATTAGTTCAATATAGCCGAATCAGGATACCGGGTAACACTTGCCCCCTAAAGTACGTCTTGTGAGTAACATGATGTGCTTTGAACCGAAACAAGTCTGAATTATTGAAAAGAAGCCCATCTAGCTTCCTGATTGATTGTTATTTCTTTGTCAAATCATTTTCCCAAGGCATTAAATTCTTCATTAATTGTCATGACGCTTGATCGATTTTTAATAATATAAATCCAAATCCATATTCCGTCAACATATACAAATCCGGACATGCGAGACTAACAAACTTTTTTATTATTTGGTTCAGCCTCGAACTTGAAGGTTTCGAGTTTGATTTCAATTTTTGTTGATTTCAAAAAGTTGAACTTATAAACCACTCACATGTATATTCGTATACATGTTTCTGTTGTTGGCTTCCGGACGCGTTCGAATGCTCATGGGTCGTTGCCAATTTCTATAATATTTTGTATTCTCACTAACCAAGCCTTCACGATCAATTTATTTTATCATCGATAGGAATCGGCATTTATTATGCCGATCCATCTTTGTGGCTACACAAATAGGGATCGACGGGTTTCTATCCCGACCCCTTTCCTTTTATTCCTCGATTAACATCCTTGCTGCCGAATCCTCTCCCATTAATATATATATACAAGCCTTCCTTTTTCCCTTCCTAACTTTTTCCATTTCACTTGCCTTTGTACAAAACCTTCTCGATGAACCCAAGCTATCCAACTTCTGACTTTAAATCCTCCTATGATTCCAACCATTCCACAAACTCGTCTTTTCTTTGTTTTCGATTCAATAATCCTCGAACGCTTGTCCCTAACTCGATTCGAACCTTCACATTTGCATATAGGTATGACTATGTAATCCTTCTTTCAATTACACGATTTGGTTATTAACCTCGAGTTGTTTATGTGTGTATAAGTGGCGAACGATCTTGGAGTAACTGAAGATTACTGGAACAAAGGTCTTGTAAGTTGAATTAGGCGTAGGAAGAAGAGATGACGAGATATAACGAGGGTTCGACGAGGATTTCTAAGGGAAGAAGAGAGACGAGGGTTCAACGAAGGATTTTGGTGGAGGAAAAGTTAGGAGTAAAGAAATATAGGGGTCGGTAAACGACAACATGGCAGTGATAGGGTTCGGCTAGGCAAGGGGTTGGTTGTTTTAGTTGAGGAGGGGATCCGTAATTTAGCTGAGGAGAGGGATCAGTAAGGAAGGTTTAGAGAGAGGAATCGGTAGGATAGGCTCTGACGGAGGGATCGGTAGTTGAGTCAGGAGTTGAGAGTAGAGAAGGATAAGGAAAGTGAGGGTTCGGTTATTCTAGTTGTGAAGAGGGATCGGTATAGGATTGTGGTATAGGGGTCGACATTCCCTACTCTGGGATAGGGTTCGGTATAAAGGCTTTTGATGGAGGAATCAGTGGTTATGGTTAAGTAGAGGGATCGGTATAGGAATCCTAGGGATCGGCATGCACCTTATAAACTAATTCCAACTTAATTTGTTCGAACAATCACCACTAGTTTGCCTTGCTGACCTTGAACATATGATAACAATGAACAATCTAACATGCATACTTAAACCGTCGAACTTGAGATTGAACAATCAAATTTCTGGGACTTTCAATACGGACTAGGTGACAAACTTGAAAATGAACTAAAGTAACAGACTTCATACTTTGATATGCCGATAGTCGATCCCAAAGCTTTTACAATCGATCAATCCTTTTTGTCAGTTAAGACGGTCAGAGATGAAGTCTCTCTGGGCAAACTTCCAAGTCTCATCGTTTTATTTCGCTTTTCTGATTTCAGACTGTTTTTTCCTATTATATACTGCACTACACTAGTTTACACTTTGCACGAGAGGAATAGGTTATCTTTTCTAACCTTGATTATCTACTGAGTATAGCTGATATAGATTCCTGACACTCTAAGCGTTCAGCTGACATGTCTTCTGATTCAGCAATGTGAAACACTGGTTCTGAAGCAAAGTCAACTTCCGCAACTATATCCGCCAGGCTTTCTCCTAGCCATCATATGGAACAAATAGAAGTTTCTAACCCTCAAGCTGATCTTTACTCCGACATTCCAGTCATTCCAATGGAAAACATAAGCCCTACTCCTGATGCTGTAGAGGGCGCTATTCTTTTAGATAATCCAGTGGATTTGCAGGCTTCTCGAATTGGCAAGACTGCTCTCCGCCTCCTATGCTCCATTCATGGAATTCCGTTTGGGTACGTCTTGGTTCCCTCAGGACAGGACAGACCTCATTTGCCCCTAGCAGGGTATACAACATGCAATAGGTTTATGCGTTGGGCTGGATGGGTTCCGCCCATCAATTCGTTTGTCCGAGAAATGTTGAGATATCTTGGGATCGCCCCTACACAACTTCATCCCAATAGTTATGCTTTTATTCAAAGAACTTTCTTGATGTTCATGAATGTCTTATTTCGTCCGCTTACTCCTGAAGATTTAAGGTTCATCTACAACAATCAAACGGCGATCGGGAAGCCCTTCTTATGTCATTCTCGAACCATTTCCAAACTGCCAAGTTCTGACGGACCCTTGGAACAAACTCTCACTGTTTAAGCATGAATGGTTCTACGTTCGATGCCCTCATGGATTTGCGAGATGATGGTTAGAAGGACGTAAGTATTTCCTTCACTTTTCTCTCAAGTTCACTAATCCAAGTCATTACTTTTCTTTTGAATCTACTAACATTCGGAGTTCTTTTAGGTGTTCGCTCACATCTTGAGGGTGCTGATTTTTCAAGGGTTGTTGCCACTATCCAAGCTACCCACATTGAGGATAGGGAGATAAACTCCTTGTAACTGACGAGTTACTACCCTTGTTCGGGTTGTTGGAAGATGGCCATAGTATCAGACTTCCTAGAAGTGCGGCACTACCAAAGAATGTTGTAGAACGAAGTAGCAATACTATCAACCCTGTCGTGCCCCCTACCGAGGGGACTCGAGACGATACCGAGGAGGGTAAGATTAAGGATTCTCAAGTTGAGAAATAGGGAGGAGTCGATGCAGGCCTCGGAAAAGGACTAATGGTTGAAACGTCGCAAATTGGACAATCCTAAACACCTATAAAGAGAAAGAAGATGTTGGCATACAGGCTTCGTAGAAGAAAAACCGCCTCGGACCCAGAGTATGTTATTACTCTGGTTGAAGAGGAATCGTCCTGTCAGCACTTGGAAAGCTCGTTAAAGGGATTTTCTAATCTTTAAATTCCAGATGACATCATGTCCTATGACTTTCCAAACATTAATATTGAAGGACTCAACTCTCCCACCAGAAGTGGCAAAGGCATCCGACCTTCTGATAAAGGTGAGAAAACACCGATGAGCAAAGCTATAGTCACCAATCTGTTGGGGGGGAACACTAGGACACTCATAACCAAATGCACTTCACTATACACCTTTCATTAATCTTTCGTGCGACAATTACTAATATGCTCCCATTTGGTCCTAATAGTTGTAATGTCTCAATCCAGAGCCTTCGATCGCCTCAGAAGTTTTTCAGCATACCACCGATCTATCTAGGATTCAGAGTCCACCCAACGTAGGGAGAAGGACGAGGGACGGGACACGAATCATCATTCAAGGGAATCTTCTTCCTCTTCCAAACGCAAATCCCAGTTCCTGACATCTCGTCAAGGCGAACAGTCTGACTTTCCTGCTCAAAGTAGAGACCACCCTTCCTATCATGATCCTCATATCGCTGCATCTCATGAGCAACATTCTGGCTTTTCAAGCTCTGAACAATCTTGTGAGCATCGATTAGGCGAACATCCACTGGCTACTTCTGTCCCACCTTTGTTGGCTACCGCTCCTGACGCTTCCACAACAGAGAAGTTGGCCAAGCTCAAGGCCACTTCTCTGAAATTTTGTCTTGATGGTCTCAAATTCCTTCCTTCCATTCAAATAATTCCAAGGCATACCAAGGAAAGTTCTCTTGCGTGCGTGAATGATGTATTTGTGCAGCACGAATCATGTATTCACTTGGCATAAAAAGTCTCCGAAGTTTCTATTGAGTGACAACACGAGATAGACCGCCTCAAGTTAGAAGCTATACACGACAAAGATATAATCAAGCACCAGGATGATGAATTGTTAGAATTTAAAATCCAACTTGTTGAAGCAGAGAAGAATGCCAAGGAAACGGCAAAGCCAGTAAGCCGTTTGGAAGCTACTCATAAAAGGAACTCGACGCGGCACTTCATCATAGCAGTGCACTCGCTTTAGAAAAGGATTCCTTGCATAAGGAGAAGGACGCTCTTGCTTGTCGTATCAAGGAACTTGAAGAACTTTTTAAGAAGGAAAGGGAGGAAAAAATCAAAGCTCAAGAGAAATCGCAGAAATACTGCGAGGAAGTTGTTGAGGCTAGAAGCTTGAAGGCTAAACCCGATGAGCAATTTTCCAAAAAGCTCTTAAAGAAAAAGCTCGAGAAAAGGGCCGAAGAGAGACGACGGAACAAGTTAACTCCTAAGTGGAAGCTGCCATGGAGTCCAGTAGGAATGAGATTAAGGACTTACTCGATCTATTGATTATTAAATACAATGCCAAAGTCCTGATCCATTACCACTTAAGCTTTCTCAGTGAGGGTTGCCTCGAATCGCTCGCTGAAGCTTGGGAGCACATTGTCGAGATGAAGAGAAAGAGCTGGGTGAAGCCGAGCTCAACGAAAAAGAATTAGTGTGGGAAATTCTTCGCGGAAATGAGCCTTCGGATCTAGTTGCAGCAAATCTTCGATTTTTCAGTGCTTTTGCACCTACTAAAGGAGGAGAACATATTTCCGGGTCTTCAGAGACTGATCCTAAAGGTCTCTCTCCATCCCAAGTAGCCGAAACATCAATTTCTCTTGATATGGAGCAGGATCTTGGCTATGATCCAGATAGGCCCGACTTCGAATCCAAGATATTATCCTCCATTTTAGAAGGAGGCACCCTAGAAACTACAAAGAGTCAACCAGATGCTGGTATTTCGCTTTACTTCTTAGTATATGAAAAGTTTTCATTCTTCACGCTTAATGGGTTTGAGCTAATCTCTTTGTTTTAATGAATTTTGCATGTCTTTCGGGGGTCAGTCAAACTCCCAGAAGTGGCGCTGCTGTAGAGAAATATGAGAAAACGGATGAAGGCCCGGCTGGTGCTGATGTTCTAGGGCTCGATGCTCAAGTTATACCTTGACGAAGATAAGACCGAGGACCCACTCCTGACTGATGAATCCAACGACGTAAAAATTACCGGTGCCTCGGAACACACTGATAAGACCAGCATGAAGGAGCTGATCGAAAAGGAGGAACTGTTGAAAAGAAAGGTTAAAATTGAACCCACCTAGGTGGACGTCAACGATCCTCATCTTGTGCCATTGCAAAATATTCCACCGGGTGGGTCGATCACTGATGAACTTCCTCCTACCTCCACAAGCTCTATGGCCAAAGGCGGCAAGGGTCCCGAAAGAGAAGCACGAGTGGTTCTACCCTCGAGAAATCCAAAAGAGAGAGGAAGTCGAAGAAGTAGTTGTTGCTTCAGCTCAATGTATATAGTTTGCATATATAGTATTTTCTTTCACCAATTGTAGTTCTACGGGTATAAATCCCGATCTTTTGGAATAACTTGTACTGAAATTTCGACACCAGTTATGTAAATAAAAGCTTTTGTTTTCTATTATGCTTTGTGTGAATTGTTATTTAAGTAGTTGGACGATTACTTTCCATTCACTGTACTTGTAATTCGTTTGTTGTAAATTCTGGAAACAATTCACCAACTCCATCCTAAGGCCTCCAAGTGGTCATGGCCTTGGGTCATATCGAACACCTGGCTCGGGCCTTAGTGTTATGTTGTTGGATTCAGTGATTTTTCTGAATGACTGTGCTTCTGCCCTCGGCATTAATTTGGCGAGGCCAGAAGTCGGACGGTCGATTTCCATTCTTAGCAAGTTTATACTCCTCCTGTCTGTTTCAGGCTAGAGTTTATGGAATAGAGAATGGTCAAAATCCATTCATCTTGATTATATCCACACTCTGGGGATAAGGTTTAGTTGATGGGTGGTCGGTTCGCACCCAGTTTATGTTTATACTCTATTCCGCACTTTGGGAACTCAGAGTTATCTCGCGGGCAGTCGGTTTCCACTCGATTTATGTTTATACTCCAGTCTGTGCTCTGGGGACTTAGAGTTGTTTCGGGGCAATCGGTCTCCACCCAATTTATGTTTATACTCCAATCCACACTCAGGGGACTTAGAGTTGTGTAATGACCCGATATTTCATGCCTTTCGCATCTACACATGTCGGACTTGAATTTCTCAAAATATTAGATTGTTAATTTATTTTTGGCAAAACTCAGCATATACAGTAAATAAATCAATCACAAAATCACAGACACAGAGCAATACAACAATAAGCAATGGAATAGAATAAATAGTAGTTCATAAAGCTACTATATAAAACATCAAAGTCTGAAACAAAATTACAACAGAATATCTCAAATACAATATAGTCTTGAATACAAACAAATGACAAGTCTGGACAGAACAACTGGATAGCTGGAAGCAGAATGGATATAAATGGATCTCCAAGCGAAGCTCCAAACTCCAAAGGTGAGTCTCAAATGCTGTGACACTCAGTCTGACCCGAGTGTAAAGCAAAACACAAAACACTCGAGTCAGGATTAACATTCTTATATCAATAAATTCAACTCAAGTGAAATATCAACTCAAATACAAGTAACTTAAAGGATGTTTGCGATAACCATCCTCTAAGGATCCGTGGAACTATCTACTATGTAGTAATATACGCTATTATAACATGTCTATAGTAAAGTAAAGGTATTAAAATAGCGTTAAGGCATTACCCATATCCCCCTTAACACATTTTATATATTCCCATAGTCTATACAATACCGTACGCTCCTCCGAGAGGTTTACACAGAGGGCACCCCATAGGTATGGTACAAAACAAACTCGTAGAAGGCACGCTAGGGCATGTGAACACGGCACACAAGGAAATGCCAGGGTAGATATACCGTTTGCGGATCCGGACTAGTGGTAACGCATAGTAGCTACTACCACCCACCTTGGACACACTACCATATCAAAAATCGAGGGGTGGCCACCAAACAATCACAAAAATCAGAATAGTATCGAAGAAATGTGCCCGATAGGAGAAATGACCTCACTTGGCCCGACATGGCTCCTGATTTTAGTCACATCTAAGTTGACTCACGGGAGTCGGGGTCACGTCATACCTTATACAGAAATCGTTCACCAAACCATCCTACTTCATTTCTGGAATCTCCACCACGTACACAGTTGTCAAAGTGGTTTTCGGTATTGGCAGAGAGTATGACAATATCTGATCCCGGTCTCTTTAACAACCAAACGTTATTATAACACCGTGGTCATTTCATTTCAAATCATATTTCAAAACCAAATATCATATCCATTTCAAACTATATCGATTCTGATATCATTATTCCCTTAAAATATATTCATTTCAAAATCATAATAGTTTCCAAAGATTTACACTTTCCACTCAACAATTTAGATATAGAAAATAATATATGTAATAAGATAGATTAAAAAAATATAAAAATATCTTATATAATGAAACAGTTTATATAGTAAAATAGTTGTATATTAAAATTGTTTTTTTAAATAATTTATATTAAAAATAATTCATAAAGAAAATTATTTTTATGTATTAACATACTTTATATAAAATAAAAATAGTTTCCTTAAAATCACAAATCGATTTAGATCAACTTGAATTCCAAAAATTCAATTCAGTTCAAAACCATTTAAATTTATATCGATTTCAATTACATATATAAACCATTTCAATAGATTTTAAAGCTTAAATTTATTTATATTTCAAATTCAACTTTACCATTATTAAATATTGAAAAATTCACTTAGTCAACCCAATATTATTTACATAAACCTTAAATTACAATTTATATAAACTAAATATTCCCTTCAATTTATTTACTTGAAATATTCATTTAATAACTTTAAATCAAAAATCAAGTTATAAATTATATCTATAAAATCTCAAATTTAATAAGTTTCAAATCGGTTTTATTTAAGAAAAATTCAATAAATTTCAAATTAATTTCCATTTCTCTTTCCAACTTAATTTATTAAAATTATTATCAAATCTATATTAAAGATATAATATCTTAAAATCAATATTTATTAAAACCACATATATTTCTTTCAAAACCTTGGAAATCATTTTTCAACATATATATATAGACCAACGGTGCATGTATACAATTTTCAATCCTATGGTCAAGTGATACGGATATTTATCATTTCAATCCGCAATTTAAATATATACGGGTATATATCTTTTCAACCCGCAATCCCAAATTCAATTAAATGAAAATCGCTTGGGTTTATCATTTCAACCCATAACGATTTTTCCCTATTCTACAAAATCGTTCGGGTATGTATTATTTCAACCCATAGGGAATTCTATACTAACAGGGAACTTGCAGAGTGAAAGCAGTTATGATAATAATTATAACATATCAACAACAGGTATATATCATCGATAACGAATTAAATAAAATATAAACAATTGGATATGGTGTCATATCCCACAGGTGAACAATACAGATAATAGCGTATCATATATAGCAATTATAAAGTTAACAGTTCAATTGCGCAGCATATTTCAATTGTCGTTTCAATTGAAATCAAATTTAATAAATATAAGAACGTTAATCGTGAGTGATTGCTCACCTTTTGAGCTAGAGAGTACCGAAGATGACACGGATACGCACACTGATGCGGACATTAAAATTGAGTTACGAATCCAAGAAAAGCAAAATTGGCGCGAATTAGAAGAGCAAAGCTGATAAACGGGAATTAACAAGATCAAATCAGAACTGGATCGATGAATATAATTGGTATAAGTGTACTTATATATAATTATATATGTATAAAAACCATATGCTAAATTCAACATATATTAAATTAAATATATATGTATTTCAAAATCCCTTGTTTCAAATTAAAACACACATATAAAAAAAATCAAACATATATATACAATAATATATTTATTTATTTTCAAATAAATAGTTAATCCCAAACGTACTATATCTATAAAATTTTGATAACCAAGTTCCCATATATATATAAACAAATGTATATACACATGTACATAAACTTACATACAGGTTAAATCTGGCTCATATACTTATGTACATAGCAACACATTATATACAGATATATATAACTATATATATCAGATTATATAACTTATATAAATTTTACCTACAACAGACCTTATGAGATTTTTTTTCATACATCATATAAGCAAACATAACCTATTCATTATAAATCAATATCAACCATATCAGCTATTATAGATAACTTGTATAAAATTATACATGTATATGCAGACAATAATTATCAGGGTACTAACATATATACATGTAAGTTATAAAAAAAATCTGGAAACATATACAACTCAATTGACATAGATTACATAATGTATAACATACTATAACAATACCGCCTACTTTACAAAGTAACAATTCTGCAGTTTATATTTTTTTTTTCATATAGGCTACTGTATAATATATATATAACTTATTATATATTGAATATATAATATATATATAACTTATTATATACTGAAGAAAAAAATATGCATAACTTAGTATGTAAATATAATACCTCTACACTGTTATATATGTACACTAACAGTCGAAACTGTTATAGCTATATACATAAAACATAAACAACTAATATAAACTTATATATACAGTATAAACATATTACTTACTACAAAATATAACACTTATAAACATATATATATATAACTAATATATAATACATATGTATACCTCAAAATCAAAGGTAGGCCGAGCTTGGCAAGAAAGAAAAACATAGGTCGGATTTTTCAGGGCGGCGTCCAGGCAATGGCTGGCGATGAGGAGGGTGGCTGCTCAGTACTGCTCAGTGGGGAAGAAAAGGCATAGGTCACGGTGGTGGGGCTCGGTCTTTGTTAGGGTGGCACGAGGTGAAGTAGGGCTGGGCTTCGGTTGTCAGGTGAAGGCGATCGATCGGAGGGTGGAAACACGTAGGAGGGGACAGTGGAATGGTGGCTTCGTGGGTGTGGACCAGTGCGCGAGTGGGTGGTTGTACATGCCAGAGGTGGTCAGGTTTGGTCAGTGATGAGGCGGAGGGGCTGCGGTCGGTGATGGGACGAAGGTCGGCGTTTGTGGTGGCGATGATGTGGAGAGACGTGCGGCTGTTAGGAAGAAAAGCGTGAGTGAGGAGAAGGGAGGGCGAAAGATGCAAAGCAGAATGAGTGCAGGTGTGAAGAGCAAGTTTGGTTTTTCTCATTTTTTCAGATTCCAAGTTGGCAGAGAAAAAGGCAAAAGATAAATAGTTTTTATTTCAGATCTCAATGTATAGCTGTATATATAATTATTATAAAATGTTCGAGGTGAGCAGAGAATGAATAGCTAAAGGCAAAGTCACCCAATATACAATAATGACATAGCAACGGTCATAGATTTTGATTTCGGGAAAGTTAATAAACCAATTAATTAGATTCCTTGGACTGCACGTTCAAATTTGAACGGTACCGGTACGACGCACTGTTTTATTGTTTCCTTCGTGTACCGGACCTCAAAATACAGAAATAGATATACTGTGGAGATCAGCACGACGAGACGAACAAAAACACAGATATCAATGGTACGATCATTCTATCAAAAGTCGATATTCGGTCCCGAAAATGCTACTAAAATGCTAGAAATAAGATAAACGGGGTTAGAGAGGTCCAAATTTGGCGAAACGAAATATATCGTCTCACTCAGAAGATGATTTACAAATTTATTATATAAAAATATTCAGGTTTGGAGAACATTTTATTATCATCAATCTTTAACTGGTTTGAACTTGAAATAAAATTACACAATAAAATAAACTTCCATATTATATGATGAAAATTTACCATTTGCTATGCTTAAATAGACGTATTACAAATATCAAATTTTTATTTTCAAATTTTATTATTAAAATTTCACAAAAATTCAGTTAATTACATTATTAAAATCCATTAAAATTTAAGGGTCGTTACAAGTTGTTTCATGGTAGTCGGTCTCCACTCGATTTATGTTTAAACTCCAGTCCGCACTTTGTGGACTCAGAGTTGTTTCACGAGCAACGGTCTCCACTCGATTTATGTTTATACTCCAGTCCGCACTTTGGAGACTTAGAGGTATTTTTGAGAACATTCAAGTCATACTTTTTTTGGTTGATTAATTTGCCCCCCTCAAAATTTAGGGTTTTGATTTAGCGAGCAATCGGTCGTATCTCGGTCACTTTGATTCTTGTTTCAGTCCCACTGTCCAGGCAGGAATGTTTGAATCTCCAGATTGTTAGCCACATTCGTTCCTTATTGTGTATCCCTTCTTTGGATGATAAATGGGAATTATTAAGCGAACAAGTTGATTGACTCACCTTGTTTGATCCCATCGGAAGTTAGCACGATTGATTGATTCCAAACTTTGGAAGCCTGTTTATAGACATCAATATCAATCAGTTTCGCTATAGAATTATCATACAATGCAATAGCAAACATAAATACAGAGGAAGCGTGAAGCTTTATTCATTAAATGGAAAGGAACAACATAAACTGTCTCATTACTTATTCGGAAAATTAAATGCTAAAGCAAATTCTGAAAATAAATACAACTGAAATGTAAAGGAAATAAACTAAGTGAAATAGCATCATAAATTTTCGCTATTCCACGCTCTTGGAAGTGTAATGCCATCGACAGTCGCTAGCTTGAAAGTTCCTTCTCCAAGCCTCTATTCAATGACATATGGTCCTTCCCAAATCGGATTCATGTGTGACGGGGTAGGAAAAACCCGTTTCAAGATGAGATCACCAATTTTGAAGGTTCTCGGTTTAACTTTAGCGTTGTAATATCGGGCGACTCGATGTCGTTGTGCAGCTACCCTCAAATCGGTTTCTTCGCTCTTCTCATCTATAAAGTCTAATGATTCCAAGAGGAGATCTTGATTTTTTTTTGGATCGTGGTAAGTCACTCGATGAGAAGGGACTTCGAGCTCAATAGGAATGACGTCTTCCGAACCGTAAGTGTAACAACCCGCATATTTCACGATTGTATATTTAAATATTTTATTTAAATATTGCATCGTTAGTCGGATTTAGGTCCAAAATGTCACTTTTTGCAAACAGTCGAATTAGGACTCGAAACCACTTCCATTGAGTCCAAAATGGTGTTTGCGACCTTTTTGAGTTTACACATCGATATGTTTGGAGTTGGGTGAATTTTGCTATTTTTCTATTTTGGGCTTTGGGTTTGAGTTTCAGCCCACTAACCCAACTTAATACCTTAACACTCCACTCAACTCCTCTTCATTCACTCATTCCTTTTCCTAACACTCTAGGTCAAGTGAAATGGGGGAGAAAGATTGGAAATAGAAATTCCAAACCCTAGTTTGGTTTGGAAACTTGAGTTTTTGCTCCAAAATCAAAGAGAAGCTTAGGTAAGCATCCTCTCCATCTTCTCCATCTCTATCTCTCTTCAATTTCAGAAATTCCTAAACCCTAACTTAGGAAATATTTGCTTATTAGCTTAGATTGGAGCTTTTTGAGTTGAAGTTGAAGAGGAATTGGTCTCTCCTTTGTTTTAAAGCTTTTCACTAGTGTTTTGAGTTTAAAAGGTGAGTTTTTGAACTCACATCTATGTCTATATCTTTGATAGTTGTTAGGTAGTAATTCCTAACATCTATTTCTTGTCCATTTGCTTTTGGATTGAATTGGTTTGATGAATATTCCAATTTTTGGTGTTTTGAGGTCAAATCTTTAAAAAACCTATCTTTGATGTTTGAACACGTTTTTGGGGTGTTTCGAAGAGCCATACAAGGCTGGGTTGTCGCTTGGCGTAAATCCTTAGTCTTCGTTGCTCGTCCGTTCGCCTTCGGTTAGGATTTTGCCCCACTTGGGGGCTAGACTGATAATGCTGTAGAAGCAGGTTCAGTCGACTGAACCAGGGGGTCAGTCGACTGAACCAGGGGACAGAAAATGCTCTGTACCTGTATCAGTCGATTGACCTTATGGGTCAGTCGACTGACCTGGAAACCGAAAGTTTCCAGGCATAGTATCAGTCGACTGACCACCTAGTTCAGTCGACTAATCTGCTTGTCTCAGCCCAATTTGCCTATTTTGCTTGGGTTTCCAATTTTAATCGATTCGTGTTGATCCGATTTGTTGTTATCATTTATTATCGACTTTGATGACTTCTTCTTCGGGATTTTGGGGAATATCCATTTTGATGGATTCGGTATCGATTTATATGGATATGATTCACGTCTTCGTATGTGAATTTTTGGCGATTGATTGTTTCTACAATCATTTCTATGATTTGTCACTTTAAAATATAAAGGTTTCCTATACTGGTAGTAAATATTTAAACTCTTTCACAAAGATGATTCCAACTCTATTTTTATTATAAATCTCATTTATAAAAACTGTTTTCCAATCTATTAGTATATACAAACCTTTACCTCCTTCGTATGAGAAATCTAATTAAACGGCTTAGCAAAACATGTGGTATGAAATGCTTGCGTTTACTTTGTTGGTTAATTCTTAGACTTGTTCGACTGAAATCTTGTGACACTTATTTTCGAGTGGAAGTCTACAATTTGTTCGTAAATATTTAAGTTAAGCTAGTGGTTATGGGACATGAAGCTAAACTTTTATATTTACTAGCTTAGTGTAATTTACACTTATTTTCGAGTGGAAGTCTACAATTTGTTCGTAAATATTTAAGTTAAGCTAGTGGTTATGGGACATGAAGCTAAACTCTTATATTTACTATCTTAGTGTAATTTACACTTGTCGATCATTGATGATCATGTTGTGATTTAGACTAGCGATGTGCGATGTCTCTTTGTTTGTATGGGGAACTAAAAACCCCATTTGTGGAACTTCGGTTCAATTTGGTGGGGTAGCGACCCATGGTCTTCGGGTCGTTTGTTGAGCTTCGACTCAATTTGATGGGGTAGCGACCCATGGTCTTCGGGTTGTTTGTGGAGTTCAGCTCAAACTTGATGGTTAGCGACCATGGAATAGCGTTCTGTTTGTGACACATGTGTTGGTGAGTTTTCATGCTCCCGTTTGTGACAGACCTTCCCCTTTTTTGTGATTTTTGGATTTCTAGTTGATGATTTCTAGAATTTGTGTTTCACCGATTTTTGGCGATTTGCATTGATAAGCTTTATCAATATTTGTGTTTTGGTGAATAATTTAAAGAATATGACATTCTTTTGGTGTTTGAGAATATTTGAGATATTGTATGATTTTGTTGTTATATTATGTATACTTGTCACGGTATGGCATTATTGTTATCATACGTTTTTGTGATATCACTTATCCTATCTCATTTTATATGATATTTATAGCTAGACTGATCCGTTTATTATTTTCTTCTGAAATAATACTCGGGTCAGACCGAGGTATTTCAGGTGCTCCTGCTTGACTTCTTATCAGGGTCCGTCGCCTGACTTTTGGCTAACTACTTTAACATAGTAGTTTTTGTTAGTATACATTTGAGACAGAGACTACTTGTTGTATACTTATTCTTTTGTCTAGGACTTGTATCTATTCGTTTGTGATGTAGTGGATCTCGTTTGACCACTATTTTTATGTACACTTTTATGTGATATATTCATATATGTTTCCGCCTTCGTGATATGAATGTCTATGACTAATTTGTGTTATGTTTATTTCTATATTTGTTTTCGAAGTCCACATAGCCATTGTGTGGTAGCTTTGAGTTTGTATTTGATATGTCGGATTTCCTCTTGAAATGAAATGTAAGCTATATTATCTGACATATCGGTACTCGCACAAAGCAATTACACAGATGGTCGCTCCTCAACAGCCTTATTCTTCGTGCTAGTCGACGGCATACCCCATAGTGTCCTTGGCTAGTGTGAGTATAGAGGTGGGGCGTCACAGTAAGCGAGGGCGAATGGAGTATGGCCAGTCGTGGACTTGTGAGTGGTTCTGTAAGCCTAAAGTGCCGTAGGGAGTCCATCTACCCGCTTGCCACTAGCCTTCTCCAAACGCTTCTTCAGAATTGACTTGATGATTTTATTTATAGCTTTAACCTGTCCATTTTCCTAAGGGTGAGCGACCGCTGCAAATCTCTTTTCAATATGATATCTTCGACAAAACTCTTTAAATTCAGCACCATGGAATTGAGTCCCATTATCAATTACAATAGTCCGTGGAAGACCGAAACGAAGTATGATGTTTCGGACGATGAAGTTGATTGCTTTCTTGGTTATGATCGTAGATAAAGGTTTCATCTCGGCCCATTTGGTGAAGTAATCAACTGCAACAATAGCGTACTTCGCACCACCTTTAGAGATTGTAATGAACCGATAATGTCTATACCTGACATGGCGAACGACCATGGACTGACCATTTGCGTGATTTCTATAAGCGGAGCTCTCAGGACTTTTGCATATATCAGGAATTTATCACATCGTCTTACATAATCAGCGACGTCTCGATTTACCGTTGGCCAATAATACCCATAACAGACTATCTTCTTTGCCAATGTTTGCTCCCTAGTGTAATCAGCACATTCTCCTTCATGAACTTCTTCTAAAACATGCTTTATCTCATCATGAGTGATACATTGGAGTAGAGGGACTAAAAAACCCTCTCCTATACATGACTCCTTCTTGCATAATATATCGTAAAGCTTTGCGAAGGACCTATCGCTTTTCATTTCTTTTATCAGGCAGGACCCGTGCAGTAAATAGTCTTTAGTTGGAGTCATCCACGATTCCCTTTCAAATTTTGCCTATATAATTTGATTGGTTTCCATCATGTTTATACTTGGGGTATCTAATACTTCAATCGGCACCAAACCCATGTACCGTGCATCGCTGATACTAGCGAACTTTGCTTACGAATCAGTCTCTCTGTTTTGATCGCATAGAATATGTGAAATATCATATTATTCAAGTTCTGTCAACAACTCCTGAACTCAAGTAAGATATGGGGCAAGCCGTTGTCCCTTAGCCTGATAGTCTCCTCTAACTTGGTACACCACCAATTGCGAATCACAAAAGATTTCAAGAGATTTAACTCCAAGTTCATTAGCGAGTATAAGTACAACGATTATAGCTTCATACCCAGCCTTGTTATTTGTTGCTGGAAAATCAAGCTTCAAAGCATAACAAACCGACCGGTTTTAAGGAGTTACAAGCACAATGCTAGTTCCAGAACAATGATCATTAGATGCTCCATCAGTTTATAATCTCCATCGTATAATAGGGATTTCACTTCCTTCTAGAAAATCATCTGGCAAAGTAAACTCCGCTATAAAGTTTGCCAATGCCTGGCCCTGGATAGCTCTTCGAGGGAGATAAGTAATGTCGAATTGGTCGAGCTCAATCTTCTATTTGAGTAATCTCCCAGACGTCTCAGGTCACTGCAGGACCTTTTGTAATGGCTGGTCGGTGTAAATATTGATCGAATGTGCCTGAAAGTACGGACGAAGCTTCCGTGATGCAATTAGCAAGCAGTACGCCAATTTCTCTATTTTCAAATAATTCCTTTCTGCTCTTGTCAATCGTTTACCGACATAATACACCAGCCTCTGGATCGGATTCTCCTCATGAACCAAGGCGGCACTTATAGCGTATGCTGATATAGCCAAATAAATGTACAACTCCTCATGATCTACCGGCTTTGACAAGATAGGGGGTCTCTCCAATTGATTCACTGGAGCTTGGAACGCATCTTTACAATCCTGCATCCGTTCGATGTTTCTTTTTTCCCTTCCTAATCAAATCAAAGAAAGGAATGCATTTGTCGGTGGTGATAAATCAACTTAAAGCGGCAACTTTCCCATTCAAACTCTGCACTTGTTTAATAGTTCTTGGTGCTTGGATATCACGGATAGCCTGAATCTTCTCTGGATTAGCTTCTATTCCATGAGCATTGACAATAAAGCCTAAGACCATTCCTGACGCAACACCAAATGAACACTTCAAGGGATTGATTTTCATCTTGTAATATCGGAGAATGTCAAACATTTTAGCCAAGTCTTTGATGTGGTCGCTTGATCGTTGTGACTTCACAAGCATATCATCCACATACACTTCCATTGTTTTTCCAATCTGATCTTTAAACATTATGTTAACTAAGTGCTGATAGGTTGCTCGGGCATTCTTTAATCCAAACGGCATAGTTACGTAACAACACAATCCGGCATCCATAATAAAACTGGTGTGCTCTTGATCGGGGATATGCATCGGGAATTGGTCATACCCCAAATACGCATCCATAAAAGATCGTAATTCGTGTCTTGTAGTTGAATCAACCAGTTGGTCAATCCTTGGAAGGGGAAAGCTATCTTTTGGACACAATTTGTTCAAATCTAAGTAACCGATGCACGTTCTCCATTTCCCATTCGCCTTCTTCACAACCACGGGATAACATATCTTTTCAGGATAGAGTGCGTTGGGAATAAACCCATTGACTTTTAGTTTATCCACCTCCTTCTTAAGAGCGGTAGATCTCTCCGGATCCATGCCCGTCTTTTTTGCTTCACCGGAACATACTTCGGGTCAATATTCAATGCATGGCTTGCAATGGCAGGCGAGATTCCATAAATGTCAGAGTGAGTCCAAGCAAATACATCTAGATTCGCTCGGATAAAACCAACAAGTTTTTTCATCATCGGGGGGCTGAGCTGTGACTCAATCATCAAGACTCGTGATGGGTCGTCGTGGCTGACTATGATATCAATCGTCAGCTCAACCGGTGCAGCCTTGGTCTCTTTGGGCTCCTCTTCATCACCTTTTGGATATATATCTCTATAGAACCGACTTTGGTGCCCGAGCCAAGGCTCAAGCACTGGTTGTCAATCTTCGGTGGTTTGGATGCGAACAGCTTTGTCCATACCCTTTCCCTTCTCCTTGCGCTGAGCTTCCCTCAACTCAGCTACATAACAGACACGTCCAAACGCCTGATCGCCATGAACAACTCCTACACCATTATCCGTTGGAAACTTCAAAGTTAAACACCATGGGGCAAGAGCTACCCGAAATTCAGCTAGGGCCGGTCGGCCAAAAAAAACATTGTACGGAGAGTCAGCATCCAAAACAATAAACCATAAGATTAGCACTCTCCTTCGTTCACTTTCTCCTAATTCAACGGGTAATTCCACGTATCCAACAGCCTCAGTTGCTGCGCCATTAAAACCATGAATACGAGCTTTAGATGATTTTAAGTCTTTAGCTTCCATTCTCATCTGATCATATGCCTTCTAGAAAATTATATTCACTGAACTTCCACAACTAATCAAAATCCTTCTCATCAACGCAGGACCAATCATAATTGAAGTGACCATCGGGTCTATTGTTGGAGCCTCTACTTTGTTTGCATCCCTGTTTCTGAACACAATATCATTCACCATAGTGCGCTGCTATTTTGCCAGAGTTCCTTCTTCAGTATTCGAACAACATTCAAAAATCTACATGCCTTATTGCGCTAACATAGCACTACATCTCCTGCCAACTCCTGTCTGCAGGGTGCGGTCCTCCAACTATCGTATTTATCACCAATCTTTTACCGGTTTGTGTAGGCTCCTCAGCCCTACGTGGAGCTTGTCCTCGATTGGGGTCAGATGTTCCCTGTCCACCATCCTGTGGAGTTTTCACAAACTCTTGTAGCTTCTTTGCTCAAATCACTTTTTCTATAACATCCTAGAGATGCCTACATTCATTTGTATTATTCCCTTAACACTCGTGAAATCAAAAATACTTCCCGGTCTACTTCGGTCTCTCTAACGACTCTTTTGGAGGCAGCTACCTGTACTACATAGTATTGCAACTGGATAGATAGATATTCTCTAGGGACATGTATAGCGTTGTGTAATTGTCATACATTGGAATCATGGTCTTTAGCCTCCCAAAATCCCTCTTCCGCTCTTGATTCCTATCTTTGTCTTTCTTTTGTTGATTCGGCTTATTCTTAACATTCACCTGAACTTTCTCAGAACTATCATCAAATTATTTTTATTGTAAAATTACTCTGTACTACTTATCCACTTGGTCCTGCAACATTCTTTTTCCTGGAGGAGCTGGTTTCCTCCTTTCTCAGAAACTGAGCTTCCTTTGAATAGAAGCGCTCTAACATGGCAGGCAGTTTTCCAACTAGCCAGTCACCAAACATGGATTTCGGATCAATCCCTCTCGTCACGGCCATAAGTATAGCATGATCATTTGTGTTACTAACCTCCGTGGCAGCGGTATGAAATCTCTCCAAGTAACCCTTCAACGATTCCCCTGGGGCTTGGATCACGTTGGAAAGGGACATCACGTCTTTAGGACGAGTCGTGTGCATTCAGAATTGTTCTACAAACTTGGTTGCCAACTCATCGAACCTTGAAATTAACCGCAGAGGTAGTCTCGTGAACCACATCGTTGCTATCTTAGAAAGGGTTATAGGAAAGCATCTTCACTTGGCCACGTCATTAGCTCTCGCTGAATCCATCAACCATTCGTATCTTATAATATGCTGCCTAGGATCGGTTTTTCCTTTGTAGGCAGACATTGATGGCATGTTGAGCCTCCTCGAGTATTCTACATGCAGAACCATGATGGTAAATGGGGTGTGGCTTCTTGAAATTCCCTAGTCATTATTAGTCAAGTCCTGATTCTCTCTCACCAACTGTCTGGCCATTAGTGCTAAGTCTGGCGTCTGGATGGGGGTGCCAAGCGGTAGTCGCACTCCACCTCACGCTAATAGTCTGGTCGATGTCTACGGGCCATTTCACGCCTTCTTAGTTCACCATCCTCTTAACGTGCACCTTGAACATTTATTTCGTTGTCATTTTGGTAGGGTACCTAGTCAGCATTCGATCGAACTCCACCATCCAAACTTCCGGGAATAACTCCAGCATGATTCCCCAAGTGTAATGGGGGAATTCCTCCTCTGGAGGAGGGATGGGTATCGATACCTAGGGAGGGATCGACATCGATTGGTCTTAGTAAACCATATTGGTCTACCAGGCGGCGCTCCGATGTTTTTGCATGGTCTCCTTTAACCCTGCGATGCCTAAGCCGGAGGTATTCATTTGATGAGCTTGAATCTGATGTCGAGTAAGGAGTGGGTTCCGTTCTGGCCTTCCCATGCTATTGTTGAGTAATTTGGTTCATCGGGCTAATATTGGTCTGAATTTGCTCATTTAGTTGTCGACGGCTTTCCATCAACTCTCTCATTAGATTATGAAATTCAACTCTAGTTATAGAGTCAGCATGGTTGTGAACTTCAACCAGATCAGCATTCAAATTTGTAGGTTGGTTGCTTGGGCCTCCTTCTTGAATGCTAGTAGTCTCATTTCCATGCACATTCTGAGAAGTAGATCTAGTATCTCTCACCATTATCGTTCTCCTTGCTTAGATTTCAATAAATCTTAGTAGTATATGCAACTTTATGAAGATAACTATGGATCTCCTTCGAGGGATTTTCCCAATCCAGTACTAGCAAAGGGGATCCTAACAGGATGAGAATCAGGCTCTCAGTGAAAGCACTAAAATATTTGCAACCAAATTGTTTACAAACACCCAAGAAAAGATTTTGGACTAGCGGAGCTTATGCTTTTGATTGATCTTTGGCTCAACTTCCCTTGTAAGCTATTTTCTACCGAACCCTTCAAGTAGCCATATGTCGATCCCTCATTCTTTGGCCATTTGACATGCGTTCCTTAGTGTAGGTTCCCTAGGGTTTATATACATTGTCCTCCAAATTTCATTTGCTTTGGACCTTTAGATCCCAAGACATTGATTGCAGAAGTATGAGTGAACATGGTTTATGACATATGTCGATCCCTTCATAGTAGATTCAAGTATGTCGATCCCTTACTACCTATCAAACTCTGTCGATCCATCTTGCCTTGACCATGCTGATCCATACACTTCCATCTATGCTGATCCCTCCTTTGCATCGAACATGTCGATCCCTTGCCTATCCAAACATGCCGATCTATACACTTCCATCTACGTTGATCCCTCCTTTGCTTCGACCATGTCGATCCCTCGTATAACCAACTATGTCGATCCTTAGGGTTCTACCAAGCCATGTCGATCTCTTATTTATCCAAGATAATATCCATATTTCAAGCATCCGGCATCGTTTATCTACCAATTTCATTCATTTCTAGCTTCATATAACCATTTTTACTTTACTTATGGGTCCTACAGCCATTGCTCCATGGTCATCATTCTTGATAACAATCGAATCTATCTCGTGCAATCAGTTCAATATAGCCGAGTCAGGATACTGTATAACAATGTTTATTATACTTTAGTATTCCACTGTGAATTTATATCGATAGTGCCTAATATACATTTGTTATTTGCAGACTATGTAGTTAATATCAGAAAATATTGCTGATTGATGTGCATGTAAAAATTTATATCTGTACTTTCATGCTTAATCTTCTTTTATTAAATAAAGGACATATTATGGTCTTTTTACATGTTTTAACCAAAATACAAAAGTGTTTTCAAATAATTATTCACTCATCTACATTTGGAAAAAATGGTCATTTTGTATGTGCATTTATTTTGAGAAATATTATTTGCATAATTTAGTTTAATTTTGTAGGAATTGCGTGCAAACTAGAAGAGGATTCATGGATATATGCACCCACAAGTAGTGGAAGCCAAAAGAATAAAGAAAAGCAGGAATTAAATCAACATGGAGGAGCTCATTTACCAACTTGCTAATGGACCATATTTAAAAGCAAAAGCATATGTTAGTGGAAGATTAATTAAACATTAGTGATGACTTAGAGGCCACACAAAGTTGAGAGTATTCTTGATAGCTCTCTAAAAAGAGATTAGGGTTTTAGACTTGTATAAATACCCTCTTGTGTTTCATGTAATGGATGTCATCTTTCATGCGTAGTTGTAGCCCAAAAACTTGATTTGGACCGGATTTTCTATCGATTAGAAAACCGTCGAATTTAATAAAATAAAATACTACAAGCGCATGGCGTACAATCGTAGTACGTATGCAAGTACGGGTTGATTCCACGAGGAAAGCACTAATTTAAAAATTACTCAATCAAATTATCCCAAGGGTTTGAAAATGTTTTAACTAAAAATGTAAAAAAAATAGAGAAAAATTGGAATAAAAACTATAAGATTATGCAATTTAGAGGGAAATCCACTTTCACTTTCATATAAATCAACACAAAATAAATTTATAATCTCTCTTTTCTATTACATGTAGAATTAGTTAATGTGTTTATTATAAGTATGGTATATTTGTGATATTAACTAGCACAACTTAAATCATCAAAGTTTAATACATCAACCAAACCTACTTGTCAAATTTAATGAAAATGATTATGAAATTAAAATTAAAATCTAATTTAAGCATGATCTATTTACCGTTTTTTATCAAGTAATATAGAACATCAAATTTTGATTCTATTTTCACGTTCATTATTAAAATAAATTAGTTAGATGAAAATGTAGCTTGTGCTTATATTTGATCAAGTATAACCTATTTGTAATTAACAACATAGGCTATCAAATTCACAAATAAACAACAAACTTCCATTAACATCAAAATTTACATTAATCATCAAAGAAGAGATCATAAATGAAATCAACATGTTGATTTTACATGATACATGAGTGCTTCATTACCCCTAAATTGAAGGGGTTTAGCTTCTCATACTCGAGTTCATTTCAATATAAATTGATTTCAACTTTAAAAATAAAATGAAAGGAAAAACTAATAAAAAAGAAAGAGAGCTAATTAAAAAGAAGTAGAGAATTAACTAATTGCATAAAAATAAATCTACACTAATTGCATAAGGTAAATCTAATCTACTAACATGAAATAAAAGAGATATGAAATAAAATAGCATAGAAAAAGAGTGTAACGTTTCGGGATTTTCGACTTCCGAAAATCGACATTAATGCATCCACTGTATCAACTGCCGAACAATCGAATGCCGGAAAACTGAATTGTTATGGTTAAAAAGAAGAGGTAGAAGAAAAAGAAGAAAAAGAAAAAGCAATAGAAACAATATCAGAATCTCACATTCACAGCGGAACAACATATAATAGATAAATGAATAATCTTTACATCAAGAACTATATCAGTTTGTACATTACATCATCATCAGAGTCAATATACAACACAATACATCAATGGACAGTTATACAAACTTGTCCCTACAAATGAATTTTTTCAGTGGAAAAGATAATATCATATACAAATGCTACGTCTCGCCATCCAGCTTGCCACTTGAGCTCCAAAGCCTCCTGAAATCCAGAATGACCTGATAACCTTACTCTAGGATGCCCGTGTGGAAAATTATGGGCACCTAGAGTTTAGGAAAGGAACAATAAACTCCAGGTCAGTCATGGGACTGGTGTGAGAACTTAAAACAGTTATTATCTTTAAAACAACAACAAAGGAAGTAAAAGACATCCACAATGCTTTTTTTTAAAATTAAACTACCATAAGGCGTCCTGCCACACACACAATGCAAACACAGAATTGGAGGAGATTTCTCCTTATGATAGTCAAACATGCTTACTACGCAAAATAATTTGATTTGATATTATTATTAGTGCATAGTGCAGAAAACATTTCGAAAGTATAATATTAATCTTAGCCAGCATAGGCATTCCGCACTTATGCCTACTATAGTTACTATGTTCAATAGCAGGTTACCGCCACATTCCCTGGCAGGTTATACAACTAAAACCGTACAAGGCTCGTATTGTTTCTTTGGATTTCCAACAAATGGTCAGGCTAAGGAACTTCCTACTGCCACATAGGTACGCCTCTGGCGGGATGTCCCGAGAACTAACTAGCTCTCTGCCAAAACAAGGCTGGGTTACCTCTTACACTAGGTAACTACTACACGAATATGCCACCCCCCGGTCCTTTGGGACCTTTATCCGAGGCGCCTCGATCACAAAGCAACAATCACACAGTGTAAATGAGATTGGAGCAACCACATAGGTTAAAACCAGGGCTTCATACCTGATACCACCCTCTTCCAAAAGGAAATGACATACCCTAAAGGGAGCGAACCTCATAACCTTGCCGCATCATTCCTGTTTTGACTATTTCCGGGGTGTGAGGTCTGACGAAGTCTCGTCCACAAAACTATGCTTTTTCCACAAAGCTATGCTTTGATCACAAATGATCAATAAATGATCAACACACAGCAGCACTCAACATGGCACATTACCAAATTGGGAGTACATCACTGATAACCTTCAACTACATAACCTCTGAGCTCGTACGTCTCAGAGAAGGGTATTAAGCTAAGAGAATAAATTCTCCACCACCAACAGAAATGTATTTGAAAGAAATCAGCTTTATATCTCAAAATGTAATGTCAGACATGTAACCATACAAGTCTGTTCCGGGTTCGAATAGAACTGAAGGCACTTCCAAAGAAGCCCTTGCAATCCAGGTATTCACAATCCCGATCGAACTTCCCATCACAAAGGAAATCTCTATACCGTAGCTAACGTTGTAGAGAAAATCGATAGGTCATTCTATCGTTTTCACAAATACCCGGTCTTCACCACCGGTCTTCAATGCGATCCATGTCGTCATATCACTTATTCAGAATGGGTTATATGACACAACGGTCCTTTCCCGGCTAAACCGAATAGTGAGCACAATATTTAAAACATATGGATATAGGGATTTCAATTAAGTCACAACTTATTACCCAAATCCTTTCCTTTAAATGGTTTAAACAAATTACCATTTTAAATCTTTAAACAAAAAGATTTACTTCACAAAGTTCACCCAATTTCACAAAGATTCATTCACAGATTCCCCAAATTAATTTCCATTTCAATTGGATTAACTCATTAAATCTTTAAATCAAGATTTAACTTATATCTTTCAAAACTATTCACAATTCAAGTCTTTTATAATATAAAAGATACACCTTTTAAAATCTTCTTTGATTTCAAGATAAAGCTTAATCATCTTCACAAAGGTTAATTCATAGTTTTTCCAAACTATTCACAATTTCATTTTAACTTGAAGTGTTTCGATACAAATTGGAAATCTTTTCACTTTATGAAAGCTATTATTATTTGAAAACAGATAGTATTCGTTTTGGGAAAAACTGGTTACAATTACACAGGTTAAAGCCATCCAAGTACAAAACTTGGATTTAAATTTAAATTTCCAAAACCATATTTTAAATGGTTTAAAAACCCATATAAACACCTTTTACACTTGTAAAATCTTTTAGACCATAGTTCCCAAATCATTGAATTCAATTTCAAAATATTGAATTCAAATTTAAATCAAATGATTTAAATTCCAATTTTTATTAAGTTATTTAAAATAACTCTTATTTTTGAAACTCATTTTCAAAAACTTTCAATCCCAATTCCAAAACTATTTTGGATTCAAAAATTCAATCTTTAGAATTGTCAAAAATCTGTGACTTAACCGATTTCCACGTGAAATCCACATTTGTGTGTGTATTGTGTAGTCCAAGGGTTTAACACAATAGTGCAACAACATTCAACCATCACAGATCAAATATAATAATATAATTGATAAGCGGTATAAACTATAACGCTTATCTTTCATTCACAGATCACAGATATATATATATATATATATCACAGATAAACAAATTACAGATCACAACACAAATCAGGATATATCACAAAGCATCACATATCAGAGATATCAAACAATTCAACATCCAATATAATCCAAACATCCATAAGTAGGATTAATTTAAAGTCAGATAAATTTCTATAAATCAATTTTACTAGTTATGGTAAATTAATAATCAATTAATTTCAAATTTATTTCAAAACACCAAATCAAATTTTCAATGAATATCCATATTTCCTTTTTTTAAATAAATTTCTTTATCTCTTCAAATCTATTTAAAAATCCAAATTTTAAATAAATTCTTCAACTTATAATAATATTAATCTAAATCCATTTATTAAGCCTTTTCCCCGTAATTTGAAATTTTATTCAATATGGTTCAAAATTAACTTTATCTTTTTGAAACTCCTTTTTAATTTATCCAATTCTCAAAAATAAGTTTTAAAATAAACTTTCAACTTGAATTTTAAAAATCCAATTTTTTATTTATTTCAGGTATCCAACGATACCAAAAATATATCCGGCTAAACCGTAGCCTTCAACAATTTCAATCACATAGATAATCACATAGAGATTATAAATAATCAACACACAACATATGAAATAATTTGAAATGTTTGAGGAATCCAGTTGGATCCCTCCAACCTGTTTCCCTGCATCCACAGATGTTAGCACAATACAAATTCCACTTCGAGGTGGAATATCGCGGTATATGGGATTTATAAAATACTATTCGCTATTATGCGGCGCAATAGGGTCTCATCCGCTATATAATGCGGGAAATCAACTCCAAAAACATATATAATACCAATTCCACTTCAAGGTGGAATATCGCGGTATATGTTTTTAATATAATAACCTCCGCTTAATATGCGGCGTATAGGGTCTATTTCAATGCAATAAATCATCAATCATTATCCAAACACACAATTAACACTATCAACAATTTTGAATCTAACTATTTAAAATTTAAATCGAAACACAATTCGATTGAGTGAGAAGTTCTCACCTTGAGTTTCCGATAACAGTTGCAGTGTTTTATTTCGAATAAAATTAAACAGCCGTTTAATTTTACCCGAAATTATCACTGGCTCCAATTAATTCAAAATTAGCTCCATTTCGTAGTGCTCGACAAAACAAACCCAACGCAAGTCGTTTCGTCAAAAACGGACCTTGTATGACAAAGTTATAGCTTTTAAAAGTTTGAACGAATTTATATTATATATAATTTACAATTTTTATTTATTTTCAAACCTAAACCAAATCGCAGCCGTCCATTTCCTAACCCCAGAATCTTGGCCACGTGATTTTGCTTCTCCTTCTTCCAGGTTTCGAATGCAAGAAATAACCCATGGCCGTCGACTTTGAATCAATTATCGAGCCAACCCCGATGATCGAGACGTCGATCAGGAACCATCGTTCAAACGCTCGTCTCGTGCTCCACCACTGGCCAGCGACCAGTCAAACTTGGCCCCTCCATCGCATTGAAAAACACGAATGAACACTGTGACTTTGAATGCCTATTGTCGTCGATTCGTTGCCTTGATTTTGATTATCACCGTTGGATGGGTAGAGCTTGTTGAGCTCTACCAGTTTTCAGTTGGAAGTTTTTGAAATTATTGCGTGGATTGATCAAAAATTTAAGATGAAAATCGAAGGGTTTCGGCCATTGATTGTTAAGAATGGTGGACACGAAATTATCTCTAGGGTTTGGCCCAGAATAAACGTATATATATACGTATAAATCTAATTATATTATTATTAAATTCACCAATTCACAAAATTTTCGAATGAACTCCGAATGAGACATGCCTCCAGGCGTTTCTAAAGTTTTACCCGCATTTCGAACACAATGGAATGTGTTTCGGAGGCCAATTCTATCATATGCGCGAGTTACGGAAATAAACGATCAAATTTAAATTAAATCGATTAAAACGATTTCTATGCGTTTTAGCTTGCTCGGGACAAACGGTAAATCCGATTGATACGAAATTTGAAATCTTACAATAATATAACATTACGGATCCGATGAAACTTGTTTCGTCAAAATCCAAGACTGTTTGGAAAATGACTATTTTTAGTCGTCAATTAAATATTAAAATATTCAATTATCACAATTTAACTTTTAATTCAAATTTAAAATTTCTATAACATCATTCTAACTCCAATATGATTTAATATAACTTTATAAATCATTTTTATACACATTTAATTCGGATTTCAATTATTTCTGGAATTTCAGATATTAAATTGTCGATTTAATTATCCAATTAAATCTCTATATTCGAAATTAAATTTATTCGACTTACAAATTTCACTTGTTAATATTTAAAATCAATTAAATATCTGAATTTCAAATGACAGAAATTCTGGTTCGTTACAATCTTCCCCCCTTAAAAGAATTTCGTCCTCGAAATTACCATGTAAGAAAAATGTCCCAAATCCATTGACTTTTCAAAAATCCACTTAGTGAAAATTTTATATTCACCTTTTCCAAAACCTTTAACTTCTACCAAAACAATGGTTTCCATTTTCTAGTTCAATTCCTACGTTTTATTACAATTTGGGAAAACGACTTTCTGTTAACAAAATTTTTCCAAAAGTTCAAAAATTTTCTAACTCCCAAAATTTCTAGAAAATTTTGGCAGAGTCTCCCTTGTACGGAAGAGCTTTTACAATATCACAATAGATATAAATATATATACATCGACCCACACGGTCGAAAAACATAAAAACAGTTCATATTTCCTATTTTTATTGCGTAGGCGTACCTTTTTAGCATTTTTAAGCAAAGCAGTTATTTATTAAGCATTTTAGCGCGACCCAACCAGCCGAACGGCAGCCACGGCACCTGTACTTACTCAATTTAAACACGTAAGTGACATATATATAAAGTTATTAACAATTTACTCTTTTAAACAACTACAACACATGCATATTAAAAGAAATGCATACTAAACAAGGTTTATAAGCAACTTATATGATTTCGACATCACTTGTAATTGTTTACAACCAGTTCATATACAACGACATTCATTTCTTCATTTTCAATTAGTTTACATTCACTAATTTACATTCAAATTAGTTCACTTCCAATTCAAATCAATTTCTATTCAATTTAAATTTACTTAACTTCCAATTTGAATTCAATTGCTTTAGCTTTCAATTTTATTCATTCCATTGCACATGAATTCCTATTCAACCAATTAATAACAATCTAACAACCAATGTATAACCAACACAACCAAATTTATTCACTTTGTTTACCTTCAATTTGGTTTAACACTTTTTAATTTTCCAATTGGTTTAATATTCTATTGATTTTCATTCAATTATTCAATTCCCAATTACATTAGCTTTAATGAATTAACACTTACATCCATTATTCCATATTAATTCATTTACATTAGATTGATTAACATTCAATCCATTTATTAATTCAATTGCTAATTCATTTTACAAATAAGGTTGAATCTCCTTTATATAACTCAAGTTCACATCCATTTAATTCACTTTGTTATTTCACTTCGATACCAAAATCAACTTCATTCAACATCACTTAAGTTATATTCCAATTAAACATCATTTGTTTAACTTAACTTAAATTTCCACTTATATATCCAATTCAGATTCCAATTCTAAAGTAAATTCTATTTAACTTTTACCAAAGTCAATTTTCATCAATTATTCAAATTCATATCTCATTTTGCTTAACAAAATTGTTTAACCACTTTCTTTTACAATTGGTTTTGCTTACATTCACTCATTTTATAAGTTATACAACTTATTTATTTAATCTTCCAAATTCATATTACAATCACTTATCTAATCCAATTCAATTTATTTAACCTTCCTTTAGTTAAATTCACGTCATATATTTACTATGCTAACTCAAATTCTTTAACTTTACCAAAGCTAAAATCTTTATTTCATATTATAAGTTCAAAACTCATTTCACTTATATTTATCAATTTCAATTTGGATTTTAATTTAAATTTTGTTTATCACAACAAAACATCAATTTTTTTCAATTTATTATGGTAGCAAATCCATCACACAGAAACTCGAAAATGATACTAATGATGCTGCAGTCATCACCCTTATTATTTCCTAGTAACAGTAGTGAATTCGGTGCTTAATATTCTTTCAAAAATTTCCTTTTATTTATAAATCACATTTATAAATCCTTTTCTCATATAATTTCACTATTTTACTTTACTTATACAAGATTATTTCACAATTGTAAATCATCTTAATTATAATTCTATACTTATACAATTGTTGCTTTTTTTTAGATTATTCAAACAACTTTTATTGACTTATATATATTCTTACATTTTCAACAACCAAACAATTCAATTTTATATACACTTTAATAATTCTGAAAGAATTATTTCCTTTATATGTAAAATATAATCAAGGTAAAATTATTTCATTTACCCAATTTAAAACCATACCATGTCGGATTATCTCGTTCAAGGGTTTAGAAACCCCTATCGATACAGTTAGCTAGACTGCACTGACCAGAATCTATAAACAATCAACCGGTAAGTCAACACAATACAAAACCAATTTTGTATTCACTAACAAATACACGCTCATATCTATTATTACACTCACACTCATTCTAGAGTACTACTAACTCTATCTCTAATGAGTAACACCCAATAGAGCCAAGGTTGTCGCTTAACCAATTGCTTTGATACCACATGTAACATCTCGACTTTTTGACTTCTGAAAATCGATATTAATACGTCCACTGTATCAACTACCGAGCAATCGAATGCCGGAAAACCGAATTGTTATGGTTAAAAAGAAGAGGTAGAAGAAAAAGAAGAAAAAGAAAAAGAAAAAGCAACAAAAACAATATCAGAATCTCACATTCACAGCGGAATAACATATAATAGATAAATGAATAATCTTTAAATCAAGAACTATATCACTTTGTACATTACATCATCATCAGAGTCAATATACAACACAATACATCAATGGACAGTTATACAAACTTGTCCTTACAAATGAATTTTTTTCAGCGGAAAAGATAATATCGTATACAAATGCTACGTCTCGCCATCCAGCTCACCACTTGAGCTCCAAAGCCTCCTGAAATCCAGAATGACCTGATAACCTGACTCTAGGCTGCCCGTGTGGAAAATTCTGGGCACCTAGAGTTTAGGAAAGGAACAATAAACTCCAGGTCAGTCATGGAATTAGTGTGAGAACTTAAAATAGTTATTATCTTTAAAACAACAACAAAGGAAGTAAAAGACATCTGCAATGCTTTTTTAAAAAATGGAACTACCATAAGGCCTCCCGCCACACACATAATGCAAACGCAAAATTGGAGGAAATTTCTCTTTATGATAGTCAAACATGCTTACTACGCAAAATCATTTGATTTGATATTATTATTAGTGCATAGTGCAGAAAAAAATTCGAAAGTATAATATTAATCTTAGCCAGCATAGGCATTCCGCACTTATGCCTACTATAGCTACTATGTTCAATAGCTGGTTACCGCCACATTCCATAGCAGGTTATACAACTAAAATTGTACAAGGCTCGTATTGTTTCTTTGGATTTCCAACAAATGGTCAGGCTAAGGAACTTCCTACTGCCACATGGGTACGCCTCTGGCGGGACGTTCGGAGAACTAACTAGCTCTCTGCCAACACAAGGCCGGGTTACCTCTTACACTAGGTAACTACTAAACGAATATGCCACCCCCCGGTCCTTTGGGACCTTTATCCGAGGCGCCTCGATCACAAAGCAACAATCACACAGAGTAAATGAGATTGGAGCAACCACATAGGTTAAATACCAGGGCTCCATACCTGATACCACCCTTTTCCAGAAGGAAATGACATATCCTAAAGGGAACGACCCTCATAACCTTGCCGCATCATTCCTGTTTTGACCATTTCCGTGGTGTGAGGTCTGACGAAGTCTCGTCCACAAAGCTACGCTTTTTCCACAAAGCCATGCTTTGATCACAAATGATCAACACACAACAGCACTCAGCATGTCACATTACCAAATTGGGAGTACATCACTGATAACCTTCAACTACATAACCTCTGAGCTCGTACGTCTCAGAGAAGGGTGTTAAGCTAAGAGAATAAATTCTCCACCACCAATAGAAATTTATTTGAAAGAAATCAGCTTTATATCTCAAAATGTAATGTCAGACATGTAACCATACAAGTCTGTTCCGGGTTCGAATAGAACAGAAGGCACTTCCAAAGAAGCCCTTGCAATCCGGGTATTCACAATCCCGATCGAACTTCCCATCACAATGGAAATCTCTATACCGTAGCTAACGGTGCAGAGACAATCGATAGGTCATCCTATCGTTTTCACAAATACCCGGTCTTCACCACCGGTCTTCAATGCGATCCATATCATCATATCACTTATTCGGAATGGGTTATATGACACAAAGGTCCTTTCCCGGCTAAATCGAATAGTGAGAACAATATTTAAAACATATGGGTATAGGGATTTCAATTAAGTCACAACTTATTACCCAAATCCTTTCCTTTAAATGGTTTAAACAAATTACCATTTTAAATCTTTAAACAAAAATATTTACTTCACAAAGTTCACCCAATTTCACAAAGATTCATTCATAGATTCCCCAAATCAATTTCCATTTCAATTGGATTAACTCATTAAATCTTTAAATCAAGATTTAACTTATAGCTTTCAAAACTATTCACAATTCAAGTCTTTTATAATAGAAAAGATACACCTTTTAAAATCTTTTTTGATTTCAAGATAAAGCTTAATCATCTTCACAAAGGTTAATTCATAGTTTTTCAAAACTATTCACAATTTCATTTCAACATGAAGTGTTTCGATACAAATTGGAAATCTTTTCACTTTATGAAAGCTATTATTATTTGAAAACAGATAGTATTCGTTTTGGGAAAAACTAGTTACAATTACACAGGTTAAAGCCATCCAAGTACAAAACTTGGATTTAAATTTAAATTTCCAAAACCATATTTTAAATGGTTAAAAAAACCCATATAAACCACCTTTTGCACTTGTAAAATATTTTAGACCAAAGTTCCCAAATCATTGAATTCAATTTCAAAATATTGAATTCAAATTCAAAATATTGAATTCAAATTTAAATCAAATGATTTAAATTCCAATTTTTATTAAGTTATTTAAAATAACTCTTATTTTTGAAACTCATTTTCAAAAACTTTCAATCCCAATTCCAAAACTATTTTGGATACAAAAATTCAATCTTTAGAATTGTCAAAAATCTGTGACTTAACCGATTTCCACGTGAAATCCACATTTGTGTGTGTATTGTGTAGTCCAAGGGTTTAACACAATAGTGCAACAACATTCAACCATCACAGATCAAATATAACAATATAATTGATAAGCGGTATAAACTATAACGCTTATCTTTCATTCACAGATCACAGATATATATATATCACAGATAAAAAAATTACAGATCACAACACAAATCAGGATATATCACAAAGCATCACATATCAGAGATATCAAACAATTCAACATCCAATATAATCCAAACATCCATAAGTAGGATTAATTTAAAGTCTGATAAATTTCTATAAATCAATTTTACTAGTTATGGTAAATTAATAATCAATAATTTCAAATTTATTTTCAAATTTATTTCAAAACACCAAATCAAATTTTCAACGAATTTCCAAATTATTTCCTTTTTTAAAATAAATTTCTTATCTCTTCAAATCTATTTAAAAATCCAAATTTTAAATAAATTCTTCAACTTATAATAATATTAATCGAAATCCATTTATTAAGCCTTTTCCCCATAATTTGAAATTTTATTCAATATGGTTCAAAATTAACTTTATCTTTTTGAAACTCCTTTTTAATTTATCCAATTCTCAAAAATAAGTTTTAAAATAAACTTTCAACTTGAATTTTAAAAATCCAATTTTTTATTTATTTCTGGTATCCAACGATACCAAAAATATATCCGGCTAAACCGTAGCCTTCAACAATTTCAATCACAAAGATAATCACACAGAGATTATAAATAATCAACACACAACATATGAAATAATTTCAAATGTTTGAGGAATCCAGTTGGATCCCTCCAACCTGTTTCCCTGCATCCACAGATGTTAGCCCAATACCAATTCCACTTCGAGGTGGAATATCGCGGTATATGGGATTTATAAAATACAATCCGCTATTATGCGGTGCAATAGGGTCTCATCCGCTATATAATGCGGGAAATCAACTCCAAATACATATATAATACCAATTCCACTTCAAGGTGGAATATCGCGGTATATGTTTTTAATATAATAACCTCCGCTTAATATGCGGCGTATAGGGTCTATTTCAATGCAACAAATCATCAATCATTATCCAAACACACAATCAACACTATCAACAATTTTAAATCTAACTATTTAAAATTTAAATCGAAACACAATTCGATTGAGTGAGAAGTTCTCACCTTGAGTTTCCGATAACAGTTGTAGTGTTTTATTTCGAATAAAATTAAACAGCCGTTTAATTTTACCCAAAATTATCACTGGCTCCAATTAATTCCAATTCAACACCATTTTGTAGTGCTCGACAAAACGAACCAAATGCAAGTCGTTTCGTCAAAAACGGACCTTGTATGACAAAGTTATAGCTTTTTAAAGTTTGAACGAATTTATATTATATATAATTTACAATTTTTATCTATTTTCAAACCTAAACCAAATCGCAGCCGTCCATTTCCTAACCCCAGAATCTTGGCCGCGTGATTTTGCTTCTCCTTCTTCCAGGTTTTGAATGCAAGAAATAACCCATGGCCATCAACTTTGAATCAATTATCAAGCCAACCCCGATGATCGAGACGTCGAGCAGGAACCATCGTTCAAACGCTCGTCTCGTGCTCCACCACTGGCCAGCGACCAGTCAAACTCAGCCCCTCCATCGCATTGAAAAACGCGAATGAACACCACGACTTTGAATGCCTATTGTCGTCGATTCGTTGCCTTGATTTTGATTATCACCGTTGGATGGGTAGAGCTTGTTGAGCTCTACCAGTTTTCAGTTGGAAGTTTTTGAAATTATTGCGTGGTTTGATCGAAAATTTAAGATGAAAATCGAAGGGTTTCGACCATTGTTTGTTAAGAACGGCGGCCACGAGATTATCTCTAGGGTTTGGCCCAGAATAAACGTATATATATACGTATAAATCTAATTATATTATTATTAAATTCACCAATTCACAAAATTTTCGAACGAACTCCGAATGAGACTTGCCACCAGGCGTTTCTAAGGTTTTACCCGCATCCAAACACAGTGGAATGTGTTTCGGAGGCCAATTCAATCATATGTGTGAGTTACGAAAATAAAACAGCAGAATCTATCGTATAACTCACAGCGCATGGACAAAATACAATAGAATATATATATATATAGTGAAGCTTCACAAAATAGGATGTCATCATATAAAACTTCATAATAGTTGAATACAACATCTGAATAGTCAATACATCAAGCCTCACTACATATCACTCAGAGAATTATACAAGCAGCGAAACATCCAGTACATATAGTAAGAAATAATATGCAAGCCTCCAGCTCGTCTTCGTCATCAGCATCGTTGGAAGCAAGAACAACACCTGTCACCTGCTACCTAGTCTGCCCGTCCCAAAATGGACGAACAGCCCAAGGCAATAAGAGGTAAAAACATAAAGCCTTGAGTCAGACAACAGTCTTAGTGAGCGGTAAATTAACTAACAACATACCAAAAGAGCATAAAGGAAAAAGGAATAGGAATCCAACCCTCCCACTCCACCTCTTTCTACAGTGATAGCCCCCAGACACACACTAAGCAGAAGCAAACATAGCAAAGCAACCATTTAAAGTAAAGAAATTATCACTCGAGTCAAGGGCGATGTTTTCCAAGTACAAACCCCCAAGGCCTAAACCAAAATCAGATAAGCACCCAGAAAATACCGCTCTTGAGACCGAATGATGATACAACCAAACATCCATGACTCTGGCTATCACTGTTATCATTGCTCCGATACCAAATGTGACGACCGCCCATGACCCCCGCACTGAACCTAGAGATAGTGTACTGTAAAGTGTGCCAGGCAGCCATGGACAATTGTCAGGGTAAATTTAAACAGCAGAATCTATCGTATAACTCACAGCGCATGGACAAAATACAATAGAATATATGTAACGACCCGTAAATTTCAACTGTTTTAATAACGGAATTAGTTAAAATTTTGTGAAATTTTAAACGATAAAATTTTGAAATAAAAATTTAATATTTGGAATATGTCTAGTTAAACATAGCAACTGGTAGATTTTCGTCCGAAAATATGAAAGTTTATTTCGCGCATAAATTCACTTAAATTTAATCAGTTAAAAAGCGATGAAAATAAAACGTTTTCGAAACTCAAATATTTTTACATGGAAAAATTCTAAATCGTCTTCTAAGCAAGTCGCCATTTTTCGTTTTTCAAATTTCGGACTTCTTTGGCTTCGTCGATCTTATTTTTCTACGTTTTTCTTGCATTTTCCGCCAGTAGAAAAATTCGAATTTTTATAATTCAAAATCGTACCACTGATATCCATATACCATTTTGATCGTCTCATCGTGCTGATCTC
This sequence comes from Allium fistulosum, assembly GCA_030737815.1. NCBI lineage: Eukaryota > Viridiplantae > Streptophyta > Magnoliopsida > Asparagales > Amaryllidaceae > Allium > Allium fistulosum. Next base: position 608,691,137 of record CM060908.1, on the reverse strand, counting down.
AGCGGTATATTCACTTCTTTATTTTGAAGACCGGTACACTGCAGAAACCATGAAACGGTAACTGTATCGGTATCCATTTTGAACCCTTTGTTTGTCCTTTCATTTTCCTCCGTGAGAAAGCTATCACCCACTAGCAATTTATGTTTCTTGAATTCAACATTTTGGTTCTTCTATTCCCACTGCAAATTAATTATTTTGGTCCATTCATTTCTGTCATTTCATTCTTACCTTTGGCATTTCAACTAACCTGTACATTTCCCTTCCCCTCTCTCTACACGAACTCGCCATGCCAAACGCTAATTCCGCTCCTCTGCCGCAAGCCATCGACCTCACCCCTGGAAGTCGAACCACCACCATCTTTTGCTCTACCGCCTGAGACTCTTACACCCTTCCTTGTTTACTACTAATTAAAATCACGGCACTCGCCATGCGTAGCCTTTCACTCTCGTGCTTCCTCTTCCTCGACTAACCAGGCTTCCGCATATCACCACTTGTTCCTTCCCAAAAGCAATGCTCGGCCACGCCACCGTTCACCGAGGCCATTAACCACCCTGATCGAAACTTCTGCTGTGTATAAGGTGAACATATAAGCAGTTATATATTTGGGTTTATATAAGTGTATAATCTGTTGTTAACATATTGTTGTTGTATCATAAAGTTTTAAAGCTGTCAAGTACATGTAGTTTATAAAACTATGTTTATTCAATAAGTTTTGTAGTATATGTAGAAGTACTATATGCTGCTGTTGATAGGTAATGGTTTTAGAGGCACTTTATGTATAGGATATACTATATATATAATTTGTTTGTAGAATTGGATTATTCACAATCTGGTAGTTGTATACGTAAGTTTCGGCATGCTATATGTTATTTATTCTATATGTTGTTTATTCTATATTTGTATATATAGTTATATAAGTACTTATTTATATTATATACGTATATATATATAATTACAGTATGAGTTGGTTTACATATATGGTTGCTTATTCGTATTTTATGTATATTGGTATAGCAAGTCTTGATAATATTTTAAGTATGTATATATATAACAGTGCTCATATCTACGTGTATATATTACGGTTTGGTCTAGTGTGTATATATATATATATTTTGACTATAATATATATATTTAGTACAGCTATGTAATAGACTCTTTTATATACATATTTTTGTTGCTTTATGAATATATATATCTATAAAGTTAAATACATACATTGCAGTACACATACTTGCCTCAATATAGAGATATATGTTAGTTTGATAAAAGATAGGTACAGGTTTTGGTTGTTATACACGTATACGCATATATGTATACTTTGTTTTCCAACATGTTTTTCGCGTATTGCTGGTTTATAACGTGAGTTGAAATATATTGCTTGCATACTGAGTTATATACTTGTATAAAATGTAAGCTCATATATGCGATATGTGTAATAATAAATCTTGTTTGTACTGAGTTTTATAATAAAAGATTGATTTTAAAAATATAGGTATGTATTTTATTTTAAATTATCAATAGGTGTCTTTGATTTTGAAATATACATATACGGGTTTTAAAACGTTAAATTATGGTTGTGATTTCCTAATGTATGCAGATCTGAAATGTTAATATGTAAGTTTGTCTATAAGTAGGTAACAACAGTTGGGTTTGACCGACCATATTTAGTTCTCTAGTATATAACGCGGATAGTAGTGGTATTGTTTATAATTTGAGAAGTTATATTGGTTAAACTTTATAATCTGTACGATTTTATAAGAGAAATATTATGAACGTCTGAATGGTTCGCAACATAATATATATAGATTTTATCTTTGATATTAAAGGTAAGTTATTAATTTGAAAGTCAATTTTTGATTATAAATTTTAAGTTGTACATGATTTGGATAATAGCCTGTACATATTATAATCGGTTGAACTTGTATATCCAGCTTTGTATGTTTCAAATCTGTCGTGAATTATATGATATATATTATTTTATATTGGGTACATGTTATGTATAAGTTGATAACATATAATATATATAGATGATTTATATAAGTGATTTTGAGAAAATATATTTAATTTAATATAGGCTTGGAATTGGAATATATATGGTTATATATCTATATCTATATCAGTCCACTCATACCATTTATCTTTATCGATCCAGCTCTAACTCGACTTCGTCAATTCATTGTCGTCAGTTTTGAACGTCAAATTCGTGCCAATCCAAATTGCTGTGAAATTCGTGCTTGGATTCGTGACTCGTTTCATTGTCAAATTTCTCTAGCCTCGAAAGGTGAGCACTCACTCACGATTAACGTTCTTTTATTTATTAAATTTGATTTCAATTGAAACGACAATTGAAATATGCTGCTGTTAGTTAATTACACTGTTATATATGCTATTACCCGTATCAGTTCACTTGTGACATCTGACACCATTATCTGTTATTTATGAAATGATAATTCAGTTTGGTTGATAATTGATTTATTGTTGATGTTTATATTGGACGTTAAATGGTTAATGTTAAAGTGATAAATAATATGCAACTGAATTGATTTATGATAGTTAACCATTTAAATTGAATCTATATGTTGAATTTGATTAGTTAAATTTTGTATAATATGACCCCTTTAAATGTTAAACTAGTTGACACGTAGAAATATGGAATTACAACTTGAACCATTTAAATGTATGTTGTTAAATTGATGATGTATGAAATTGTAAATAGATGACAAGTGAAGAACCGTAATGTAATAATCTTTAATCTACGCGAAATGATAGTGTAGATTCTAGAAATAATTATATTAATTCGTACAAATAACAATGCGAATTAATACGATTATTTCGGGATTATTTAAATTGATTATTGGATTGTTATTGTTTGTTGTTATTGCTTGTTTATTTACTTTGACACCATCCCAGTTATCACACTGCAAGTTCCCTTTGTTATGATTTGATTTTTTAATTGAATTGGAATCGGGTTGAAATGATAAATACCCAAATTAAATTTTGACTTTGGATAGAGAATTAAATAAAAACCCAATTGGTCAATAATTTGATTTAAAAATAAAATGAAGATTTTATTTGAATAAACAATATGGTTTTGAAATGAAGTTGAAATTTGAATTTTTAATGAAAGGAAAATGTTAATATTTAATAATCTGAAACAAAATATTAACAATGTAATTGATGAAAGAACGATGTTTAATTTGAGAAATGATTGAATTAAGTTTGAAATGATTTAATAATTAAGTTTGAAATTATTTAATAATTAAGTTTTGAATTATTTAATAATTAAGTAAGATTGAATTATTTGATGATTAAATTAAATTAAATTTTTGAATAAGTGAATTGTACTTCGAAATAATTGAAATTGAGTTTTCTTTATTAAATAAGTTTTGAAAAATTATTTAAGTAAGTAAATAAGTGAAATTGAATTTCTTTATCCAGAAATAAAATGTGATTTATTGAAATTAATGTAAGACTTGAAAATTAAAGAATTTGATTTGATGAATTTAATTTAATTCAATTTGTAAGTTTTGATAAAATGAAGTTGAATTTAAATAATGGATTTAATGAATTGCAAATTTAATAAAAAGTGTTTTGAAGAATAAATTTATTTAACGAAGATTGAATGAAATCGATAAATGAACTTAAATTGATTTGAATATAGATTAAATCATTTTAAATGACTTCGGAATGAAACTTATATACGAACTTGAATCAATATTTGAATTGTTTAAATAGAGATTTAAATTGAATTATGGATTTTGAAATGAATTTGGAAGTTGAAATGTAAATTTTGGAAATTGGTTTTGAAAGACAAATGAAATGTTGATGCACAAATTGTAATTGAATTTGAAATTGATTTGGTTTTGAAATAAACAAACGACCAATCGGTGTAATAATTACGGAAGTTATTAAAGAGACTGGAATCGGTTATGGATATACTCTCTATCTAAACCGAAACCACTTTAATAACTATATGCGGAGTGATGATCCAGAATGAAGTGGTTGGATTGATGTACGTGATGACTGAAGAAAGAGAACGATAATGGATAGCCTTGACACTTGTGTCAAATTGGAAATGACTAAAACAGGAGCCGTGCCGGGCCAATGGAGGATTAGCTACCTCAAGTGAACACACTTCTTCGAACTACTCATTACTTGTTGTCGATTGGTGCACCCTTGATTTTGGGAGTGTTGTTTCACGGTGTTGCGATCGCTGCGGCGATGCGTTCTCACCAGTCCGGATCAGGCAAACGGTAGTATCACTACCTTGGGTATTGCCTCATGTGCCTTGTCATACTTGTATCCCTTTATACGCGACCACTACGAATCTGTTTTGCGTTATACCTATGGAGTACTCCCTGATAGCCCACTAGTTTACGGTGGAGTTTACAGTGCTGTATAGACTATAACGCTTATAAAAAAATGTGTTAAGGGGGATAATGGTAACGCCTTAACACTATTTTGATACCTTATATTACTGATAGACATTATCTACTTAGCGTACATTACTACCTAGTAGATAGTTTAACGGATCCTTAAAGGATGGTTATTCCAAACATCCTTTGAGTTACTTGTATTTCAATTTCTATTTCACTTGAGTTGGATTTATTGATAAAAGAATGTTAATCCTGACTCGAGTGTTTTGTGTTTTTCTTTACGCTCGGGTCAGACTGAGTGTACCAGTATTCGAGACTCACCTTTGGAGTTGGAGCTTTGCTTGAAGATCCAGCCATCTATTCTGCTTTCAGTATTCGATGATTCCAGTGATGTATTCTGATTTGTATTTGATGTATTGTATTACTCTTCCGTTGTATCTGTTCTAACTCTGATGTAACTTATACATTTATATAGTAGCTTCATGAACTACTATCTCTTTTATTTCCGCTGCATTTATTACTCTGTGTCTGTGATCTGTGGTTATATTTATTTACTGTATATGTTCAGTTTTGCCAAATTTAAATTAACAACGCGGTATTTTGAGCAATTCAATTCCGGCATGAGTGTCTACCTATACACTTATAATGGATGCGAATGGTCCAAAATATCGGGTCGTTACAGTTGGTATCAGAGCTTTGGTAGCTCCAGGCAAAACTTAGCATATAGGATAAATGTATTTACAGAATCACTCTCATTCGAGTTTCAATCTCTTCCTTTTGACTCGATTCCTTTGAATTTTGGAATGTTCCCTACGATTCCAAAATTCATTCGTGTCCTCCACTATTCGTCTTCTTTCAATTCTGGAGCACCCCATAACTCCATTTTGAATGTTATCTATAATAGATCGGCGGTCTCGCCAATCTTAGAATGATTCGTAAAGGAGTAAACTCCTTTATAATAGGCATCGATTTACCGGAGATTTCTGTATCCTCGGTTTACGATGTTATCTATTACCTGCTATACCTGAATTCCATCTCTTGAGATCGAGTGTTGATTTACCTCGGAATTCAGCATCGATCTTATTCTTGAAGTTACGGACGACCCGGTTAAGGTTGCCCGTGAATTAAATAAACCCATCCATCTCCCAATTGTGGTAATTGAATTATCTTATCTTCTGTTTCAAACTTATTTTCGAATCAAAATTCTCTTTGATTTGAGTCAACAAATTTGAATCCCTATACTTGCTTTGAATCCATTCTTGTATCGTCGAGCGAGGAAGTGTATTTGTAAATTTATATTTAAAATGTTTTAAAATATATCGTGTTGTTTGAGTTGTTGATGTTGATTTGGATTTTCGATCGATTCGTCTGATCAACGCTATCGATAGGATTTCCAAAACACTTTAACAGAGCAAACCGACACAATATCGTTTTCAAATTTGGTAAATAAAATAAAAGTTTTGTGTGATTATATTATATATAAATATAAGTTTTCTGAAATTAAATTGTTAATGATTTTGTTGTCTGAAATAATAATATTTGATTTTTATTTATTGTTTTGTAAACCATTGACTATTGCATAATATAAATAAATGAATTTATAAACTTGGTTATAAATTGATTGGAATTTGAAATGAATTAAATTCAGTTTGAGAATTTATTAGTTTCCGGTGATTTCGAACTTTGGTTTTTAAAATTTTAAAGTATATATTATTGAAAGTATTTTCGAATAGAAATCGTTTTCAAAGAACTTTTAAATGTTGAAATCAGTGCTCTTCTCTTTGTCGCTGGAAAATAATTTCGGTGATGGCGGCCGCATCATCGACATTCATTTTTGAGTTTCGAAGTGGAGATACTATTCTGTAGCTTTGCTACGGTTTTGTTTTGAAAAATATTTTGATTTGAATTTCTTCAGTATAATTTGATTTATATATATATATATGGGTATCTTATTTTAAAATTTAATTTGATTTGATATAAATATATTATATATATCTCTAAATTGTTTAAAGTTAATCGGAAATCTAATTCTTAAATTTTGTTAAAGGATGATTTTAATTATAAATAAAACCAAAAATTTGGAATAAATATTTAAACTTGAATAATTGAATTGGGAAAATTTTATTTGTATAATGTTCAACTGCATTCTAATACAACTTACCTAAATCATTCAGAAGTTGAATATGTAATTGGATAATATATAATATAAATTGAATTTATAAATAAAATTTGAGTGTTTATAATAAATGTTATACACTAAATTTTGATTTTAAAGATGTTAATAGAGTTTGATAGGATAATAAGTAAACTCAGTTAATAATGAAATAAATTTGTTTTGAAAGAGTTAATAAATTGAAATTTGATCAACTTATGAAAATACTTTGAATTTAAAAGCAATTAGTGAATATAAATTTATTTAAATCGAAACTTTTATGGTTTAAATTAATTTATATGGGTTAAATATTTGTGATAAGATATATTAAGTAGAATAAATTTAACAATAATTTGAAATAAAGAAGAATTTAAATTGCTGAAAAAAATATGATTATAATAAAAGACTATTCAAATTTATGGTTTTAGAAATTGTAAATTTAGGATAATTGGATAGTAAGATAATGAATTTAGAAATAGTGAGATTGATTTTAGTGAAATCAAATGGATTAAATCAATTATTGAATATCAATTAATTTAAATTTGAATTTATATGGTTTAAATTAATTGTTATTTTGTATTTCAAAATCTGTTTTTCTTTCTGGTTGTTTCTATTCTCCTACCTCGTTCCTTTTCGGGGACGAAAAGTTTTGAGTGGGGGAGAGTGTAACGACCCGTAAATTTCAATTGTTTTAATAACGGAATTAGTTAAAATTTTGTGAAATTTTAAACGATAAAATTTTGAAATAAAAATTTAATATTTGGAATATGTCTAGTTAAACATAGCAACTGGTAGATTTTCGTCCGAAAATATGAAAGTTTATTTCGCGCATAAATTCACTTCAATTTAATCAGTTATAAAGCGATGAAAATAAAACGTTTTCGAAACTCAAATATTTTTACATAGAAAAATTCTAAACCGTCTTCTAAGCAAGACGCCATTTTACGTTTTTCAAATTTCGGACTTCTTTAGCTTCGTCGATCTTATTTTTCTACGTTTTTCTTGCATTTTCCACCAGTAGAAAAATTCAAATTTTTATAATTCAAAATCGTACCACTGATATCAATATACCGTTTTGATCGTCTCATCGTGCTGATCTTAGCGGTATATTCACTTCTTTATTTTGAAGACCGGTACACTGCGAAAACCATGAAACGGTAACTGTATCGGTATCCATTTTGAACCCTTTGTTTGTCCTTTCATTTTCCTCCGTGAGAAAGTTGTCACCCACTAGCAATTTATGTTTCTTGAATTCAACATTTTGGTTCTTCTATTCCCACTGCAAATTAATTATTTTGGTCCATTCATTTCTGTCATTTCATTCTTACCTTTGGCATTTCAACTAACCTGTACATTTCCCTTCCCCTCTCTCTACATGAACTCGCCATGCCAAACGCTAATTCCGCTCCTCTGCCGCAAGCCATCGACCTCACCCCTGGAAGTCGAACCACCACCATCTTTTGCTCTACCGCCTGAGACTCTTACACCCTTCCTTGTTTACTACTAATTAAAATCACGGCACTCGCCATGCGTAGCCTTGCACTCTCGTGCTTCCTCTTCCTCGACTAACCAGGCTCCCGCATATCACCACTTGTTCCTTCCCAAAAGCAATGCTCGGCCACGCCACCGCTCACCGAGGCCATTAACCACCCTGATCGAAACTTCTGTTGTGTATAAGGTGAACATATATGCAGTTATATATTTGGGTTTATATAAGTGTATAATCTGTTGTTAACATATTGTTGTTGTATCATAAAGTTTTAAAGCTATCAAATACATATAGTTTATAAAACTATGTTTATTCAATAATTTTTGTAGTATATGTAGAAGTACTATATGCTACGATTGATAGGTAATGGTTTTAGAGGCACTTTATGTATAGGATATACTATATATATAATTTGTTTGTAGAATTGGATTATTCACAATCTGGTAGTTGTATACGTAAGTTTCGGCATGCTATATGTTATTTATTCTATATGTTGTTTATTCTATATTTGTATATATAGTTATATAAGTACTTATTTATATTATATACGTATATATATATAATTGCTGTATGAGTTGGTTTACATATATGGTTGCTTATTCGTATTTTATGTATATTGGTATAGCAAGTCTTGATAATATTTTATGTATGTATATATATAACAGTGCTCATATCTACGTGTGTGTATTACGGTTTGGTCTAGTGTGTATATATATATTTTGACTATAATATATATATTTAGTACAACTATGTAATAGACTCTTTTATATATATATTTTTGGTGCTTTATGAATATATATCTATAAAGTTAAATACATACATTGCAGTACACATACTTGCCTCAATATAGAGATATATGTTAGTTTGATAAAAGATAGGTACAGGTTTTGGTTGTTATACACGTATACACGTATATGTATACTTTGTTTTCCAACATGATTTTCGCGTATTGCTGGTTTATAACGTGAGTTGAAATATATTGCTTGCATACTGAGTTATATACTTGTATAAAATGTAAGCTCATATATGCGATATGTGTAATAATAAATCTTGTTTGTACTGAGTTTTATAATAAAAGATTGATTTTAAAAATATAGGTATGTATTTTATTTTAAATTATCAATAGGTGTCTTTGATTTTGAAATATACATATACGGGTTTTAAAACGTTAAATTATGGTTGTGATTTACTAATGTATGCAGATCTGAAATGTTAATATGTAAGTTTGTCTATAAGTAGGTAACAACAGTTGGGTTTGACCGACCATATTTAGTTCTCTAGTATATAGCGCGGATAGTAGTGGTATTGTTTATAATTTGAGAAGTTATATTGGTTAAACTTTATAATCTGTACGATTTTATAAGAGAAATATTATGAACGTCTGAATGGTTCGCAACATAATATATATAGATTTTATCTTTGATATTAAAGGTAAGTTATTAATTTGAAAGTCAATTTTTGGTTATAAATTTTAAGTTGTACATGATTTGGATAATAGCCTATATTATAATCGGTTGAACTTGTATATCCTGCTTTGTATGTTTCAAATCTGTCGTGAATTATATGATATATATTATTTTATATTGGGTACATGTTATGTATAAGTTGATAACATATAATATATATAGATGATTTATATAAGTGATTTTAAGAAAATATATTTAATTTAATATAGGCTTGGAATTGGAATATATATGGTTATATATCTATATCTATATCAGTCCACTCATACCATTTATCTTTATCAATCCAGCTCTAACTCGACTTCGTCAATTCATTGTCGTCAGTTTTGAACGTCAAATTCGTGCCAATCCAAATTGCTGTGAAATTCGTGCTTGGATTCGTGACTCGTTTCATTGTCAAATTTCTCTAGCCTCGAAAGGTGTGCACTCACTCACGATTAACGTTCTTTTATTTATTAAATTTGATTTCAATTGAAGTGACAATTGAAATATGCCGCTGTTAGTTAATTACACTGTTATATATGATATTACCCGTATCAGTTCACTTGTGACATCTGACACCATTATCTGTTATTTATGAAATGATAATTCAGTTTGGTTGATAATTGATTTATTTTTTATGTTTATATTGGACGTTAAATGGTTAATGTTAAAGTGATAAATAATATGCAACTGAATTGATTTATGATAGTTAACCATTTAAATTGAATATATATGTTGAATTTGATTAGTTAAATTTTATATAATATGACCCCTTTAAATGTTAAACTAGTTGACACGTAGAAATATGGAATTACACCTTGAACCATTTAAATGTATGTTGTTAAATTGATGATGTATGAAATTGTAAATAGATGACAAGTGAAGAACCGTAATGTAATAATCTTTAATCTACGCGAAATGATAGTGTAGATTCTAGAAATAATTATATTAATTCGTACAAATAACAATGCGAATTAATACGATTATTTCGGGATTATTTAAATTGATTATTGGATTGTTATTGTTTGTTGTTATTGCTTGTTTATTTACTTTGACACCATCCCAGTTATCACACTGCAAGTTCCCTTTGTTATGATTTGATTTTTGAATTGAATTGGAATCGGGTTGAAATGATAAATACCCAAATTAAATTTTGACTTTGGATAGAGAATTAAATAAAAACCCGATTGGTCAATAATTTGATTTAAAAATAAAATGAAGATTTTATTTAAATAAACAATATGGTTTTGAAATGAAGTTGAAATTTGAATTTTTAATGAAAGGAAAATGTTAATATTTAATAATCTGAAACAAAATATTAACAATGTAATTGATGAAAGAACGATGTTTAATTTGAGAAATGATTGAATTAAGTTTGAAATGATTTAATAATTAAGTTTGAAATTATTAAACTTTGAAATTATTTAATAATTAAGTTTTTAATTATTTAATAATTAAGTAAGATTGAATTATTTGATGATTAAATTAAATTTAATTTTTGAATAAGTGAATTGTACTTCGAAATAATTGAAATTGAGTTTTCTTTATTAATTAAGTTTTGAAAAATTATTTAAGTAAGTAAATAAGTGAAATTGAATTTCTTTATCCAGAAATAAAATGTGATTTATTGAAATTAATGTAAGACTTGAAAATTAAAGAATTTGATTTGATGAATTTAATTTAATTCAATTTGTAAGTTTTGATAAAATGAAGTTGAATTTAAATAATGGATTTAATGAATTGGATATTTAATAGAAAGTGTTTTGAAGAATAAATTTATTTAACGAAGATTGAATGAAATCGATAAATGAACTTAAATTGATTTGAATATAGATTAAATCATTTTAAATGACTTCGGAATGAAACTTATATACGAACTTGAATCAATATTTGAATTGTTTAAATAGAGATTTAAATTGAATTATGGATTTTGAAATGAATTTGGAAGTTGAAACGTAAATTTTAGAAATTGGTTTTGAAAGACAAATGAAATGTTGATGCACAAATTGTAATTGAATTTGAAATTGATTTGGTTTTGAAATAAACAAACGACCAATCGGTGTAATAATTACGGAAGTTATTAAAGAGACCGGAATCGGTTATGGATATACTCTCTATCTAAACCGAAACCACTTTAAATAACTATACGCGGAGTGATGATCCAGAATGAAGTGGTTGGATTGATGTACGTGATGATTGAAGAAAGAGAACGATAATGGATAGCCTTGACACTTGTGTCAAATTGGAAATGACTAAAACAGGAGCCGTGCTGGGCCAATGGAGGATTAGCTACCTCAAGTGAACACACTTCTTCGAACTACTCATTACTTGTTGTCGATTGGTGCACCCTTGATTTTGGGAGTGTTGTTTCACGGTGTTGCGATCGCTGCGGCGATGCGTTCTCACCAGTCCGGATCAGGCAAACGGTAGTATCACTACCTTGGGTATTGCCTCATGTGCCTTGTCATACTTGTATCCCTTTATACGCGACCACTACGAATCTGTTTTGTGTTATACCTATGGAGTACTCCCTGATAGCCCACTAGTTTACGGTGGAGTTTACAGTGCTGTATAGACTATAACGCTTATAAAAAATGTGTTAAGGGGGATAATGGTAACGCCTTAACACTATTATGATACCTTATATTACTGATAGACATTATCTACTTAGCGTACATTACTACCTAGTAGATAGTTTAACGGATCCTTAAAGGATGGTTATTCCAAACATCCTTTGAGTTACTTGTATTTCAATTGCTATTTCACTTGAGTTGGATTTATTGATAAAAGAATGTTAATCCTGACTCGAGTGTTTTGTGTTTTTCTTTACACTCGGGTCAGACTGAGTGTACCAGTATTCGAGACTCACCTTTGGAGTTGGAGCTTTGCTTGAAGATCCAGCCATCTATTCTGCTTTCAGTATTCGATGATTCTAGTGATGTATTCTGATTTGTATCTGATGTATTGTATTACTCTTCCGATGTATCTGTTCTAACTCTGATGTAACTTATACATTTATATAGTAGCTTCATGAACTACTATCTCTTTTATTTCCGCTACATTTATTACTCCGTGTCTGTGATCTGTGGTTATATTTATTTACTGTATATGTTCAGTTTTGCCAAATTTAAATTAACAACGCGGTATTTTGTGCAATTCAATTTCGGCATGAGTGTCTACCTATACACTTATAATGGATGCGAATGGTCCAAAATATCGGGTCGTTACAATATATATATAGTGAAGCTTCATAGAATAGGATGTCATCATATAAAACTTCATAATAGTTGAATACAACATCTGAATAGTCAATACATCAAGCCTCACTACATATCACTCAGAGAATTATACAAGCAGCGGAACATCCAGTACATATAGTAAGAAATAATATGCAAGCCTCCAGCTCGTCTTCGTCATCAGCATCGTTTGAAGCGGATTTGTGATAGATCGAGTTAGATCCTTCGCTGTCCAGATCTGAAGTGTGTTGCTTTTAAGGTGTTTAGGTGATTTGGTGAGTGGTGATTATCTCTCACACGGATCCAAAGGAGTATATCGGATTGTTGGCTTGATTCGGTGTTAAAATAGTGATTTCCATGCATTTTCTTAAACCTAAGTATAGATCTATTGTTCATGATGATTTGACATCCATTTTACTACATGATTAACCTATGCAAGTTCATTCATCACGTTATAGAGATATTACTCATGTTTCATGCTTGTTAGATTTCGACTCTTTATTTACAAGATTGCCATTATTGTTATAATTGTTTATTAGATCATGTTTGAATGTTTGATTACTTGGATTAATGATTGACTTGATTGATTGTTATGAATTAGTTGATTGATGATTTGATTTAGACAAGATGGTCGAAGATGATTCAAAAGCTAAGTGAAAGGCTCTTGAATTGGGAAAGCTGCTCGTGGCATATGTAGCGGATGATGAAGCTCATATGGATAGGTTTGATGATGATGATGTTAAGATGAGGCTTTGCTAGGATGTGATGAAGCGAGGCATGATATGAGATAGTCTTGGTCTAATCCAGACGGGATCATTCCAAGCATGTTGATAACTCGGTGAAATGGTTCGAGTTTGAGGATAATGGTTTGCTCGAGAGGCGCTTGAGCTAGTATGGAAATAGTCGTCGAGGAGGATGACTAGAAGGCTGAGATTTCATCGTTGTTGAAGGTTCTAGCATGCTCAAAGCAAGAGTACGTTGGGCAGATTCGATAGTCCCTAAAGACTACTAATTGGTAGTCAAGTACTCTGGGCAGATTCGATAGTCCTAGGCACGGGTTTTGATGACGTGCGGAGTTATGTCTAGAACCGGGGTTTCCATTAGCCCTTGACGGACGGCTGAAAGAATGTGCCGGTCATTCAATTAACGGTGGTATCGAAGCAATGATAACAGTGATAGCCAGAGTCATGGATGTTTGGTTGTATCGTCATTCGGTCTCAAGAGCGGTATTTTCTGGGTGCTTATCTGATCTTGGTTTAGGCCTTGGGGGTTTGTACTTGGAAAACATCGCCCTTGACTCGAGTGATAATTTATTTACTTTAAATGGTTGCTTTGCTATGTTTGCTTCTGTTTAGTGTGTGTCTGGGGGCTATCACTGTAGAAAGAGGTGGAGTGGGAGGGTTGGATTCCTATTCCTTTTTCCTTTATGCTCTTTTGGTATGTTGTTAGTTAATTTACCGCTCACTAAGACTGTTGTCTGACTCAAGGCTTTATGTTTTTAACTCTTATTGCCTTGGGATGTTCGTCCATTTTGGGATGGGCAGACTAGGTAGCAGGTGACAGGTGCTGTTCTTGCTTCCAACGATGCTGATGACGAAGACGAGCTGGAGGCTTGCATATTATTTCTTACTATATGTACTGGATGTTCCACTGCTTGTATAATTCTCTGAGTGATATGTAGTGAGGCTTGATGTATTGACTATTCAGATGTTGTATTCAACTATTATGAAGTTTTATATGATGACATCCTATTCTGTGAAGCTTCACTATATATATATATTCTATTATATTTTGTCCATGCGCTGTGAGTTATACGATAGATTCTGCTATTTTAATTTACCCTAACAATCATCCATGGCTGCCTGGCACACTTTACAGCGCACTATCTCTAGGTTCAGTGCGGGGGTCATGGGCGGTCGTCACAATATGTGCGAGTTACGGAAATAAACGATCAAATTTAAATTAAATCGTTTAAAACGATTTCTATGCGTTTTAGCTTGCTCGGGACAAACAGTAAATCCGATTGACACGAAATTTGAAATCTTACTATAATATAACATTACGGATCCGATGAAACTAGTTTCATCGAAATCCGAGACTGTTTGAAAAATGACTATTTTTAGTCGTCAATTAAATATTAAAATATTCAATTATCACAATTTAACTTTTAATTCAAATTTAAAAGTTCTATAACATCATTCTAACTCCAATATGATTTAATATAACTTTATAAATCATTTTTATACACATTTAATTCGGATTTCAATTATTTCTGGAATTTCAGATATTAAATTGTCGATTTAATTATCCAATTAAATCTCTATATTTGAAATTAAATTTATTCGACTTACAAATTTCACTTGTTAATATTTAAAATCAATTAAATATCTGAATTTTAAATGACAGAAATTCTAGGTCGTTACAAAGAGCATGAAATAAGAGTGCATAAAATAAAAGAGAAGACTAAGAAGCCATTAAAGATAAGAGAACTTTTATTTTTATTTGGTGGCTACAACTATGCGTAAAAAATGTTATCCACTACATGAAACATAAGAGGGTATTTATACAAGTCTAACCCCTAATCTCTTTTTAGGAAGCTATCAAAAATTCCCTTGACTTTCTATGGCCTCCAAGTCATCATTAATGTTCACTACAAGAGAAACCGGCTATTCCAACGGCTCCAAGCCGTTGGCGGCCGTTGGGAGCCGTTGGAGTAGCATTCACGCTTTCCAACGGCTTTTCCAACGGCAATTAGCCGATGGACGCCGTTGGAAGCCGTTGGCATAAAATGACCAAAGAGCCATTGGTAGCCGTTGCTAATCTGGGTGAAATTTTTTTTATAACAGCAAGCCATTCACCTTCCAGCCACACACAATCAATATATATCAATTTCCATTCCATTTCCACTCCTTTTCACATATATATCACATATCCAACACATTATACCACAAACAATATAAACAACCAAAAATCAACATCAAACATTACATTTTCAAACCAAACTCCAAGTCAATATGTATATAAACAACAAAACCCTCACCAACTCCAACTCCAACTCCATATTCAAGTCAATATATACAATGCAAACACTTAAACCTCACCACCTCAAAGTCAATACATACACAATAACCATCAAACACAATCCTCACCACCTCAAAGTCAATATATACAATAACCAACCACAAAGACAATAATCATCATACCTCTCAAGCATCATCATCACCTCCGGAAGCACCAGACGACGAAGGGAAGGAACCATGCCTCTGCGCGTACTCCGCTAAACGTTGATTCAGCTGCCCCATTTGTATAGCGCGAAGACAGTCCTGCTCTTGTAGCAGCTCAACCATGGCTCTAAGCTCTTTTATTTTAGCTTTGTCACATGGTTTTTGAGCTGCCCGAACCTGCAAATAGAATGTGAGATGTTCACATTTCTATTATAATCATTTTCTTAAGTAATGCATATTTTAAAATATAGAAACGTAAATGACGTTATCTTAAGCAATGCATATTTATTAAATATAATATTGCAATGTTTATAAGATTAACGTTTGGTTTCCATAGCCATAGCGCCTATTCCGCTACGTCGGATCCATAATAACGTCGAAAATATTATCTTGCTCCTCTACCCTCAACTCATCGCGATCCGATTCTGAAAGCAGCTCTGCCCATGCCTCCTGAAACTTTGCCTAAAATAAAAAACAATTTCAGGTTAAATTTAGCAGAATAGGATTTAAACATATCGATATTAATAAAATAAGATTTAAAATATGCATAAGTATGCAGCCGTTGCCTTATCATCATCATCCTACTGATATGTAATATTGCCAGCATTGTCTGCTTGTCTTGATGCGTGGGTGCGGGTAAATACCTCCATCATAGACACGGGACGTCCTAGCGATCTTTCCTGCAATAAATAATTTATATATTTTTATTTTTCATAGCTAATTACTGAACTGATTAATATACAAAATGTAATAACGGTTTAGATTTGTAATTGATAAATTTACCAAGTCCTCACGGTGATGCTGAAAAGACTTGGATCCGCCACGATGCGTTACAGGATTCCTACTTCTATTGGCAGAGTTCCTCTCTGACTCCATCTGCAATTTAAATTGAATATTATATTTATACTAATTGAGAAATAATTAACTATATATTTGGTAGATTTACCTTGAACTCGTCAGTCTCCCACCAACTCATCCAAGAATCCCATACGGAAGCGCCCATCCAGTTCGGTTTCTTCCCCGATTTGTTAAGAGCCGACATTACCTCCCTGTAATTTTTGGCGACCTTCGAATTCCGATGGCCCTAAACCATGGCGACATCGGGCTCCGCCAAGTCCACTTGCCCGTGTACAAAGAGAAAATATTACTAATTGTTCATTTATACTTATTCATATAGTAAAGTGGTATAAACTCACTAGAAAATCCTGCCAGATGGCCTCTCTGACATGGTCAGGGATCTTACTCCACTTTGGCCAGGAATCTGTCATCCTGCTCATATATGATTGCTTGGAAATGCCAAGCACAACTCCTGAGAGCTCCAAATCAAATCCCCTGTGTTAAATATAAAAAAAAATTTAGACAAGTATATATATGTATGAGCAAATTTATATTGTTATCATTTTAATTTTAATACTTATGCTCCATCAGCCTTCGGTTGCAAATATACAAGTGGTCAAGCCGGATGCTCACCACTACTCTCGCCGGCCGAGCGAGAAGAGCTACGACGTTTGGAGCCTGACATAATACCTGTTGGAAGTTTCATTTTTAATTATAGACATAGATAAAATGATGATGATATGTGGTGCATGTAATGATGATGATGATATATATGTGATGTGTGTGCGTGAATAATTGTAAAAATTACCGGATATTACTCAGTCCTCGTCGTTTTCTGATTCAGACTCGATCTCGTGTTCTATATCGTTTTCCTCTACACTCTCAAATGCTTCGACTAATACATTTGTCTCATCATTTAATTGTCCGAAATCAGTTTGATCGTCTGTAATTGTGATTTCAACATTTTCTTCGATATTTGCTTGATAGGCTTGTTCTTCTGGAATATTCTTTCCATCGAATGTAAATCTCGCCTTGGTTTTAAAAACCGCAGACCAATCCGGTTTATCTCTTTTTAGAGACGGATAAGGGGGCGTAATAAACTTGTAGGGCTTGTTTGGCTAGTACAAAAAGATCATAATGCTGATAACGGGAGGTATGTTTTATTTCTATAATATTATAATTTGGATGCACGTTAATACCAGAACCTGGAACATTGCTGAACCAGTTGCAACTAAAAAAAACTTCCTCTGCGGGTCTAAATATGTCAATTGCAAAATCTAGGTTAACACGCCATAAAAATCATGTATATGATTATTAGGATCATCACTGCCTTTAACAAATACACCGGTATTGTTTGTTAATTTTTCAGCACCGTATTCTTTGGTGTTGAATTTATATCCATTAACAAAAAATATTGGATACGTTTTAACTTTCCTTTTCGGTCCCAACGCTAAATGTTTTAATCCTTCATCGACCACATTATTTGTAGGATCACAAACGTAGTTCGAAAACCAAGTAGCGAAATTTTTGCTTAAATCGTCGTTTGGATTTTGTGATTCATAAACATTGCAAACAAAGACATAATATATTGCTTTATTATTAATTTACACATGCAGTATTAAATTAAATTTATCAAAAGTTGTAATCTAATAATTACCTAATAAATGGTGTAACTTATGGACAATTAAGAAGAATATATGTGTGTGTTACATGGTAATCTCTATCATCTAACCATACTTCTACACATTTTCCAGCATGTCGACCATGTTGTTTAAAAATAGATAACATTGCTTCAGAAGAAGAATCTTGTTCAACGGCCTCATCATTACGCGCAACACTTTGAAATGATAAATTCACATGATCATTGAAATAATGAGAGAAAAAGAACGATGCTTCTTCTCTAATATATGATTTGCAAATCGAACCTTCAACTCGAGCTTTTTGTCTCACTTTTTTCTTTAAATGATTTAAGTACCTAATAAAAAATATTTCATATCAATATTGATTTTTAATTATAGTTAAATTAACATTTACATACTCAGTATTAACAACATACCTCTCGAATGGATACATCCATCCATATTGCACAGGACCTCGAAGACGTGCTTCAAATGGAAGATGAACAGGTAAATGCTCCATTACATTGAACAAACCTGGAGGAAATATTTTCTCCAGTTTGTAGAGCAGTA
This sequence comes from Allium fistulosum, assembly GCA_030737815.1. NCBI lineage: Eukaryota > Viridiplantae > Streptophyta > Magnoliopsida > Asparagales > Amaryllidaceae > Allium > Allium fistulosum. The sequence goes on along the minus strand of CM060908.1, from coordinate 608,672,189 downwards.
TAGGGATTTCTACCTCAAGTTTACGAAGACGGTCAACTTTTAACGTAGTTGAACAAAGCTCCTTATAAAATAAACTAAGTTCTGTTATAACCTTCCAAACTTTTACGGGCAATAATTCTTTGAAAGCGACGGGTAACAAATTTTGCATCATTACATGACAGTCATGGCTTTTCATCCCACTCAGTTTTCCGTTCTTATAGTCGACACATCTACGAAGATTAGATGAAATTCCATCAGGAAATCGTAATCCTTCCACCCATTTTAACAGTACTTTAACTTGGTTGTTATCTAATTCATAACATGCTTTGGGTTTTTTAGCGTCATTTGGCTTCATATGAAGCTCAGGACGATTACATATTTCTTCTATATCACGTCTTGATTTCAGATCGTCCTTAGTCTTGCCCTTAACATTCAAAAGTGTATTAAACACATTATCGAATGCGTTTTTCTCATTATGCATCACGTCAATGTTATGACGGATTAAGAGATTTTTCCAATAAGGCAACTCCCAGAATATACTCTGTTTGCACAAATTATGAAACGTCGATTTACCTTGGATTTCAGTTTGCTGCCCGGTTTCATGTATCTTTGGATAATCTTTTACAAGTTCATATATTTCTTCACTTGACCAAATCGTTGGTGGTTGTAAAGTCTCATGTCTATTAGCTATGAAGTTTTTTTGTCTCTTCTAAAAGTATGATTAATATGGAGAAAATGTCGATGACAATCAAACCATGAAATTTTCTTCCCATGCCGTAAAGAAAATGCTCGTATTTCTTCCATACAGTAAGGACAAGCAAAACAACCGGCCGTACTCCAACCCGAAAGCATTGCATATGCACGAAAATCGCTAATAGTCCATAACAAAGAAGCGAACATCCGGAAAAAAAATTCGATACGTCGTATGTTTCAACTCCTTCATACCACAATGTTTTCAACTCTTCGATTAGCGGTTGTAAGTAAACATCGATACCCTGTGTCGGATCATCAGGACCAGGGATGACAATTGTGAGAAACATATATGGAGTTTTCATACACATCCACCGAGGTAGATTGTAAGGTGTAATGATTATAGGCCAAGATGAATATTTAGAACCAAACTGAGAAAACGGTGAAAATCCATCAGTACACAAACCTAGTCTAACGTTACGGCTCTCCGCTACAAAAATGGGATATTTCTTATCAAAATACTTCCATGCTTCTCCATCAGATGTGTGTGTTAACGTACCTTCTTCAGGTGTTCTCACACTGTGCCATCTCATATGATGCGCTGTTATAGATGATGCATATAACCTTTGAAGTCTAGGAGTGATAGGTAAATAATGCATACGCTTGTATGGAACTTCTTTTCCTTTTTTTTTCCTTGGTTTTTATCTTTCTTGATTACATATTTTACAATTCCGAAGACTGACATCATCTTTCCAAAACAACATGCAACCATTTAGACATGTATCAATTTTTTGATACGGCAAACCGAAAGATGACATTAGTTTTTTCACTTCATAATAATTTTTGCACATTAAATTATATGATGGCATATGGCGTTCAGCAGCTTATACAAGAGCCGTAAATCCGGCTTTTGTGATGTTGTACTTTGATTTCATCGCGATGTACTCTGCAGTTGCCGATAATTGAGTGCCGCTAGTACATCCATTCCAAAGAGGTTTCTTAGCAGCATCCAATAAATCATATATTTTTTCGCTCCAACATTTGGTTCCTCTTCGACGTTAACATCGTCGTTATTAATTTCAACAGTAGGGAACATTGATCGTGCTGCATCTTCAACCATATGTTCTATGAGATTCGTCGTACTAACTTCATCACTAATAACCTCTATTGATTGTTCTTCGTTATGTGTTATAATTTCTCCATGACGATACCACACCAAATAATTAGTTACGAAACCATATTGGCGCAAATGAATCCTAACCATATTCGGTACTAAATGCTTCAACAATTTGCACCTACTACATGGACAACGAATTTCTACATCGTTTCCAATATTACTAAAAGCAAATTCGACAAACACATTTACCCCGTTAAGAAAATGTTTACTTATTGAGCCTCCCATTTCTCTCCTTTGATACATCCAGCTCCGATCAATAAAATAATTGACCATTTTTCCTATTGTAAAACCTATGATCAATAGTAAAAAAATTATTAATCAAATTCGATAAACACATTTTAGATTTTACTGTTTTTTATAATGCATTTTTGTTTATATACAAAGTTATATTTCTTGCTATTTTGTTTACATTTTTGTACCTTTTGTGATGGTCGGTTATCCTACTTCCCATTAAAAACACAATAGTAATTACATTTATTAAATCATATCATTATAAATGATTTTCCAAAATTTCGGCAGCGCTTCCCCCGTGTTCCTTGTGTCGTACACATATGCATGTACATAAGGAACAAAAAGGAAATGCCGTCGAAATTTTATGAACCGTTTATAACGATATGATTTACGAAACGTAATTACTTTATAGTGTTTGTAACTTGTCCAATACAGGGACAAATCAAACAAATATTGTATCAGATGAATATGAATATCCGTTTTGCAATAAAAACGAATATTCATACAATGATCATATACAACACTTGTCACACGGGGCCAAAAATTCACTAAGAGATTTAAATTTTGTTTATATGTTACCGTTTTATTAAATATATAAAATAAAGCATATTATGCATTATTTTATTTATATTCTACTATTTTATTAAATATATAGTAAATTATATGATTTTTACTATTTCGCAAAATATATAATTCATGTGTATATATATACTAAATTATATACTAATTATCTAATGCTAATATATTTTGTAAAAGATATAATTCATGTTCGTAAAATAGTCGACTAATTCATGTTTGCCTAATATTTTACAAAACATACACAAAATTATCCTAACTAATCTAACGCTAACTCAAATGCGCATTTACACTAAATTATCAACATATGTATATATGTGCATAATATATATACACAAACAATTTGGACATTTGGATGGTAATAATTGTAATTAGCACTTAATTTGGTATAATAAACAATCAATAGGCCATTAGATACAACTATAACAACAAATTAAACACAAAATTAGCAAAATTTAAAATTTTAGAGTTTTAGACAAAACCTGATTATGGAGTGGAATTGGATGGAGAGAGGCCGCTTGTGTTGATTGATGGCGTCGGAGTGGCTGTCGGTTGCGTGGGGAGGCTGGGAGCAAGAAAAGAGGAGGAGTGAAGGAAGAGGGTGGAGGATTTGGGGTTTTTTGGTGGAGGGGAGGAGAATGAATGTTACTCTCGGCCTGCTGCAGGTTTACACGAATATTTCCAACGGCCGCAAACGGCATTTTTACAACGATTACCAACAGCTACCAATGGCTTGTTAAAAAATAACGAGCCGTTGGAAATTCCCATTGGCGGCCGTTGGAACCCTATCGTGGCTATATACTGTAGTTCTAGTAGTGGTTTAATTAATCTCCCACTAACATGTGTTTTTGCTTTTAAATGTGGTCCATTAGCAAGTAGGTAAATGGGCTCCTCTATGTTGATTTAATTCCTTATTTTCTTCATTCTTATGGCTTCCCATACTTGTGCATGCATATATCCATGAATCCTCTTCTAATTTGCACTCAATTTTCTACAAAATTAAATTAAATTGTGCAAATAAATTTTCTCAAAATAAATGCACACACAAAATGAATGTTTTGATCAAATGTAGATGAGTGAATGATGATTTGAAAACACTTTTGTGTTTTGGTTAAAACATGTAAAAATACCCTAATATGTCCTTTATTTTAATAAAAGAAGATTAAACATGAGAGTAAAAATAAACATTTTTACATGCACATCACTTGTAACGACCTAGAATTTGACCACTTTAAAATATACTATTTAAAGTGATTTTAAATATAAAATATATAACTTTTTATGATTTAAATAATATTAGATAGGATTTGCAAGGAGAAAAATACACAAAAATAGGCATAATTGCTTATATCGACAAAAGTGACAAAATCCTGATTTTAGAAAAGTCAATGGTTAAATAAATTATTTTAATTAATTTATGAGTGTTTATATTTTTAAATAACATTATACAAATTTATTTTTTAATTTGGTTTACATAAATAAATAGTTTAACTAAAACGTCAAAATATGACCGTAAAACATTTTGTCGAAAATCAACGTTTTGTCGATTTAAAGTTGTCGCAACGTTATTGCACCTTTATTTTCTTATACATGAACATATATTCAAATAGTATCAGTATTAGTTAATTCACTAATCAAGTTTACATTTACTAAACATACTTAAAAAATTCTAGAATGTAAGTAACAAAAGGTAAGCATAAAATGACAAAAAGTGTTATAAAGGTCAAAAGGTAAACATTAAATCAAACAAACATAATTATTATATTCTTTACTTATCTCTTAAGTGAAAGTGACATAAAGTAATGATTTGAAATGTGATGCTAAGTATTGAAAAAATTAGTTTGCTTAAAGTATAAGAAAAGGGTATTTTGACCTTTTTACAAAATATTATTTTAATCCAAATTTTATTCTATAAACACCTACCACTTCTTTCACAAATTACACACACTTTCCATTCTTCTTCTTCTTCTTCTTTTTCTAAGCTTTCTTCTTCTTCTTTCTTAGAGCTTTAATGGCTTCCATGCTAGCTTAAAATAATAACGAAGTTCTGTCGAGAAATCGGAAGTTAATAGTCCACTTAAGTTTGAAATTAAGATAGCGGAGCTATAGCGGATTTCAAGAAGTTTCGGAAAGTAGTAGCGAAGCTATAGTCAAATTCGTTGTAACAAAGTTAGATCAAAAAGCAAATTTTTGTAAGAAAACTCTATCTCTTCTCTACCCTTATTTTTTATAATGTTATGATATGCTTTTGTAATTGTTGTGTTGCTTGATATTTTGTTTGGATGGTTAATTAAGTATTTTAAAATTTAGAAGTAAAATACTTAATGGGATATACGGAAATGACTAGTACACGTGTTTCGTCTGTGAGATCCAAGGAGACTTGGGCGAGGGACGAAACATTTCGAAGGGAAAGCCCGGATGCTCCAAAATAAATATCAAACCATTTTAACCCAAGATAAAATAAAAAATGTTATAAATATTTGATAGAATGAAGCGTTAATTATCATTTATTATTATTTTTATTTCATTGATTGATTTTTTGAATTAGGCTCGACCAGTTTATGAGCACTGATTATTATTTATTGATTGTTGAATTTACACGACCATTTACGAGCGATTAATTATCCATATGCATGGGCTGAGTAGAAAACAATTGTAGGCTAACACCTTGTGATTTATTTGACAATTTGACTAAAAGGTGTTTAGCGATAATGTTGGTTCATTTAATTATTATAATTGGTTATAATAATTTAACTTAAATTTAATGAATTATTTTGAAAATTGGTTTTCAAGTTGAAATGTTATGAAATGTTTTCCTTTAAAAGGAAAAAAGAGATATTTGAGAATAAATATTTTGAAGTGATTTTATATAAAAGTGGTTTGTATAAAAAATGATTTTATAAAAATGTTTTATAAAACGGAAAGTATTTCGAGGACTAAACCCGATGGTTTTAAGATGATTTTTGAAAGGATTTGGAAATGAAAATCATTGTAGATTAGAAGTATTTGTAATTATTAGTGTAAATGATTTTTTCATTTTGGGATATAAAATGATTTGTTATGTTACCAAAGATTCGGGTAACCCGTAACTAAAAATGTGGGCAAGGCAGGTGCAGATGTTCTATAGCCTCAGTATAGTCCACTCTGGTTGAAGAGGGATATACATATCTATACTTATTTTTTGGAAGGCTGGGATCCAGTTGCCTTGTTATTGGGAGAAACCTCCCGATCTGGTTGCATATATTTTGATTTGCTTTTACAGTAGTATTTTGGGATTTTCAAATAAACATTTCAAAAGTGATTTGTTTTAAGATCCCGAAGTAAAGTATAGTTTGATACAAAGGATGTATATATTATTATTTCAAATAATTTGAAATGAAATCCGGAGTTTGGTCCAAAGAGATTATTTTCGAAAAGAATTATATTTTGAAAACAATAAAGTTAATTAGATTTTGGAAATCTAAAATTTAAGCCTAAGTGGGTAGTTTTGGGAATTGCGGATTGTTTGTTGCATCGTAGGCTCCATGAATCCTATTTGCGGTAGGAGAACTACGTTAGTTAGATCCTGTATCTAATTGGGTATCCAATTAGATAGGGGTACGTAGGCAGTCACAAGTAGTAGTGATGCAGCCCCAATAATAACATAACATTTTTCTGTTTGTTGTTTGCTATATATCGTGTATTGATGTACTTTTCCTGCTTACTATTTTATTCAATATTTGACATGTTTATTGAGTTAGTAGGAATGATTATTACTATCTCTCTCATCAGAGTTGTGCAGTGGTAGATTTATTTGTATTGGATTTTGTATGTGTTAAAGCACACATAGTAGATTAAATTGGTTACTCTGATAACTTGTAAAATTAAAATCGTATCCTATATATTTTATAGCGTTGAATATTTATCAAATATTGTGTATTAAGTTGGTAGTTTTCATTCGAATTTTAGAACACACAGATTTTTCGGCGATTTTGACTAGTCCGAAAATCTGGATCGTCAAATCACTGATCTATTGTCGATATATCTCATATCGCTCCTTAACCGATAATTTTTTCCAAAATATTGCTTAAAACATCGTTACCGATATATTGTCCAATATTTGCAGACATATCGTTCTGGTATTTAGTGTAAAATCCCTTATATTTTGTAAGAATATCATTCATTATTATATGCCTTAGAGAAAATAAATTTACAAATATGTCTTCACATTCTCAATATTTGTTTTTAGTACATGGTGAATGACAATACAACAAAATCCCAATGAACTAAATTTTTTAGTTTTAACCATAATTTTTTAATCTATTTCATTCATCTTTTAATAAAGAAAACTCTATCTACTAAATTATTTATTTGTTTTATTTCATGTGAAGAACTTACCACTAAAAACTATATTTCTTAAGAGCTACTTCTCATTTTATTTATATTTTTTATTAACCGTGTCTAATTAGTAAGTTAGGTTATGAAAATTGATTTTATTAGTTATTATCATGCACCACGAACTAAAACTTTCAAGAGTGATAAAGTTATATGTTTCAAAAATCGATAAAGAACGAGCTAGAAGTTGTAATCAATGTCAAATCAACTTTAGTTATTTGAGAAATCAAGTGAAAATGAAAAAAAATATACATATAGAAAAAATTGCAAATTAATATAGATGATTAGATGACTTAAAAAACGATCACAGTATAAAAATGATTAAAATAATAAAAATGCACATTATAATAATTTCACGATTTTTATATGCTTATTTTATGACTTTGAGTTTAATTGAATATCCCGGTAAACATATTGTAATCTATAAACTATATTCAATCACTCTTTAATAGTAATTTGGCAATATGGATCCAAATATTTAAAAACATGACCTCATTATAACATTATAAAATAGTACAAAATGGTTTATAACATATTCTACACATGTCTGATATATCACCGATATTATCACAATATTTTAAAATATCTCATATCGATACTTGACCAATACGTACTCGATATTGATATTAACTACTTAGTTTATAGGCTACCAAAACCAACAATCCGTACTTTGGTGAACTTGGAATTTTGACTTAGCGAAAATTCAGGCCCATTAAGGTGCGGTTTGTCACATTTGGTATCAGAGCTTAGGTTAATCGATCATAGAAAATTAGGATACGTTAAGTGAACATATTTTTATTTCTACTATAATTATACATCTATACTATATTATTATTAGTGAGTTCAATTTCAAGCTCACACAGGCCCCCTTGAAATTTGGCAACTGAACAGTCGCATTTTTAATTTCTTTATATTCCAAACTTTAAAATGTGATAACTTTTTCTACATTGATTGGATTTAAGAATCCTTTTCACTATTAAATCTCAAATTTAATTTGCTTTCCAATGATATCCATTGTTGATAGCTAAAAATAAATTTTTTAAAGTCATAATTTTATATAGCAGCTTTAATTGCACAATTATTTTGTGTCACCGCTGTGTACCGCGTTTCTGTAACAGCATTATTATGATGATCATAAACATTACATAGTAGTTTTACCTAGATTATTATAATGTATTTATTATCTTTTAACATATTTGAAAGGAATATTTTTTTTGAATTATACAATTATGGTTGCCTTTGAATATTGTAACTACATTATGTAATAAAGTAATAATCTTGATTGTGTTTGATAGTATTCAAACTTAGTGCAGTTATAATTTAACCCCATCAAAAAATGGTGTAATAATTTATAGGCATTTTTTGAATTAATTTAACTACGTTAGCATTTTTTTATTGCATTTACTATTGATGATTTTGACTATATTTGATAATTTTATTCAATTTTAAAACAGTTATAAATTAATGAAATTAAGAAAATGCAATTATAATTTACCAGCAAGTTTTGGGTAAATTTAACTATATTTGAAGATTTTTAACCACATTTATGTGATGAAGTAATAAATTTGGCTACATTTCAGGAATTTATTCAATCTTAATACAATTAAAATTTAACTACATTAATAAAATGCAGTTATAATTTAATGACAATTTTGAATTATGCATGGTAGAAATTGAATATTTTAGCTATATTTATGTGATGCAGTAATAATTTTGGTTGTACATGATATTTATTCGAGCTTATTGTAGTTAAAATTTAAATGCATTAAGAAAAAGCGGTTATTATTTTGCAGTATTTTTGGAATTAAGCAATTATTATTTTTGAATATTTTAACTGCATTTGTGTGATGCAATACTAATTTAGCTGTAGTAATAATTTTGTTTGATGTTAATGATAGTTATTTAACCGCATTATGAAAATATAATTGAAAACTGAATTTTGATTTTTGATAGCTTGAGATGATTAAATGATGACTTCACATAATTAAAGCTTGATTCAACCGTGCAGCTCAGCGTTTAAAACATTGCTTCCAGGTTTGATGACATAATTTGGCTAAGTTTACTCAATTTCATTTACAATTACGATGATCAATAATACAATAAGCATATAAGTTGTTATATTCGGGCTTAAGGTAGATGCACAGTTTAAGTGCTGGGTCAAAACATGTGTTGTAGTGAGAATAATGTTGATAACAACCTAAAAGAGTTTATTTTTTATTTTTTGCAGTAAATTCTAAAATCACTTGCACCACCACCATTGGAAAACTTCTTGAAAACAATTGATGAATGTATCTTTGAATAGATGATTATGTAGTCATAGTTTGATTACTAGATATAGTTAATAGGTCAGACGAGCAGTGAGAGAATTTAGTAATAATACTGCATCAATGACACTTTTGCCTTTTTTGGCTGCAGGTACAAATACCTTCAATGGTTAAAATAATTGACTGATGTAATGCATCTATTAAGGCCAAGAAAACATCACCTATTTGCGCTCAAGCCAATATCATACACACGTTGCTACCAGTTATTTCTGAGGCTAAAAAATGAATGGACTTCTCACAATTGTTCTCTTCTGTATGTTTTGGATATTTTCAAATATTGGTTACTACGACCAGCTGTATGCCGTGTTTTGTACCCTTCATCGACATAGATTAGATTCGGTGAACAATAGTAATTTATATTGGAACCCATGTTATTTTCTTATTGCACCATCATTTCTATTTCAATTGAATCTTCTGTTTTACTACTTTTCCCCTGTACTACATCTGTTGCTTTTTTCTTTTTTCTTTTGCTCCCTTTTTTCAACTGTTGACAAATACTTTTCCTGACTGTTTACAAATTTCATCCTATTACTATATTTCTCCCCATTGCAAAAAACTTTTGTTACTCTTATTTAATTGAATCGAACTGCACTGTGTCTTTGTGTCTGCAGTTCACAGTGAATACTTCAACTATATCTATGCACATTGAAGCAGCTGTGTAATTGCAAAAGCAACAACATTGGCGTTACATGCCACAGTGAATATATCTATGCATTAGTGGATAAATTTTTAACACATTATCCTCTAAATAGTTTGTGAACTTTAACATATTCACTGTAATTGTTTTGTTCGATTTTTATTATGATTATCATAACCAAATATATCTATGTATTCTTTATCCTACCAAATTGTTATTCATGATGTAACACTATCGTTCAACAATGTTTTTTCATTACCACCGTATTAAATTTCTTATACATTTGGATATGACCTATGCAACCACAATATTTTTTCAACATCCGTGTGCGAAGCACGGGTTCGAACTAGTATATTATATACACCAAATTCTACGAATTTCAACTATAGAAGTAGTTGCAATCATATTTTGAAAATATGGACAATGCGCCTATGAGTTGGAACAGTGGATGAATTTGAAGATATACACCTATCTCAATTACTCCATGGAAAGTATGTCATATTGGAAGTCACTGACTTAAGAAGAGCATGAACGCGACACATAGAAGGGTCCCTAAAGTTGGATGGTACGTGACTCCCTTGTTGGGCCTTGGTTGCCCAATAGTTGTAGATCCCCGCCAAATTGCTGATTGATGACGTACATTAGATCCAGATAAAGGGAAAGTAAGACTTTATATGTTGCAGATATCCGGAAGTAAGAATTTGATAAGTTCCAGAAAGAAGGTGTGTGGTAATCACTCCAAGGTGATAGCCGTATTTTTATATTCTGGGAGAAAATAAGTCAGTAGGTATAAAAAAAGAAAAGCCCAAAGAAGGGATAAATAAAAATCCACTCTGAGTCCGATCCCATATGAAATAATTTAATATGAAAGTTAAAATATTTTAATATAAAAATTAGAGAAAAATATATAAATAATATATTTAAAATGATTTTCCAAGGATTTACTTGAAAGTAGAGAAACCTTATTTTTGAAAAATAAGTAAACATTAAATTTTTGAAAAAATAAAATATCCACATTTTAATTAAACAAAAAGTTCTAGTAAAAATTAAAATTAACTAAATCGAAAACTTCGCTAAATGGGTTTTTATAAAAAGTTATTTTTTTGAAAAAATAGTAGACATATATAGCTCATTGATTTTTTTAAAATGAAAATTTTTAAGTTGTATAATTTTTTTTATAGGTGGACAATAGGAAGTGGTAAAAGTTTTAAATGAGGTAAATAGAATGGAAAGGGGACATGAACTCGAAAACAAAGCAGTAGGTGAACGTACTATAATAGTTCAATAAATAAGACAGTAAACTTAGAGAAAAGTTAGATAAGGAGAAGCCATATAAATAAGAGTAGTTTAGGTAGAATAAAGTTAAATAGTAGTAACATTATGAAATATAAATAGAAACAATGCTAGAAATTTATATAAAATAGTGTTAGTAATTAGAAACAATATAGAAAATTAAAAGAAAATAGTGGGTAGTTTTCACAAATAAGTGCAGTAATTGCACATACCTTTTTAGAAGTCCCCCTAATATGTTATTAGAACCTCCACTTAGGTTGAAAGTGGAAGTAGCATGAGTATTTGAAAATTTGTAGGATGGAAGTTGTCCTTGTCTACTACAGTTTTTAGTTCAGGTTATAAAAGATGTTTTATAAATACTGTAAAGTGAATTTTTGAAAAAAAACAGTTTGGTATAAAAATTGAGTTTTTGAAATACAAAACTTAATAAACTGTTTGAGTTAAAATCCAATTTTAAAGAAGTAAATCTTTGTCGTGAAAAGGTGTTGAAGGAAAAATTAATTTAAATGAAAAGGAAAGGAGCTCTTTAAATTAAATTGCTAATATTTTCTTTTGGACTTGACGAATAAGCATAATTCAAAAAATTCTAAATTATAGTGTTAAAAGTTAAGATATCAAGTTATCTTTGAGTTTAATAAAAAGTTTCTAAGCTTGTACTTTTAAAGTTAAAAGTTTTGGGATTATGTACTTCATAATTGCGAAGTTTTAATTTTAGAAAAAGCGGCGAAAACAAACCAAAATTTTAATATGGAGCAGATATGGATGATTGCCTAGGTAAGACGGTATAAAAGTAAAGGCTATGAATAAAATAGTTATGAATGCTCATAGAATAGCAATAGCGTACCCCTATTGGATATAAGAAAGATTGGTATAAGCCTAGGAGTGTTTCATTAACATGTGTGAAGACCATAAAGAAGACCCCATAAGAAAATGGAAAATGGTATCAAATGATATTTTTTGCAAGTTGTAGAGTATACCTACATGAAGGAAAAAAAGATAAGGAAAGTATACACTAAGAATTGAGAATACTATCAAGAGATTTGGATTAAGAGAAGATAGTAATACATTTGGCTATAATGATTGAAGTAGTGGATGAACCTTACTTATTAGTAGCCAATAAGGAAAGTTTAGATACGTGGGTTACAATAGAAACAAGTTAGAAATGTACATTTAATTCAACTAAGAAGTGATAAGGCCACAACATCATTAATGTCAGTTGATGTTGAAGGGTAGCTTCCAACAATTGTTTCTTTTAGGTTTGGGTTGTAAGCATTAGTTGTTTCTATTTGTATAAAATACGTACGATGTTATGAGAAATGTTCCTTTCTATTTGTTTCTAGATTGTTCGCTATATTTATTGGGAAATAGTATAAATAAGAAAATCTCATAAAGAACACTTAACTAATGCAAAATAAATAAATAAAAAACTAGAAGTTTATAAAATAAATTAGGAAATTTATTAAATTAATCAGCAAACGAAAAGTAAAGTTAAGTCCCAATAAGTAGTAAAAAAATTTAGGGAGATAAATTTTAGCAAGCAACGGACATGGAAAGGTGGCTGCGTAACCACGGGTCACTATCCCTATGCCTTAAAAGCTAAAATTTATAAATAAACATGTGTGCGATTGTTGTTCTAATTTAAAATTAAAGGTTTTAGAAATTTGAAAATTTACCGTATAGTAGAAAAAAGAAAATCATTGACGTTAACTCATTGACTAAATTCCGACTGCATAGGATGCGTCTTAGTTTGTTTTGAAAAGATAAAACAAATACTTTTGAAAAAAAATCTTTGATTTTTAAAGAAAATGTATTTGTAAAATTTTTGAAAAAAAATTAAGTTTTATTTTTAAATTTTCTAACCATTTCAAAAAAATTAATTAGACAAGATTTTGAACGAAAAAGTGAGAATTTTGATTTGAAATGCCATATGCTTAGCATATGGAAAAAATTAACGGGTTAGCAAGTATGAGTTTATTATGTAGCAGAAGTGACAGTAAAATAAAAGATAGTTAGTGATAAGGGAAAAAACTTTTTTAGCCTTGAGATTTCTTTTTCCATACCTTGTTGATAGGTAAGCAAAACTTGTTTTAAAAATAACTCTATTTTAAAATTTTAAAAGTAAATTTCCTAATGTGGACTATCCTTGGAAAAGTTCGAAAAGAATTGGGGACGAAAGAGAAGGTTCCAAGATACAAAGGAATAAGCACACAAGAGAAGGATGGAAATATGGAATTCTTTATCTAAACCTTTTTCCGACATAAGAATATAGATTTAGAAACCAAAATTTTAAAATTTTAGATGCTAGAAAATTTTGTATGATAGGTACTGGATGGTGGAGATTGGATGCAAAATTGGTTGAACTATTCTTCTACTCATAGAGGTGTAGGAAAATTTGAATGCAAAAACAAAGATCTTGATCTTCAAAATTTTCTTTCATATAGAATTGCCTGTATATATATAGGTTATTTGCATCATATTTTCAAAATTGTTTTAAAAAGATGCATTCATATAGGAGGCGCCAATTTAGAATTATTCAACATACATGTCATATACATTGTGATATGTCGTGCACTTATACACTATTGGTTGCAAAATTGGTTGCACACTAATTGCTTGGTAAGCTTAGACTGGTTGCCTATTATGTTATATTATTTAGTTCTTGAGGAATTTCGAGGACAAAACTCAATTGGGGGAGGGGGAGGGGAATGTAACACCCCGTAGAATAAAAATAAAATTGATTAATAAGTAATTATTGAAGCCCAAAATAGAATTTTTGTAAACGTCGGAGTTTGGCTACGAAACTTACATAGTTGGGTTCATGTCAATTTTTTGATCAATTTTCATATATAAAGTTTTACAATGAAAGTTCGAACGAAAAAGCTATTTACGTTTGAATTTTTCGGATAGAAATCAATTTAGAACCAATTTTGAAATTGAATATTAATAAATTAACATTTAAATGAGTATTATGTATAAATATTAACGTTAAATATAAATGTCAAATATGGGCGCTCAATCAAATTTAATTTAATTAAAAAAGTGTGTATGTAAATAAATTGGATGCAAAAACAAATAAGTATCAATAACTTATGTTAATATAAACATTAGGCGTAAATCTTATCATTAAAGTAATTGACTATGTTAAATCTAATCAAATAAGAGTTTAGAAGGAAATAAGTAAACGAGAATTAATTATCATTGAAACAAACGTTAATAAATAAAAATATTAATGTTAAGGATAAAAAATCAGGAAATAAATGGTAATAAATTAACGTTTGTTAACACTAGCAGAAACTTAACGTGTAAGCAAGATTAACGTTAATCATAGTAGAGCAAAAATTGCATGAAATAAATGTAATTAATTGACATTAACTCCACTTAATGTTTACTTAATGTGGAAAAAAGAAAAGAATTAATTAATGTTAATCAATCAGGCGAAAATGGTATTAGATTACATATAAAAGGAAGTGAATTAACACATGAAGAAAATGCACAACAAATTGATCCCTTACTACAACCGGTCGACTGCCGGTAAAGGGGTAGCGGTCGACTGCATGTGAACTGGCTACTGTAGGTTGAACTTAGGCCCAACCGTCTAGATTTAATAAATTAAAATCTAATGAATGGAATTGATTCGTACACCTATAAATGCAGCCCTAATCTCTCACTTTTCTTCTCATATTTTCTGAATCAAAGAGTGAACCTCTGCCATTTTCTTTTATCTACAAATTCTAGGGAATATAGAAATTACAAATTAGCATACCGAATATATATATGTGTGTGTGTGTGTTGAGAATAGCGAAAAATAAAACAGAAGAAAAATGAGTGGTAAGTTAATTCAACAAAGAATAGGTAAATCCAAATCCAAATCTAAATTAAATTCAAATCTTCTCGAATTTAAATTTCTAATATATATATATGCTTGCGGTACATATTTCGATAGGTAGAAAAAGGGATTTAAATATAAATAACAGGGTTTCGATCTGAGGATTTGGAAAGCTAAAAAACAGAGTGAGAAATTATATGTTTTTATATAATCACTACAAGAAATTTTATTTTTTGTAGCGCTCAAAAAACGCTACAAAAACTTTTGGTGGCGTTTTGATAATCGTTACGAGAAAACATGCCACTAAAAATCCATGATTTTTTGTTGCATTTATTTTAACGCCACTATAAATGCATTTTTGGCAGCGTTTTTCAAACGCCACCATAAATCTTTCTGTAGCGTTTAAAAAACGCCACCAAAAGATTTTTTGACGCTACTAATAGAATTTCCAACTTTACCCCTGTTTTACGGTTGCATTTACTCAACGCCACTATATATATTTCGGTAGCGTTTTTGAAACGCTACTAAAAATTGTTTATTATTTTACACCATTTTTTCATGCTATTATTTCCTGTTAATGATCTATTTTGGTTCTATTATATCAATCAACAATCACTCACATAATCATCATATTCAAATAAGTTAAAAAACACATTAACCATATAATCAAATAAAATATCCATAACCATTTCAATACATTCTTATTCCTTTTGAGATAAATGTAACACATGATTCTTAATTCTTATTGTTATTGAATTGAGATTCTTATTCCTATTGTACAGATAATTATAAGTTTACATTCTCACACTTGATATACAAAAAAGAAACAAATTACTTGGATCATGCAGCTGACATGATACAATCAATAGCTTGCTTGCAGATTCCAATCATCATGGCCTCAGGTCCATACACCTGCAATCAAAAACAGATCCTTTAAAATTGACATAAAACGAGAATAAGAAGGATAAAGAGTAGTTGTCAAATAAAATACTGAGTATATCTTATCAGGATACATATCAAGCTGCTAACATGTGCATGATACATATGCCACTGCATGTCATACTGTATCTTATATCAATTACTTTGTTAACAAGGTAATGTTTGACAAAAACGTAAGCAGAGTAGGGTTGGTATATTTCGAAATTAATATGAAGAAAGTTGCACATAACTCAATATTACATGGTTCTATGTATCAAAATTTTGATAGATTAAGTTGTACCGTAGACTTTAAACCACGCAATTTAATAAGAAAAATAATAATTAACTCTGAGTTCATAATAACAATCATAGATTAAACAGCATTAGCAAATATAGCAGGGAATGTCATTACTTACACTAGTAGAATAAAAAGAAATATATCAATTTGATCAAGTATTGCACAATGGAAGACAATATCAGGATAGGTTCAGTACTCAAGGATCAATTAAAGTATATGGATTCAAGTTTGGACTTGAGTCAAAAATTGAACATGCAACTTAACTTAATATATGTGTGTTATACTTTGTAACAGCTACAAAGCTAATTTGATGCAGAGGAAGGTATCGCTTATTATATGTATGGGTCATAAAATATATATATATATATATATATATATATATGGATATAATGAAAAAATGATTAGATAAATTTGCTTCCCCCATGTTTTTAGTAACACAGGTTACACAACCATATGAGAGACCCATCATCCATTCCACCATGTAATACAAAAATATACAGGTTGGTTATAAGGAATTTAAGCATGTTACATATAAGATTCAAATATTTAACACAATTAATTACTCACCTCAAGAGGAACGCCAAGTTCCTCACCCAAAGCCCTCATTTTTGCTAGACCAGTTTGATAATTTGGACCCCCTCTTCGAACAAAAATATTCATTCTTGATGCCTTTAGCTTAGCCTCCTGCATGAATAAAATTTATACAAGCTTATTTTAAAAGTGTTAATAGGGTTGTAGGAAAAAATTTGAGCAATTTCTTCTTACCTTTTCCCTTATTTATACCTTGAACCTTTTTATCCCCAATTATCAACATTAACATTTACATGGTTTTGATCTCACAGTTTACCGGTATTTGGATTAAATATGGTCAACCGTACAGAAAATATAAACTGAAATAAATGTATAGGTCTAAATCATGTACTTTAAATGTACCTTTAAGAAGTAACTCAAGTGATATCAAATTTGCATACTGTCCTCTGGCAATTAGATAACTTTGATAGTACTACTTCTACCAAAGCATCAAACCCGTTGTACAAAACAAAAAAATTTCTGTCTATAAAACTAAGATAGTCTTTTCAGCCTCTTTACTCAGTGCTGAACGTTTCAAATGAGAGGGATGTCATGTTATAAGTTACAGGAAACAAACAACTTTCAGATACCGATAAAAGGCGAACTAAATTTATCAGGTAATGCTTATAATGGTAAATAAACTTGCATAATCCACAAAATGATCCCAGTAGTCATATCAGTAACCAGTTTTCTGAATTCTAACCACTGATTATGTAACTCTTA
Source organism: Allium fistulosum (assembly GCA_030737815.1). Lineage (NCBI taxonomy): Eukaryota > Viridiplantae > Streptophyta > Magnoliopsida > Asparagales > Amaryllidaceae > Allium > Allium fistulosum. The sequence continues at coordinate 608,654,573 of CM060908.1, read as the reverse complement.
CAGTTGTACCCAAAAATAAAAGTTAAATACATTCCGTAAATAGTCTGTCGACACCAGACATACTAAAAAAATTACAAATTTGTAATGTCAGACGACAGATGTAAGTCACATTATTTTAGAGCTTCGGGTGCTTAGTGTTTGCCTAATTTGAAATTTCCAGGCTCAAAGTAGTATATTCCAATAAAAATAAAAATGAATAAATAAAGGAAAAATCAATTGTAATAAGATTACCTTGACCGGAAAATATGCGGATCTATAAGCCATATGATCTCTGCCACACAAAGGAGGATGTTCCTGCCTCATGTGCATCTCCAAGTGATTAAAGAAATCAACATCCTCTCTAGATGTGAATGCAAGTAGTGCGCCTAAGCTTCCCATAACAGTTCCATAAATAACACATTCACCACCACCAGGTACTAATGAAGCTTTTTGCAATGATGTGACTACATCTCCTACATGAAACCGAACAATCTCTTCTATTTTATTGGGAGCACCATTCAATTTTCCTTGTTCCCATTTTATTTTACCGCCTGTTGGATCTTCTTCGATTTCATCAGACAAATCTTGTGGTAGCCTTGCAAAATAAATGTTACCAAACTTGTCAGCACCAGCCATGGTGTCAAAATCAACATGTTATGCTGCAGTTAACCATCTTGGAACAGAATCATCTGCAAATATATATAGTTGGTTTTCGTCTCGTCTGTACTTGCAATAATGGAATGACTGCAATTGAATTGGAAAAGCAATTAGCAATCTGAGAAAGCGAATCTAACATGAAATGGAAATGAAATCAATCGACATACAGAAATCAATCCTCTCTCTATGTGTGAGCGCGCGCGTGTCTGTATACACACGTGATCGGACTGCTACATATGCAGTGCAAATAACTAAGCCAAGACGGTCAATAGCAGTTTGCACGAATCAAATGAGAAGTTTAATGTATTCTGCAAATACTTCCATGTTCTGGTATATTCTTATCAAGCACAATTTTATTCACTGGCACATACTAACTTTCCACTTAAAAGTGTGTTCTACAATCACAGTTTAACCTCAGCGAGTGAAGGATGAAGATAAATTACGATCTTTATGATACACCGAGTTCCACTTATAAACAAGGATCTGAGGTATTTTACATTATAAATACAACTAATGAGATATCAATATATTAAAATACCCATGGAAGGAAATACTAAAATGTAAATTGGTTCTTTGGAAAACGCACTGGATTGAAACCCAGTCGTGATTCGCAAGAAAGCTCCCAATGCCGCTGCCAAGAAAGATGAGAAGGCTGTCAACACTACTAGGTGCAGTGGCGTGAAGATCAAAATTCTTAAAAATGAATTACCTTCTAGTACTCTCGGTCAATGTAGAATTACCTTCTAGCAAACAAAAAAGTTTTCTAGTTCAAGAGCATCCAGATAAGAGCAAACAAAAATGAATTAAAAATAGGATCGCTAAACTTCTTTTTGCCAGTAAAATCCAAGGACACGAAAACCAGATCTAACTAAAATATGATAAAACAAATGGTCAAACTAAAATGAATTACCTTAGTAGTTTTCTCAGGTAGTAAGATACGAGACGAAGTTTGAGAAGGAGGAACGATTTTTTCAACTAAAATTCAGTTGAACGCGGAAACTAAACGTTTCGCCATTCTCTACTTTTCAAAGGTAAAAAGAGGGAGATGGTGCCGGATTGGAAGAGGATTTTGGGAATATCAGATAAGGAAGATAAGGGATTTTGGGGACGAAGACGAGGGTTAGGGATTGGAAGACAGAGACATTGTTTTGTTCCCATCGCAATTTTGAGAGGGGGAAAAAGTGGCGTGAAAGAAATTTTGAGCGGCCACGGAAAATTTTAGCAAAATATAGATAAATAATTGGCGGGACCAATTAGCAGCGTTTCATCGTTTCATTTTATATTCTAAAATGACCAACGGCGGCATATACCTAGAAACGCAACCAACTAATGCAACCAAAAATAAGTTTTGTTGTAGTGAATATTGGATTTATATCATTGTAAATCTATTCCATGTATGCCAAAAATATAATTATGTTGGAGTTTTAGGCTTAAAACATATACATGTAATGAATTTGAAAATGATGCATACATATTCTGTGAATGGTTAACTTTATTTAAATACTGTATGTACTTGAATTTGAAAAGTAAGGGTGAAAGTAGTCCCTAAGTTAATAAACTGAATAACAGTTCCAAATCAGTTGGTTAAACAATATATGTTTGCAATATGAAATAAAAGTTATTAATTGAATTGAGATTCAAGTAGTGTTTTAATTCATTGGAATGAAGTGTGTGGTAATGTAAATTTCTATAAATTATCTAGTGTTATAAATATGAATAAATGTGTAACGGTTAAATAACAAGGAATATGCCTAAAAGAAAGAGATGTACGAATAAGGGATGTATATTGTATTTTGTACTGTCTATTTCAATAATAAAAACAAAAGGATAACTCCTGTAATTCCTAACGTAATACAAATCCCCGTTCTGGATAAGTTATAGAAGTTTATAGTGTTAACAATTCATTTGTGGAAAGATCTAATTCTGACGCATTTGAATGCAGAAACTCTTAAGTATAAACTAAAGAATTGTAAGTAGTGATAATAATGACAGTCAAAATGTAAAACTAATATATGCAATAAAATACAAGTTAGAACTTAAACAATAAGCGACAAATGTTGGGAAAGTAATGGCATGTGTTAGTAATAAGGTTAGTAACCAAAAGAAGATGGTAAGGGTAATGACTCGCCTTTTCGAACACCAAATGTCGACACTAATACATCCACCGTATTCGTGTGCCAAACACTTATGTGCCGGAAAGACCAATTGTTAGGGTGAACATAAGAGAAAAGGAAATAGAACAAGGAAGAAGGAACACAATATCAAAATCTCACAGTGGAACAAGCATATATAATATCAAAGATAGTATAAACTGTCATTCTAAGATATAAAGTATTTCAAAGTTAAAGTAATTATCCTGGACAGTTATAACAACCTGTCCTCGCAAATGTTGATGATACAATAATAATGTAGTGGAAATAAATACTATGGTAGGAAATCATCCAGCTCATCTCTAGAAGCTCGAAAACATCCATGGCTAAATCTGGAAATATACACGGGGTTGACCCGAGCATATAACAAAATAACACCCGGATCAGTCTGGTAAACCAGTGTGAGAAACTCATATCATAAGGATTTATTATATTTGTAAAACCCTTCAAATAGGATATCTCATAAGACCACACAGTTAATAAACATTGACGGGCTTTCACCTTACGATAACCAAACCATTTCTGTTTAATATAATAATGTTCAAGGTGTGGAATATAAATAATCACATAGCCGTGATGCATGTGAGTGTACATCACAACAATAATAGGTATACAATCACAACCGCTAAGGCGCATTCGCTAATTATATAAAATTTCCATGGAGGTATCCTTGGTATTTCGAGAATGATCCCCCTGCACAAGGATCAGAGATATCCTTCCGAGCATCTTATATCTCTAGATAAAATATACTATAAGAAAACATAGCTGGTCCACGCCCGAGCACGTGGCACCGGATCACATCACTCTCGCATGCATATCCGTAAGTATCACTAGAGTGTAGTGCCTACACCCTTTAAGTTAGCTAAACCCCATAGGCTTTGTCCCCTATCTATGGTTTTTGTCATTACCGATGGCGAAGTCATGTTCAGCATCCCAGCACATGAGTTACAACTCGAACAGATCTTCCACACGATCTCCAAATCAAACAGATCTCAAAACTGCACATGGATTCCCATACCTTAATAAATCATGAATCACTACATGGATTCGAGCATCGTGAACAAATCTCGACTCTCCACATAGGTTCCCCGCATAAGTCCTCCAATAAATGATAACATTGTATTCTCTCTTGGAATACTCCTCAAGATAGGCAGTCCTACACGATAGCATCATCTGAAATGTTAATGCTGACCTTTTCCTTGGACATAACCTTAGGATAGACAGTTCAACTCTATAACATTCCACTTCCAAACCGCTTCCAGAATATAGATCTTGTATATGGTTTTAAAGTGGTTTCGGGTTCGAGTCATCTCTTATAAGTACACTCTTCCAACTTACCGGATTCTTCAAAACTAATCGATGAATTTCCTGTAAACTCAACCTCATTTCTTTTGAAAATAAACAGACAATACATAAGAGCGAAGATCACCTCCTAACCATTTGAGCAGACGGATTTCCTTATCATTTGTCCTACAAGAGAAAGATGAGTTTATACGTACAGTATAGCATTTCCTAAGATAACTGTATCGTATAGCACTCGTCTTTATTCTACATATTCCTGAAGTTATATTTGGACAATTTCGATAGTCAACTAATCGGCTATCTTGGACAAGATGTTTGTTTGTAAATGGAAACCAAGTCTAGTATGCTTTCCATAAACAAAGAACATACAAAACACTATCAAGTCACACAAAGTATGATTAAGTTACTTAAGTAACTCCTAATCCCTTCCATTTATTAAACCTTTTATATATTAAAAACCCCTTTATTAGTAAACTTGTTTTACCTAATAAATTTCTTTCTTTTTCCAAAAGATTCGTACTCATAATTTCCTTCAAAATATCAATTTTAAGGATCTAAGTATTTTCGCAAATCCATTCAAAAGGTTTAAGACTAATGTTACTTAAACATCGTCACTACAAACCATGACCATTTTGCTTATGCTTATATTTAAATCATTCTTTTAAAGATCTATATACATCCATAAGTATAATGAAAAAGGGTTAAAGATGAATACTATTAACACATTGTCACAACAAACTCAAAACCATTCCATACTTGTATTATCTTTAAAACATTTGTTTTAAATATCTAAGTTCATATTTAGTCAAGTTCAGCATTTGACAAGTTAACTCTCAAGTTCTAAAAATGATTGCTGATAGAAATCATGATTCTTACACTTAACTCTTCTGACATTCCAACTTAACCACTCTTCGTTCAAGAGTGAAGCCAGGTAAGTTAGAGCACTAGTTACATCAAAGCCTTACCTAGACACTTCATTCTTAAATCTTACAAATGGATATCGGCTTTTAGTGTTAAGTATAATATTAATGATTTCAATAAACAATAAGAAATCAACATGATTATACGTTTCTGACATTTTCCAACTTACTATTCCTCAGTCAAGAGGAAAGCCCTGTAGGTTAGAGCTCTATTGCTCCGTTCCTACTTGGCATCAATCTTAACTCTCACAAATAGATAAGCCTTACTTCATTGGCTTTTAGCATTAAACATAGTTAATTACTTTCAAACAAGTAATTAAACAATTTAACCATTTATTAAGCAATTACTAACCCCTTTCTAAACCTTTTGTTTATACTTTTATAGCCCTTTTTAAAATGATATATATGTATAGTAATTTGTTTGCCAAAACTTGGTATTAATTAAACCATTTCGAAAGATATTTTATTCCATAAGATATAAAATAGTCAACATATTTTCTAAATACTATATACCTAAAAATGCTTTTGAAATCCTTTGTACTTATAATAGGTTTTTAAAACATTTACTCAAAATATTACTTGAAATAACAAGTTTATAAAATCCAGAAAACTTGAAAATGACATGTCTTCTATATATTTTAATAAAATATCTCTTCTTTAAAAATTCACAACTAATTCTTAAAAATTCATAAATATCTCAAACCACTTTTGAAGTACTTTAGTAATAGTTAGTAAACATTTGTAAAAAGAATGAAACAAAATATTTAAATCTAAACATCTTTTCAAACCTTTTTAAGTTCAAAAATCAAGTCTAAACGGGGAAGTTTGGCACTAGTGATGTTTTGGCTACTTTTCATGGTGTTACTTAATTTTTTACTATTCAAAATTTTAATAGCAATATATATATAAGACATTATAAATATGGTAATAAACCCTTAAGGATTTCTATACAAAGTTCCATAGCAATTGCCAAATCAAGGCAATTCACAACTGCATCTATAGCGACTATCGCTATAAGTGCATTTTCAAATCTGAGTCCGATCTAAACCAAAGTCCATCAATAACCTATGTGCTTTGTTCAAGGTTATATCACATGTCATATAAGTCCATTCCAAATTCATCCAAGTTCATATACATGGATCACATATGTCACTTACTTAAAAAAAATCCAAACCAATGTTTTAACATATGTTAACAACAATTCAATCAACATAAATGCCATCAAACACAACATATATATGTTATATTTTTCATTCAAAGTAAGCTGTTAGCTCACTTTCAACCTCATAATAAACCAGATCCAAGCGAACCAAGCCCAAACCCAATCTTGCAACCACTTCCCCCTTCCTCCTTCTCCTTGTTTCACCTTGTTTTTTCCTCCATTGCCATATATAGCTTACGACCTAAGCTTCCTATGGGATTTTGGCTTTGTTTATTCAACTTTTGGCATGGTGGAAGATATTCTAATATTATACTAAGACTTGTGGTAAAGTTTGAAGTGATTTGGAGTTGATTAGCAATTCTTTCATTTTAGAACATAAGAGAGGAGGAAGAAGAGAAGCCATTAGAAAAGCTTGTATTTGTTTTTTTGAATTTGTGAATTATACTAAGGATATGCCCTCTCCTATATAGGCTTTTCTAAAGGGTCATTACCACCTTCTAGTTTCCAATGAACGTAACAAAGGAGCCTCCTTCTCACATGCACCTTTATGTCACTTCTCCTTTATGCTAATTAACATTATACCATCACCATGATAATATCTCTTAACCATTAGAATATTCTGGAACCTTCCAAGCCTAATGAATATGTATGTATATTAATTAGTTGCTAATATGTTCATTTGATCATTAGACAAGTGCATAAGAGTTCAAACAACTTATATCGATCGAAAAGCTGTTTACCGATAAACCGATTTTCGGTCACATTATCGATTTCTCTTCGAAGAATATATTTTTATAAAACAAGTTTACCATCATTAGTTATGATTTATAAGGGGTTAAAAATATTATTAAATCATTTTAATAACATTTAAACCTAGATTCAAATATTTAAATTATTCAGATATTTAAATACGAAGTATTCGAAATTCCAGGTCATTACAATAAGATAAAAAGAACAATAAATGGATATTTAAATATTTTAAGTTATAAGTAAGCGGTAAATGACACCAAAATTGACATTACTGAAATAAGAAGTAAACACATGAAAAAGTAAAGAAATATTATTAATAGTTGAACATTGGAGACGTAATAAATAAATATGTATGAATATATGCGTAGCCTCAAGTACGCGTTAACGACCGGAGTGAATTATTACAGTTAGCTAATAATTTGGATTAAATAAGAACGATATAGTCATTAAAATGGATTGGAATGCGAGGTCAGTAGTGTTACACAATAAAAGTCTACCCACCGCAAAGGACTACCATCAGTTATGTATACATTATATCATTGATGTGGGACATATCCAACTGTAGGACTCGTGGGATTATACGTTCATGTATAGGTGAAGGGAATAACAAGTGGATGTTCACCTTGGGTTGAAGTGTCAAAGGACAAGTAGAGTATGCCTTAACCATTTAGGGCGTATTATGTAACAAGGGGTATTTCCTAGATTTCGTCAGGCAATCTAAATGAGATGGTGAGTAAAGCTGGGCGCTATGACAATGTGATTAGTACCAAATACAGGAGTAGGAGCTACTTCATAAGTCGAGAATGTCATTAGTTCTGAGCAGTCAGCGGAAAGACGGGGGGTTACACCTAAACAGACTATGCCTCCTACTAGTGTAGATTCTGTTTAGGACATGCACCGCCTTACAGTTGTTTGTTAGTTTGTTTGTGAGGAGGCAATGCTAGATAACCCTTTAATGAAGTCTTTCAAACACTAATAGAATATCTCTAAATTATTGTGATGCCGTTATTAGGCGCGAGTTCCTTGGTATGCACGGGTGACGAGGACGTGATACTGCTTTGATGTTGGATCCCAACAACGTGATGAGTTATCGATACTAGTGGGGGTTGTAGTTGGTCTAAAAGGGGGACTGTAGTACTTATATATATACGTATGTATGTAGTTATTGTCTACCTAGGGTTGGAGGGGCATATCATACAAGTATATGGAGTTGAGACGACTAAGCAAGATAAAAGATGTAACATGTAATGGAAGGTAATCGACATAAACTAGTGTTACGTAAAAAATGTGTAATTTACCAGTCACCAAAACGTTGTTCTGACCCTCTCCTCATTACAACCCACATGATAGCTTTAGAGGGACATGCACTAGTACAAGATGGGAACGATGGATGGATAGATTTCCTTATGCATGATAGACACTAACAAGACACTAGAGTTCAAAGGTGTCAGCCTTGGTCAGTAATTATATGTTTATTATACTTTATTATTACGATGTGAATTATCTGTTATTTGCAGGATACCAAAACCAACGATCCGTACTTTGGTAGACTTGGATTTTCGATTTAGCGAAAATTCGGTTCCATTAAGGTGTAGGTTGTCATAAATAGATTATTGCCCATATCAGAATATAAAAAACCTGAATTTTTGGTTCTACGAAGGTATTCAATGATATGTTTTATATCATTCCAGTGCCTTTTCATCGGTCTGAAACTATACTTTACTATAAGATTTACTTAGAATGCAATATCGATTACGTGCATTGTGTTAAATAAAATGATGCACCAATGACATTACGATATGCTAATTTTGGACTAAGTACATTTTCATCATATGTTTTCGAGCAGTAATGGTCCTTTTAATATCTAAAAATCTGATAACCATAGGAGTATTAAGTGGATATGCTTTGTCCATTTGAAAACCATTCAAATTTTCTCAAAATAATTCGATTGAAGGATCAGTATGCCATTTGTTGACCCACTTTTTAGCCAAACATATTTCAACTAGACTTAGAGGACCAAAATGAGGATGAAACAATTTACAAACTCGAAAATACAATCAGAAGGACTAGAGAGTGGAGCTCAAGAAGTTTCACTGAAAATTAAGCTAAGTAAAGGACTCGGTAACGAGAGGAACCTCTCGGTAGTGAGAGGGGAACCTCTCGGTAGTGAGAGGTTTTTCTTCCAATCTACACATTCCGTACCCCATGCATTTCATCTACAGCTTCAACCACTCATTAACAAGTGCTTTTGTCGGAAAGCGAACAAGCATTATCAATGATTGATGAGAAAAAAGTGAAGACGGTAGAACTTTATAAGCGGTATAACATAAATCACTATAAATAACTTAATCTTCAAGGAAAAGATTTTGAAAAGGATCAAATTGAAGATAGGAGAGCAAATCAACGAAAAGTTGAAGATTTGCTACTAAGTAAACCACTCGGTACCGAGAGGTTTTTTGGCCAATTAGGTCGATGTGCTCAGTGGTGACTTCTTGCACTGATCTCTGGGCTTCAATGCAAGCGGGCTCTTGAACCTAAACAGTTGTTTCTCTATAAATACTAGCCCTACTGCATCTAAAGAAGTCTATCTTCACTCTGATCTAGTATTCACACCGTTCATCTTCTTCACTTTTATCTCCTTCCTCAAATACTCTAGAAACTCAATTGTAAATATAAGATCCACTAGATTAAGGTCAGATCTGATAAAATTAGTTATAATCATGAGAGAAAACGACTAATAACAAAGATAAAGAGTATGTATGTCGGAGAATTTTCCAAACCACTATAAACATTTTGGTGCTTTTATATGATATTTGGGTGTTGGTGCCATTTTTGATGTCAACATTTTGGTGCTTTCACTGAGAAAGAGCTAGGTTCCTAAAACTTAGATCTGAAGAAGGCGAAGAGACCTAAAAGTAAATCTAAGATTGGAGGAAGTTAACCAAACCATGGGGGCAGCCAGAAGGTGTCCTCAAATTCTAATCATTCTATCTACATAACCAGAGGGGAAATGGAGAGAATGATGAAGTAAATGCAAGATGGACATGACTCGACAGTAAGAAATGCTGGAGGGATTTTTCGAATGAATGGGACAACAAGGAATAACCAGAGCTGTTGGAATTCAGAACCAAAGGCCAGGGACCCATGCAGGAACATCTAGAATTAGAGTGGAGCAAACTAGAATGGTGCCTCCATGACTAAGACCACTCAGTACCGACCAGAACCCTTTTGGTACCAAGAGGATTTTACTCAAGGGCAATGTTGGATTGGACTTAGGGCAAACTAGGATGTCAAGAACGGGCAATGTTGAAGCTAGTAATGCAAGACATAACATAAGTGCACAACAATCAAAGGAATAAGTGCCAGAACTTCACTATAGGAACGGAGGACAGAATGAAGCTAGAGGTGCGGATTAGAACGCAGATGTGAAACAAGAGGAGTATGTGCCAGAGTTCCCTATAGAAGCAGGTGGTAGAATGCAGCAAGTGGATAAAGACTTCGGTTAGACGACGACAGCCGGAAGGCTGAAATGATCAAAAGGACAATAAGATGTGGTCCCCCAAACCAGAGTTTGGAGGATGTAAACAGGAATCCATTTACCCCTAACATATAGAATGTGAGGAATCCCCCCGATTTTAAGCTTCCAACGTTGGAAGTGTATTACGGAAAGATGGATCCAACGGTTCATTTAATGAGATACATCCGACATACGGAAGTGCTGGGAGTTTCGGAGGAGGTGATGGGATAGTGCTTCCCATTATATTTAATAGATTTAGCAGCAATGTGGATTAAAAAGCTGGAGAATAGATCCATAAGCACATGGATCGACCTAATGAATAAGTTCATAAGACAATTCAGAGTTCACATTTCCCGACCAAAGACTCTGATGATGCCATCAGGCATAAAGAAAAGTCCCGAAGAGACCTTGAGAAGTTATCCGACGAGATTTAACACGGCAGCCACTACAGTTGATAAGCCGGATCCATCGATAATTCTGATGGCGGTAGTGTTTGGAGTCACAAGTAAGACCAACTTCAAAATTGCACTGGAAAGAGATCCTTCAATGGATCTCATGGAGTTTTACCATGAAGTTGAAAGGTATCTGCCTCAAGAGGACGCTAAGGCTAACGATACTGATATTAATATTGTCGACGGCGAAGGACCGCACAAAGCAGTTTATGGAAAAGACAAAGGAAACAAAAAGCGGATAACAACTTTGGGAAACCAAAATAGCAAAGGAGGGTGTCGAAATTCTCTTCCTACACTGATCTAATTAAAACCTCGGAGATGATATACCTAGATACTAGAGGGCAGTTCCCCTATTAAAGGCCGGCTAAGAGAAAACCCATGGTTAAGAAGAGAAGATCTGGAAAGTTTTGCATTTTCTGTGAGCTTGACAGACATGAAATGAACGAGTGTCAACACCTTCATGATCTGATAGAATAACTGGTTCAGAGCAACCAGCTACATCAATACGTAAGGAACCAAACTATGATGTTGCAGCCGAAGTAGCCACCGTCTACAACGAATGCATTGAGACATGACAAGGGATCTGGGTCTAGAATGGTAATCCCATGATCGTGGTGGATAGAAGTCAGGTTCGATTCTCGCACTTTACTTTTCATTTTGAATAATTAAGACAATGATAACCTCAGACCTCTTACATATATATGAGATCTCGATCGATCTCAAGACATGCTCTAATTCGCATGTCCGAGATGAGTAGGTAAGATAATAATAACCTCAGACCGCTTACACGTGTACGAGATCTTGATCGGTCTCTGGGCACCTCTGAGTTGGATGTTTGAGATGAATAATTAGGACTTTTTGCTTGCTTGTTTGCTTTGATTTGAATATTTGATTGCTTGAAAAATCCACTTGAATGTAATGACCGATATTGATCGTAGTAGTCCCGTCTGAAGGGATGGGGTGGTGACTGCAAGGTGCAAGTTCCCTTGTCGAAGAGCAAGTGGATGAACTTGTATGAAAAGTAAGTCCCTTCACCGGAGAGTGAGTGGATGGGCTTGCTTTGTCATTGATTCACTCGTCGGAGAGCAAGCGGATTGGGCTCAACAAGGGTCCAGAGAGATCAAACCCTAGATTGGGTGATAAATGGTCCGGAGAGATCGAACCCTAGATTGGGTGATAAATGGTCTGGAGAGATCAAATCCTAGATTAGAAGATAAATGGTTCGGAGAGATCAAACCCTAGATTGGATGATAAACGATCTGAAGAGGTCGAATCCTAGAATATTGGATGATAAACGATCTGGAGAGATCGAACCCTGAATTGGATGCTAAATGTAATGACCTATAAATTTTACCGTTTTAAATAGCATAATTAACTAAATTTTTCATGAAATTAAATAATAAAATTTTAGCATTGAAAATTTGATATTTGGAATACGTCTATTTTAACATAGCAACTGGTAGATTTTTATCAGAAAATATGAAAGTTAGTTCTGTTGTGTAATTTTTAATTTCAATTTAAAAATTAGTTAATTTGATGAGAATAAAACATTTTTGAAATCTGAATATTTTTTACATAGGAAAAATGTAAGTTATTTTCTGAGTGAGACGTCATATTTCGTACCGCCAAATTTGGACTGCTCTAGCCCCGTTTATCTTATTTTCGGCCTTTTAGTAGCATTTTGGCAGCGAATATTCGAGTTTTGATAGGATAGTCGTATTGCTCATATCTGTGAACCATTTTGTTCATCTCGTCGTGCTAATCTCCACGGTATATTCATTCCTGCATTTCGGAGCCCTGTACGTAGTGAAATCTACGAAACGGTTGGCCATACCGGTACCCGTTTTGAGCTTTTTGGTTTCTCTGTGACCATTCAACTGTTCACCATGAAAATAAATGGCCACTTATTTTAATATTCCCAAAAAATTTAATATTTGACCGTCACTATTCCCACCTGTTCAATATATTGGTTCGTCTACTTTGTTCTAGCTTTTGTTTATTTTGTTTTAGCTTGGAGAAAAATATATATATAAAAGGTTTGCATTCATTTGCCTGATACTGTTCATCTTCTACCAGCTCGTGTTCGTCCTCTCCTTTGCTCGACCATTTTCGATTAACCCATCCTCTTCTTTGCTTTTGTTCCGTTAATTTGAAATTAAATTTATATTGGTTTATATATATTAGTTGCTTTTATATATATTCAGAGAAAATATAGGAAGGCATTCATATATTTTGGTTCAGAGAATCGCCTGCTCGTTTCTCCTCCCACCACTGAATCTCGCATCACTTCTCCAACCTTTATCTACCATCCCCACCTCCGACTCCTCTTCCTACCACCCTCTGTCTCCGCCCACTAACTCCCTCCGCCCCTCCTTTATCCGACCAAATCCACTCCTCAGCGTCCACAAACAAACGCATCCACCCGCCTCCACTTCACTCTTCCCCACATCAGATCTCAACCTCGCACAACCCACCTAATAGCCAGACCATCCACCTTCATCTCCATGCATTACTCCCCATCGCCGAACCCTACTTCATCTTCCACCTGAGCTTGTCCATCCAACCTCGCCACACAGTACATCACCGAGCTCATCACCTTCACACAGTTCTACCTCATCGGTGCAGGCCCCGCTTCCTGTCAGCATGCCAGCACCAACAACCCATGTCAGCTCTGATCCAACCACCGCTCGCCCATCAACCGCATCAGCCATCACCACACCACTGCATCCGAGCACCCTCCTTCCCTACACTCTGCACACAAACTCAACCTTTCACCACAGCTTCAACCTTGCCACGTCGTGCATCGCCAGTTTAGCCACCCAAGCAACACCCTGACACAACTCCTCTGCCACAGATCGAACACAACAGCTATCCCCTGACAGCCCGAACCCAACCTCGTAGCAACTCCATCACCTTTCCCCTACCCGAATGCCTATCCTCTTCCTCTCAGCCGTGCCTACTTATTGAGTTTAAGATTGAGTTTCAAGCTTGCGGATATATATATATATTTTGCAAGCTTTCGTATATATTGAGTTTAAGATTCAAGCTTTCATATATGTATATATTGAGATTGAGATTCTCTGCTTCACTTTTCTCTCCTCAGCCTCCACCTATAAAAAAAAGAGAGAGGGTGTGATATATATATATATATATATATATATATATATATATATATATATCTTCATCGAATTATTGTTGCTTGCCGCTGTCTTGTCCATTAGTCGCAGCAGTTTCTAGCTTTGCTGCTGTCCGAATATGCATCCGAGTTGTCGTACCTGTATCCATGTGCGTGTCTGTGTCCGCTTGCTTATTCTTGTTATTTCTCTAGCCTCGAAAGGTGACCGATCATGCACGATTAACATTCTTATATCTAGTAAATTTAATTTACATGAAATAACGATTGAAATGTGTGTTACAATTTAAATTTGTTTGTAATTAAATTGTTGAATATGATATGTTATTATTTTAATTTTTTTAACCTGTGTTAATTGACATATGACACCATAACCTGTTATATATATATATATATATTATTTAAATTGCTAATTATGTGCATATATGCTTGTTATTGATATGATGTCGTTTTATGCTATTTATAGTCTCATACTGCAAGTTTCCTATTAATTTATGAAATCCCTATGGGTTGAATGATACATATCTGAACGATATTATAGATTAGAGAAAATCGTTATGGGTTGAAATGATAAACCCAAGTGATTTTATTGATTTGAATTTTGGGATTGTGGGTTGAAATGATATATACCCGTAAAACATTAAATTGCGGATTGAAATGATAAATATCCATATCACTTGACCAAAAGATAGAAAACCATATACGGACACCATTGGTTTATTTTAAATGATTTCCAAAATTCTAAAAAACATGAATATGTGTTTTAAATAAATATCGGGTTTATAATATAACGATTTTATTTTAATTTTAATATGTATATAAAAAATTATATTTTTAAATTATATGTTTGAAAATTTAAATTTTCAACTAAGTTTTGAAAAATGTAATTTTAAGATTTTACTTATAATTTTTTTTAAATATATAAAATAAGATTTAATATAAAATATATTTAATAATAAGATTTAATTTAACAAAACCTAATATAATTAAAATTTAATAATTTTTTTAGCAAGGTAAATTCAATAAAATTTAATTTAACTAATATATATAATGTGTTTAAACTATTTATTTAAATTTATATTAATATTTAGAAAATAGATTTTATAATAAATTTTAGAGGTTGGAAAATAAATAAATTAAGGTTGACTTGAAATTTAAATTGGTTAATAACTGAATTTAAATGAAGATTGATTTGGAACTTATTGATTGTGAGATTTTAAAGATATGTTTTATAACTTGATAACTTGATTTTGATTATAGAGGATTAAATGGATATAATTTAAATTTAAATAAAATTTAATTTGAATATTTAATTTTGATTTAAATTTGTAATTTGGGTGTTTATTTAAATGTTTAATTAAAGGTGATTAAATGAATATTTCAAATTTAAATAAAATTGAAATTGAATATTTAATTTTGATTTAAATTTGTAATTTGATATTTTATTTAAATGTTATTAAAAATGATTAAGTGAACATTTTCAAATTCAAATAAAATTAAAGTTGGATTTTAAAAATAAATAAAATTTATCAAATTGAGTTATTGTAAATGTTTGAATATTTATACTTTGAAACCTATTGAAATTGAAAGTGGATTAAAGTGTAGTTCAAACCTGGATTTGAAATCGATATAGATTTAAAATGGTTTTATGAGAATTTGAATTGAAATTGAAATTGTTGAACTGAGATTGTTTTAAATTGAATTTTGGAACTAAAGTTGATTATAATTAATTTGTGAAATTGGAAGGAACAATCTAATTTGAAACTATTTTTGATATAAACTCTTTTAATATATAAACTATTTTTAATGTATAAACTATTTTAATTTATAACCTATTTTAAATATATAAACTATTTTTAATCTATAACTATTTCAATATATATAAACTATTTTCAATATTTAAACTGTTTAAGTTGAAACTGTTATGATTTAGATTTGATGGATTTAAATGCGAATATTATGGATATGATGTTTAAACCATTTTGTGGTTATGATTTTGGAAGTGAATATGATATCGAAAGTGATATGATTCGAAAGTGAATATGATTTCGAAAGGGATATGATTTTGAAATGAATATGTTATTTTGATATGAATTATGAACTATTTGAAATGAAATTACCACGGTGTGAAATAAGCGTTTGGTTGTTAAAGAGACCGGGATCGGATATTGTCATACTCTCTGCCAAAATATCGAAAACCACTTTAACAACCGTGTACGTGGTGGAGAATCCAGAACGAAGTAGGATGGTTTGGCGAATGATTCTATATGAGGTATTAACGCAGCCTTGACTCCCGCGAGTCAGCTTCATATGACTAAAACAGAAGCTATACCTGGGCCAAGTGAGGTCGCACCTCCAATCGAGCAAGCTTCTTCGATACCATTCTATTACTTTGTGATTTGATTGGTTTCACCTTTGCTTTTGGGAGTGTGTCTCGAGGTGGGCGGTAGTAGCTGCTATGCGTTACCACCAGCCCGGTTCTGCAAAATGGTAGAATCCTACCCTAGGCATTGCCTCGCGTGCCTTATCACATGCCTAATTGCGCCCATTACGACTTTGGTTTATACCGTACCCATGGAGTGCTCCCTGAGGAAACCATCGATTTTGTGGAGCTTACAGTATCTGTATAGACAACGGGAATATATAAAAATGTGTTAAGGGGGATATAGATAACGTCTTAACACTATTTTAATAGTTTACTTTACTATAGACATTATCTTTGTAGCGTATTGTACTGTGTATGTAAATAGTTTAACAGATTCTTAAAGGATGGGAATCCCAAACATCCTTTAAGTTATATTGCATTCTACTTGGACATTTCACTTGAGTTGATTTACTTGCATAAGAATGTTAATCCTGACTCATGTGTTTTGTGTTTTGCTTTATGCTCGGGTCAGACTGAGTGTCATAGCATTTGAGACTCACCTTTGGAGCTTTGCTTGGAGATCTATCCATTGTCTATTCAGCTTTCTGTTATTCCTGTTATTTCTAGATATTTATGTTCAGTCTTGTCGTTTGCTTTGTATTAGAGATTTCTTGTATTTGGAATTTCTGTTGTATTTTGTTTTGACTCTTATGTTTATGTAGTAGCTTCATGAACTACTATTTATATATTCCACTGCTTATTGTTATATTACTTTGTGTCTGTGATTCTATGGTTGATTTATTTCCGATATATGCTAAATTTTGCCAAACATAAATTAACAATCTATTTTTTTAGTAATTCAAATCTGACATGTGTGGATGATTGTCGATTTGAATGGTTCGAAATAGCAGGTCGTTACAGTTGGTATTAGAGCTCTGGTTTAGGCAAAACTTAGCATATGGAGTAGAAACTCATTGGAGATAGGGTAGTAATACCATATAATGAGTAGAACCAATTACAGGATCATCTTCGTTCGAGCTTGAAATTCTTTGTTAGGATCCTCTTTGATATGGATTTCTTTTGAATTTGGGAACCTTACCTTTGTTCTGAAATCCATCCTTGTCTTTTCCTGTTCGTGTTCTTCTTGATACTGGAGCATCCCATAGCTCTATTTCTGCTGATCTCTGAAATAAATTTGAGCACATGTTATGAACCTCAATTGGAAACTTCATCCTCATGTGTGACTAATTCCATCAGCGGTCCCGCCAACCTTGGTATGATCTGTAAAGGAGTGAAACTCCTTTATAATAGGCGTCAATTTATTAGAGATTTCTATGCCTCGGTTTTGATGCTATTATCTCTTGCAAAGCCCGACCGTTTCTCTAGTAGACGACCCAGGTAATTCTCTTGTGATCGAATGTCGATTGCCTCAGGATTATGCAGGCAGTTCTATCTATTCACGTGATTCTCACCCCAGTGATCTTGACTCCACCTTGATAATCGGGAACCATCCCGATGTTTTCGGTGAAGCCACTTCTCTTCCTCCCAAGAAGGAAATTGAATTCCGCATCGATCTTGTTCCTAGAGCTCGATTTTTGCTACCAGTTTTCACCAGCTTCGAGTAGCTGAGGTGAGCATTCCCAAGATAGTTTTCCGAATGGAGAATGGTTTCTATAAATGGTTAGTCATGCCCTTTGGATTAACCAATGCCTTGCCTTCTTCGTCGATCTCATGAATCGTGTTTCCACGATGTTCTCAACAAGTTTGTCCCATTTTTCGTTGATGATATTCTCGTCTTTTCTAAGTCTCGGTTGACCCGGTTAAGGTCGCCGCGATTAATATAATTATATCCATCTTTCCTCTTTTGTAATATAATTATCTATCTTCCTTTCGAGCATATCTTCTTTATTAGAATTCACTTTGATTAAGGTCCCTCTAAATTTGAATCTCTATCCTTGTTCTAAAATCCATTCTTGAATCATCCTATGAAGGGGCGTATTTGTAATTAATATAAAATGTTTTATATTGTGTTGTTTGAGTTGTTAAGTTTTAATTTTAAGTTTCGATCGATTCGTCTGGCCAACGCTATCAATATGAATTCCAAAACACTTGAATAGAGCAAACTGACACAATGGTGTTTTCTAAATTGGCAAATGAAATAATTTTATGTATGATTATATTTTATATAAAAAGGTATAATTTTTAGAATTAGATAGTTAATGAATTAGTTGTAGAAATGATAATACTAGATTATCATTTAATTGTTTTGTCAACATTCCTAAACCGTTAACTATTGTTGTATGATATAAGGAGATGAAATTTTAACAAACATGGTTTATAAACCTGCATTGCAAATGAAATGAATTTAAATTAAGGATTTGAGAATTAAACTTTCGGTGCTTTTCTCAATTTGGTTTTCAAAGTTTTGAAACAATATATATTATTTGAAGTATTTTCGAATGGAAATTATTTTCAAAGAATTTTAAAAGAAGTCAGTACTCTCCTCTTATGTCGTTGGAAAATAATTTCGGTGATGACTGCAGCATTATCGATATTCATTTTCCAGTCTCAGAGTGGGGAGACCATTTAGTAGCTTTGCTACACTTTCGTTTTGGAAAATGGATTTGATTTGAATTCCTTGAGTATGATTTGATGTAATATATATATATACATATATATGTATGTATGTATGTATATGTATATATTTATTTCAAAATGGTTTAAAGTGAAATCGGAAATTTAACTCTTAAGTTCTATGTTAAGTGATGGTTTTCAATTATTGAAATGAAGTAAAAAAAAATTGAATAATTGGATTGTCTAAAATGACAAATGACATTAAAACAACTTGAAACAGTTGAACTAGGATAATAGATTAATTTGTATAATATTCAATTGCATTCTAAAACATATATAACTTATCTGAAATATTTAAAAAGTTAAAATGTTAATGAGAATATGTAATTGAATAATATACAATATAATGTATGAAATAAGATGTTCAAAAATGAATTTTGATAAGGGAAATTATAAATAAAAATTGAATTGTTATAATAAATATCTATACACTTAGTCTATGATATAAGAAATGTTAGGTGGAATAAATTGAATAATAAATAGAGAATGCTATTTAAGTAAATAAATATGAACTTAAGGATAGTTGAAATTGAATTATAAATGGAATTAACTTAAGTAAAGTCAAATGGATTAAATAATGATTTGAATAAAATATATTTGTTTTGAAAGAATTTTTTTATAACAAATATAAATAATGGAAGCAATTCAATTGAATGAAAATACATTGAATTGAAATCAACCAAAGGTGAATACAATGAATATTTATTGATTAAATAAAATGGATTTAAACAGAATTAGTTAAATATAAATCAATCTAAAATAAAATGAAATTTATATGGTTTTAAATTAATTATTGTATCTCATACTTTGTATTTCGAATCTATCTTTCTTTATGTTGCTTCTATTCTCCTATTTCGTTCATTTTCGGGGACAAAAAGTTTTGAGTGGGGGAGAGTGTAACAACCCGTAAATCTTAACATTTTAAATAGCGTAACTAACTATATTTTTCATGAAATTAAAAAATAAAATTCTAGCAATGAAAATTTGATATTTGGAATACGTTTATTTTAACATAGCAACTGGCAGATTTTTATCAGAAAATATGAAAGTTAGTTCTGTTGTGTAATTTCAATTTCAATTTAAAAATCAGTTAATTTGATGAAAATAAAATGTTTTTGAAATCTGAATATTTTTTACATACGAAAAATGTAAATCATTTTCTAAGTGAGACGTCATATTTCGTTTCACCAAATTTGGATTGCTCTAGCCCCGTTTATCTTATTTTCGGCGTTTTAGCAGCATTTTGGCAGTGAATATTCGAGTTTTGATATGATAGTCGTATCACCCATATCTGCGTACCATTCTATTCGTCTCGTCGTGCTTATCTCCGCAGTATGTTCATTTCTGCATTTGAGAGTCCGGTACGCGGCAAAATCTGCGAAACGGTTGGCCGTATCGGTACCCATTTTGAGCCTTTTGGTTTCTCTGTGACCATTCAATTGCTCACTGTGAAAACAAATGGCCACCTATTTTAATATTCCTACAAAATTTAATATTTGGCTTTCACTATTCCCACCTGTTCAATATATTGGTTCGTCCATTTTGCTCTACCTTCTGTTTATTTTGTTCTAGCTTGGAGAAAAATATATATATATATAAGGTTTGCATTCATTTTCCTGATACTGTTCATCTTCTACCTACTCGTGTTCATCCTCTCCTTTGCTCGACCATTTTCCATC
Source organism: Allium fistulosum (assembly GCA_030737815.1). Taxonomy (NCBI): domain Eukaryota; kingdom Viridiplantae; phylum Streptophyta; class Magnoliopsida; order Asparagales; family Amaryllidaceae; genus Allium; species Allium fistulosum. Next base: position 608,633,873 of record CM060908.1, on the reverse strand, counting down.
AACCCATCCTCTTCTTTGCTTTCGTTCCGCTAATTTGAAATTATATTTATATTGGTTTATATATATTAGTTGATTTTATATATATTCTGAGAAAATATAGGAAGGCATTCATATATTTTGGTTCAGAGAATCGCCTGCATGTTTCTCCTCCCAACACCGAATCACGCATCACTTAACCCACCTTTATCCGCCATCCCCACCTCCGACTCCTCTTCCTACCACCCTCTGTCTCCGCACACTGACTCCCTCTGCCCCTCCTTTATCCGACCAGATCCACTCCTCAACGCCCATAAATGCAACCACCCGCCTCCACTTCACTCTTCCCCACGTCAGATCTCCACCTCGCGCATCCGACGTCCATAGCCCACCTAGCACCATGGCCATCCACCTTCATCTCCATGCATTACTCCACATAGTCGAACCATACTTCCTCTTCCACCTGAGATTGTCCATCCAACCTCGCCACACAGTACATCACCGAGCTCATCACCCTCTCACCTCGCATAGTTCCACATCATCAGCCGCAGGCCCCGCATCCTGTCAACAAGCCAACGCCAACAAACCATGTCAGCTTCGATCCAACCTCCGCTCACCCATCGACCGCATCGACCATCACCATGCTACTACACCCGAGAACCCTCCTTCCCCACGCTGTGCACACAAACTCAGCCTTCCACCATAGCCTTGACCTTGACACGCCGTGCATCGCCAATTCAGCCACCCAAGCAACACTCTGACACAGCTCCTCCGCCATAGATCGAACACAACAGCTATCCCCTGACAGCCCGAACTCAACCTCGCAGCAACTCCACCACCTTCCCCTACCCGAACACATGTCCTCTTCCTCTCAGCCGTGCCTATTTATTGAGTTTGAGATTAAGTTTCAAGCTTGTGGATATATGTGTATGTATATATATATATATATAAAATTTGTAGGCTTTCGTATATATTGAGTTTGAGATTCAAGCTTTCATATATATATTGAGATTGAGATTCTCTGCTTCACTTTTCTCTCCTCAACCTCCTCCTAAAAAAAGGAGATTGGGCGTGATATATTTATATATATATGTGGCTTGTGTGTGTGTGTGTGTATATATATATTCATCGATCCTTGTTGATTGTCGTTGTCCTGTCCATCAGTCGCAGCAGTTTCTAGCTTTGCCGCTGTCCAGATACGCATCCGAGTTGTCGTGTCCGTGTCCATGTGCATGTCCATGTCTGCTTGCTTATTCTCATTATTCCTCTTGCCACGAAAGGTGAGCGATCACTCATGGTTAACATTCTTATATGTAGTAAATTTAATTCACATGAAATGACGATTGAAATGTGTGTTAAAATTTAAATTTATTTGTAATTAAATTGTTGAATATGATATGTTATTATTTTAAATTTGTTAACCCATGTTAATTGACATATGACATCATAACCTGTTATATATATATATTATTTAAATTGCTAATTATGATCATATATGCTTGTTATTGATATGATGTCATTTTATGCTATTTATTTTCTCACACTACAACTTTCCTGTTAATTTATGAAATCCCTATGGGTTTTAATGATACATACCCGAACGATTTTTTAAATGATACATACCTGAACGATATTATAGATTAGGAAAAATCGTTATCGGTTGAAATGATAAACCCAAGTGATTTTATTGATTTGAATTTTGGGATTGTGGGTTGAAATGATATATACCCGTAAAACATTAAATTGCGGATTGAAATGATAAATATCCATATCACTTGACCATAGGATAGAAAACTATATACGGACACGTTGGTCTATTTTAAATGATTTCCAAAATTCTGAAAACCATAAATATGTGTTTTAAATAAATATCGGGTTTTATAATATAAAGATTTTATTTTAATTTTAATATGTATATAAAAATTTAGATTTTTAAATTATATGTTTGAAAATTTAAATTATAAACTATGTTTTGAAAAATGTAATTTTTAAGATTTTACTTATAATTTTATTTTTTTAAATGTATAAAATAAGATTTAATATAAAATATATTTAAAAATAAGATTTAATTTAATAAAACCTAATATAATAAAATTTAATTTAACTAATATATATAATGTGTTTAAACTATTTATTTAAATTTATATTAATATTTTGAAAATAGATTTTGTAATAAGTTTTAGAGGTTGGAAAATAAATAAATTAAGGTTGACTTGAAATTTAAATTTGTTAATAATTGAATTTAAATAAAGATTGTTTTGGAACTTATTGATTTTGAGATTTAAAAATATGTTTTATAACTTGATAACTTGATTTTGATTAAAGAGGATTAAATGGATATAATTTAAATTTAAATAAAATTTAACTTGAATATTTAATTTTGATTTAAATTTATAATTTTGGTGTTTATTTAAATGTTTAATTAAAGGTGATTAAATGAATATTTCAAATTTAAATAAAATTGAAATTGAATGTTTAATTTTGATTTAAATTTGTAATTTGAGATTTTATTTAAATGTTATTAAAAATGATTAACTGAACATTTTCTAATTCAAATAAAATTAAAGTTGGATTTTGAAACTAAATGAAATTTATCAAATTAAGTTATTGTAAATGTCTGAATATTTACACTTTGAACCTATTGAATTGGAAGTGGATTAAATTATAGTTCAAACCTGGATTTGAAATCGATATAGATTAAAAATGGTTTTATGAGAATTTGAATTGAAATTGAAATTGTTGAACTAGATTGATTCAAATTTAATTTTGGAACTAAAGTTGATTAAAATTGATTTGTGAAATTGGAAGGAACAATCTAATTTGAAACTATTTTTGATATAAACTATTTTAATATATAAACTATTTTTAATATATAAACTATTTTAATTTATAACCTCTTTTAAATATATAAACTATTTTTAATCTATAACTATTTCAATAATATATAAAAAATTCAATATTTAAACTGTTTAAGTTGAAACTGATATGATTTAGATTTAATGATTTAAATGCGAATATTTTGGATATGATGTTTAAACTATTTTGTGGTTATGATTTTGGAAGTGAATATGATTTCGAAAGTGATATGATTTTGAAAGTGAATATGATTTCGAAAGCGATATAATTTTGAAATGAATATGATATTTTGATATGAATCATGAACTGTTTGAAATGAAATGACCACGGTGTGAAATAAGCGTTTGGTTGTTAAAGAGACCGGGATCGGATATTGTCATACTCTCTGCCAATATCGAAAACCACTTTAACAACTGTGTAGGTGGTGGAGAATCCAGAACGAAGTAGGTTCGTTTGGCGAACGATTCTGTATGAGGTATTAACACAGCCCTGACTCCCGCGAGTCAGCTTGATGTAACTAAAACAAGAGCTATACCTGGACCAAGTGAGGTTGCACCTCCAATCGAGCATGCTTCTTCGATATCATTCTATTACTTTGTGATTTGATTGGGTGCACCTTTGATTTTGGGAGTGTGTCTCGAGGTGGGCGGTAGTAGCTGCTATGCGTTACCACCAGCCCGGCTCTGCAAAACGGTAGAATCCTACCCTAGGCATTGCCTTGCGTGCCTTGTCACATGCCTTATCGTGCTCGTTATTGGTTTGTACCATACCTATGGAGTGCTCCCTAAGTAAACCACCAGTTTGGTGGAGCTTATAGTAACTGCATAGACTACGGGAATATATAAAAATGTGCTAAGGGGGATATGGATAACGCCTTAACGCTATTTTAATAGTTTACTTTACTATAGACATTATCTATGTAGCGTATTGTACTATGTATGCAGATAGTTTAACGGATCCTTAGAGGATGGGAATCCCAAACATCCTTTAAGTTATATTGAATTCCATTTGGACATTTCACTTGAGTTGATTTACTTGCATAAGAATGTTAATCCTGACTCGAGTGCTTTGTGTTTTGCTTTATGCTCGGGTCAGACTGAGTGTCACAGCATTTGAGACTCGCCTTTGGAGCTTGGAGCTTTGTTAGGAGATTTATCCATTGTCTATTCTGCTTTCTGTTATTCCAGTTATTTCCAGATATTTATCTTCAGTCTTATCATTTGCTTTGTATTAGAGATTTCTTGTATTTGGAATTTCTGTTGTATTTTGTTTTGACTCTGATGTTTATGTAGTAGCTTCATGAACTGCTATTTATATATTCCGCTACTTATTGTTATATTACTATATGTCTGTGATTCTGTGGTTGATTTATTTATTATATATGCTAAGTTTCTCCAAATATAAATTAACAATCTGTTGTTTTGAGTAATTCAAGTCTGACATGTGTGGATGATTGTTGATTTGAATAGTTCGAAATAACAGGTCGTTACACTAAATGACTTGGAGAGATCGAATCCTGGAACAGATTTTGACTTTAAAAGAATTTGAACGCTTTATAATTAGATGGAGATGAATAGGACCCAGGCAAACATGGGACGATTTTGATATACAAATGATACCTTTGGATGAGAGATAATCTAATCATGATTCATGGCTGACGCTTAAGCAAGGATTGGAGTCCAAAGCTATAATGGTCTAGAATGACCTTTGCCCCATAAGGGAATCCATAGGAGCTGGACGATTCACCAAGATCGAGGTCAATGGATGGCCAGAGAGCTCAACTATCAAAGATTGACTACTGATGAAACTTATTCTTAAACAAAGCATACCTTGCATTCTAAAGGCATACTTTAGAGGGCAAGTGCTAACCTTCTTTTTAGCCAAATAGATTTCAACTGAACTTAGAAGATCAAAATGAGAAAACTTTTCACGAACTTGGAAATACGATCAGAAGGACTAGAGAGTGGAGCTTAAGAATTTCATTGGAAATTAAGCTAAGTTGGTACCAAGAGGTTTTTCCTCCCAATACCCACCTTCCTGACCCCATGCATTTCATCTACAGCTTCAACCACTCGTCATCAAGTGCTTTTCTTGAAAAACAGACAAGCAATATCAAGGCTTAATGAGAAGAAAGCAAAGAAGGCAAAACAAGATTAGAAATATCAAGTGGATCATTAGAATAATCTTAATCCTCAAGGAAAAGAGTTGGGAATGCATCGAAATGAAGATAGGAGAGCAAGGCAATGGAAAGTTGAAGATTTGCAACTAAGTAAACCACTCGATACAGAGAGCAACTTCTCGGTACCAAGATGAACCTCTCCGTACCGAGAAGTTTTTATGGCCAATTGTGCTGATGTGCTCAGTGGTGACTTCTTGGATTGATCTCTGGACTTCAATGCAAGCGGGCTCCTGAACCTACAAACCTATTTCTCTATAAATACCAGCCTTACTGCAACTAAAGAAGTCTCTCTTCACTTTGATCTAGGATTCACACTCTGCATCTTCTACACTTTTATTCATTCCTCAAGTATACTCTAGAAACTCCATTGTAAATATGAGAGCCACTAGATTATGGTCAGATCTAATAAAATTAATTGTAATCCGGAGAGAAAACAACTAATAACAAAGATTAAAGTGGACGTAGGCCAGAGAATTTGCTGAACCACTATAAAATTCTTGTACCTCCTTTTACTTTCCTGTTGTTTTTGCTTGTTTGATGTGGACCTCTAGATTTTTGTGATATTTGGGTGTTGGTGTCATTTTCAACATCTACACTATTAGTGAAGGAACTGTATCGGATCATAGTGGGTTATATGTATGAATTTCAATCTTTTTTCATTCTTGGTTGTTTGTTGGGTCTTTGAAGTCTAATTGATTTTAGATCCAATCTAAAATTTTATTTAAATAAAATTTAATTTTATTTAATATATTGATTTAATAAATAGTGGACTTATTTTGAGTTCAAATATGAATTTTAATATGAATATATCTAAATACACTCATGTGTGTATTGTACATATGCAACATAATATATTGTGTACATAGTAAATGTGTACGCATATAGTTGCTGGAATTTACATCGCAATAGACACTCTTGTCCTTTATATATACATTAGCTTTCCAAAACTTAATTTAAATATTATATATATATAATAAAATTTTCAATTTTTTTATTTAAATAATTTTTGACTAAGTCAATAATTTTGAAATTTAAAATCATTTCCAAAATATCTAATTGTTTGTTTAGTAAAACAATTTAAAATAGATAAGGATCTATAATTTTGAAATTATATATATATATATATATATAATTTTACACTGATAAATTATTAAATTAAATAAATAAGTAAATATCCGGTAAAAATAATTTTTTTGTATGTAATAAAACAAAACTTTATTTTAAAATTAAAATATTAATTTATAAATATATACATATTAATAAATATAAATACACATATCATATCAAAAACAATGTACAAATTATATTTATAAACAAATAAAATATGTTTCGACTTTTTTTGCTGTTGAAAGTTGTATAATTTGAAATATCATACATACTTATATATACACATACACATACTTATTTATATATATAAATATTAATATGTGAGTTTAAAACAAGTTTAAATCAATTAAGTTTTTAATGTTTAATAGAATTGGTAAAAATATTTAAAATTCTGTACATATATATAAATAAAAAATGTCAAAATTCTTTTAGAACATAGATCAGATATAAACATTGAAAATTTATTAATACATGTTTATATGTATATACTTGCATGGTTATGAATCTATTATAATATTGTTCTGTTATATTATATGAAAGTTTAATTTAATTCTGCATACCTCGTCATTTCCAATTATCTAAAAAATCTCATGTGTTGTCATATATTTCGACAGTTTAATTATCATGTACTTTTTCATTACCTTTCCTTATTGCTATTATTTCTTAAAAGAAATACCAATGGACTATTAATGTTTTATAGATTATATTTCCACTATACATTTTTAAAGAAATACCAAGGTACATCTCATTTTTTTATTCTTTCACTTCCATTTCATTTTCTGATAATATGTCTCTTTTCCTTTTCCAGTTTCATATGCATGCTATAATTCAAAAACAATTTTAATTATAATCTAAATCAAATTAAAAATTCTTTCCAAGAAATTTTTATTTAATCTCTTTAATTTGTTATTCTAACAAGAATTTGATTGAATTCGTTATAGCTTTTAACTTCATATTCAACTAAAATTATTTATGATTTTATTCATATTTTACAGCGATTTTTTTCCTTTCGATTGTTTTCACTGTTATTGTTTTTATGGAACAATAATCTGAAGACCTCCAAAAAAACATAGCCTACTGGTTCGACTCGACTTGGGTAAAAGGTTAGAATTTTTTTTATTTCTCTTTTTAAAATTGATGTTCAATTTGTAGTTTTTGTTCTAATTTATAATTTGAGGTTAAACTTTTAGTTTGTAGATTATGAATATAGTCCTCTTCGTTTGTGTTGCGGAAAGTTATCGATTTCATAAATATGTTGCTACTACATAATCTCCTATTGATTAATAAAATCTGTTGTTGGTAAAGTTGAAAACGTTATTATATTCTGAAATTTTGTATAATTATTGACTTTCATTTTTTTGGGTATGATTTTGCATTTTGTTTAAATCATTTATTTTTTAGGGAACAATTGGTTTATTGCTACATAAATATCAATTCCATTTTTGTAAAGTTCATGTTTTTCTAATTTTAAGCTATGTAATTATGTAAGAAAATAAATTTGGGATAAAACATTATATATGAGGTAAAAGACTATTAGAATAATAAACTTCTATATAGTATTTTGAAGAAAGATGCAACACTTTTGATCGGGCTACAATAGGCAACTTTGAAATATTTTAAAAGTTTGATTCGAAATAAGTGTTTTATAAACATTTTTTAATTTGAATGTTTTTTATTGTGTTACACCACCTAAACTTTTTTATAATTCTAAATATTAATAATACCATTAATGCCTATAGAATACATAATGATATCATTCATGTTTGAACGTGTTCTATATGTCTATTATGTCATATGCGTATACATGCACATCCAGGTGGACCTGCATCTGATCACAATGTGCATGCATTAATTCAACAACATGCTTCTAATCAAAATATTTACTTTTATTAAAATTGATTCTGTTCTGAAAGCACTATAATAGAACATCCTATATATTATTCGTTTCTTTTATATATTATTATTCATTTCTTTTAGCTCCTTTCAAACCCAAAAACAAATTCCCTCCTCACGTTTGTTCTTCTTTCTCAACTCCTTCAATTTTTTATATGTAAACTCCTTTTGTTTTGTCTCAAAATGCACCTGAAACATTATTTTCTTGTCTCAAAATTTCCCCCACTTTTTTTATGTGTTAGGAACTTGTTTGGAATTCTTATAAAATTAATTCTGTTGGTGTCAACCTTGCTTTGGTTTAGTATGTATGTATGTATGGTTCTTTTTTAGGTCTTAATTTTGTATATTAGGATCTTCGTCATGTTGCTTAAATGTTAGTAACAATAATTGTACCCATCTTTGAAGGAAAATTCATATGTTTTAAATTAGACCACATCTCCATACATACGTATATTATCTTGAATACTAAATTAGATGTAAAGAAGCAAGGTGACCACCATACTCTTTATAAAGCATAGAATAGATAAACTAAATACCCAAAGTCTCCTTCAATTTTTTTCTGGCAAGGTAATAAGTATGTAGTAGCTTTGGCATTATGGTGAGACTTTAAAAACATGATGAACTTCAAGCTTTGGCATTATGGTGAGACTTTAAAAACATGATGAACTCTAAGCTATGATCAATAATGAAGGTAAGTGGTGAGTAAAAAAAATATAATGATATAACTTTTATTTTGAACTACATTAATTTCCTTAAAACAAATAAACTGCTTCAAACTTAAGAGTAAACAAATATGTTTGTGGACGCATGCTGTAGACAAAAAGTGAGAATACAACAAAATGATGTGTTTGCTATCTATCAATTGTTCAAAATGATACCGCACTTCAATGCATATAAATGCACAGTTAAAATTCTTAAATACTGTAAAAAAAGAAATAAATATTTCACATGTTTTTGAAACACTAAAATATCATAAAACTGGTACCAATAGTGATGAAAAGAGAAGTGGTTGAATGACAGTATAAAGCAGAGGTTTTGACAGTGTGAGCCAACCAAAATTTGATGTAATTTTATAGGCCACTCACTCAACAATGTGATTATCTTCTCCACCCTTGTAGATCTGAACTCTATAAACTCTGCTCATATATTCTAGAAAAAATAGATAAATGAATGAATGAATGAATATAATTGTAGACAAATGTCCAATATTGTTGTAGACAATCGTATCTCCTAGTATGAAGTTGACTTTATAAAACATCCACGTGTTGCATCTAGAAAATATCTGTGGTTCCAGAAGAAAGAAAACTCTTCGTAAATAAATAAGAAGCAAAGATAAAAAGCAAACCAACAAATTCAAAAAAAATAAAAAAATTACGAAGTAGCCAGAAAAATGCATACATGTTTAGAATTCTCATGCATTTCACATTTATCACTAACGACGGATCTAAAACAACACGACTCATCAGATCTTAAAAGACCCACGTCATCTTGTTCACTGATTACATTATTTTTAATAATCCCACCGTTGATATCAAAGCTTTATCAAATATTTTCCTTATAACATGTAATAATTGCATAGTTTATCCCATTCAAATTCATTTACACAAACAAAATATAAGTCACTAAACAAATAATTGCTTGCTTAATACTTCAAAACTTGTATTAGCGTGACTTTTTTCATTATTTTATTGGTCTATCACTATTTTTTATATTTGTGTTGTATAGGATCTCATCTCATAAGAATATATCTACAATGGAAATAGTTTGTTGAAAATGTTATTAGTTTGCACACGAACAAAGATTTACAACTGAAGGTAAAATTTATAAAACAGACTTTGGGTACTCTGATGACTGCGATAACGATGATGACAATGACAACCACAACAATAACAGCCTAGCCTATTCTCCTACATCTCCGAGTTACAACCCAATTTTTCCGAGCTACCGCTATAATTCTCCAGGCAACAACCCAACTTCTCCAAGCTACATCCCGGTGTCATTAAGCTACTGCCCAACTTCACCAACCTACAGTCTGACCTCGCCAAGCTATAGCCCTACATCTTCGGTTTATAGCCCTATCGCTCAGTCTACAGTCTTACATCACCTGCTTACAGTCCCGCTTCACCAAGTCCTACCTCACTGTCATATAGTCCAAGTTTTCCTTGGTATAGCCCTACTTCTCCAAGCTGTAGTTTGACTTCTCCAAACTACATCCCATCATCTCCATTGTATAGTCCAATTTCATATGCATACATCCAAACATTTCTGAGCTATAGTCCTAATTCACACAGTTACAGTCCAACTATTATAGTTAGGGAATATATTTCATCCCTTGTTTACTTTCCAAGCAATCGTAGACTATCATGTCCTTACAGTGGAAGCCTCAAGCTTTTACCAATAATATTATTAACACTAACTTGTTCCAGTATTCTTAGCGCGGTCGTAACTTGACTATTTATATCCACTGCAACACACCTCTAATCAATCCGGTTATAGTAAATTATGCTTGTTTGGATTTTGGTGGTCAGCCGTACTACTACGTTAAGGATATGTATATTCGTTTAATAGTAGATATATGTGTGTGTGTGTATGTGTATATGTGTTTATTTGCTATAAGCAAAAAATAATAAAAATTGGGTGATATGCTAATATACCTTATTACTTTATCATTTCAATTCAAATGTATATGGTATAAGTTGATTAACATACCAACTTTAATTGGAAAATAAAACAATCTGTAAAGATAAATTTAAAAAAGGCCCAAAGCTATTAATAATTATCAAGAGACTGGGTTCGTTGGTACATATTACTTGCACTTTTTTTATATGTTACTACATTTAAAAAATAGTTTGTGAAATTTAATTGTGCCATGGATGAAGATTACCAAACCATAATAGATTCTGTGAATATCTGTATATATAATAAGTCTAACATTCACAATTTTTTCCCAAGTCAATCTACAAACCTGAGTTCATGCATTACATATGTATCCATGCTGGTAGTAAACGGTTTGTAGAACATTATATGTCAGCCATCTAAACACCATCCCAATGCATGTAATCACTAGATTCTAACTTGAGACCACTCGAATCGAAATCCCCGAGCACAGCGGAAGACGGGATCGTGGTAAGAAGTGTAAAAACAACCAATCAATAATACAATTCCAATCTCAACCAATCCAAAGACAATCACAATCTCAAACAAGCAATTAAAAAATCAAAACAATAACGAAAAGTAAATCACATAGCGATTTATAGTGGTTCCACTAACGTTGTGTTAGTGTACATCCACTTTTAAGAGAGAGCTTTATTATTATTGATGAGAATAGTACAAGAGATTGATTACAATGATCAAAAGTCTAATTAGAAATTGAATTTTGTGGAGAAGAGAATTGAAGAAAATTAGGTTTTGATAAACCCTAATTGGTGGAGGCTGGTCTTTTGCAGTCGCTTGCATATATCTAGATCTGGAACCTAAAGCTAGCTTATATAGAAGAAGAGAAACCCTAGGCAATATTCCGAAATTGCCCCTACAGTTGACACAAATCTTCGCGCTGAGTCCACAGAACAAAACAAGCGAAAGACGCCTCAGACGTCTGACCAACATGGTCAAACGTCTGACAAATGTCTCTGCAAACAATACTGCACAAACTCAGATGTCTGACCAAATTAGTCAGACGTCTGAGCTCCTTCTCGGGAACAAATTTCCTAAGGGGCCAGACGTCTGGCCATTTTCCTCAGACGTCTGACCCTGCCCAAAATAGCCTACTCCACCTTTTTTCATATAACTTCAACCTCCGAACTCCGATTTGCGAATCGTTTTCTCCATTGCGGAGCTACTTCCGACCTCTACAATTCTCCATATAGTATCGCCAAAATTTAACAATGCAAGGATTCCTTGCTAATGCGGTGAAAAGCATATTCCTTGCTAATGCAAGGATACCTTGCTAATGCTAATCTAAGGATACTTTGCTAATGCTGGTAGTAATCACTTACTGGGCTGATACTGATTGAGTTGATAGTGATATTCATTAATCTCCTTTCTATTTTTTTGGATTCTAATTGAGCTGATACCAATACTAATGAAAGTGGAGTGCTAAGAGATTGAAAATTTGAAACTACTGCTGATATTATACTTTCGTGAAATTTCTTAAACTCCATTATCAACCTTAGCTATTTTGTTTTTGAAGTAATCAAACTAAACACAATTAGTCACAGTAACTATTTTCAGTTACTGTAGTGAAGAAAGTAGTTAAAAAAACAATAAATGGCAAAATGTTCTTGTGAATCATTAAGGAATCTAGTAATTACTCAAAATCTGAAGTAAGTAATAAAAAATCAGTGAATAGTTACATGAGATTCAAGTCTGATGGATATCAGACTATGATGAATATCAAATACTACTCAAAATCCTAAACAAATCATGCTTAATCGTAAATCGCCGTTGCAGATTCTAATCGATAATCGCACTAATCAAAATTGTAAGCAGTTAATGAAAATCAGCAGATTATAACCTGAGTCTGAAGTCTGATGGATATCGGTTGGTGATGTTTGAGCTTAACTCTTTACGTGGTGGTCGATAATCATCATTAGAGGCGAGAGAGCCGATTTAGGGTTTTTATTTTTCCTGTAGGATGCTGAATAATTAAAAGGGATATGATATCAGTATTATATTTGGATGGATATGTAAAAATAGAAAGTAGAAGAGATACAAATCAAAATCGTAAGCAATTATTGAAAATCAGCGATAATCGCCATTAGACGTTAGAGATCGAATTTAGTTTTTTTTTTCCTATAGAAGCGAGAGGGAACATCATGTGGAAACAGAATGTAAAATTAAAGGGTATTTTGGATATTCCAGAAAGACACGGTTGAATCCTTATTTAATGAATTATCATTATTAATAGTAAAGATAAAAGGGTATTTTGGGTATTCCATTAGACGTTAGAGATCGAATTTAGTTTTTTTCCTGTAGAAGCGAGAGGGAACATCATGTAGAAACAGAATGTAAAATAGAAGGGTATTTTGGATATTCCAGAAAGACACGGTTGAATCCTTATTTAATGAATTATCATTATTAATAGTAAAGATAAAGATAAGAATCAAATATGAAATTAGAGACGAAATATATTCGAGTTTATAAGAGAAAGCTATGGTAAAAAGAATTATTTCCTAAGCAAACTTTTATATATGTGTTTCAATATGCCTTGGCTTTTTTGTAATGTTGAAAACCTGCAAAATGAGCATTGTAGACAAACTTCGCAAATCTTTTTACACATAGCGGTCTAGACAATTTGCAAATATACAAATTGAATATTTGTTCATTTTTCTAATTTTCCTTCTAGTAGGCTAGTAATTTGTAGACAATCTTATTATATAAGGGATGCTTTATAATATACTCACATACAATTAAATATTTTATATTTCTACTTGATGGAGCTAAAAACAATTCAGTTTTCCAATGTGATTATGTTTTGAGATTTTGAGCGTAAGAATGAATGTCTTTTATGTTGGATGTTTAACATTGTTTTGTAGATGTTTGACCTCAAATAATTTTACTATTATTTTCAAAATAAAAGTGAAAAGCGTTGTATAGAAAAATCATAGTACAACGGTTTTGAGGGGAAATTCTTTGTCTACTAGAAATAAAATAGAAAAGAAATACATTGTCAGATACTGAAAGGAGGAAATAAATTTAATGTGGGAAGAGAGAATAAAATCATGAATAAAGTAATTTTGAGAAATGTGGATAAAGTAAATAAATCTGTTGGTGATAAGAAAGCCAAATTATCCATTAAATTAGGGTGTATTAGGTGAATATTATGGGATAGAAATATAACTTTCCACTATAAATATGTATAAAAAGGCATCAAGAGAAAATGGACTAAAAATAAACTCTAGAGACATGTTTAGGAAATTATCAATGGTAAGAACCTATTTCTAGAAATTTCAACCCAATGGATTAATAAAACTAGTTGTAAATAACAACTTCACACAAAATACTTTGATAAAATCTAAAAAAAATAGAGGGGATCAAATTTAGTTATTACCATAAGTTTATCAATCATATGCATCGTGTAAAGGACACGGACTCTGCATTGATAGTTGTGGAGATCCTAGCTAATTAATGATTATTTTTTCTCTATTGATGGAACTATCTGAAATTAAGATCAGTAGCAATGGAAGGAAGAGATAATATGGATCTAAATGAAACTGAGGAATACTGTGCATGATGATATTTGTTAAAGGATTAAAATTATAGTATTATACACATTCCTTAATCATGCATGACTTACTTTAATAGCCATATGAGATCTAATGAAACAATGCATGACTTACTTTAATAGCCATATGAGATCTAATGAAACAATGCATGATCGCTTCAAGATCCAAATTGAGATCTATTTATAAATCTTCACCAACTTATACATTATACACACATGCGCATGCACATTATGTCAGTTGTATTTGTTAAAAAAAAGTTGGGTCTTATTTGGGTAATAAATTAATAATAAATATAATGCATTCGCAAATTAAGCTCTCTTTTCTCACTCTTTCAGTTTCATTCCTTAACTTTTCTGACCTACCAATTACACTATCTGGTCTCTTTTCTTTCCTTTAGAAATTTCTTTCTCACCATTACTCCCAATCAATTATTTCTCATGACTTGGGATATGTAATATTTTATTTTGTAAAAAACATCTGTATCATTGTTTCTTATTATAGCTCACCTACTATACCGCATTTGACAATTTAAACTCATTAATTAAATACCCAATTTTCCTATATTTGACAATTTGCTACTATATGGTCTTCCACATTTGAAATTTGAAACAAAGCAGCCAAACTGGAATTATTTTGCAATACACTTGAAGAATTGAAGTAAACTTTAATTTATACCAATTCAATTTTTTATGTAAACTTGTGATGCATTTTTAAACTACTGAATTACAAGATCGAATAACATGCATTTAACCGTAATTAGTAGAATATGCAGAAAATTTACATTGCCTTGCATCACTGCTACACATGAGTTAGTAATACCCTGGTAAATGCTGATTACGCCATTTTTGGGAAGCTTTGAACATCAATCAGTCACAAATAGTAAGAAACAAATATTAGTAGATGATAAATTTAAAGACATTAAAAATTCAAGCAACACAAATTTACCTGAATGCCCTCACTACAGATACACATCTCCGTGAATACAAAGTAGCACTTGAAACAGCTGCTCGAAACACAAAATTCAATCAATAGAACGGTGATTAAAACTTGAATAAGAGAACATGGAATGAAGCCATAAATTTCTCAATCCATGGTTGAATTCATGATTAAGCAATCTATTCGATAATGCCTCTATGTATACACTTTAGTATTTAGACAACTTTAATTATTCAAAAAATCTTATTATAACATGGCATAAGTATCATAATGCGTAAATGACATTTATGAAACATAACATTCCAGTTGATCACCTAATGTAAAATTGTTAGCTAATGAACTATTTCCTTGCCATTATAACTGAAGAAAAAAAAAGTTCACTAAAGCATTTGTTATACGCATACCATTTCTGATTTGCAGTTTTATGATTTGATCATATATCATGATTTATTTTGCTGATGAAATGTTTTTCATACATCTTGTCATTTTACTAAAGATACATGCTGCTTAATTCTAACATCAGCTGTTGATTCCTTCGAAATTTAATTAAATAGCACATAGCTCATGAGAATTTTGAAGTTTTTGCTTGTTGTAAATCATGAACATCTAACTACTCAGACTGCACAAAAATTCTTTTCAGCTTGAATATTACACTCTTACTTAATGATAATAGAAAATATTGATAAATAACAATGACTTTGCAAACAAACTGTTCTTCCATTTTTATTATCTATGCCCTCAAGAACATTGTATATTTTACATTATTTAATTGCTAACAAAAAATGGATATCAACCTCAATGATCATACATTCACATGCAGAGTCCATGATATTGTTCGATTTAAGTTGTCCATGGTTCATGTCGATTAATTTTATCTTGCTCAGTTGTACATCATTGATATCTTATTGAATTCGGTCCACACACAAAAATGTTCTTTCTTAAAAATATCTCCTTCAGTCTTTTGAAAGACATGTTAACAAACTCGATCATTACTTGCACACACGGGATCACTGCATAGTCTAAATACCTAAACAAACATAAGGAGATACATCACTTAATCATTATAACATCTAACTATGTCCTTTACATATCTTAGAAATCGAGATCTCAATACCCCAACACAGAGGGAGCATAAACCGTGACATGCTTAACAAATCACATGGAGTATAAAAATTTCTACCTAGGCGAAGCATTATTATATTTTAGAACCGGTTGTACATCCTCCCTTGAAATATAAGTTCCAAGCTTTCTTGATAGCAGTGTCAACTTCATGTCATAAATATGTTCATACTAATATGTGTAGACTCTAGGCTAAGGCAAATATCAACTTAAATCCATTGGAAAAGAAGTAAATCTATAGTATATAAATGCACACATCACATGTATAGGAAAAATACTTAGTTTGGGATATTTAATTCACTTTTGTTTTGACATTTTAGGAGAGAATTTTTTTTATTCGTTGGAAAAAAGTATTAACTACCAGCTTCTTAAGTTAAAGAGAATTAACTGATAAAATAATGAAGTTATTATAAATAGTTCATCGGTAAATGAAATAATTCATAATTTGAGTCATATAATACAACTAAATTTAATAAATTCAGCAATCAAGTGAAGTATATGTCTAATATTATGAATAAACATCATATGTATATTATGAATATGCATCATATGTCTAATATTATGAATTGTTTCTTTACATCAAAATGCATAGGAAAAGAATAGAAAAAACTGCAAACTTACATTATACATTATAAACTTGATTTTTGTAGAAATAACCAAGGGATGAATAAGAAGTTGACATAGCAACTAATTGTGAAATTGTTGATGGAAAGAGAAATCGGGTTCATTGCTATAATACTTTCAAAGCAGGGTTTTGGGTGTGACCATCGTCTTTGTAAACTATAAAACAGGTGTCAAACTGTTTCTTTATAGCTTATATGTGAGCTTTCTAAGTTTAAAAAACATCCAACACAGCACTTTTGATGATTAAGTGCCTAAACTTATATTAATTCTTACCTGCAGAATGGCAGTAAACTCAAATTTCATCGTGTAAATGGGATTACCTGACTTTGTTGGGAAGATATCAAACAACAAACTAATAGGTTGAAACAAAACTGTTCGATTTGTAGGAAAATTAATGAGTTTTCTGAAATGTTAAATTTGGATAAAATAATTTAATTTCCAAAGCGCCTCTTTGGAGTAATGAAAATACTTCATTTTTAGAAACTAAGAAACAAAAATAAAACTAAATTCATGGTAGATCCACGTATAGTTGTTAATGTCCAACCAAGTATATGCTTTTCATATAATTTTCAAACACAAAGACATACAAATATATACTGTTGTTTTTGTAGGCATGATGCGCTTGTTACGTCATATTAATTTCTATTCTTATGTCCAACTATTGTTTGTTCTACCATTGATATTAAACTTTGATATCCAGCATTAATGGTATCATATTCATGTTGAAATTTACTCGCATAAGAAAAAATGGCTAGTTATAATGAATTATATTGTGCATTTTATAGTTTTATATTAGCAGTTAATTCATATTAATTAAAATAAGTGTTAAACTTAATGATCATCAGTGCCTTAAACTGACTTCATTTGTTCCACTTACATTCACCTTTCCTTATGAGTTGCAACAGTTTCATAATTAAGCATCTTTATCATTTTCATATTAGTCAAGATACTTTTGTTATATTCCCAATGGCCGAAAAAATGAGCAGGGAGTAACTACATAGTTGTCATCTTGAGTGTTTTGTGTGTTTATAATTTCCTTTTCTATCTTACTCTCTCTTCCTATCTATATATGATTATATACAATATGTTTTTCTTGTGCATGTCCACTTCATGATCCATTCTGATATGGCCATAAAGAAACAAATAAATTGTTTATTATTATTAAAATGCTAGTACATGATGGCCATTGTTATGTTTCTATTCATTATCTGAATTCATTGGTAAAAAATACAATGGATTAATTTGGCGAAAAGAGTATGTGAATGAGTTCTTCAATTCATTCATAAGAGAAAGGATAATTTCTATTATACCTGACATGTAGAATCTGGATTGTACATCTATCTAAAACTTTAAAACTCATCTGTAGAAAAAAGCATAAGAATAATACAATTACTTTCCATTCAAAATGTTAGCTTCATAATTAGTGCTAATTCATCCCATAATCAGTCAAATTCGCAATTAGTGAACCCAAAATAGTTCAAGCAATGGCAATATACTATGTAAACAAATATTATAATGTATCGTATATTCATTAAAGAATAGATAACTCATATTCTAGAGAAAAAAATAAAACGAATAATAACTAACAAAAATTATAAGAAAAGTAAAGATTAGATAAGGTACGCAACACCTAAAACTAAACAATGATTATATATTATTCTTACACTGGCTTCATTTATATGTATCCAACACCACCCAAAAAGGAAATTATTTGTCATAGATGAAGAAACTGGTGATATGTTCAATTAAAATTTTGAAGAAATTATGATTTGGCTCCAAAATCGAGAAATGTCGTGGATAGATCTACTGTAGGGCTGGATTTTCTTATGTAGGTTTTGATATGGTCTCTCCATGCCCCTACATGAGTGTCTAGAGGTGATATCATTAAGTAATATATTTTAAGCTATATCCTTTTAGGTTATATTAATTTTAGAACTACTACATTTAGAATGAATGGATTGGAGATGACATCATTTAGTTTACAACAAATGAAGTATATAAATTAATAGCATGTAAAGTGGCCAATCAATACAATCAAGTTACAATAGCAAACTACTAATAGTTTTGGAATCTAACCCTATAGATTAGATTGTGATACAATCATGGATGTATAGGCCTATCGATGGATATTCGAAAAACCCAATTGCAACCCGATGGGTGATCAACAGTGGGTTTCACTTTACAGATTATTGGCGGCATGCATATTAAATGATTTGTTTCCTTTAATGCATTAAGCTTTAGTTCTAAATTAGCTCAATTTGATGACACCGCTCTTGTTCAGTATTCTCATGCTCATTATTGAATAATCATTTAAGATCACGTATAAAGCAGACTCATTCATATAACAGTAAGCCAATAAGGGTCATATTTTAGTTTATTACCATGCACGTTTAACATAAACCATTTTATCAGTACATTGCATTATAATCATACAGACACACACATATTACTATTTAAAATTACCAACATAAACAATCTATTCACCATCACTTCCTCTCTTTCACCTTGACCATCAACCCGCTTTTTATCTTCATGACCAAAATAAGCCCATGCCCCCTCACTCATTATGAGTTTATCTTTGTTATTTCATCCATCCTCTTATAGCGGTAGAAGTTAATTCATATACATGTTTCACACATTTGTATATAATTATAACTCATTATGACATGGATAAAATTAGACTATCAGTTTAAAACAACAAACTCTATATACTTGTCATTATATAGTAAAGGAATAAAAAACATGAGCACAAAAAAGAGTATATAATTCTACTGTTACAAGAGTCATTTAATCATATGGAAATCAATTACTTAACCGGCCTTACTTCAAAATTTAACTTTCATGATTGGTTTTTGGACCTTTGGTTCCACATAGCTTAAGCTATCTGCATATGCAAAGCCTTATTCATCATTGATGCATCTACAATAACAAAATATTTAGGTTAATTAAAATGCATCAAGTGATCTATAAAACAGGTTCTGGAAATAATTTTAACCAACAAAACGTACATTCCTAATGTGTAATAACAATAAACAGTAGATGGAAATATCATGTTAAAAATGGAATGTATTATTACTTTATGAACTGGTACAAAACATAATCATAATTTTAAAATGAAAATAAGAACAACCTCATTAGTAACAGTTTACCGATTTGGTATGGAAACCTAAAAGGTATTTCGTGTAAAGAAAAAATGAGCGTAGATAGCAATCAAGATCATTACTATCTAAAAATTATAAGAGCTTATTTTTGTTACATAAATCTTATGCAGAATTGGCAAAAAAGAATGAATTAATACATAGTATATATGTATCTTGTCAACAAACACTGGACAGATGGAGCATCGAGTGAGAAGAAGAGGTTGTTGTTTGGACTGGGTTGACAATAGTTGCGATAGTTTTGAGATGATTGCACTACATTTTGTCGTTGATTGCATTGCACTGGTTAATCTCATGCAGCAATCCGATACGAAGAGGATGAAGGTGAGATTTCCGCTTAATCACAATGATAGAGGGTTTGTGGCAGTCACTATTTGAGGATCACTATTTGAGGATCACAATCAAAATCTTGTTTCCGTATTCAATAATTATGCAGTCACTATTTCATTATTTACATATATCAAGACATTTATCATCTTCTAATTCTTTCACTTTCATTTTATTTTCTCGCAGTATTGTCCATTCCTCCTTTTCAGTTTCATATGTAAGATTTTGATTGAATTCGTCAATAGTTTTGATATATCTCTTTAGCTTTTTTAATCTAACTAGATTTTGATTGAATTCGTCAATAGTTTTCCACTTCGTATTCATGTTGAATTGTTTATGATTTTATTAATATCATGTAGCAATTGTTTTCCTACCCTTGCTTTCAATGTTATAATTTTAATGGAAAACTAATCTGAAGACCTCCAAAAAACTTAGACTGTTGGCTCAATCGAGCTTGATTAAAGGTTAGACTATTTTTTTAATGAGGAAATTAGTTAAAAGGACAAACTTATTAAAAAAAATTGTTACCAGACCACGAGTTTAATTATTTGGGCCGAAGGACCCGCCGTTTCGAACTAACCACGTGACATTGTTTTCGTCTCTAGGGTTTTACCAAATCAGGGTTTTGCAGTCGTTTTCATCTGAAATCATTTCAAATTCCTCATCCAAAACAAATTCACGTCGACAAAAACATTCAAAATGACAAATCAACAAACTCATTTAAATCGTTCGTACATTCCAATGGAAACTAGATCAAAATCTTCTCCATCGACCAACAATCAGTCTCCTAGTTCTTCACTAAAATCGAAATCTCAAATTGTGTCGTCAAAATTATCTTTAGCAGCATCAAAGGCTAAGAAGACTAGAGAAATGGAGAAGAAAATGCAAAAACAGGTATAATACTGAATTATTCTGTATGTATTGCCGATTTAGAATTATTTTATAACAAATGCTATATTATTTTTCATCCTTTTTGTCTAGCGAACGTTTTGTGCTGTGGTTTTATCTTTATTGTCGAAACTGTAGAGTTACTGAATGATTTTGTCGAAATCTGTTGTGATTTTGTGCTATGGTTTTATCATTGTTTTCTGACTTCAGCAACAACGATTATGTTACTATTGAAGTTTGTTATGACACATTTGATCTGAATTCAGATTACTGAAATCAGTGTATTTTAGTAACCAAATCAGATCAGTCAAAGTTATTGTTGTTATCTTTCATCACTTTAAACCTGTTTTGTTTTCTATTAGTTGCATTTGACTAATTTATCAGATTTTACTCATTGATTTAATAAAAATGCTAAGACTAGTATCATATTAATTCGATTGGGTAAACATATTCTAATGGTGCAAAAATGCTAAATAACTCTAGCATTTCCAATAGAAATTAGCATTTAGGAAAAATGCTAAGACTATTTATCATCTTAATTTAATTTGGAAACAAAATCCATTGTTACAAAAATATGCTAAAATATTGTAGCATTATGATTTAGCTATTTTATAAATTAAAATCATTTTTAATTATGCTAAATAAATTAACATCTGGTAAAAATGCTAAGACTAGTTATTATATTAATTCAATTGGGTAAACATATTCTAATGGTGTAGAAATGCTAAATAACTCTAGCATTGGCAATAAAATTAGCATCCATTGAAAAAAAATGCTAAGACTAGTTATAACCATATCCAATAATGCTAAAGAAATTAGCATTTAGGAAAAATGCTAAGATTAGTTATCATTTTAATTTGGAAACAAAATCCAGTGTTACAAAAATATGCTAAAACATTGTAGCATTATGATTTAGTTATTTTATGAATTAAAATCATTTTGACTTATGCTAAATAAATTAGCATCTAGTAAAAATGCTAAAACTATTTATCATCTTAATTTAATTAGGAAACATAATCCACTGTTACAATAAATGCTAAATCCACTGCAGCATTAAAGTTTAGGTATTGCATAAATTACAATCATTTACAAAAATGCTAAAAAAAACTATCATCTACTAAAAATGCTAAGACTAGTTATCATCTTAATCTACTTTGGTAAACATATTCTAATGTTACAAGAAATGCTAAATCACTGTAGCATCATGGTTTATGTATTGCTTATTGATGTTAAATACTTGCTTATTGTACCATCATCATTTATTTACTGTGCAAGTCTACAAAATAATTTTGCATAAATATAGCTAACACTGTTTCATTATTTGTATTTTGTAGAGTACAAAATCTTCACTGCAAGCAAAGGACAGTAAAACACCTAAAAGAAAGAGAGCAGATAAGGAAACTATGCAGTATAGGTGTAGCTTATCCGCCTTGGTTAAAATCCTTGAAAAGATTAAAAAAAGAAAAGGTTTTACTGAAAATCAGTTGAATTTTTTAAAACAAACACCTTTCTACCACTTTTTTAATGCTTTCTTTGAAGGTGATATAGGAAGCAAAAACATTAGAAAATGTTCAAAAAATTTAGATGATTTAATAGACTCTTATTGTGTTGAAGAAGAGTGTTTTATTGTAGGAGGAAAAAAATTATAGATAACAACAGTAGACATTTCTTTAATTTTTGGTTTACCAATGCAAGGAAAAAACATTTTTCCACTTCCTAAAGTTTCTTTTCAAAGCACCCCTGAAAACTGCCAAGAATTTGTTTTAAGAAACTTTGGCATAATTGACCATATAACAAGAGATGTTATTATTCAAAAGATAAAGAAAGAATTAGACAAAGAAATTCAAGAAGAAGAAAACGATTTACCAAAATTTATCATCCTTCTTTCTTTCATTACATTTTTTTCCCTGACAATCAAAGAATGTTAAGTTGGGGATATCTCAAATATGCAATTGATTTGAATAAAATGAATCAAGTTTCATGGCCTTTAAGCATTCACTATTCTTTGATTAAAGCATTAAATTTTTTCAAGCAAAACCAAGGCATATGTCAGGTTGCTCGATGATACCATTGGTAAGAAAATAATTTTACATTCTACTATATTATAATAAATTCTGAAATAACATTTTTGTTTTTTATATATTAGTATTTTTTATGTGAACACGTGGACATGATGAAGCCAAGGAAGGAATGGTCGAAGGACTTAGCAAGATTTGTTAAATGGTCACTGAATGGGATGAATAACATAGTCTCAAAAGACTATTTAAAGAATGTGGAAAGCAAAAAGGTATATACATCTAACATTGACTGTTATTTATTTTTTACATATAAACAAGAAAAAAAAGCTATATGGTCTTAGTAATATTTTTGGTGCACTAGATTATGCAAACATACATATAAATGGAAAAAAATGCTAGATGATGATATCATTATAACATAATACATGTTACTGAAACAGAATCATTAGTAGAAAATGCTACATAATTTTAGTATTAATAAAATCTATGATGATCATTGAATACAGATCTCAATTGGACTAAAAAATACAACATCCAAAGGAAGGCTACTGCTTGATTCTTCCAAATTGCAAATGGAAATTATAGAAACGAAACAACAACAAAATGAAACAGATGCTGAAGAAGAATCAGAATTGAGTGACAAAGAAAAACAAAATCAAACACAAAGCTACCACATTAAACAGTTGGAAAAAGATTTGGATCAAACGAAAAGAGATCTGGAGAAGGAAAAAGAAGTAAGAAAACAGAGGGAAAAGGGTTAACTGTAATGGAGAAAGAAATGGAATTGTTGAAATCAAAACTTCAATAATTTGAGAAAAAGGAACAAAAAAGAAAACTAAAGGAAGCTTTTGAAAGTATTATCCCTCCATCATTCAAGCTGTTGAAAATACAAGATTTTGAAGTACATCAAGAAGAAAACGAAGAAGAAGATAAACAAGATGAGAAGAATAAAAAAGAAGTCGGCGATTGAAAAATATCTCACCTCCTTCAATGATTAAAAGACTAAAATAAAAAAAAAGGCAAAAGTATATCCTCATTATCAGTTTGAGATAGTGTACCACAACAAAAGAGTGAAAAGTGAAGATGACAGTGAAAAACAAGAAGGAAAAAAGGAAGATAAAACAAAAAATGAGGATGAAGAAGGAGAAGAAAAAGATGGCCACAGTGAAGAAACTGAACAAGTAAAAAATGAAGACAGGGAAAAAAAGATGAAAGAGAAGACAGTAAAGAAAATGATGAAGTGAGTGAAAACAACAGCGGAGAAAATGAAGAAGAAACCAATGAAGAAGACAATAAAGAAGGCGAATATTATGAAGGAGAATATGCAAAGGAGAATGAACAAAATGAAGAAAAAACTGACTCAGAAGATGAAGATGAGAATGAAGAATTTGTCGATGTTGATAATTACTCAACTCAAAGAAAACAATATCGTCAAAAAAACATAGTAAAAAGCCACATTTTTCAAATGCTAGAAACATAGAAGAAGGATATAATAAGAGCTTTTTTTGCATGTGAGGACACATCAAAGTAAGTAGTTCATACCCAGTAAAAACTTAAATAATTTAATTGGAGTTATAATTTTATAATAATTTGAAATTTACAAATTATATAGCACGGTAGCATGGCACAAAGATGATGGTAAGAAAGGAGGGATAATAGTGGTTCAGTCCATGCTAGAAGCTTTGGTATTTGAAGAATTTACAGATGGACAGGTATGACATTTAAAAATGCTAATAGTATCAATAAATTTTGACATTAGGAAATGCTAACTAGCTCTAGCATTGTGACATTTGAATTATAACAACACGCCACTAATATAATTTTTTGTTTTGTTTCTATTTTTGTTAGTAAAACCAGTATCAATAAATTTTTCAATACCAAATGTATAATATTAGCCTGAAAATGTAGAATGACTATAAATATTTTTATTACACAACATAGAGCTTAAAAAATGCTAATTTTTCGTTACAGTATATGAAATTATTAAAAGATGGTAGCATATATCTATCACTTTCTCTATGTGTGTATATATATATCTCATAGTATATAATTATTATAAAATGTTTATAAAAATTCAAAATACTTTATTACTAGTGGAAATTATGTTGAAGGGCTTCTATTTTCAGGGTAATAAGTTTTAAGGACAACACTTCTAAATAATTAGTTTTAAGGACAATTTACAGGATAATGATAAATTCATTTATCTTTTTAAGTTATATAGGAAAATGATAAATCTTTTTATCATTATTTCTGTATAACTGAAAATGATAAATTTTTTTATCTTTTTCCTGTAAAATGTCCTTAAAACTAATTTTTTAGAAATAGTGTTCTTAAAACTTATTACTTGTACAAATAAGCCCTTGAAGTTAAAATCCCCTTATTACTATATGCTTAACCGATATTATTTTTCTAATGCAGATTATTGATTGGTTTGTTGAAAATATACCAACATATGAACATAACTACACTTTCAGCACAATCATGATGGTAAACAATGTTATTTTGCTTTGAAATTTAATATAATAGAAAAACAAATTAATATTCAATTTTCATTTGCAGCATGCATTTCAAACAGACACTGAAAATGTAGTCCGATCATTAGTGTACCCTATGGTACAAACTATAGTCATGGATTCATTTACAGAGATGATATTTTTCCCCTTGCATTACATCAATCATTGGACATTGCTAACCTTGGATTACAACCAAATGCAATGGTGCCATTATGATTCTTTAAGGCCCAGAAGATCAACAGCGGCATCAAATCAATATTACAAACAAGCTCAGCTACTTGTAAGACCATATTTTATAACCAAAAAAATGAATAAAATCTAACTCTACTTTTTTATTTTTTGTAACAGAGAAAAAAGGTGGAAAAAATATGGCTTTATTGGTACGAAGACGATAAAGCAACCTCGTTGTCCACAGCAAGACCTTTCCTCGTAAGCATTATTAAGTTTTTAATCTTCTTCAAGTAAACTGCACATGTATTATATTAAAAATTGCAATGCCATAATGATCAATGCATCAAAAAAAGGAAAAAAAGACAAGGTACACTGTATGTTAAAAAAGTGCTAAATGGTAATAGCAGTAAAAACGTATAATGTATTACAGGGTTTATTTTCATGTAAATGCTAAATAATCATAGCATTGCAATGTTGCAGTGTTCAATAAACCGAAAAAAGTGACAGGTTGCATTATGATTATGCAGTACGAAATGTATGTTTATTGATACACATAGTGTTAACAAAATACTTAATGATAATAGCAGTAAAATTGTATAATATATTTTACTGTATATTTTTTTCTAAATGCTAAATGACCATATCATTATAACATTACACCACTGCCCTTTTAGTCCATTGATCTGAAAAAAATTCTTCATACATTCCTATATGAAGCCCAATTTTATATGTTAAGAGAAATACCAAATGGTTGTAGCATTACATCTTTTATACCACTGCTCTTTTACTCTATTAATCTGAAGCTCCATAATAAATACCCATATAAGTCCTTATTGTAAATGTTTGTAAAACGTTTGTAAACTCAAATAAAAAGAAAACGATAATTCATATTATTCAGCAAGCAAGACGGCTGAGAAAAGTTAAGTATATTAGGGTTACAGAGATAGGTTTATATAGATAGAAAGCATAAGTAAGAAAAGACTAAAAAGCCCATAATGTAAAAGAACAATATGCTAACATCCCCCTTCAAACACGCGATGGTACGGCAAGGAGCATCGAGAGTTTTCCAATGAAAAATCTATGACGCTCGATAGTGTGAGCCTTCGTGAAGAAATCAGCAAGTTGCGTCGATGACGGAGTAAAAGGCAGAGAAATAGTTACATGTAGTAAGTGATACCGAGTGAAATGACGGTCAATCTCAATATGTTTGGTGTGCTCATGAAAAAAAGTATTGTGAGCAATTTGAATAGCGCTCTTATTGTCACAATACATAGGAGTGGAAGAAGAAATAGAAACACCCATATCCTCCAACAGCCAACGTAACCAAATAATCTCAGATGTAGTGGAGGCCATAGCACGATACTCTACCTCGGTGGAAGATCGCAAAACAACATCATGTTTCTTGCTCTTCCATGAAATAAGGAATCACCAAAAAATACACAAAAGCCCGTTGTGGATTTTCTATCCGTTGAATCACCAGCCCAATCTACATCGGAGAAGGCACGAAGCTCCAAAGATGAGGTCGATGGGAACAAAAGACTCTGATAAAGTGTTCCTTGCAAGTAACAAAGAATGCGCATAATAGCAGCCCAATGAACAGAGGTAGGGGAAGATACGAACTGGATAACAATGTGAACAGCATAGGCGATATCTGGACGAGTGATGGTCAAATATACAAGGCAACCAACAATAGAACGATATAAAGTGGGATCAAAAAGAGGACTCCCATCAGTCGGAGTATAACGGGCATTTACCTCAATGGTGAATCAACATGACGTGTATCAGTAAGACCAGAATGATGAATAATGTCAGTAGCATATTTGGACTGGGAAAGAAGATAGCCTTTTTCCGAGGAAGCTACTTCAATGCCTAAAAAGTAACGTAGATGACCCAAATCCTTCATATCAAAACAACGAGACAATGTGGTTTTAATGCTCACAATACCATCATTGTCATCACCTGTAATGATCATATCATCTACATACAATAGAAGAAGAATACGGCCTGCAGAAGTCAATCTAACAAAAAGTGCTGAATCATGGGGATTAGAGGTAAAACCAAGTGATGTAACAACATTCGAAAATCTCTCATACCAAGCACGTGGTGCTTGCTTAAGACCATATAGAGCTTTCTTAAGCCTACAAACCTGACCTGGAGCATGAGAAACACCAGGTGGAGCAACCATGTAAACTTCTTCCTTAAGATCTCCATTGAGAAAAGCATTTTTAACATCCATTTGAGAGATGTCCCACTGACGACTGGACGCAACAGCAATAAGAACCCGAACAGATGTCATCTTAGCCACAGGAGCAAATGTCTCCTCATAATCCATGCCATACTCTTGGGCAAACCCTTTAGCAACTAAATGAGCTTTGTATCGCTCAATAGAACCATCTGACTTGGTTTTAATTTTATATACCCATCGACAACCAATAGTTTTCTTCCCAGTAGGAAGGTATACAAGATCCCAGGTACCGATTTTGTCTAAAGCAGACATTTCCTCAGACATAGCACATTGCCACACAGGAGAACGAACAGCCTCCGAGTAAGAAGAAGGCTCATAAAAAGTGTCAATGGAAACAAGAAATGAAGCAAAAGATCAAGAGTAACAAGAGTAGGCAAAATCTGATGATTGAGTAGATTTACGTCTACGAGTGGGATAGCAAGGTTGAACAGGATCTGTCGTCACAGGAGGTGTTTGAATAGTCGTAGTAGTAGGGGATAAAGTGTCACCTGCAGAAGAAGAAGGAACTGAGTGTATGGATGATGGTGTATCAATGGTAAGAGGTGGTGAATCAGAGGAGTTATCGGGAAATGGATCAATGTGAATAAGATCAGACCTAGTCATACTATGAGGACTAGCAGGAATAGAGTAGAAGGGAATATGCTCAATAAAGGAAACATGACGAGAAACATACAGTTTATTTGAAGAAGGATCATAACAACGATAGCATTTTTGTCCAATACCATACCCAAGAAAAACACATATAGCAACATGGGAAGATAATTTTGTATGCTCTACGTGTGGGCGAAGGACAAAACAGGTGGAACCAAACACTTTTAGGTGATAGTAATCAGGAGTTTGACCAAACAACTTGGCATGAGGAGAAATAACAGAATTATGAGAAATTGGGATCTTATTAATAAGATAAACGGAAGTAAGAATAGCTTCTCCCCAAAACTCTTTTGGGACGCTAGCTGAAAGAATCATAGAACGGGCAGTCTCAACAATGTGTCTATGTTTTCTTTCAGCAACACCATTTTGTTGCGGGGTATCAGTGCAGGAAGACTGATGCAAAGTACCATCAGCTGTGAATATGTTGGAAAGGTCTCCCTTCATATATTCCCCCCCTAAATCAGAACGAAAGCATTTAACAATATTAGAGTGTTGTGTTTTAACATATGCTTGAAAGGCAGTATAAATATCAATAAACTCAGAACGAAGTTTCATCAGAAAAACCCAACAATAACGAGTATAGTCATCGATAAAAGAGACATAATATCTGCACCCACCTTTTGTGGGGATGGGTGCTGGACCCCAAACATCAGAGTGAACTAAATCAAAAGGTGCAGTGGAAGTAGAAACACTTTGATTAAATGGTAAAGTAGAAAATTTTCCAAGTTTACAACCACTACAGTCTGAAATATCATGAGAATGTAAATCTCCCAAAACACCAGAATTACACAAGAATTTAAGACGAGAGCTTGAAATATGACCAAGTCTAGAATGCCACAAATAAAACTTAGAAGACAAAGAAGTTAAATGAAAAGAAGAAAGGTCAATACTAGCAGCAGCATCATGACCTAGGATGTGCAAGTCATCCAAAACATAGAGACCGCCCTGCCTACGGCCTGTCCCAATCAGCTTCTTAGAGTTGGGATCCTGTACAGAGCAAGTGGTGGAAGAAAAATGAACAAGGTATCCAAGATCACAAAGTTGTCCGACCGAAACAAGATTCATAGTTAGTTTAGGAATGCAATAAACATTCGGGAGGGAAACGTGTGCGGTTTGAATTGTACTGATTCCTGTTAATGGCAAAGGTATGCCATCAGCAGTCAAAATAGAAGGTGAGCGAGAATCAAAAGACATAGATATAAACGATGAACAATCATGGGACATATGATATGAAGCACCAGAATCCAAAATCAACAAAAGTGAATTCGAACCTGACATGGAGGGAGCTGACATGGCAAAGTGCTGAGACTGAGGAGCAGTCATGTTTTGAGACAAAGACTGGCTAGCAAGGAACTTCTGAAATTGCTCCGCAATAGAGTCCATAGAGGAATCCACAACCGATTCACCAAAAGGATGTACCAATGCAGCAGTCTTGGGCTGGGAACCGCCACGTGACTGTCCATGTCCTTGTGCCATAGAGAAGGACGGTTGTTGGCCACCACGTTGTTGCTGTTGTGATCTATCACCTGGCTTAAAACTTTGATTTTTTTGACGAGCCAATAATTCAGGACATTGATTTTTCCAATGGCCTGGTTGTTTACAATAATTACAATCACGACCATTCTTGATATTTATCTTGTTGCGTTGAGATGGGATTGGTAAAATCCCTGTTGCAAAAACAGATGCAAAAGAAGTCTGTGCAACTTTCTCAGTTTGAGACTTCAAGCGAGTTTCTTCGGCTAATAACTCATGTAGAACAGAATCAACAGAAGGTAAAGGAGTGCGATGTAGTATGGATGCACGACAATGCTCGTACTCTGGTCGAAGAGCCATCAACAATTGAACAAGACATTGTTCCTCCCTACGAGCGATATATGGAGCAAATGCTCTAAGCTCAGCAACCTCAGTCATAGCCAATTGACCCCAAAGAGCAGTAATTTCAAAATAAAAATCTTGAATATTTCGATCATTCTGAGACAATGACTGAATACCAGCCTCCAATTGATATTGAACGGCAAAGTTAGAATGCACAAAAAGTCGCTCCAAATAGTCCCAAACTTTCTTAGCAGTATCATACTTAGCCAATTGCATACCAGTTCTATTCTCAACAGAATTATTAATCCAAGTGATGATATTTGAATTGTTGGTATCCTATTTCTCCATCAATTCAACATTAGCAGCTTCAGGAGCCACAATAACACCAGAAATATATCCCCACATATGTTTTCCTTTAAGAAAAATTTTCATGACATAACTCCAATAAGAATAGTTTTTTGCCATCTAAACGAACACTAATGGCCTGTAATGAATCATCACCTCCGGCCATATTTTGAAACAAATAATAATCGTCACTAATTGACAATAAAAACTAATCTGAAAACAAAAATAAGCCTGGAGACAACAACCAAAATGCAGAAACAAGTTGCTGGCTTTGAAAAAGAGTGGTTGGCTCGAATACAAACAAGATAATCGTCACTAATTCACGATTCAAACAAAACCTTCTTGCTGGACGAGGGTGGACGATTCAAAACTCATGGCTTCACGATTCAGATCTCATGCCTGCTTCGAAAATGAGTTGTTGGCTTTGCGATTGGACGAGGGTGGACGAAAACGAGTTGCTCGCTTCAGGAGCAGGTTTCAGGAGCTTCAGATCTCGGGTTTCGAAGCAGGTTTCAAGAGCTTCAAATCTCGGGTTTCGAAGTTGGTTTCAGGAGCAGGTTTGAGGGAAAACGAGTTGCTAGCTTCACGGGGTTAGACGAGGGTTTTCTGGTGAAGGCAGAGACGAGGTAGAGATTCAAGGCAGCGGGCAGAAACATGAACGAGGCTCTGATACCATGTAAACGTTTGTAAACTCAAATAATAAGAAAACAATAATTCATATTATTCAACAAGCAAGACGGCTAAGAAAAGTTAAGTATATTAGGGTTACAGAGATAGGTTTATATAGATAGAAAACATAAGTAAGAAAAGACTAAAAAGCCCATAATGTAAAAGATCAATATGCTAACACTTATGTATCCAGCCTATGTTACTCAAGCTGATGTACAATTCTTTTAACAGATCGCAATTATTAAATACTTACCATGTACAAATATTTTTAGTCTGTCTGTAATGATAAAATTGTTAGCATAAATTGATAACTAGTTAACAAACAATTTTTTGTGTTTTTTTTCTTTTTTAAATCAATAGGAATGACTGTGCTCTATATGTCATGAAATTCATTCAACATTTGGACAAAGACTCAAACCTCCCCACCGAATACAGCAAAAAAGATATCAACCTCATGCGAGCTGAAATGGTGTATAACATACTAAATGATCCACATAGAAGTTGGAACGTCATGACTTTCTTTACAAATGCAACTCCTGAAGAAGCTGAAAAAGCAGTGAAGAAAAAGAACTAAAGTAAAAAGAAAAGTTGAAGACTTGGAAAATTTGAAGAAGTGATAATTGTAATTAAATTTGAATTACCTCAATTTATGTTGAAGTACTGATTATAGTTAAATATGAATTGGCTGAAATGAAGATGAAGTGCTAACTATAGTTGAATTGATACTATTATTTTACTGAACTTCAAATTCAAGTGGAATAGTGTAAGTACTTGCATAGCTGTAATTTGTTATACGTATGTTCTCTTAAAGGTTTGATTCTTTTTCTACAGATGTCTTGTTGTATTGCTAACTGAAAAAATGTAATTGCTTAATCTCTATTTTTCTCTGAAAATTTTATGCTTGTTGTGCTTGTATATCATAAATGCTAATTGTAGAACTGCTTTGAAATATTTCTGTACATAATGATTTTGGACAAAAAAACTGCATTGAAATGCTATAATGAATTAACATCAATGTTGCAAAATGCTATATTGAATTTGCAATCAATTTTTTCTACTTGAATTATACCACGTCTATAAGAAAATAGCATAGCTAATTCTTTCAAGTGTTCAAGGAATAACAGCTAATCACTAATCTGAAGAACTACAGCCAAGTAAAATAAATAAGATTTAGGACCTGAGCATGTGGTATATGCAAATCTAGTAGTTGTCATATTTATCAGAATGATTTATTTTCTTTCCTTGCCTCTCTTATATGGAAGTTAAAATTGATGATAATCATCTGTATATTACTATCCCTTTATTTCAGCACTGTGAATTTGCATTCCATGCTATGCTATGACATGCCACAAATTTATTTCATGCCGGTTTTTTGATTGACTGTACATGCTTTTGATTACATCTTGTAAACAAAAATTGAGGACTCACTATTTTCTCTTAGTAACTTGATATTAAATTCAAAGAAAGAACCTCTATAAATTATGAACATTGAATTAGAAGAAAGAAAACAGATGGATAAAAAAAGACAGAAGATAAACAACATAAATACATCAGCTTCCAACATGGACAAAGAAGAACACTCATTTATTTGACCTGAATGTCAATGCTCATAACAACACTTTATTGAAATCTATTGCTATAATTTTACCTGAAGCGGCATCACTGGGTTTATTAATATATAACTGATAACCAAATTTGCCAACCTTTCTAGTCTATACTAAATAAAAAAGCTAAATACAAATAGCATTATTCTAATGAATTCTTAAATTAACAGAAAACATCTAATACTAACATAACAATATTTTTTCCTCACAATACAATATTACTAGTAAAAAAAGATAATGTAAAAATGAAAATAATATGCTCCGCAGACAAATAAAAATCACAAAAAATCCACACAAAAAAAAAGAAAAATCTTATTAAAACAATCAATCATCACAGTACTTGTACTAGTATCAACAATAAAAAAAGTATGACTATACCAAATAAGTAAACAGTAAAGAAATACAATGAACAAAATGATAGAAATAAAAGAAAAAATAAAATTCAAATTTAAATCTTCATTGAAGCTTGAAAATTCCTCTTATTATGTCCAACTTGATTGCAATTACTACATTTATTCCGCTTACTCTGAGAATAAGAAAAACCGCCATGTCTTTTAGTAGAAGGACTTCCAGCACCTCAAAATTCTTTAGGCGGTTTAATTGTGACTTCATCTCCACTAACAATTGGCTTACCAACATTAGGAATTGGATTAATAGCATACACATAACTCGATCTAAAAGCATCAGCTATAAAATAATAATCCACATAGTCATATACTGACTGCCTTGATTTATTCATACACTTGATGGCATGTGCACATGGAAAACCGGTAACTTTCCACTGATTACAAGTACACAATATTTTTTCAAGATCAACATGATGTGATATTGGAGATCTAACTTCAAAAACATTTTCCAAAGACCTATATGTATCCCATCCAAAACCTTCATTAACTAATTGCGACAACCATTGCTTCATAACCGGACATAAAGTAGTAGTCCAACGATGACAGTCTTCTCTCCTCTTCGCCATTTGTTCCATTATTTTTAACCCGGATTCCATCTAGACAAGACATAATAGGCATAAATCTATCATCCACAATCCAAGAGTTAAAGCTTTCAGCCACATTAGATGAATATTCTTCATACCTCTTGCCTTGAAAAAACAAATCAGTCCAATGTTCAAAAGTTTTATCATTTAAAAAGTTAATTGCAGCAACACCACCAATTTCTTTAAACTTTAACATATAGCGATCAAAATCATATGGATTTGAAGCTCGAGTCAAAAGTTTAAACAAATCAACAATAGAAGTATCGCCCTTGCAAGCTTTAACTACTGAACCAATGTTTTGCTCCATATGAAATGTGCAATAGCTATGAAAAGAAGATGGAAACACTTTTGGAACACCTAACAGCAAACCCCACTGGCGATCAGATATGAAAACCAATTCGCGATCCTCGTTAAGCATCTTTTTTAAATGCTCCAAAAACCAAGACCAATTTGACTCATTCTCATGTGAAACTACTCCCATAGCAAGCAGAAAGAAACCTTAAAAAAACAGTAGTTTTTTTCAAATGCTAATACAAGAAAATAGTATACTACTATTAGTAAAGTATATTACTTCACAGCATAAAATTTCAGATATTTACATGAATGCAGGAGTGAAAAATAATATATATGATTAATCCTAAATTAATATAGCATTATGTGTTTGATAGTAGAGTCATATAATATACAGAATAATAAATGCTAAAAAATACTAGCACTATGACATATAATACAATATCAAATGTTAAATTTATGTAATATTATAATTTCATATAGAGTAACAATACAGTCAGCATATAATTGTTAAAATGACAATGGAATGCTAAGATATATCAAAATCCACCAAATGTTACCATACTACATAACTAAAACAATATACTAAATAACACATGGGGGAAAAAACAGAACAAAAATCAAAAGTCAAACCTTGATTGCCATTTTTTGTTGTAGCAGCTAATAAAACACCTTGTCGGCCCTTCAAAAATGCCGCATCTAAAAATATCATGGGACGGCAATGCCTAAATCCAAGTAAACAAGCACTAAACCCAATGAAAATTCTTTCAAATTGATTAGTTGACGAATCCACATCCAAAGCAACATAACTTCCCGGATTAGTTTTTTGTATAGCCTCTAGATACCAATTCAAATTATTATACGACATTGCATCATCTCCACAAATTTCCTTCAATGCCAATTGTTTCCCGGTGTATGCATAATAATAAAAAGGAGTGAAATTAAATTCTCTTCTGAAATCATTAATAATGTCTTTCGGTTTCTTCATCGGGACATCTCTAATTTGATCAATAATTAGAGATTTTACAAATCTACTAGTTAAATGGACTTTCTTAACATCTCTTAACCCAGCACCACATGAATGTTCAAACTTGTAAGTCCTAATAAAAAAACGAATAAGATGTCCAGGATCTGAAGATGCATACATGGTGAACTTACAACCTTCTTTAAACCATGAACAAATAATAGATATTCTTTCTGGACAATTCTTAACAAAAATCAATTCATGCCCTTCTTTTATTTGATAATCCATAAGAAATTCTCTAAAATCTTCAGCACCATTGAAACAATAGCCAATAAAGTCCGCAAGATACTGAGATCCTTTCTTCATATTATCCTTCAAATAAGAACTTGAGTCACCACAAGATTTAATATTCAAAAAACCACTAGAAACTGAACTGCTCTGATGATCAGAAGTAATTGATAAACTATTACCCAAATTGAACTCCAGTGCACAAATGCTTGACTTAACACTAAAAACAAAATAAGAACTTTTCTTGTATATTTGAAAGCATAGTATGGTATGAAAATCCGAATCAGTATCAACTGTGATAACCTTATTTCCATACTATAGGATATACCAATAGAACAAGGGGTAAGATGTGGCCAATGTTCACATATACTATTTTTAACACCAATCAAAGAACAAGTCATGTCAAGTCGAATAGAGTAGCTGTTTTCATCAAGTAAAAACAATACAAGAATACTACATCAACATTCCTGCCAAAGAAAAAAAAGAGTGAATTAAAAAGGCAAAAGCTAACTAAAATGTAAAACAATACATATACAGTTAAATATAAACGTTGTTAGGCATAAAATACACTCTGCCAAGACAACAACAACAGAAAATGGTAAAAATGCATATAAAATATTGTTATAGCTTAAAATAGTTTGAAAATGCTAAATGAACATAGCATCAAGCATAATGAAATCATACCCGATTTCGCCTCCCAATCTTGTACCCAGATCAGACATATTACATGCAAATACTGTAAGAATTTCAAAACGGCAGTAAAATAGTAAGAAAAGAAAAGAAAAGTAACCAGATCAAGCACAAAATTCAAATCGACAACGAAACATTAGGTTAAATTTACCTTTGTTGCTATACAGCGAGAAGCCGAGAACAAAAGAATAAAAAAAGACAAGAAATCTAAATCGGTACTGGTTACTCAACGATCTCAGAACTATAATTTGCATCATGATTTGAAAGAGAAAGAAACGAGGGAAAACGAGAAGAAAGTAAAGAGGAAGAAATAATGTTTGCTCGACAAATAAAAAAAAGATATTTGGACTTCAGCCTAAAAAAACGAATTGTTTGTCCTAGAGCCCATTTTCCACTTTTTTAATTATTTCTCTTTTCAATTAATTTGATGTTGAATTTGCAGTTTTTGTTATAATTTCTAATTCTAATTTCTAATTTGAGGTTGAATTTGTAATTTGTAAGATTATGAATATAGTTCTCTTGATTTAACTTATAGAAAGTTAGCGATTTTATAAATATGTGGATACCACAGAATCTCTTATTGATTAGTAAAATCTATTATAGATAAAGTTAAAAACTTTATTTTATTCTCAGGATTTGTACAATAATTGACTTCCATTTGATTTATTTGTTTATTATGATTTTTTATTTTGTTGATTCATTTATTATGTAGGGAATACCTGTTTTATTACTACAAAGATATCAACTCCGATTTTGCATTATCTATTAAAGGTAACTTTCTTTCTTTTCCAATTCAAAACCATATTATTATATAAGAAAAAATTTGGCCAAAAAATGTTATATCTGAAGTAAAAGAATATCAAAATAATAATTTTTTGTATAATATTTTTAAGAACAGTTGCACTTTTGATCTAGCTACAGTATGCAACTTTGAAATTTTGTTAGAAGTTTAAAGCAAAATAAGTGTTTTAAAATCTTTTTTATTTAAATATATTTTGTTACACAATCTAAACTTACTTTCTTGTAAAATATTGTATTAGCTATCTTTATCCTACCTAGGCTTTAATACATTTTAAAATGGTGTTGTTTAATCCCCCATGAAATATTCATAAGAAACTTGCATTTTTCAATCAATGCATGCTTACCATTGATTTCTTAGGGATCTTATTGAGTAGTGAATTACTTATTAATGATTTCCCAAAAAGTTGATTTGAAATTGCAATGACCTGGAATTTTGAACATTTTATAATTAAATATTAGTATTATTTAAATATATAAATCGTGGATTAATGTGAATAAAATGATTTTGAAAGCTTATTTAAATTCTTTTTAAATAATATATAAGGGAAAGCTTTTAATTTATAATTAAAAGCGATTAAACTTGTTTTAATAATAATTATTTTGTAATTAATAAGTGAAATTATCATTATGGGGCACTATCTCAGATTTTGTCGAAACTAGTGTCATTAGATCCAAAATAATGAGTTGTCATATGCCGACGAGTTTCATGACGATTGGACGTGTTGTGTGGTCGTATGTGATCGAGACGCATAGTGTTTAATTGAACAGAATATAACGTAATATTTATTTTCCTATAAATAATCCTCAACCCCTCTTCCCTCTCTCACTCTAATTTCGTTATTCATTTTTCATAGCTACCACCCATTCTTGCATTTCCATTAATTAAATTGTGAGCTAGGGGCGATGATATTCAACAACGTTTGATTCATTGGCTTTCTATTAGCCAGAGCTTCATGATGGTGTATGTGGATTTAAGTGTGGTGACTATTGGTGGTGCTCGACAGTAGTAGTCGAGCTAGGGCTTAGGGTTGGAGGAATTAGAGGTGGTGTTTGGACAAGTCGATGGGGACATTCGACTTGTTGAGTGAAGGTGAACTTGTGGAAGCAAATTAGGGAGGTGCGGCTTTAGGTAGCAAAAGGCGACACCTTAGTTGTCATTTTATGATGACCAAGTCACGATCAAATTGCGGATGCCGGAGGTGGTTATGAAATTGTGGTTGGACTCGGGGTCGCATGAGGAGTGGATCGGCATTGGTTTGATGAGGTCCAAAGCTATGAAGTGATGTGCAACATTGTGAGTATAACTTCCTATAGATGGTCATAAATTACTTGAATGGGTTGAGCTGCAGATGGCTAGGTCGAGGTGGTAGAGATCGCAAAGAGGAGTTTGCTGGTGATCGTAGTTCGTCATTTGATGGTCGAGAATGTCGTGTCAATGATATAGGGATGCACAAATTTGGGTGTATCCACTGGTTTTGATTTAGGAGGGAAAAGTAATTTGGGGAAGATGATTTATAAAGGTGATTAAGCTAATGATTAGATTATTTAAGTTAATCAATTAGGTTATCTAATTCGAAAAAGTATAAAACTCGTAACTTTTGCATACGAGGTCCGATCGAGATGTCATTTTTGCCGTTGCACTCGTGTTGGGATTCTTTGTATCTGAGATTGGTTTGGGCTTTAGTGAGTTTACTCACCGGTTATGTGTATATTGTTGTGTATATAATTATCGTTGTATTAAAATATAAATAGTATAACGAACAATGCAAGTTATTACTTTTTGACTCCGCCTTGTTTTGTAAAACAAGTGACAACATATTATGTAGTATAATCTCCCTTGTAATCATCTATAACATGTATCGTTGCCTAGACTACTTGTTTACATATATGATATTGCTATTTGATTAAGTTGGAAATTATTTTGTGAATGTTTGAAGAGATATAGTCATTATAAACGTGCTTTGAAATTCTTGATATTTGACATATGTTAAATTGGATAAGTTATGAGATATTATGGAAATATATATGTATATATATTTGGCTACACATGTTTTGGTGTGTTTGACATAGAGGAATTGGTTGGACATTTATGGGAATTGTAAATGGAAGTTATAATCTTAGAAGTGGAAAGGTCGCGATGGATGCACTTTGAAATCGCTGTGATCGACGATTTTAAGGTTAACTTTGGAAGATATTTTAGGGCTTTTTCGTATTTATAATAGGTACTATGAGTGTACATATTATTGGAAAGTACCAAGATTTAAATATATTACTGATAATTATTTATGGACTTTTAAAGAAATGGTTTTAAATTACAAAACAGGTTTTTATGGTTTATAAATAAATGTTTTAAAATATAGTATAAGTATTTTAAAATTATATTTTAGTATATATAGTTTTAGAAATTTTGTTAAAGATTTTATTTAAGAAATAAAAGGCTTTCTTATTATCGTATCTTTCAAACTATTTATAGTATTTTGTTAAATATCTTAATTTTATGAATAAATTAGTATGTGTGTGTATGTATCTTTTTAATGGTATTTTAGTATATTTAGAAGTTCGAAAGAAGTT
This sequence comes from Allium fistulosum, assembly GCA_030737815.1. Taxonomy (NCBI): domain Eukaryota; kingdom Viridiplantae; phylum Streptophyta; class Magnoliopsida; order Asparagales; family Amaryllidaceae; genus Allium; species Allium fistulosum. The sequence continues at coordinate 608,593,959 of CM060908.1, read as the reverse complement.
CAGTATTTTATAAAGGAATATAAAATAGTTTTTGGATTATAACACTTATGTTATAATGGATGGTTTTGTAAATTGATTATAAAGGTATATTACCTTGTTTTATAAGTGAAGATGTACTTAAAGATTTAAATGAATGTTTCAAAGTTAATGGCAAGTATAAAAGTGATTTTGGATTTATAGTAATGATTTTTGGGCAACATGTTTTTAAACCCATTTAACTATACTTTTAGAAAAGTAATTAGAACTTTAAAAGGGAGTTTAAAAACAACGATTAAGTGAAGTGTTTTGGGTTTGTTGTAAATAATGTCTTATTAACATTTGTTTTTAAAGCTTTGAATGATATTTTAAAGTGGTAAAATATTGTTAAATAATTTTGGAAAATACTTAGACCTTTAATAATGGAATTTTAAAGAGAATAAAAAGTATGAAATGGTTTTGGGTTTGTTGTGGCAATGTGTTAAAAACATTCGTCTTTAACCTGTTTTGATTATACTTATGAATGGAAATAGATATTTGAAAAGAATGTTTTAAAGATAATCATAAGTGAAATGGTTTTTTGTTTGTGATGAAGATGTTTGACAATCATTTGTCTTAAGCCCTTTGAAATTGATTTGTGAATATACTTATATGGTTTGGGTAAGTATTTAAATACTTTTGAAAGTATTGAAACGTGTAGAAAAGAGTATGAAAGTTTTAATTAAATAGTGAAGTTTAATTAATAAATGATGTTTTAATTATAAAGAGTTTATTAAGTAAAAATGAGTTTTACTAATAAAAGAGGTTTTTAACTAATAAAGGAAGATTAATTAAAATAGATATTAGAAGTCATTTATTTGACTTTATCGTGCTTTGTGTGTTACTTGCTTATGGATAGTATACGAGACTTGGTTTCCCGTATGTGATCATTCTCATTGTTGTTGAAATTGACCAAATATAACTCTGGATATATCTAGAAGAAATACGAAAATTATATGGTACATTTATCTCCAGTGATGCTATATTGTACATATAAAATCGTTTTGCTCTTCTAGGGCAAATGGTAAGCAAATATGTCCGCTCAAATGGTTAGGAGGTTATCTCCAGTCTTATGTATTGTCCGATTATTTCCTATAGAACCAGGGTTGAGTTTATCAAAAATCCGTCTATTGGTTTTAGAGAACCCGGTAAGCTGGGTAGTGTACGTATATAAGATGACTTGAAACCGTAACCACTCCAAAACCATATACTTGTTCTATGCTATGGAAGAGGTTCGTGATTGGTTCGAGATGATGGAATCTATATGGAGATTCGAGATCTGTTTGAGATGCTAAAAAAACATGTAGTTGTTCGTGATCTATTCAGGATACGAGAATCCATGTGTGATTACGAGATCTATTGAGATATGGGACTTCATGTATGGTTCTGAAGTCTGTCCAAGTTGGGGACTTGCGTGTCGAGATCTGTTCGAGTTGTGACCTGTGCTAGGATGCTAAACATGACTTCACCATCAGTAATGACAGAAACCAAAGATATGAGACATAGCTTATGGGGTTTAGCTAACTTAAAGGGTGTAGGCACTTCATTCTAGTGTTACTTATAGATGTGCATGCGGGAGTGATGTGACCCGGTGTAACCTGATCGGGCATGGACCAGCTATGTTTTTCCTATAGTATATTTTATCTAGAGATATACGATGCTTGGAAGGATATCTCTGATCCTCGAGCAAGGGGACTGTTCGAGATACCAAGGGCACCTCCGTGGAATCCTACACAATTAGAGAATGCGCGTTAGCGATTATGATTGTATACTATTGTTGTTGTGATGTACACTCACATGCATCACAGCTACTTGATTATCTATATTTCACATCTTAGACGTTATTATAGTATCACTGGATTTTCAAATAGAAATGGTTCAGTTATCATAAGGCAAAAGTCCATATGTATTTATTTACAGCGTGGTCTTATGATTTAACTTTATCTTTAAAGGGTTTCATATATATGATAATCCGTATGATTGGAGTTTCCCATGCTGGTTTACCAAACTGATCCTGGTGTTATTTTCTTATAATGCTTGGGTCAACCCATGTATATTTCTAGATTTTGTTGTGGTTCATTGGAGCTCTTCGAGAGGAGTTGAATGATTTCTTACCGTACTTATTTTCCGCGGCACTACTTGTTTTGTACTTATCACTGTTTGCGAGGATAGGCTATTATAACTGTCCGGTCTTATGATAAGTTAATTTGCTCCGATTGATGTATGTATATCAAAGTTTTCTTTTTGGTAAAGGCATTTTGAGATATTATATGTTATTGTTCCACATGTGATATTTTGATATTGTGTTCTTCTTTCTTGTTATGTTTCCTTCTCCTTTTTTTTACCCTAACTTTTTGTCTTTCTAGTACTTAGGTTCCTAGTACGTGAATATCGTGGATGTATTAGTGTCGATATTCAAGGATCGAAAAGGTGGACTGTTACATGTGGTATCTGAGCTCAAGGTTAAGTGGGAACCTTAGCTTTTGTGGGTGTAACTCATTAAGAGATAGAGTAATGAAAGCCTTATTATGAGTTGAGTGTATTATATATACGAAAGTGAGTATTTGTTATTATTATAAAAAATGTTTTGTATTGTGTTGATTGGTCTGTTGAGTGGCTTATGGATTCTAATCAATACGTGTTATTAGTGTTATTGATAGTATTTTTATTGAAACAGGTAAATGAAATAATTTTACCTAGGATTATATTTTATATATAAAAGAATAAGTTTCAAAAATTGATATAGTTATTTATGACATGTTTGTTTGTTAAGAGACGATAGTATTCAATTATTATCCTTTATTGCTTAGTTAGTAGTGCTCAACCGGTTTATGAGCAGTTTTACCTTTTCACTACATGGGTTGTGCAGATGTTAACCTGTGGGAATATTGAAACGGACACCTTATGGATTTAGTTTCACAATTTGACTATGAGACATTTGGTGATAACGTTGGATTAAAATTTAATTTTTAATAAAAGTTATTTATTATAGACTTTGAGAAATGTAAAATATTTTAAACATAAACGCTTATGTGATAGTTTTATATAAGAAAGTGACCTTGTATAAAGTATAGTTTATAAATATGAAAAGGATTTAAAATCGAGAATTTGAGAACTTATATCTTGGTGTTTTGGAAATTGTTTTTCAAAGCTTGTGAAGAGGATATAATACTAGTATTATTTGAAAGTAATATTTGGAAAATTGGTTTATGAAATTGAATCGTGGTACTTAGTAATATTTATGAAGTATTTGATACCATTTTGAAAATAATTTTGGTTAAGTTCGAAAGGCATGTTTTGGATGTACTAAACTCACTTCTGTCATTGGAAAATAATTTTGGTGATGATTGCAGTATCATCGGTGTTTATTTTCGAAGTTTCACAGTGGGGGATGCTACTATAGTAGCTATGCTACAAAGTTGTTATGGTAGAATAGATTTTGATTTAAATCCCAAAAGTATGATTTGATGTACAAAAGTCATAAGTATACTATTTCAAAATAAATTGAAATGGAAACTCGGTGTCTAGTTCTTAAGTTTTCCGTTAGGATATTTTACGAACTCATGTATCCTATGCATTAGGGTTGTTTGGTTTGTGTGTCTCATTATGATATGTTGTTTAGCAGTTTTCATTTGTTGAAATGAAATGGAATTTTCGACGATTTTGGATAGTCTAAACTTTGAAATTTGTATAATAAATTGAAGCTACGTGTTTATAAAAGTTAATTTTTATATAACGCTTGATTTGAAATGGTAGTAAGTAAAAACAAGTTTTAAAATGTTGAACGTACTTATTAAGTAAAATGAATTGGATTATTTTGTATATACTCTTAGGATGTAGGGGAGTGTTATACGAGTGTGAACTTAAGTTATATACTGTTTAATAACTTGAAGTAAAGTTTTATTAAATGATTCATAAGTGATTCTAGTATTAAATAAGAAATACTATAACTGATAATGAATGTTAATTTAAATGAAAAGTAATTGGTGCAGTTAACAACCAATTGGAATCAAGTACATAAGTTGTGCGTAGATCGTTTCATTCGCATACCAGTTCTTGATCTAGGATTTCGAGGTGATTTACACCAGTCCGAGTCAGGATTTTTCACTCGATCCTTGATGGCGGACACTGGATATAGATTCTTGATATGACCATGATTCGTTCTATCCTAGTATATGGTTATGTAATGAGAACAAAAGTTTCTTATCAGGGAACCTGATTGGAGTCTGCAGTAGATAGGTCAAGTGATCTATACTAGTTCGAAAGTGAAATTTATGTGATCGAGCTAGTGATCAGATTTGATATTGTGCACGGATGATATATGTATGTTGTACGGGATTTAATAATATTTGTATGCTCTGTATGTTGGCTTGTAGATTTGGAAGATGAATCTTCGAATTGCTTGAGGTAGCATGAGTGATCGACTGAGTAATGCCTATGGATGCTAAGTGTAAGTAACGCTTAGTGGATTGTTTGTCATTCTTGTGCGATAAAGGTTTCTGAATCTGGGCAAACCATGAGTTTTGTTTGCTAGTGATTGTAGTACCATGTAGTATGGTGTTGTAATTGTTTATTTGGTTATAGGTGATTACAATACCGTTGGGTATTGATGTGTGATTGTTGCTTTGTTGCTTATGTTGGAATTTCGAGGACGAAATATTCTAAATGAGGAGAGAATGTAACGACCCAGAATTTTGAACGTTTTATAATTAAATATCGAAATTATTTTAATATTTAAATCATGGATTTAATGCTAATAAAATTATTTCAAAAGCTTGTTTAAATAATAGTTATGAGGGAAAGCTTTTAATTTATAATTAAAAGTGACTACTTATTTTAATAATAATTCTTTGTAATTAACGTGTGAAATTAACATTCCGAGGCACTGTGTCGGATTTGTTCGAAACAAGCGTTAATAGATCCGAAATAATGAATCGTTATACGCCGACGAGTTTCGTGATGATCAGACGTGATATATGGTCGTATGTACTCGAAACGCGTAGTGTTTAATTGAAGAGAATATAATATAATATTTATTTTCCTATAAATAATCCTCGACCCCGCTTCCCTTTCTCACTCTAATTTTGTTCCTCATTTTTCATAGACGCCACCCATTCTTGCACTTCCATCAATTAAATCGTGAGCTAGGGGCGACGATATTCAACGCCGTTTGATTCGTTGGCTTTGTATTGGTGAGAGCTTCATGATGGTGTGTGTTGATTTGAGTACGGTGACTGTTGGTGGTGCTTGACAGCAGTAGGCCAAGCTAGTGCTTGAGCTAGGAGGAGTTAGATGTGGTGTTTGGACAAGTTGATGGGGGCGTTGGGCTTGCTGCGTGAAGGCGAACTAATGGAAGCAAATTGGGGAGGTGCGACTTCAGGTAGCAAAATGTGACACTTTGGTTGTCGTTTTATGATGGCCAAGTCGCGATCAAATTAGGGATGCAATACGTGGTTTCGAGGTTGTGGTTGGACTCGGGGTCACATGAGGAGTGGATCAGTGTTGGTGTGACGAGGTCCAACGCTTTGGAGTGATGTGCGACATTATGATCATAGCTTCCTGTAGATGGTCGGAAATTACTTGAGTAGGTCGAGCTAGAGATGGCCAAGTCAGGGAGGTACAGTTCGTGAAGTGGAGTTTGCTGGTGATCGTAGTTCGTCGATTGGTGGTCAAGAATGTTGTAACATCCCCTATTCTGAGGCCCAATACTAACTGCTACGGATGCTACAGTCATCCGTAGTAATTAATTCTAGCGACAAAATGTGGTTATGTTAACTATATCAATAATCAGAAGCACATGAGTATGAAAGTTTTTCAACATGGTTTAATAACAAATTTTCACATCTCATTTCACAAATGATATTTTGTATTCATCATATAATATCATTCGTAATCCCACGTTGAGAGAAAATATAACTATACAAAATACTCCAAGAGAGACATACAAAAATGCCCACTTAGTTGATTAGAGTCAAACATTAGGATATCATACAACTTTGCATTATATCCAAATAGACAAAACCAAATTACATAACGAAAATAGATCAAGCTCCTAATAGCTAGATTGCCTCCTACATGTCTCCGGAAGCTTATTCGTCTAACTGGAAACCTAAAATTTCTTACTCCCGACCTACTCAAATGAGTACCCAAGAGTTTAAGGGGAAAACAATAACTTCGAGTCAGACAACAGTCTGGTGTGAAAGGTAACCTACCATCTCGAACCAAAATAGATATCCAGTGAGACCACGCCGCTGAGCGGAATGGGTTTTCCCCTCACTAGTATCTTAACTAAAACTTAATAACCATATACTATGCTCTTGCAACTACAATGGTTAGAACATAGAATATAGCATTTTACAATTAAAAATGGCATTGGTATCACCACCGACAATGTCAAAGTAGAAGCATAAGGCTCTCCGCCTTTAGTAATTTAAACATAACACAAGCGTTATTAAATCAACATCAAAGATGATGTTGTCAACCTTTGTAAACTATATCCTATCCACCTATTAAACAAAACTTAAAACCTTTGTAAGTTATATGGCTAACTGTCAAAAATATAGGGCCATCAACCCTTTTAAAAAATAGGCCTCTTCGCACCTCTTAAAAACAGTTTTAGTTAATTAAGAGCAAGTCTCTTCGGCATTGAAAAGATGAAGCGTGACGTCACCACCATGCGACATCGACACTCAAACCAAGTGTATAAGGTCGTCGACCTTGATGCACAACGACTAAAAGACCCTCGACGTCATTATAAAATTTGTATACTTAAATTACTTAGGCTATTATGCTGCTTCATGGATGGAGTCAAATTCAAGACACGCGACATCACTACCTTAGTATAGAAAATAGTCGAAGTGAAGTTATACGGCATTGCTTAAAACAAAGGTGAAAACAAATGGTTTGAAAAAATGGTTTCTCCATTTGGTTCTGGTTTGAGGAAGTTATGACAGAATGAAGAAGATGGGAAATGAGTGGGTATTTATAGCCAAAGTTCACCTCCCAAAATATCATGATATTTGTTTATCATGTGTTAACCCAAAAAATGGATCAACACCCTGGATTGAGCGTGAAAGCACCAGCCCTGTTCTTAGAGAGTAATAATATAGAGAATAAATATAGAAGAAGCAGAGACAGAAAGGGGACAAGAAGATTTTTATAATGGTTCGGCTGTTAATGAAGCCTACATCTACTTTATAGCTTTTATTATTGACTGATTGTTGTTACAAGGTGAGTTGGATTACAATTTGTTGAATATCCTTAATTAGACTAAGTCCCCAATGTTGGAGTTTACTGGAGAATCACAATAAACTCCTTGGATGACTGATGTGAGGGAGGATAAGAGTGAAGAAGGTTTTCTGCAGAGTTTCAGCAGCCAGTTCAGAGGATCCTCTTTATGTTGCAGATAGGTGAGTATTTATATTGGTTGGAAAGCTATTAGGCTAGGCCTTCTTTCCTGATGCTTGCAAACGACCATAGGAAGGCACATTGCAAATTTTGTCATGAACCGAGCTAAACTGATGGATCGCCAACGATACATAGGCTTCCATGGCTTTTGGCTCGATTGCGATTCAACGACTTGGTCTGCTTCCCTTTGTCTTGTTCCTTAAAGACCATAGCGACCTGCTGAGAATGCATGGATCGCTAGAAATCCATATACTTAGCTAGTTTCTGGACTTTGTCTTCTGGGTAGCATTTGTTGTCTCATGTTGGTGTTGTCCATGTAGTTTCGTAGCATGTTACCTTGCTTTGACGACGGTCTACTTACCGGTTTCATTAAACTGCTGACTGAACTGGACGGATGCTTGCCTCTTGATTTAACTAGCTTGAAATCCCATCAAACTTAGCCATTGTTCTTGGAATACACATTGGATCATGATGTCGAAAGATCGATGGACCCACGAGAAAATACCATGGATCGCTAGCGATCCATGGGCTATGGGTCGTTGGCGATCCATATCCTTAGTGTGTTTTTGCTTTTTATTTTTCTGACTTCTCTTGGCTTGCTGCTCTAGTCCTTTTGGTTGGCTCTTGAGCTATTCTGACTCGACCGAGTTGTTCCAACTTCTTTTGGATTCTGCTGGGTTAAAAACTCGGATGACATTTTCCCCCCATAGTATGTCTTCATTGAAAACAAGGCATGCTCTGGAAGTAATTGCTTTCCAGTTTCTGCTTGTCGAGTTTCAAGTAACCGTGTTAGGGCCACACGAATTTGACTTTGGCTATTCTATTGCTTGCTAAGCTTTGGCCTAAACTGTCGTTTTTTGCCATAACAGACCAAGTTTTACCCCATAACTTCTAGAATGCCTCGAAGTAGCACGTGGACCTTGCTAGATAAGTTTGATATTGATCGTACGAGATTCGATGGATCGTTAGCGATCCATTGCCGATGGATCGCTGGCGATCCAATGACTTAGGTATTTTTTGTGTAATCCCCTATTTAACTACCTCGAGATGACCTATTTCCCATCTTTCACCGTGACCCAAGCTTTCTTCCTACGATCTGAGCTATCTCCTATAACTCGACCAACCTTAGACGAAATCCTAAATCCATCCAATCTATCAACGCTGCCGATCATCCTCCAACGGAGCCCTTCGCCGTTGATTGTCCTGAACCTCGCCGCCTCCTTGATTTCAGCCAAGCTGCTTTTAGATCGTCGTTGACCAAACCTTAATTCCATCATTTTCTTCCTTGAATTGCTGCCAATCCACCGTGTTTGGATCACTGAGTTGAAAACTCCGACTATCTTTTCTTTTTGATCCTTAGTTCGAGGTGGGTTATGCTAATTCTGATGTTCATTTACCGATTTGACGACGGAGTTGTATTCTTGATGATAGTCATGGAAAGTCCAAGTTGATTGCGATTTTCAGGAAGAAGTTAGTAAATCGAGTCTTGAGGTCTTTATGGAACGACATTCAGGTCTCGTCCTGATGCTTGACATGTTTTACTGTCTTCGTCCCGAAAATCAAAATTGACTTGCACTAAGCTATGCTGATGATACTACATGATGTATCGGGAATTCGCCCTAGTCCTTCCAGAGGATTCAGATTGGTCGTGTTTTCTTTTGCACACTCGGTGTACCTATACAGGGAAGAACTTTCCACGTCGCTTCGGACAACGGATCCGATATCAATTGTTGATCGATAATGGGTAAGTGTAGAAGAAGTAATTCCAAAAAACGATATGGAATTTCATTTTCCCTTTCCACTACGAGCGAACTGTCTACACGGGATTGAGCGTTTGTAGTATTCAGGACACCGAGCTCACCCTCTATAGATAACACACCGCACTTTCCTCGGTACATACTTGAAATCCGACGTGTCGATGTGAATCGATATTTCTTCGAAATTCAAGTGTTGTAGGGGGGTTCTTAGTTTAGAGTAGAATTACCTGACGTTTCGGATGTAAGTCCTATTGTTTAGAATGAAGTACCCGTCTTCTTGCCATAAGTCGCGAAGGAAGTCCAGCACTTTCGGAAGCTGAGTCATCGTCTGTTGCCCCTTCCTCTTCTGCTTCACAAGCTGAGTACGGTCAATTAGTTCCAGTTGGTCTAGTCTTGGATCGAACTCCACCGAACTTCAGATTTCTTCTTAATCCACCGGAGAGAGCCTCCTCGGTGATCTCTGCTAAGGTTTTGCACAACATCTTCTTGCAACACAGCATTCCGCAAGACGACGGGCGCCTCCCGGAGAAGGATGAATTCGCCCATATGTCGCCTCCGGGATATACTGCTTGCCATCGATATATGTGCCTGAACGGAGCGGTGCCCCCCTTCAACGACTTCTTGAGGGAAACCCTTTTGAAATTGGGAATTGCCTTGTTCCAGATTCACCCTAACGGATATGCTATCTTAACTTGTTTACACATTCTGTTTATGCGGACATTCAACCGTGCTTCGAGTTTTGACGAGCTGAGATATTTTCTCTCGTTTAAAAGGAGAGACGAGTGTCCGACTCTAGTCGTGATTGAGGCTCGGAGGAATCGCAAAATCGTGTTGCAGCTGCAGAGCAATTTATCTTAATTCAAGACTAGGTACTTCTTCGTTAGATGTCCCTAAGGGTTCAATCGCCTTTGGACAACGGAGGGTAAGTTCTCTTCCTTACTTATTGAGTTTCAATATGTCGCTATGGAATTTCTGACAAGTCAAATGCTTCCTACAGTTATTCCAAAACCAAATAAAGACACATCGCTTGACCAAACTTTCTATATCTTGAAGGCTGTAGATGCCGAGGAAAGATCGGTTAAGTTCTTACTGACAGATGAAAACTCTCTTCGGTATGGACTGTTTCATTCAGGGAGATCTTCTATAGCGGTTGAGGTTCCGTCTCCTTCTCGTTCCAGAATACGAACGCGCTCTACTTCTTCGTCTTACGGTTTTGAGGAACGTGTTTTTCAGGAAAAGGAAGGCTTGTCTGCCGAGTCGGTTGAAGAAACTCATGGGGGAAGAGATGTCACGATCAAAGCCAGCCACTCGGCTAGAATGCCCCCAATTTCAGAGGAAGGGGAAGAAGAGTTTAAACAAAGAGAAGTCAAGGCTGCAATAGCAATGGAAAAGGAGGAGGGTGAAGTTGAGAGTAGCAGTAGCTATGATTCCTCCTCTAGTGATGATGATTTTGACATGGGTTCTGGTGACGAAGACTCTGAATCATGTGACGAGACTCCGGGTATGAGTCCGGTTATTCTGAACTCGCCTTCTCAAGAGACCCGTAATAAAGATGTTGCCCCAGAAGTCAAGTGACGTCGGGATTCCCTGATAAAAGATGCTGGCGTGGACTTCGGGGATCTGAGCAACGTATACGTCGATTTTGACGAACTTTAGGGGAAGATTTCAGATTTGAAGAGATGTCTCCTTATCCGAGCTATGTTGCACCCGAAACTAGTCCGGTTTTTACCATAATGGCTGCCCGATCCGGTTTCTGACTTCATTTTAGGCCCCTCCAGACACATTACATGTTTCGGTAGGGTCACACTCACTTATAGACATATTATTCTAGCATATTCTCCATTACTAAAGCTCTTTATCTGTTCTTCATGTCAGGTACCATAAGAGGACTTGGTCTTCATGACGATCTTGAAGAGTTCACCGATACGCAATGTTGGTCGAAACGATCCTCTAGTCGTCATCAGCCTCGTGAAACGGAGGAGGAATAGAGAAGACGGAAGGATCCGGAGGCTGAAGCTCATCGTTGAGACGAGAGGGAACGAAGTCGAATGTATAAAGACGGTTATGAGAAAAGCAAGACTTTTGATGAGCGAGAGGAACCATCCAAAAAGTCAAAGGTCGATCGTAGTTCTCATTCTTCAGAGCAATAGGCCTTCACCTCGGCCCCCGCTTCAATCTGTCTCAAAGTTCCAGTTACTTCTGTTCACGTTCCATCTTCATCTCAAGTTCCATCATCCCATGTGGTGCTTGCTCCTGGTTCTTCACGCCTCACCACTGATCGGCCTTTGTTCTTCCGTCTGGTCCTCCTAGGCTTGAAGCAGCGCTCCTAGGGTGGTTCTTAAGAGGGGTTAAATTTGATTGCGATCTTCGTCCAGTTCGCAAAGATTCGTATCTGCCCCACCTTCAAGTTATCCAGAGTGATTTGGAGCAAGCCGAGGGATGGGAAAAACTATGCATGCAGCTGGCGGATACAAACCGCAATAACTACCAAGAAATCCTCTCCTTTGAATCGAAGAAGGATGAATTCGAGAAAGCGTTAGCGGAACGCGATGCCAGAATTGAACGACTGGTAGAAGAAAGGGATTCGACGCTTTGGGAGAGTAAAAATAGCACTGGCTTGCTGAAAGAGCTGAAGGAGGCTCATGAGAAAATAGAGATCGTCTATTGGGAAGAAATTAAGAAGGCTCATGCAGAGGAAGTTAAGTTGAAAGAGGAGCTCAAAGCTTGCAACACAATTAACGAAGCCTAAAAGAAGACTATCATTGATCACGACAAGATTGTTGAAGGGCATAACATGGCAATCATGAAGTATGAAGGGATTGTGATGTCTCATGATAAGACTATCTCCGATCAAGTCCAGATGATTGCCCAACTCCAAGAAAGAGTTGTGCAGCTTAGCGTCGATAAAACTCGTGTTGAGGTTGAAAAGGCCACCGTTACGGCGAATTATTTGGAGCTACAGGACACCTTTGAGAGAAAAATGGAAAAGATGGATGATACCATCTTAAACTTCTATGTCAACTCCCCGTTGCATCAGAGGAGTCTCAGTTACTTGGGTCCTAAGTTCCCGCACACTCTCGCCGTGGTTTGGGAGCAAATTTTGACCCGTTTCCGAGATAATGGGGAGAACGCCTATCTCAATAAGGAATCAAAGAAAGCACTGATAGAAGGGCGGGAAATTCTGCGAATTGAAAGGGAACAGGAAGCTGTCGATGTTACTACAGCAGCAACTAGCCAAACGTTGTCGGAGACTCTTGCTTTCGGACTTGGCGAATCATCAAGGAAGCCTCGCGATCCATTGACAAGTTCTAGGCTCGAAGCTTCTCCGCAGATTGTGCAACCGTCCAAAGAAGGAGAAGGCGGTGAATATGAGATCGACATTCTCGATCACTCCTCTAGTGCAGGTGACCTTCTTGCTTCTCCCGAGTTTGAGAATTTTCAACTCACGCCGCAAGAGCAAGATGAACTTAACGTTTTCATTTTTTATCTTATAGGTACGTCCTCCTTACCCGTTGATTTGCCTGCTTCTTTAGTGTCCAGCCCTATCGCTATTTTCAACCACTTCTGTGCTTGTCTCTATAGTTGCTCTGGTTGTCGTGTCTGTGTCCGACTCGCAGCCACGGCCGAAATCTAAGAAAATTGTTGCATTACATGGCTTGGATAACCCTTCCGTATATTTGGACGGTGACGTTACGGCAGCCGAAGCTTGGGAGAAGGAAGTCCAGATTGAGCAACCACGTAAATCCAAACTGCAACTGGTTACCGTCAAGAAAGAAAAAGTCGAAGTGATAAAGTCCTCGAAGAGCCCTCGCAAATTCCAAAAGTGCAAAATGAAAGGGGAGTCCACCGGGAAAGCTGGAGAGCAGGGAGGAGATGCTGGCACTGAGGAGATAGTTGACATCATCGGTAGCGACACTACCCCTAGCCAGGATCTTGAATATAAGCCAAAACTTCCAACCAAAGGCAGGAAAGGGAGCAGCGGAAAGAGGGGTTGAGACGTCCGGATAGTAGTGAGCTGACTTTTGAGGCATTTTGTTTTGTTCAAGTGCAGAGTCTGCACTTATTGCTTTTGTTGTATCATCTGTACGTTTTCTTTTGTTGGTCGGTATTGTGTAGGTACGTCCCCCACATTTTGACCTTGTATAAATAAAAAAAGTTATAAGTGATACATTGTTAACATTTTGATTGTAACTTTACCTATCTGCTTATAAATGTTTTGTGTATTTATGTCTATTTCATTTACTGCTATTTTATTTTATCTAGTCCCATGATTACCGTCAAAACTCTTTATTTGGAGTAACAGAACTTGTGAAGTGTTTTTTTTCTTGAGCATTTCTATTTGAGTACCGATGTATGCCCCCAGTTCACAGGGCTGTTTACTTCGAACACCTGACAAGCAACCGGTTGAACCAAGTGTTTGTTTATTATTGTCTTCTTTATTATCGGGCTTGCTTTGTGGTTCCTATCCTTAGGAACTTATGATTTAAACAGCTTAATTATAGATTTATTGTTGGTCAAAAATTGGAATTTTTTGCCAATTTGTAGCACTTTGATTTTGTTGGATTCATGCCCATTACTCTTGATAATGGGAGCGGGTTGACCCTTATTATTCTTGTAATGGATGAGTCTTCCGTTGTCACTAGAGCAATTCCAGTACTTAAAAGTGTGCGTGGCTTATTAAGTGTGCGCGGCTTTTGGGACCGATATGACCCGTTGATCCAGAACGGTTTCAGAACTTCTAGACGTTGCTAACCTTCGGGAAACGTGAGAAGTTTATGCTTTGAGAGCGTGATTCCATGGATCAAAAAGGTAGTGCGTGGCTTATGGGATGTGCGGCTTTTAGGACCAATATGACCCGTCAATCCAAAACAGTTTCGAAACTTCTCGACGTTGCCAATCTTCGGGCAACGTGAGGTGTTTATGCTTTGAGAGCGTGATTCCATGGCTCGAAAAGGTTGTGCGCGGCTTATGGGACACACGGCTTTTGGGACCGATATGACCCGTCGATCTAGAACAGTTTCGGAACTTCTCGACGTTGTCATTCTTCGGACAACATGAGGAGTTTATGCTTTAAGAGCATGATTCCACGGCTTGAAAAGGTAGTGCATGGCTTATGGGATGCGCGACTTTTGTTTGAGCCTTCCCGTTGTTGCCGGAGCAACATCGGTTCTTAGAAAGCGGGGATCGGGTTCCGTCGATCCAATGGTTTGAGTCGATTTGCTTCCGTCGACCCAGCAGGTAAGTGGTGCGTACTTGAGTGTGATTCCACTATCTCAAGCAGCAATTGAATGGTTCTTAGTTGATTTGACTCCGTCGACTCATAAGGTTACTATTATGAAAGTAGTTTTATTGGTTCCGAAAGCAAATCAATTTTATTAAGAAAAGTTGGGCAAGTTCTGCATATTTACAATGCTCCCAATATCCCGGGGTGGCTTATTTGATGAAAAGTAGGAAGTACATAAGATGGTTTCAAATAAAGTAACGACGCAGCGATTCGCTATTCGGGGAATTTGGATTCCGTCAATGGTTGTCAGTTTGAAAGTTTCGTCTCTTAACTTTTGATTTATCACATACAGCCCCTCCCAGTTTGGTCCGAAGGCACCTGGTACGGGATAGACTCGTTTGAGGATGAGGTTTCCTACTTCGAAGGTTTGGTTGTGAACTCTAGAGTTGAAGTACCGTGCAACCCTTTTTTGGTGAGCGGTGGTCCTCAATTCGGCTTCTTCCCTATTCTCGTCAATCGTATCGAGCGACTCGAGTAGGAGCTGTTCGTTTTGCTTTTGATTGAAATTTTTCCTTCGGTGAGAGGGGAATTCTAGTTTGACGGGAATCATTGCTTCTGAACCATATGCTAAGGCAAACGGGGTATGCCCGATTGGTTCTTTATGTGTTGTTCTATAAGCCCATAGTGCGAGTGGAAGTTCATCAACCCTGCTCCCTTTTGCTTTAGTTAGTCGCTTTTTGGTGGTGGACTTGATGATCTTATTTATTGCTTCCACTTTCATGTTTGCCTACAGATGAGCGAACGTAGAAAAGCTCTTCTCGATTCGGAAGCATTTGTAAAAGTCTTTGAACTTGGCGCTTTCGAATTGGGTTTCGTTATTAGTGTTGATTTTCTGTGGCACACCAAACCTGCAAATAATGTTATTAGCAACAAAATTAATGATTTTCTTTATGGTAATGGTGGCCAGCGGTTCCGCTTCGGCCCATTTCTTGAAATAGTCAACTACAATATAGCATATTTGGCTCCTCCTTTAGCTATTGGCAATACACCAATCAAATCAATTCTTCATATTGCAAATAGCCATGGGCTAACCATCTGCGTTAGCTCTACTGAGGGAGTTCTATTAATCTTGCTGAATCTTTGGCATCGATCACACCGTCTGGCAAAGTCTTCTACATCATGGTTTATTGTTGGCTAGAAATATCCGTACTGGAGGACTTTCTCTACAAGGGTTTGCCCCCCAGTATGGTCTCCGCATTGGCCTTCGTGAATTTCCTTCAGGATCCGTCGAGCTTCGTCGTCGGTCACACATCTAAGTAGGGGGTAGAGAATCTCCTTCGGTAGAGTATTTCGTTCTGTATTATGAATCATGGCGACTTTCGGAGAAACTTTTTCCGTTGATTCCTGTCAGTCGGAAGAGTTCCTGTAAGCAAGTAGTCTTTGATTGGTGTCGTCCATGTTTCTGGTTCGACGATGGTTTCAAAAATCCAGTCGACATCCATTTCGTTTATACTCGGAGTGGTCAGGGTCTCAACCGGGACTAGGTCCAACGATTGAGCTTCTCCGGAGCCTGCCAGTTTAGTTAAGAAGTCAACCTTCGTATTTTGCTCCTGCGGGATGTGAGTTATGGTATAGTGTTCGATGTCGCTCAGCAACTCTTGTACTTTGGATAGATATGGGGGAAGGTTCTCCCCTTGGGCCTAGTATTCGTCTTTATCCTGGAAGATAACGAGTTGAGAGTTGCTGTAGATGTGAATGGACTTTATTCTGAGTTCTTTCACAACTTTCAGTCCTACTATCAACGCTTCGTATTCCACTTTGTTATTTGCTGCAGGGAATTCCAAGCGTAAGGCATAGCAATGGCTCGTCCTTCAGGGATTTTAAGCACCACCCTACCCCCGAGCAGAGGTTGTTCTACGCGCCATCAACGAAGATTTGCCATCGTGTTTCTACTTCCAACGGTATTTATTCTTCATCATCCTGTATGGTAAACTCGACGATGAAAGCTGCTAGCGCTTGCCTATTGATTGCCTTTCTCGGATGGTAAGTGATCATATTGGCTCAATTCGATATTCCATTTGAGGAGTCGCCCAGAAGTTTCAGGTTGGTACAATACTTGCTTCAAAGGCTGATCAGATAGTACTTTGATCGGGTGCGCCTGGAAATATGGTCGTAACTTCCTAGATGCAATCAAGAGGCAATACGTTAGCTTTTCCAGCTTCGGGTAATTTTTCTCGGCTCCAGCGAACTGCTTGCTAATGTAGTATATGGGTCGCTGAATTTTTGCTTCTTTACGCACAAGGGTAGCGCTTAACGCGTGAGGTAAGACTGTTAAGTAAATGAGAAGATCCTCTCCATCCACTGGCTTTGATAGGATTGGCGGAGCTTCCATGTGTCGCAACAATTCTTCAAATGCGGTTTGACAAGCCTCATTCCATTCGAAATTCTTCTTTCCTTTCTTTAATGCATCAAAGAACGCTATGCACTTGTTAGTGGCTTTTGAGATAAATTGGCTTAGTGCTGTAATTTCCCATTCAAGCTTTGTAATTCCTTCTTGTTCTTTGGGGCTTGGACTTCTCGTAGGGCAGTTATTTGCTCCGGATTTGCTTCAATGCCCCTGGCACTTACTGTGAATCCTAAGAACTTTGCTGAGGCTACCTCAAAGTGACATTTGAGTGGATTGTGTTTCATTCCATATTTTTGGAGTATTTTAAACATCTCAGCGAGATTATCCAGGTGGTTGGCAGCTACTCGCGATTTGATCAACATGTCATCCACGTAGACCTCCATGGTTTTCCCGATCTGACGCTTGAACATGGTATTTACTCATCTTTGGTAGGTTGCCCTAGCATTCTTTTAACCAAATGGCATTACCCTATAGCTGTATAGTCCTAGATCGATGATGAAACTGGTGTTTTCTTGATCAGGTTCATGCATCGGGATCTGGTTGTACCCTGAGTATGTTTTCATAAATGATAGCGGTTCATGTCTCGCCGTCCCATCCACAAGCTGATCAATTCTGGGCAGAAGGAAGCTATCTTTCGAGCAAGCTTTGTTTAAGTCCGAGTAGTCGACACAAGTTCGCCACTTTCCATTGGACCTTTTAACCAAGACCGGGTTAGATACCTATTCAGGGTAAGTCGCATCATGGATAAAACCATTGGCCATCAGCTTGTCTACTTCTTCTCTTAATACCTTGGACCACTCAGGGCCCAGGCTGTGCCTCTTTTTCTTTACCGGTGTAAACCTGGGGTCAATTTTGAGTGCGTGGCATGCAATTTCTGACAATACCCCACACATATCGGAATATGTCCAAGCGAACACATCCAAGTCGGCATGAAGAAATTTAGTGAGTTCCGATCGCATCTTGTTTTCAAGGTGCGATCCAGTTTTCAAGACCCGCGTTAGGTCATCCATGTCGACTGGGATAGACACCGTCAATTCTGCCGGTGCTGCCTGATCCTCCCCTGAACTCTTCTTTCTAGAGTCCAAAGCCTTGTCGAATCAGCTATGGTCTCCAAGCTAGGGGAGGCTTTGTAGTTGCTATTCGGTAGGTTCACGAATGTGGTGAGTTCTTTCCAAATCTTCCTACTTTCCCTTCTTTTAGATTCACGCAGCTTGCAATGTAGCATTCCCTGGTGGCGCATTGATCTCATTTGACCACCCCAATTCAATTGTCGTTGGGAACTTCATGGTAAGGCACCATTGGGTTGGAGCGATTCTGAAATTTGCCAACACGGGCCATCCCAAGAAGGCGTTGTGTGTGGAAGTGTCATCTACAATTACGAAAGTTTGAATGAGGGTGATTGTTCGGTCACCCTCCCCAAGTTCTACTGGCAAGTCGATCGTCCCTACGGGTTGTTTGGGTTCGCCAGTGAACCCTTGGATTTTTGTTTGGCATGCAAATAAGTTTTTCATGCTGATCTCCATCTAGTCAAAGGTACATTTAAAAAGAATATTCACAGAACTACCGCTATCAACCAATACTCTTCGGGCCACAGCGGGCCCGATTCCTACTATCACCACCATCAGATCAAGGATTGGAGCATCGATCCCGGTATCCTAATTTTGAAATACTATATCATCGTTCAAAGTTTTCTGCTGCTTGGCTGGAGACCTATCTTCGATTGTAAGACATGATTCCTCCGGGGCATGCTTTAAAGAAGTCACATACCGCTCCATCTCTCTCCAACTTCTTTGCGCGGGATGTGGTCCTCCAGATATCGTTCCAATGATGAGTCTCTGGTCAGCTCGCTTTGATCCCTCTTCACTGGTTCCGAATTGGTTTCTCCGATCCCTTGGAGCTTGGGGAGCCATGGGCTGGATAGGATTTTGTCATTTCCTTACGTATTGCTGAAGCTTGTTTTACCAGATCAGCTCTTCGATCGAGTTCTTTAGATGACGGCACTCACTTGTGTTATGACCGTGCATCTCGTGGGAGTGACAGAACTTCCCTAAGCGCTTTTGTTGTTTAGTTGCTTCCTTCTTAGGGGTTATTTTATATTCCTCTATCCCTTGTGTCGCCAGATAGATGTTTTCCGAAGTATCATTGAGCGGGGTGTAATCCTCGGGCCTGGAACCTTTAAGTCATTTATTATTACCATTTCATTTATTGGAGTTTTGGTTCTTCCTTTTTGGGATTTCATCTTTCCTTGTGCTTCCGTCAGCGGTCCCGGAGGCGTTTATGTTCTGGTTCATTGCCATGTCACTTTACCCGACGTTCATCAGTTGCAAGCTAGTAGACTTTCTTTCTAACTCTTGCACCTCTTCCAATCTCAAGTATTGACATGCTTTGCGATTGAAATCCTTTCTTGTGGTGGGTTGTTTCATTTTGATCCACTTTCCGAATTCAGTTTTGGGGTGGGTGGCATGGACCAAAGCCATAAAAACCATGTCCTCGTTTGGATTCTTATTTCTGCCAATGTGGTATTGAACCGGTTCATGAAAGACTTCAATGATTCGTTTCGTCCCTGGAACAGTCTGGACAGGGACATCACATCCGTAGGCTGCGCGGCGTGAAGCCTAAATTGATCGAGGAACCCTGCTGCTAGTTGGTCAAAAGTAGAGATGGATCTCGGCGGAAGTCTGGTGAACCATATGGAAGCAATTCCTTCCAGAAAAGTGGGAAAACATTTACACCGAACAGCATTCGAAGCATTTGCTCCATCCATGTACCAACCGTACTTGTAAAGATGAGGTTTTGGGTTTTTTTGTTCCATCATAGTATGGAATAGTTGGCATCGTGAACTTTTATGGATATCGCTCATTCAAGATCTCATCGGTAAAGGGAGTCCGACTTGGAGCGGATTCCCATTCATCATCTCTCATATTCTTATTCTCGTCCATCAACCACTTGACCATATTTTCGATAAATGCCTCTGATGTCCGGTAGTCCTGGGGTCGGCTGTCAATCAGTACACCAAGTGTTTGGCTTTGCAAACGGTCTTGGTGAGTGGGCTGAAGCCTAGGCTCTCCTGTCTTTAGAAGAGCCACTCCCTCGAGATCCCGTTGGCTTGCGGTTAGACTGATTGGGGAAGTTTGGACAGTCTTGGTGTTGTCGAGCGCTTTGGTATTTCCTTCCAACTTGCCGTCGTTAAACTGCTCTCCATCTTCTGAGTTGGAGAGGTCCTTGGTGATATCCTCTAGTAGGGTCTTCGCTCCTTGATTCAAATTCATAGTTGGTTGCCTTGCTGTTGGTAGGATACTAGTGTTTCCTCCTACGTTCACTGCCACGGTTCCAGCTGTCACTACTCTTTGCGGCTGCTTTTTATTTCTTCTATTTAGACCAGAAACGGAAGAATTTTCTTGTTCTATGGCAGTTGCAGGTTTGGTCATAGTTCTTGGAGCAGGATGTGACTACAAGGTCAAGAGGGCGTTAAGCTTATCCATTAGAGCTCTCTGACTACTTTCCATTTTCTGATTGATTTCGTCAATCATTTTATTCAACTCATCTCTTGTAACGACTTCACGTTGATTGGAGGAACCTGGCACCTGGTCTCCTATGTTGGCGCCATTTACTTCGGTTTGCTGATGATTCATCTCTTCTCTGACTATGTTAAAAAGCATTATATTTGAATATTTAAAAGTAAATAAAATTTATCAAATTGATAAATTTGCGGGTCGTTACTGACTTCTCCCCTTCAAAGAATTTCATCCTCGAAATTACAACGTAAAACCCAAAGGTGTTTGCCCAAAATATTTATTTTTTCAAATTTACACCCGTACGATTATATAGATCATCCATATTCGATATCTGATTCGATCTATTATTCGAATCCACAACTTTACTTCCGAACTAGTATTGATTCGTCGATCCTCTAGTGGGGACTCTGATCAGGTTTCTTGATCAGAAACCTTTGTTTTCCTTACATAGCTCTCAACTATGATAAAAAACGTAAGTACCTAACCACAAATCCTTATCAATGTCCGCCGTCAATAATCAAGTGATAAATCCTTTTTCGGATTAGTGTAAACACCTTAAAGTCCTGTACTCGAATCTTAGATCAAATCGTGCGATGAAATGATCTACGTATTTCATACGTACTTAGTTAAATCAAATTCCTTTTTCAAAATTATTTATGAAAACATTTCATTATACTTTCATCTTTTATTCAAACATTTTAATGAAGATGCTTCTTTATATATAATCACTTTAAAATATTTATTTACCAAAAATTTATATTTTCTTTCCGAAGAAACTATTTCAATTTCAACACTTATACCTTTATATACTTAAATCCATAAAAACTTTGAGGAAAGCTTCATATTTTCCAAAACACACTTTATTGGGCCAAAACGAATGTTGCATAAAACATCGTTACGACAACCCAAAAACACTAATACAGGGATCTAATTAATTATACTAAATATTTATTTTCGATGTCGAATTTAAACTATTTATTAGTTAAGAATGAAACTGATCAAGTTGGGGTATCATTACCTCTCAGACCTTAAATGGACGACATTCTTTGAAAATGGATATAAACTACCCACCTCGAATCAAATATAGGATATGTATAAATCATGTATACTATATAAAATATCTCCTTTCGGAATCACTTACTATAATAATAGTATTATTATCTATGTCTTTCTCACTTTCCCAAAAACATTTATTACAAGAATAAATGTTGAAATCTATGTTTTCATTACTTAGTACAGATTAAATCACCTTTTTAAAGTCATTAAGCTTCATTTGAAAAATATCATTCTCAAAACATTCATTTAAAAGATTATTTAAACTTTTAAAATGTGAATGTAGTTTTTCTATAAAATCCATACTTAAATCTCAACACAAATCATTTCCATATTTATAAAACTATGCATATAAATTTCATTTCTATTTTATAAAACTTCTTCTTATAAAATCTATTTTTTTATAAAATTCCATTTATAACTCTACGCTTTTATAAATCACATTTATAAAATTGTACTCTTCTTACTAGTACTTGCATGGATTTTCCTTGTATATGACAAACGCTCACACCCTTCTCGAACATAATAGGATCCGTCCTCAGGGCCCAAGCCCCTTATCATCCGACACCAAGTGTCCCACAGTAATTTCTTTTGAGCTGGTATGGGTCCCACCGTAAATAAATGTCAAAAAGCCCCCGAAAACAAACAAAACCCAATACCAAACCTTTCCCATAAATATTCCATAACGTTTCACATATTACTCCATCAATGCTACAAAATAAACCCGTCCTCTTCCCCATCACATTCTCTGAATAAAAATGTCGTAAGGTCACCTCAATTCGCTAACATCGATCGTAATCACCATATCGTACGTGACCACTACCTGTTACGCGTGGGACAACGCGCCCCCCGAATGCCCCTACCCCTGCCTGCCTCCGCCCGCAGCCCCTACAGACTGCCCTCCGCCTCCGTCTGGGACCACTTATAACCCTCCACCACCTGCCCCGCCGCCGCCGCCGCCGCGTGGGTACTTCCCGATTTACGCCCCGCCTGCATTCGGTTTTTCGGCTCCGCCACCTCCCAATCCTATACTGCCGTGGTTCCCTTGGTACTACAAGGCCCCGCCTGCTGATTTGTCCAAGGCGACATGTGGATGCGTTTGGTTGGTCGAGACGGTGGTTCTGGTGGTCGTGGTAGTAGCGTTTGTTTTGGCTTAGAGGGGGGTATTCGTGTCTTTTGGAAAGTTCCTTTTCCCACCTTTTGTTGGTGGCGCTGCTTTTTCTTCTTTATTTTTAGTGGTAGTGGTAAATTGGACTGATGTTGATGGGTATCATGGTAATTTGGAATAACGTTAATGGAATTGCCTTTTCTGCTATCATCTATCTTATATGTGCATTATTATTGTTGTATTTTCTACTTATAATTTTTAATTCATTATCTGGTTTTGTTCTTTTTTTACAGTTAGACACAAAAGTATGATCGGATCTCATTCAATAACAGTATGTTTTCTTTATATTCTGTTTAGTATTTGTTTCCAAAGTACCAGAATTTTAGACCCCGTTTGCTTTGACATTTTTAATTTTCGATTAAACAAAAATACACGCGATGTATGTATTTTTAAAAAACAACTGGAAAATAAAGTTAACATACAATGGATCTGTGTTTTCATTTTTAGTTTTGTGTTTTGCGTTTTCAACGTATAAGTTGATGAGAACACTTAAAAATTTTAAGTCATTGCGGTAGTGAACGAACACCAAACAATGAATCGTTTTCTGTGTTTTTCATTGTTTTTGGAAAATAAAAAATAAAATAAATTTATTCTGTTTTGTATATTAACTCCATTTTTCAAATTAGTTATCCTTCAAATATACATTAACCGTACCCATTTTTGGCATTGACATGAGATGAGATCAGGCTCACGTGAGACAAATAAGTTTTTTTCAGCAATCAAAACAAACTTTAATAGTTTTTATACTCTTCACGTTATTTATACTAGCATGTGCATAGAAGTTTCCATTCTGCCCTACAGACTTTTAGGTAGGTTTTATAAATTTGAGCATCGCATTTCACTGAAAGCTCGCTCTTCACTCTGCTTAATTGGCCATTAGTTCCTTGGTGGAAAATATCAAATTAAAATGGAATATAAAATACTGAAAACAAGCCCAATCAAATCGGATTAATTTCGGTTAATTCGATTGATAACCTATTTAACACAACTAAAAACGTAACATAAAGGAAATAACAAATTTGCATGTAAGTAATTTTTATTATGTATTTTTCGTTAAAAGAAAATTTTACCTATTTTTTTACAGAAACCTTGGCATTTATTACTAAACTAGTCATTAAAGTTATTATACCATCATAAATTTGGAAAATAAAAGCTCGATCACGATTAAACTGATAACTAAATAAATTTATTTTACAAACCAAATTGAAACTGAATTAATTTCGTAATTGTATTGTTGGAAATAAATTGGGTTTTTACAGTTCTAACCAAATATTGTTCATCTCTAGGCCAGAGTGACCTTAACATTTCTTAAAAACCTAGCGTGATTGTCATGCATTACACACGATGGCGTTGTAAAACATATGTGAATTTATTTCTTAGACTCTATTAGAAACACTGTTAATTGCGACGTCATTTTCCTACGGCCATTCACCGCTCCCTTACTGTTATTATAGGCTTCCATTTTGCATAAGTATTATGGTATCTCACATCACTCCATAATTCGTTCTAGTGCAAATAAATGTTAATAAAAAGATAGAATTTAAAGGATATGATTTTTTTACAAATAATACGAACGGTTGACTTTTTCTTATTTTTGTATTTTCGAAATGAGTTTTGAAAAAAATATCAGAAAGGCTACAGAAACTTAGAGAATAAGTTATATATTGTTTGATCCACCGTATCGATGCATTTGCAACGAATGGAAACAAAGAATTTGAGCCGGGAAGTTGAGTGAACGGAGAATTACGGCTATGAACGGAGCATTTGAGCAGTGCATTTGAGTTGTGATTTTTATTTAATTGATTTATAGTTTATTAACTAATTATTTGTTTTTTAATAAATAATACGTGTCAATAATTTACAAAAATAAATAAATAAATTGAAAAATTATAAACTGCTCCGATTCAGTTCAAACCAATCCCATAATGTAGAGCACTTCGATACGATCGCAACGCAAAAAACAACGTCTCAAATGGATCTCATTTGCAAGTTATTAATTAACATAACTTTTGCAAAATGAGATCCGTTTGAGATGCCGTTTTTTGCGTTGCGATCGTATCAATGTGCCATATATTATGGAATTGGTTTAAATTGAATCCGAGCAGTTTGTAATTTTTCAATTTATTTATTTATTTTTACAAATTATTGACATATATTATTTATTAAAATACAATAATTAATTAATAAACTATAAATCAATTAAATTAAAAATTGCAACTTAAATGTCCTGCTTAAATGCTTCGCTTAAATACCTCGTTCGTACCTGTAAAGGAATTCTCAGTTCGTTCAACTTCTCCACTCAAGTGCCCCTTCAAATGCCTTGCTTAGATCCTTCGTTTTCGTTCGTTGCAAACGCACCATTTTCCATTCATCCGAACGGGTCAGTTGGTCCACTTTCGTTCGTAAGGCGTTGGTCGCATTCATGAACGGAAACGGGGTAAATTAATACGGTGAACCGCGCCTAAACCATACAGAATTAAACACATCTAACTTACTGTCTCTATTAGCATATAAAATAGGCACAGTAAATAGTGAAACAAAATTGGTACAGATAAGCAGGTGTATAAAATGGTTTTGATGAAGATGAGTTAATAATTTTTCGTTTATCTGAAAGTCAAGAAGAAAGCAAAATATGCACGCCTTGACAACTGAAATAAAAATGTGCACACCTTGAGAACTGATGCAAATATATATACATCTATATTAACAGTTAAAATCATATAGACAAAACCAATATGTCAGCCTTTGGTTATGGTGAACCAGTTGGTGTACTAGTTGATACCAGACATAGGTCCACCACTGGAAGACAAATTCATCAATAGCATGAAATACATACGTGCAGACTTTCATCATTTAGCTGTCAAGCTTTTTGGTACATCTGAATAAATGCGATCAGAGATCCAATTTCTGATCTGATTTTCTATGTCCAGTTGTTTTTTTCACAGCCAGAGGGTTACTTTGCCCAAGAAGAGCACAGATTCTGATTTTTTTACATTCAAAATCCACTATGTCTATAACCTAAGTCTAAAGCGTACCATAATCTAATCGAAATACTGTTTTTTGACTCAAAGTCCAGTGTGCATGAAGTTCAAAACTATTGTACGTACGATGGGACACTAAATTTGGTGCAAAAAACTTTCTACATTTTCCAATATTACAGTTGTTTTTCTATTTTATAATTATTTAGAATCTAAAAAATATGACCATGGATATCAGTTATGTATTATTAAATTATTAATCAATTCATCCATGGATGTGTGGTCTTTTCAACAATATTGAATTATATTGTTCTATTTGAACGTGGTATGAGAGCAACGTTCCAATTTCAATATTGAGAACTATGAAAACTGGGGCCATGCAATTATTTGCCAAAGAAAATGGCAAATCAATCGGCGACAAGCAAAGCAGGTTCTACTCCGATAGGTCGGAACCTAGGCCATCACTACTTAAAAGGCATAGATGACTGTGCCATGAACTGGTGTAAACAGGTACATGCAAAGCAAGTGTAATACTGCAACTGTGAAACCTAAAATTATGCCTAAGAAAAAAGGCTACACATAAGAAGGTCACCTCAGTTCATTTTAAAATTATATCTTTCCGAAATCTTTGGCCAAACTACCATATAATATGTGCGTTTCTCTTTTTTTTTTATCCGAGTGTCTTATTCTTTATGTTTTCATTCTTTTGTTTGTGCAGCAATGACACAGACGTACAACCTGAATTGCCTGCGATGAACCAAATCAATGTTAATAACAAATTACGAAGTTGACATAACAACCAAATAAATTGACATAACTTCATAACCTGATACATTGGTGTTTATAATGCATGATATATAGTCAACAGTGATAGCACAGTTTGTTAGAACATGGGGTACTCTCATATAAAGTAGAGAGTTCAATCTCTGCTACCTGCATCCTTATGGAAATTGAATAAAGTTAAAAAAAGGTAAAAATAAAGTCACGATATATTGATATATAATGTGTATGATGAAGTTAGTATGTAGGATGTAGTTGTAATATTTTGAAATTTGCAGAGTTCAATATGAAATAGATATGTTCAATTTTATTTATCTTGAAAATTAATTATACATTTGTTGTTTTGAAGTTGAATCCTACCTCTAAAATTTGATTATATGTTGGTGGAGATCATTGCAATGGCATTTTGCCTCGGGAAAGATGAATTGCCAACGGTTGTAATCGTTTAAAGAAAGTAGCTGGGTTGTTGTATACTGTTGGCCTGGGCCCTTACCTCCTTCAAAAAAAAAAGGAGTTTACAATAAAATACCATATTTCTAGCAATAATAAACGTTGGCAAACTGGACTTTAACGATAGTTACAAATGTAGAGATTGTGCATTTAAGACATTGCCGAAGGTGCATTTGTAGCTAATATAACCGTTATAAATACTGAAATTTGGAACGATTATTGGTTATATCCGTTATAAATTCCATGACAAAAATTGCCTACTCACCTTATGTACACGGCTATTTCCATTGCAAAACAGATTTGCAACTATTATAACTGTGGGGAATCTTCGATTGTGATGTTGTTAGATGTATTTTATAAGCTTAACATAGGTCTCTGATTAGTGTTTCATAAGATACACATATATATACCTGGATAATCATTGTAAATGTAACGAAATATAAAGATCCACCTTTGATAATTATAAACACAGACCTCATACGTCCACATGTACTAATCTTATGAGTTTAATAATTCTTTCATTGCTCCCATTAAATGGATGGTTCAACATTTTACCTTTAAGACACAATGTACAAGTAGCAAATGTTTCAAAATCAGATGATGGCATAAACCCTTGATTTCTTAACTTGTTCAATTTTTTCTTACTTATTAACCTAGTTTAAAATACCAAATGTACCTATCATTTATTTTAGATGCGTTATGATTTTCAACTAGAAATACATTATTATAGTTAAGTATATAAATGCCAACTTTAAGAGTACCAAAAATAATAGTTCTGTTACCATAAAAATATTCATAATATTATCATTACAAATAAAACTTCAACTGCTTTTCGTCAAATGGGAAACATAGATTATTCCACTATAGAGTTCGGTACAAAATAACAATGATATAAAGCTAAATCATGTCCACTAGCAAGTTTCACATGACAATCTCTTACTACTACGCCGACTATAATAACTCGTTGTCCCTCTTACTGCATGCCTCTTGCTTCTAAGTTTCTATAGCAAATTATAGATATGAGTTCCAAATCTATTATCTAAAACTCAGGATGTAACACTTATAGATAAACAATTTTCCATAAGGAAAATACCTTTAGGAGCAAAATCAAATTCCTTCCTCTTAGCATCTTCAGATTATCCACATAGTTCCTCTTTTAATAGTCCTTCTTAGAGCAATAGTGACATTCATCCTTTTCTTCTTTAGCGTTAGCTATTCCCTTTTTGTCCTTCGACCTACGTTTTCCCTTCTTCGAACTATTCAAAGAAGACGTGCCCTTGTCTACCATTGCTGTACTCAGTTCTTTCACGAACATACTCTTGGACATCCTTAACATATTAAGGAGAACCATAACAATACACTTTAGTGAGTTCATATTGAAATTCAATATGAACAGATTAAACAGTTGAGTCAACGATCCAAGGATCAGGATGGACTGTAACTCTATGTTAAGAGTCATTTCTAACTCAATCTCTCTATATATCCAATCATATTGAGCACATGAAGTTGGACGGGAGTACGTTTTCTCATTTTCGTATGAAATAATTTGATGAGACCTCGTACCTTAAAGTAAGATATTTTTCACCGTACAACTTTTGTAGTTGCCAAATTATAGATCGGACATCCATATTCATGTTGCCTTTGGAGCTCGATGCTCATGGTTTACAGTACATAGCATTGAGCAAGTAAATAATCTATTGACCATGATTCATAGGAAGAAATTTGTTCAGACGTAGCATCTTTATCAGGTTTAGTTTTAGGGTCATTGATGAGTGCATGCTAGAGTTTTTCATAGGTGAGATATTTTTTCATTTCTTAACCATCCCTTATAGTTCGTGCCGGTTACTATGTTTTCTCTTAGAATAACTTCACTATGGTCATTTAATGTATGCAAGCTTATCTTAATAAATTATTTAACATCACATACATTCTTATACTTATTAGATTGGTTTATTATGTTTATCTAATAAGGCTCTCACTAGATT
This sequence comes from Allium fistulosum, assembly GCA_030737815.1. Classification (NCBI taxonomy): domain Eukaryota; kingdom Viridiplantae; phylum Streptophyta; class Magnoliopsida; order Asparagales; family Amaryllidaceae; genus Allium; species Allium fistulosum. Next base: position 608,565,220 of record CM060908.1, on the reverse strand, counting down.
CTCCAACTCTAAAAAACCTTAAAAGAGATACTAGAAGTTCTCTAATTTCTTTGGTAGGTATTAGGATCCATTTATCATGTCGCTACAACCTTGAGAGTCACTACGTCATAGATGGCCTATTGCAACGAAAATACAAGATGTTGCTAGCTACAATGTAACGATAGCTATGCTGATTTTTATCTATTACAACATTAGCTTCAGGATGTTAGCACAGATATCAACACTATGTTACAGTAGCTATAGACTTATAAAAATATTATAAAAAATGAGTGCGGGCTGAAAAAAAAGCAGGCTGAAATAATTTTTAACGCGGGAAGCAAAAACAAAGCGGCAAAAGTTAACAAAATATTGAAGGGTTTCACTCAAACACTTAACAAAATACGTACTCTGTTCCCAAAAATGGCTTCTCGTACATTCTTTGGCGAAGCAAAAATGGTTGCAGTGAATTTTTTAAGGCTTCGGCCGTTTTTCGAAATCGATTAGGCTTCGCTCCTTTCCTTTGCTAGGCCTTGGCCTCCTTGTTGGCTACTGTGATATTAATTAGGGTTTCGTGGATTCGTGAAATCAATTAAGGGCTTCTGCCGCTCCTTTGTTCCTGTGAAATCAAAAAGGATTTTGCTGCCTTCGGTTTGATTATACAATTGTTAGCTTGCTTTCGGGTTTGTTAGCTTCCTGGTTAGCTTCGCGGTTGATTCGTATGTTGTACTTCTGTAAGTAACTTTGATCGATGCTAAATTGAATTGGGAATTTTGATTTTCTTTGATGCTTTTCGTTTTTCTTCAACTCGAATCACACACTTGCCGATGATGTTTCTTGTTTATATAGGGTTCGAACCCCTATATTTTCGTTCGTATATTTTATACGAAATCATCTGATAATTTTACGCTTGGTCGTATGATATTGCTTGGATGTTTATGAATTTTATGACTTTATCAATTTCGTTTATTTGTGACTTGATTCCCACGGTGTTGATTTCTGACTTGGTTCGATTTCTTGGCCATCATGGTTTTGGTTTTGGTTTGACGATGTTGATTTATCTTGACTCGTTCCCTGAATTTCTGAATACTTTGGCCACTTTATCTTGTTTATGATAAACTGCACTTGATAATTTTGAAACTGCTTATGATTTGCTTATGTTGGTTTCGTGATTTTTTGATCATTCCGGCCTTGTTGACTTCGGCTTGTGATAATGTTTGTTTGACCTGCTGCTTGAACTTGTAATACACACACACACATAATACAAACATTCATGTATGTGTGTGTGTGTATATAGACACACACACACAGTGTTTGTATGCATGTTTGGTTTGTGGTCATCCTGCTTTGCCTGGATTGTGTATATATGTGCATTTGTCTGGTTCATGTAGTCTTGGTCGAGTCTGAGTTCATATGCACTTGAATATGCATATACATATGTCTATGTTATAGTTTGTTATTTGATGTTGTGTTGCATTGAGCTCATGTGGTCTTCACTTTTGTATATGATATCTCCTCTGGCCTTGGTTATTCATATGTTGTTGAGTCATGTATACTTCTGGTTTGTATATGACACTTCAATGTGTGTCAGCTCTATTCATTCGAGTCTTGATACATTGTTTTGTTTGTTGCCTGGTCGACCATTGCAATTCATTGGTCTTGGCCTTTGTTGTTGTGTGTATTTGGCCTTGCTGTATGGTCAGTGCTGATGTAGCTTGTCTGCACTTGCATTGTACACTGTTGCATTCATGTGTACAAGACTAATACTTCAGTAATGAAGTACAGAATTGTAAGAATTTTATTTTCTCTTCAATCGAATGTCAAAAAATGCTTCATTTTGCGCATCGACATTTTTGTAGAATTAGATCCTGTTTTGTTGAAACCTATAGCAGGATATTTTCTGAATCCATTTTAAAACTGTTAATAGATATTGCAAAACAATTCTTGTTTAAGAAACTTGTTTCAGAATTGTTAATTTTATTTAATGTCACATTTTGAAACTGCTTTATTTTGCAGGATAAGATTGAAAAAGCAATAGGTGAAGGAGGAAGTGATGGAGTTGTTCAAGAAATGATTTCTGATGGAAAGTCGCACGGTCCACCCTGGCTTATAGGACGGCACACAAAGCAGGTTCTACTCCGATAGGTCATGACTACTTAAAAGGCATAGATGACTATGCTATGAACTGGTGTAAACAGGTACATGCAATGCAAGTGTAATACTGCTGCTGTGAAACCTAAAATTATGCCTAAGAAAAAAGGCTACACATAAGAAGGTCACCTCAGTTCATTTTAAAATTATATCTTTCCAGAATCTTTGGCCAAACTACCATATAATATGTGCCTTTCTCTGTTTTTTTTTATCCGAGTGCCTTATTCTTTATGTTTTCATTCTTTTGTTTGTGCAGCAATGACACAGACGTACAACCTGAATTGCCTGCGATGAACCAAATCAATGTTAATAACAAATTACGAAGTTGACATAACAACCAAATAAATTGACATAACTTCGTAACCTGATACATTGGTGTTTATAATGCATGATATATAGTCAACAGTGATAGCACAGTTTGTTAGAACATGGGGTACTCTCATATAAAGTAGAGAGTTCAATCTCTGCTACCTGCATCCTTATGGAAATTGAATAAAGTTAAAAAAAGGTAAAAATAAAGTCACGATATATTGATATATAATGTGTATGATGAAGTTAGTATGTAGGATGTAGTTGTAATATTTTGAAATTTGCAGAGTTCAATATGAAATAGATATGTTCAATATTATTTATCTTGAAAATTAATTATACATTTGTTGTTTTGAAGTTGAATCCTACCTCTAAAATTTGATTATATGTTGGTGGAGATCATTGCAATGGCATTTTGCCTCGGGAAAGATGAATTGCCAACGGTTGTAATCGTTTAAAGAAAGTAGCTGGGTTGTTGTATACTGTTGGCCTGGGCCCTTACCTCCTTCAAAAAAAAAAGGAGTTTACAATAAAATACCATATTTCTAGCAATAATAAACGTTGGCAAACTGGACTTTAACGATAGTTACAAATGTAGAGATTGTGCATTTAAGACATTGCCGAAGGTGCATTTGTAGCTAATATAACCGTTATAAATACTGAAATTTGGAACGATTATTGGTTATATCCGTTATAAATTCCATGACAAAAATTGCCTACTCACCTTATGTACACGGCTATTTCCATTGCAAAACAGATTTGCAACTATTATAACTGTGGGGAATCTTCGATTGTGATGTTGTTAGATGTATTTTATAAGCTTAACATAGGTCTCTGATTAGTGTTTCATAAGATACACATATATATACCTGGATAATCATTGTAAATGTAACGAAATATAAAGATCCACCTTTGATAATTATAAACACAGACCTCATACGTCCACATGTACTAATCTTATGAGTTTAATAATTCTTTCATTGCTCCCATTAAATGGATGGTTCAACATTTTACCTTTAAGACACAATGTACAAGTAGCAAATGTTTCAAAATCAGATGATGGCATAAACCCTTGATTTCTTAACTTGTTCAATTTTTTCTTACTTATTAACCTAGTTTAAAATACCAAATGTACCTATCATTTATTTTAGATGCGTTATGATTTTCAACTAGAAATACATTATTATAGTTAAGTATATAAATGCCAACTTTAAGAGTACCAAAAATAATAGTTCTGTTACCATAAAAATATTCATAATATTATCATTACAAATAAAACTTCAACTGCTTTTCGTCAAATGGGAAACATAGATTATTCCACTATAGAGTTCGGTACAAAATAACAATGATATAAAGCTAAATCATGTCCACTAGCAAGTTTCACATGACAATCTCTTACTACTACGCCGACTATAATAACTCGTTGTCCCTCTTACTGCATGCCTCTTGCTTCTAAGTTTCTATAGCAAATTATAGATATGAGTTCCAGATCTATTATCTAAAACTCAGGATGTAACACTTATAGATAAACAATTTTCCATAAGGAAAATACCTTTAGGAGCAAAATCAAATTCCTTCCTCTTAGCATCTTCAGATTATCCACATAGTTCCTCTTTTAATAGTCCTTCTTAGAGCAATAGTGACATTCATCCTTTTCTTCTTTAGCGTTAGCTATTCCCTTTTTGTCCTTCGACCTACGTTTTCCCTTCTTCGAACTATTCAAAGAAGACGTGCCCTTGTCTACCATTGCTGTACTCAGTTCTTTCACGAACATACTCTTGGACATCCTTAACATATTAAGGAGAACCATAACAATACACTTTAGTGAGTTCATATTGAAATTCAATATGAACAGATTAAACAGTTGAGTCAACGATCCAAGGATCAGGATGGACTGTAACTCTATGTTAAGAGTCATTTCTAACTCAATCTCTCTATATATCCAATCATATTGAGCACATGAAGTTGGACGGGAGTACGTTTTCTCATTTTCGTATGAAATAATTTGATGAGACCTCGTACCTTAAAGTAAGATATTTTTCACCGTACAACTTTTGTAGTTGCCAAATTATAGATCGGACATCCATATTCATGTTGCCTTTGGAGCTCGATGCTCATGGTTTATAGTACATAGCATTGAGCAAGTAAATAATCTATTGACCATGATTCATAGGAAGAAATTTGTTCAGACGTAGCATCTTTATCAGGTTTAGTTTTAGGGTCATTGATGAGTGCATGCTAGAGTTTTTCATAGGTGAGATATTTTTTCATTTCTTAACCATCCCTTATAGTTCGTGCCGGTTACTATGTTTTCTCTTAGAATAACTTCACTATGGTCATTTAATGTATGCAAGCTTATCTTAATAAATTATTTAACATCACATACATTCTTATACTTATTAGATTGGTTTATTATGTTTATCTAATAAGGCTCTCACTAGATTCTCCAACTCTAAAAAACCTTAAAAGAGATACTAGAAGTTCTCTAATTTCTTTGGTAGGTATTATGATCCATTTATCATGTCGCTACAACCTTGAGAGTCACTACGTCATAGATGGCCTATTGCAACGAAAATACAAGATGTTGCTAGCTACAATGTAACGATAGCTATGCTGATTTTTATCTATTACAACATTAGCTTCAGGATGTTAGCACAGATATCAACACTATGTTACAGTAGCTATAGACTTATAAAAATATTATAAAAAATGAGTGCGGGCTGAAAAAAAAGCAGGCTGAAATAATTTTTAACGCGGGAAGCAAAAACAAAGCGGCAAAAGTTAACAAAATATTGAAGGGTTTCACTCAAACACTTAACAAAATACGTACTCTGTTCCCAAAAATGGCTTCTCGTACATTCTTTGGCGAAGCAAAAATGGCTGCAGTGAATTTTTTAAGGCTTCGGCCGTTTTTCGAAATCGATTAGGCTTCGCTCCTTTCCTTTGCTAGGCCTTGGCCTCCTTGTTGGCTACTGTGATATTAATTAGGGTTTCGTGGATTCGTGAAGTCAATTAAGGGCTTCTGCCGCTCCTTTGTTCCTGTGAAATCAAAAAGGATTTTGCTGCCTTCGGTTTGATTATACAATTGTTAGCTTGCTTTCGGGTTTGTTAGCTTCCTGGTTAGCTTCGCGGTTGATTCGTATGTTGTACTTCTGTAAGTAACTTTGATCGATGCTAAATTGAATTGGGAATTTTGATTTTCTTTGATGCTTTTCGTTTTTCTTCAACTCGAATCACACACTTGCCGATGATGTTTCTTGTTTATATAGGGTTCGAACCCCTATATTTTCGTTCGTATATTTTACGAAATCGTTTGATAATTTTACGCTTGGTCGTATGATATTGCTTGGATGTTTATGAATTTTATGACTTTATCAATTTCGTTTATTTGTGACTTGATTCCCACGGTGTTGATTTCTGACTTGGTTCGATTTCTTGGCCATCATGGTTTTGGTTTTGGTTTGACGATGTTGATTTATCTTGACTCGTTCCGTGAATTTCTGAATACTTTGGCCACTTTATCGTGTTTATGATAAACTGCACTTGATAATTTTGAAACTGCTTATGATTTGCTTATGTTGGTTTCGTGATTTTTTGATCATTCCGGCCTTGTTGACTTCGGCTTGTGATAATGTTTGTTTGACCTGCTGCTTGAACTTGTAATACACACACACACACACACACACACACACACACATAATACAAACATTCATGTATGTGTGTGTGTGTGTATAGACACACACACAGTGTTTGTATGCATGTTTGGTTTGTGGTCATCCTGCTTTGCCTGGATTGTGTATATATGTGCATTTGTCTGGTTCATGTAGTCTTGGTCGAGTCTGAGTTCATATGCACTTGAATATGCATATACATATGTCTATGTTATAGTTTGTTATTTGATGTTGTGTTGCATTGAGCTCATGTGGTCTTCACTTTTGTATATGATATCTTCTCTGGCCTTGGTTATTCATATGTTGTTGAGTCATGTATACTTCTGGTTTGTATATGACACTTCAATGTGTGTCAGCTCTATTCATTCGAGTCTTGATACATTGTTTTGTTTGTTGCCTGGTCGACCATTGCAATTCATTGGTCTTGGCCTTTGTTGTTGTGTGTATTTGGCCTTGCTGTATGGTCAGTGCTGATGTAGCTTGTCTGCACTTGCTTTGTACACTGTTGCATTCATGTGTACAAGACTAATACTTCAGTAATGAAGTACAGAATTGTAAGAATTTTATTTTCTCTTCAATCGAATGTCAAAAAATGCTTCATTTTGCGCATCGACATTTTTGTAGAATTAGATCCTGTTTTGTTGAAACCTATAGCAGGATATTTTCTGAATCCATTTTAAAACTGTTAATAGATATTGCAAAACAATTCTTGTTTAAGAAACTTGTTTCAGAATTGTTAATTTTATTTAATGTCACATTTTGAAACTGCTTTATTTTGCAGGATAAGATTGAAAAAGCAATAGGTGAAGGAGGAAGTGATGGAGTTGTTCAAGAAATGATTTCTGATGGAAAGTCGCACGGTCCACCCTGGCTTATAGGACGGCACACAAAGTCTGCAGAAATTTCAAAATATGCCCCAACAACAAGCACATACATACAGGAGCTGGCAGCGAAGATAAGGGAAAATATAGCTGACGAAGTCGAAGCAAAGGTGAACAAGAAGGTCCAAAATGAATTTGAAGCAAAGGTGAACCAAAAAGTTCGGGAGAACTTGACATTGGTGCTTAAGAAATTAGGCGAAGCAAACCCTGACATGCAAATTGATGTTGGGGATCTTTGTGTGACCGTCTGCAGTGATGGCATTGGAGGCACTGGAGGCTTCGATGGCATTGATGGCACTGGAGGCTCGCAAATATGAATGTACTGTTAATAAATAGAATTAAGTATGTACTGGCTGTAACTATGAATACACTGGCTATGTTTTTAAGTATGTTTGTTATTTTGTACTTGACTAAGTAAAACTTGTGTTGCTGGTTATTCTGAAATGAAAAGTTCTTTGTTGCAGTGTAATGTTGCCATTAGATATGATATAATGTTGCAGTATAATGTTGTCATAGATATGATATAATGTTGCAATACATTTCCAATTTAAATTGCAAAAGGTGTTGCCATAGATATGATATAATGTTGCAGTATATGATGTTAAATGTGGTAATAAACTGGCAAAGTGTTGCCATTGGATGGTAAAAGTGTTACCATAGATTAATGAATATGGGCCCCACAACAGGGTTCCGTAAAGGTGTTCCACAGAATTAGTGGGCCCCACAATGTGGGCCCACATGTTGGGGCCTAGATTGTGGGGCCCACTTTTTAGTAAATTTGGTACCTATGGCAACAACAGAACCGATCTTGCCCTAGGGCCGCAAAGATGTTGCCTTTGACTCTAGGACAACGCGGCAAAATGCATCACCGAGAAAGTGTTGCCTTTGCCCTTTTTTAGCCTACAACAACATTTTTTGGCACTTCCTGCACCACTTCTTGGGTGTTGCAGTATGCAATCTATGGCGTCCAAATTATAGTCTCATAAATGCTAAGTAACACTTCAGTAATTAATTTCTCTTATATAAATCCTAATTATATATTTATCTGCTATTAATCATCTTTACGACCTTAAGGGGCTCAACAAATCATAAAGTACATTTGATATTCAAGGCCCATCATTTTACGATGGCCTAAGGTTAACTTTGTTACCCTTAAGGGTGCTCAACAAAGTTACAAATTATTCTTACCAATCTAGAGATAATCTAAACATTACTATAAATTTTTTATGCCTTGAAGGTACCCAACAACCATAAGTTTGTATAGTACTTTATTTATATTTGTAAATATTGGCGAGAAATTTTGTTTTAAATTCATAATTTAAAATAATAATAAATGAGTACTATCAACATTTTAAGGGAGATAAGTATCATCTCATGACATCATATGTCTTTACATATCTTATTTATACTCCCTTAGTCTATATGTGTTTTAATCCATTTAGCTTCCTTGGTGTCTCTAATAGCCACTAGTAGTTCACCATAAATTGTATGGATGGAGAGCGTTACGTACACTAATCTCAATGGATATATCGATATCTTTTTCTCGATATATCTTGACTATGAATATTTAAAGTGTAAGTTTTTATATGTATACATCGATTCAATACCCACGGTTACAAACATATTCATAACTGCATTTAATCAAACACATCTCCTAAGGATTTTCTACTTATATATGTTAGTGTATTAACTAACACTGTGTAGTTGGAATGCTTAGCGATTCCGTAGCGGTGGAGCTGCAAAACGTTATAGCAGGAATTAGGCGGTGATATAACGAAAAATAGCGGAAGTGCAAAAAACTTCATAAGATATAAAACCAAATATATAAAATTAATTTATTCTCATTGTCATATTATATATGTAGGAAAAAGAAATATTTTTTTTGTAACAAAACTGAAAATATCATGGTTTATGCAGTTTGGATTTGGTGACTACAATAGATTTCTAACTTATATTAAGCAAGTGTACATTAAAATTAGGTGTATACCCTAATTTTATTAATTTGGTTTTAAAGAGAACTAGTCAAATCATCATTTTTATATCAATGTTTCTATAACCGATGCTAAAAAGACTTAATTTAGCAGGTGTAGCGGAAAATAGCGGGGCTTAAAGCGGATCTACTGTTGAATAGCGCTATGTTGAAAAAGCATAGCGGTCGGAAAGCGCTATGTGCTACAACGAGAATTTTGCGGGGCTTTTACTGTATAGAACTAGCAATTACTTACATCTGTATATAACAACAAAAATAAATGAAAATAAAACCAAATGCATACTTCATTTCGAAAAGGATTCTTTTATAAAAGTTAAATACGTAATAATACATAATTGGCCTCAAGGCACACCCTTAACTCTATCATACTCAACTATGGTCGTAACATGATCATTATTTCATGTGATTAACCACAATAAAAGTATAGTTTAGTTACTTTAGGTCGACAGTACCCTCAAGTCCGAAGACTATTACATGTTGTTACAGTTGAATTTTCTGAAGTTTTCGAATGGACTTAAACGATCAAATTGGATGAACAAATGACGAAGAAATGACTCAAGGACTTGGGAAACATCATAAAAAGGAAAGAAATATAAAAAAATAGTCGAAAATAGTTGAAAAACTGGAAAGTCACATTTTTGGTCGGGGTCCTTAGGTTGGCCATGAGTTGACCCGAAGCCCGACTTGAAGCGAACCAAGGATTAGCTTGAAGCAGGTGGAAAAAACACAAGGGAAACTCAACTTCAAATTGGCCGAAAGCGTGTTCTAAAGCAAACCAAGGATGGGCCTGAAGCACGACCCGAAGTCAAATCATATCGATACCGACATGATTTGGTTGGTACTAACATGAATTTAAGACTTGAATAGAAAGAGATGGATGAAAGGAGCTCTAATATGAACAGAAAATTGGCTTTGCTTGCATAAATTCATGGTGGTACCGATCTGACCCGCTTTTCTTCTCGCGAGTGATATGTCGTGACTTGGTCTTTATGCTAGATTATTAGATCTTGAAGATTTGAGTGTTTTCAGAGTTGGATTGCGAGATTTATGTTGGGTTTTGCCTATAAACAGTAAGCTACCTACAACTTGAAGAGGACCTTTTCTTTTTGGAACTTCTTTCTCTATCTTCTTCTTTCACAAACATTTTTAAATTTGAGACCTACTAGATTGTAGTTGGATTTGAGTTATAATCTTTGTATTTCAGAGAGAAACATAAGATAATAAAATTAAAATAGACATAGACCGGAGAATTTTTGAACCACTATAAAAATTATGACTTTCTATTGCTTTTTGATTAGATTTGCTATATATTATCTACTTTGGGGTGTTGTGCCATTTTCTGATGCAGTATTTTTGGTGCTTTCACCGAGAGAGAGAGAGAGAGCTAGATTGGACAACCTAAAGTTTGGATATGAAGTTTGGAAGAGATGAAGAGACCTTCTACCAGAACAATCACATGGCCAAGTCAATGAGAGCATGGAGGCAGTTCGAAGGTATCCTCAAGTTCAAATCCCTCTTTCTACGTGATCAATGAAGAGATGGAGAGGATGATGAATGAGATGCAAGATGGAGTAATAGCTCAATGCTAGGAGATGCTAGATGGATTTTTCAAAAGGATGGACCAACAAAGAACAGCCGGAGTAGCTAGAATTTAGGGCCAAAGGCTAGAAATCAATTCATGAGTATCTGTAGCTAGAGCAAATCAAATTGGAATAGTGCACCCACCACAAAATCAAATCGATACCGACATGAATCAGGTCGGTACCGACATGAATTTACAGGGAGATTGTCAATTTGGATTTGGGATGAGCTAGAATGCCAAGAGCGGATGATGTTGGAGCCAAAGATGTAAATCAGAACACAAATGCACAACCAGAGGAGTATGTGCTAGAATTTCCCTGTAGAAACGGGTGGCAGGATGTAGCTATGGATTAGAGACCTCCATTAGATGACAATCACACATTAGCTGAGATGATCAGAAAAATAGTGAGAGGTGAACCTCCAAACAAGAGGTTGGATGACATGAATAGGAATCCATTCACTTCTAACATCCTGTATGTGAGGAATCCACCTGATTTCAAGCTACCAACACTGGAATTGTACGATGGAAAGACATCGTTCACCTGATGAGATACATCCGACACATGGAGGTGTTAGGTACTTCTGAGGAAGTAATGGGACATTGTTTCCCATTATACTAGATAGAGCTAGTTGTTATGTGGTTCAGGGAATTAAAATGCGGGTTCATAAGCACGTGGGCTGGATTGGTGGACAGGTTTTTGAGACAGTTTAGAGTTCATATCTCTCGATCAAAGAATGTGAAGACACTTTCAAGCATGAAGCAAAGGGCCGAAGAGATCCTAAGAAGTTATCTGACTAGATTTAACGCGGCAGTTGCTGCGATTCATAAGTAGGATCCATCGATTGCTTTAATGGCTGCAGTGCCTAGAGTTGAAAATAAGTTCGACTTCAAAATTGCTTTGAAAAAGGATCCACTGATGGATCTTACGGAGTTTTACCACGAGGCTGAGAGATGCTTATGTTGGTAGGACGCTGAAACTGAGAATGCTGAAGTTAATGTTGTTGATGATGGAGGACCATCCGGAGCATGATACAGTAAAGACAACGGAAAGCGGAAAGCTGAAGATAAATTCGGAGAATCAAAGCGGCAGAGGAAGGAACCGAAATTCTCTTCCTACACTGACCTAACTGAAACCCATGAGAGGATTAACTTAGATACTAGAGGGTAGATCTCCTATCGAAAGCCAACTAAGAGAGAGCCCACAGATCAGGAAAAAAACCCTGAGAGATTTTGCATTTTCCATGAGATGGACGAACATGAAACGAACGAGTGTGGATACCTTCATGATTAAATAGAACAGCAGGTTCGAAACAACCGGCTATAACAGTAAGCGAGGAACCAAATTGCATTGGTGCGGTAGGAGCAGCCACCATCTGCAATGAGTATGTCTGGATTAGATCACAAAGAAAGGTCGAGAATGATGATTCTTTGATTAAGATGGACAAGAGTTAGATTTGATTCCTTAGTTTTGCTTTCTGTTTTGAATAAATAAGACAATAATAATCTCGAGCCGTTTACATGTTTGCGAGACCTCGATTGATTTTTAGCATGCTTTGAGTTGGATGTCTGGAATGGATGCTTTGGATATTTATTTGTTGCTTTGATTTGGATTTTGCAAATAAATATTTAATCTGGTAACCACTGGAACATGATGACTGATATTGATTGAACATGGTAGTTCCTTTGTCGGAGAGTGGGTGGGTTGGACTTGTACAAATAGCTAGCCTCATTGTCGGAGAGTGAGTGGATGAGTTAGCTATGAAAGTAAGTCCCCTCGCCAAAGAGTAAGCGAATGGATTTTCTTGGATGTTGGGGTTCCTTACTAGAGAGCGAGCAGATTGGACTAAATATGGATCCGGAAAGATTGAACCCTAGATTGGATGTTGGACGATCTGAAAAGATCGAACTCTAGATTGAATGTTGAACGATCCAAAGAGATCAGACAGTAGATTAGATGTTGACTGTGTGTTCTGGAGAGATCTAGACCTAGCCTTAGGATTTGAACGCCTTATGATATAAATATTGATTTATGATAACTTAACTCTGGGAAAACATAGGATAACCGTGACAGTGATATATGATATGATAACTCCTGACGAACACGGGTTGATTATGATTTATGACTAACACTGAAGCACGGAATGGAGTCCTCGCCTATGATGGTCCAGAATGTCCTTTGATTTGTAGGTGGATCCGAATGGACAGAATGATTCACCACGATAGGAATCGATAAATAGCCGAAGAGCTTAACCATCAAAGATTGACTACTGCTAAAACCTGTTCTTGAGCAAAACACATCTTACATTCATAAAGCATACTTTAGAAGCAAGTGTTATGGTAGAATTTTCAGCAATCTTCGAACGGACTTAAACGATCGAATATGATGAACAAACAACGAAAAAAATGACCCAAGGACTTGGGAAACATCATAAAAAGGCAAGAAAGGAGAAATATCAAAAAAGAGTCGAAAATAGTTGAAAACTTGAAAAGTTACATTTTTGGTCGGGGTCCTCAGGTCAGTACCGAGTTGGCCAGAAGCGCGACGTGAAGCGAACCAAAGATTGGCCTGAAGTAGGTGGAAAAGGACAAGGGAAACTCAACCTCAAATTGGCATGAAGCGTGTCCTAAAGCAAATCAAGAATTTGGCTGAAGCGCGACCCGAAGTCAAATCATGTCGGTACCGACATAATTTGATTGGTACTGACATGAACTTAAGACTTGAAATGGAAAGAGATGGATGAAAGGAGATCTAATATGAAGAGAAAATTGGCTTTGCATGCATAAATTCATGTCAGTAACAACCTGATTTCCTTCTCATGTGTGATAAGGCATGACCAGGTCTTTATGGTAGATTATTGGATCTTGGAGATTTGGACGTTTTCAAAGCTAGATTGCGAGATCTATGTTAGTTTTGCCTATAAATAGCAAATTACCTACAACTTGAAATGGAATTTTGTCTGAACTTCTTTCTCTATCTTCTTCTTCCCCAAACCTTCTTAAATCTGAGATCTACTAGATTGTAGTCAGATTTGAGTTATATTCTTTGTATTTCAAAGAGAACACATAAGATAATAAAATTAAAGCAGACATAGGTCGGAGAATTTACCGAACCACGATAAAAATTATGTCTTTTTACTGCTTTTGGTTAGATCTACTACATGTTATCTACTATGGGATGTTGGCCATTTTTCGGCATAACACATGATCTTCTATTTTGACTTGACTGTATTAACTATCGAAGACTCCAGTCAAGTCATTTGTGGTTATTCCGAACAACCACAAGTACACAATTCATTGGTGTCTCTAATGATCATGAGTGATGCATCTTCCATGAGCATTATATACACTAGTCTTAATAGATGTATCGATATCATTTTCTCAATACATCTTGACAAAGAACAATTTAAGGATAAGTATTTTGATTAAGCGATTCAAAACTCATGGTTATGAACACATTCACAACTACAATTGATAAAATACTTTCCACTAGAATTTTCTACTTATATATGTTTATTGTATTCATGTAATTACTTGTATCATAATATAACAACACAAGTAATAAAAAGCAAAACAAAAGGCATACCTTATTTCGAACAAGATTTTATGCAAGAACTAAGTTATATAAGAAATTACACAATCGTCCCTATCTCACATCCTTAACTCTATCAAAAATTGATAAATGTTTAAACTGAATATGTTATACTATACATAGACTTATCTATTTTGTATATGTATGAATTAAATTTTGGCCGTACATCTTTTGCATAATTTATAATATATCACGTTATCTTAATCTCATTACTTTATAACACTTTAGGCTATCGATGTACACATTGCATAATTAATGGTATAAAGACATCTATGTACAATTTAGGCTATCGATCAGATATAACACTTTATGAAATTTACACTACACACATTGCAATGAACATATGATGTTTGTAAACCGAATTAGAAAAAAATTAATGTTTGATTTAAACGATCAAAGTACATAGCAAACTAAATAACATTTTTAAAACACAAATAATCTCCTCATATTAAATCAACATTAAATATGATTTAGTGTAACAAAATTATTCATGATAACGCAAGTTAAAGATCTAGTGCAATATTAATAAAAGGAATTTTATTTGAAATTAACCCATTTTTCCCCGTTACCGACGCACATGATCTAAGTACCGCACCTTGACAATTGAGTCTCTTCGATGAAAGCCGATCATTTTGCACCTTCGTCTTGATCAAAGTAATGGATGATGGAGGACCACGGTGATCTAGTGATGTGTAATATGTGTGCACATTGTGTGTATGTATAGGAGAAATCAAACCTTTTAAAAAAATCAAAGTTTAAAAAACAAAATAATCTATACACTAATTATATAAATCAATTTTTAATTTAAAGTAACTCTTAAATTTCTTTGATAATCCTATTGGTCGATTACCCTTAAACGATCAAATTCGCCTTAGAGAGAACATTTCTCTAACTCAATGATGGAATTTCAAAGTCCACCATTAAGATATAATATTTATCAATGATGAGAGAATAGAAGAGTTGTCTATGTTTAATGGAGGGTCTATGAGTTTATTTATAACATCAGATGCTATAAAAATAACTTCTTAATATATCTCCATAAACTAGATTTTATTTATTTAGGCACATCGACCCAATTAAATAATAAATCGTTTAAATATTATCAATATGGAGAATCATCTAATTATTAATCAGCATTGATAATCAAAACTACCATCCAATATTTACCATTTAATAAATATTATTTCGGCGTAAATAAATAAATTTTTCTGATGGAACAGTGGCATATATACAAATAATTAAATAAATATATAACAATTATATATTTTAGTAATTAATTATATATTTAGTAATTAATTTGTTAGTATTTTAATAATTTTAGTTAAACAATAAGCAAATCAATACGACAATTTCCTTAAGCAACAATATATTGTGCATGTTTTCCCTTCGTCATCATTATATCACGTAGATATCCACAGCTTGGTCAATGGTTCAAACTCTAAAAATATCTGTAGTTAATTGTGAAGTCCAATAGTAAAGTCCCTGGTTTAGTCTTATAATAATTATTGATTAACGATTTGCTTTCTCCAATGACTTTGACTTTAAGTTGATTACCAATTATGCCGATATTAATCTTTTATTCTAAGAAGACGAATCATCTTTGAAATAGTGTTTGACTTCAAGTGGTTCAACTTGTATCCAATTAAGCCCCTGATATGATCATCATTGTCATATGATTATCCATAATCAAAGTATAATTCAGACATTTAAGATACGCAGTATTCTTAAGTCACAATATTTTGTACGTAGTTAATTCACTGTCATGCCGCTTCCAACCGTCATGAGTAATTCACCGCATCATATGAATAACGTTACATACACTAGTTGTTAGGAATTTTTTGGGATCACTACACAATTAGATTTAGAAAAGAAAGTACCGAAGAAAGCAAAAAAGAAAAAAAAAGATTCTCCCAAAAACAAAACCTTTTATTGATTCAACCAAGAAAATACAAAATAGACCTAAAATTAAGAAGAAATCTCAATCCCGAACACCCTACAAAATGCACTTTTCCCACATATCTTATATACCCTAGACATGTCTACTTATAATAAACTTGACAAAATATCTTCTTTAAGAAGCTATTGAATACTTCCATAAATCTTTCTCAAATAGATGATTTGTTGCCTTCTCTAATGCAATAAAAGGGGCAACTAATCACTCTACCAAATACACAAAATCTCTAAAATGTGCAATTAATCACACTCCAAAATCCACCAAATCTATAAAATAGGCAATGAATTTGAGTCGTAATTTTACTTAGACTCAAATATCTCTAAGATCTACTTAAATATGGAATCACTACAAGGAGAAGGCTATTTAGCGTCGGCATATAGCCGACTCTAGCTGACTCCGGCCGACTCGAGCCGACGCTATATGCCGACGCTATATCGCTCGTCACCAAGTGATATGGTGATGGGAATGGGGACGGGTCCGTCCCCTAGTTTAGTGTTGGCTCGAGTCGGCTAACTGACTCCAGCCGACACTAAACTCAATCCACGTGTAAAAATAATATACGACCAATAGGCCGACCCTAGCCGACTCCAGCCGACGCTAATCTGGGTACATTTTTCTGCATTTCCAACAGCCATTTCTACCTTCCATCCACACAATCATATATATTCCTCAAATATACTTCACCAAACAATAATATACATCACATATATGCCCAACTAAGAACCACAAATGTAACGACCTGAAATTTTCAACCATTCGCATCCATACATGTCGGATTTGAATTGCTCAAAATATCATATTATTAATTTAAATTTGGCAAAACTCAGCATATACAGTAAATAAATAATCACAGAATCACAGACACAGAGTAATATAAAAATAATGCAGCGGAAACAAAAGAATAGTAGTTCATGAAGCTACAATAAATATATAACAGAGTTAAACAAGATACAATAGAAGTCTCGAATACATAGATGTCTCAATACAATAGTCAAATACAAAGTCTGAATACATCACTGGAATCAACTGAATAACTGAAAGCTGGATAGATAGCTGGATCTCCAAGCGAAGCTCCAACTCCAAAGGTGAGTCTCAAATGCTGTATCACTCAGTCTGACCCGAGCGTAAAGCAAAACACAAAACACTCGAGTCAGGATTAACATTATTGTATCAATAAATCCAACTCAGGTGAAATATCAACTGAAACACAGTAACTTAAAGTATGTTTGGGATAACCATCCTCTAAGGATCCGTTAAACTATCTACTATGTAGTAATATACGCTATTATAATAATGTCTAAAGTAAAGTAAACTTACTTAAAAATAGCGTTAAGGTTTTACATTTTCCACCTTAACACATATATAGTGCCAATGGTCTATACAGTACCGTAGTACCCCGTAAACTGGGGCTACCAGAGGATACTCCATAGGTACGACACAAGTCAAACTCGTAGTAAAGCACGCTAGGGTAGGTGACACAGCACAACTAGACAATGCCAGGGTAGATATACCAATTACATTTCCGGGCCGGTGGTAACGCAGAGCCGCAGCAATCGCCCACCTCAAGCCACACTCCCGAATCAAAGGTGCACACCAAGTCAATCACAAAGTAATAGAATGGCATACGATGGAATGTGTCCGATCAGAGGAGCTACCTCATTAGCCCGTCAATTGCTCCTGTTTTAGCCACCTTATACCAACTCACGAGAGTTGGGTCCACGTATATACCTCATATAGGATCGTCGCTACCATCCTACCTCATTCTGGAATCTCCACCGCGTACATAGTTGTTAAAGTGGTTTTCGGTATTGACAGAGAGTATGCCCATATCCAATCCCGGTCTCTTTAACAACCAAACGTTATTATAACACCGCGGTCATTTCAAAATAGTTTATACTTCAAAACCAAAATATCATTTTCATTTCAATAACCAAATCAATACGATATCATTTCCATTTCAAATATATATTCACATCCAAAATCATAGTACTTCCAAAGTTATAACATTTTTGAATTCAAAACACTAAAATTATAATACTTTGGAAATCACAACATTTGAAATTGCAGCACTTCGGAAATCATAACACCTTGAAATTGTAGCATTTTGGAAATTGTAACACTTCGAAATTATAGCATTTTGGAAATCATAACACTTTGAAATTATAGCATTTTGGAAATCATAACACTTTGAAATTATAGCATTTCCCTTAAACCGTTTAGATATCAATAATGATATATATAGTAAAATAGTTTATAAAATAAAATAATTTATATAAAATAGTTATAAGTTAAAACAATATATATATATATATATATATTAAAATAATTAGTATCATTAAAATAGTTTATATTAAGATAGTTTATATTAAATAGTTTATATTAAAAATAGTTTATATTAAAAATAGTTATATTAAATTAGTTTATAAAATAATATAAAAATAGTTTTAAATATAATTCAAAATATTTTATATAATAAAGATAGTTTCCACAAATTCACAAAATCAGTTCAAATCAACTCGACTTTCCAAATTCAACTTAATTCAATCTCAATTCATAAATTTCAACTCAATTCAATTTCTCGATAAATCATTTCAAATTATATCGATTTAAAAATAACCATTAAGTTTCAATATATTTCAAAGCTTTTAATATTCCACATTTCCAAAACTAAATTTGATATTTCCATTATATTTCAATTTAATTTTATTGCATTTAGTTTCTGAAATATTTATTTAATCATTTCAATAACATCTAAATACAACTTCAATTTACAAATTTAAATAAACAAAATAACCCATTTAAATGTATATAAGTTTGAAATATTCATTTAAGTCACTTTTAATCAATTTTAATAAATTTCAAATCAAACTTATTTAAGTATAATTCTTGAATAATTGAAATTCCAAATCAATTTCAAATTTATCCTTCAACTTGAAACATTATAAACTCTATATTTGAAAATATTAAATTTACATAAATACTTAAACATATTTTATATTGATTTAATCAACTTTATTAAATCAACTTTAATAAATCTTAAAAATCAATATTTATTAAAACCATATATTTCTTTTCAAAACCATAGAAATCATTTCAAAATATTTATATATAGACCAACGGTGTCTGTATATAATTTTCTATCATATGGTCAAGTGATACAGATATTTATCATTTCAATCCGCAATTTAAATATATATATATATATACACACATATACGGGTATATATTTTTTCAACCCGCAATCCCAAATTCAATTCAAATGAAAATCGCTTGGGTTTATCATTTCAACCCATAACGATTTTCTCCTATTCTACAGATCGTTCGGGTATGTATCATTTCAACCCATAGTGAAATCTATACTAACCGGAAACTTGCAGAGTGATAATAGATATGATAATAACATAACAGGCATATATCATCAGTATAAATAACAGATAATGGTGTCAGATGTCATAAGTGAACAGATACAGATAACAACATATATATAGCAATGTAAATAACTAACAGCAGCATATTTCAATTGTCATTTCAATTGATCAAATTTAATAAATAAAAGAACGTTAATCATGAGTGATTGCTCACCTTTCGAGGCTAGAGAATGGACAATGAAGTTGAGTTACGAAATACAAGCACGAATCCTAGAGCAAAGCTAGGTTTTCACGAATTGACGACAAAGCTGATAAATGGGAAATCGATGAGAATAAATTAGAATCAGTTTTTGATATAAACTGAAAATAGATGCATTATATTTTATATATTTCAGTACTTTAATTTAAGACAAAGATTAAAATATTATATAAAAATTTCTAAAACAATTATTCTTAAACTCGAGCATTAAGAATCAAAGATCTTATTATACTTAAAACCATTACCCAAAACACATATTCATATAACTGTTTTGAAACCGAATGATATATATTTATATACATATGTAATTTAAGATAAAATAATAATATATATATGGCTTATATAATTTTATGTACATAAAATCAAACATTTATATAATTCAGATATGAGCTGACATAATCTTTACTACAAAACAAAATATAGCATCAGAACCCAAAATACCATATATGACATGTATATATTATATTAAGAACCAATATCCAAGATAATCAAAATATCGACATATTTTTGGGTATGCCGAGCATATAATTCCTTGAATACAATTACAATATTTATACATATTTTAAAATTTTACAAGCTAATGCATATATACAACTAGCTAACAGACATTCATAAGAATATAGGTATAAACTAACTTTATATATCTGTATATATACAGAAAACAAAATTTAAATAAACAAATATATTTTTACTGCCATCACTTTATCAAACTAGCATATGTACATTAAATATATAACTTAATATACTTTAAAATATACAAACTATATAAACTTTATTTGCTTTATGATATGCGTACAACTCAACCGAATATATATATATATATATATACCTTGTAAACTATATTTAAAACAACAAGTATCCTTATTTCAAAACATAGCATACAAATAGAATATATATGACTAACTTCATCTTGGCTTGCATAAAGATATATACATATATAAAACAACATATAGTATAACTTGTATAAATGTGCATCTGGATAATACCCAAAACTTCATAATATACTATATATTATGTTTACAACTTCTACAGGTGTAATTCAACAAATATATATACAAAACTTAGATATATATTTATATATTTTCATATACAAACTCTTTGAAACTAACATTTAATACATAAGTCAACCAAGACAAAGAAAACTGCATGCTCCAACAAATTTACATTCATGCAAATATATATTCATAAGTAAATAAAATTTAATATAGCATATATATAAGATTGCAAAAGGAGGTCGGCTGTGCCCTACAATATACATGTGCGAAAATCTCCTTTACAATAAACTATAGTATATATATAATATTTCAACACGCACTGTATATATATACATATATATTATATAAAACAATATAAATAACAAATATTACCTTTTAAAGTTCCGTGTATCATATACAAATATACACGTGTACACGCGGCATTGACAAGGCCGAGGCTGGAACGACACTAGGTGGCAGATCCTTGGAGGTTGGATCCAAGGCTGAGTGAAGTGGGCGTGAAACCGTGGGAAGAGCGGAGGGAAAGTGGGATTGAGAGGCTCGCTTGACGGAGCTGGGTGAGGAAGAATGGAGGCCAGAGGGGGAGTGAGGCAGTTGATGGTGGATAGGGGAGTGGAACAGGTGTTTGCAGGGAGATGGATGAAATGGTGATGAGCCAATCAGTAAAGGAAGAATGAGCATAGGAGGTCCCCAAAAATATATACGCAAATCATATTATTCTACTTTATATATATTTTTCGAAGAACATGAAGAATGAACAGAAGATGATAGAAGGGAACGAACAAATGAACCAGAAAATAATATACTGACCAGCGGGAATAACAAAAGCCACAAGTTGAATTGATGAGAATATTAAAAACAGGTGACTATCGGTCTTCACAATAGATAACGAAAGGATAGGAAACCAAAAGACTCAAATATGGAACCGGTACGGCAAATCGTATCGCGGTTACGCCACGCACCGGACTCCGAAATTGACAATGGAATATGCCATAGGGATCAGCACGACGAGACGATCAAAATGGTATACAGATATCAGTGGTACGACCATCCTATCAAAAGTCGATAATCGGTACCGGAAATGTTGCAAATTTGTCGAAAATAAGATAAACGAGGCAAAAGCAGTCCAAAGTTGATGAAACGGAAGATGACGTCTCACTCAGAAGATGATTTACAAATTTATTGTATAAAAATATTCAGGTTTGAAAAACATTTTATTATCATCCAATATTAACTGATTTAAACTGAAATAAAATTATACTAGATAATAAACTTCCATATTATCTGATGAAAACTTACCAATTACTATGTTTAACTAGACGTATTCCAAATATCAATTTTATATTTTAAAATTTTAATGTTTAAAATTTCACAAAATTCCAGTTAAATATATTATTAAAACTATTAAAATTTGCGGGTCGTTACAACAAACATCAATATAGATCTCCAAACATCCATCATCACAAATATCCAAAATATTTACAAACTTCAACCAAAAGTTCATCAAATATACAAGACATTCAAAGTTCATCAGAAAACATATATAAAAACTTACTACCACTCGACCCAATCATCATCAGCGCCAGATCCCTATGATGGCGGTATATTCCCATGCTCTGCCAAGTAAGCAGCAATCGCCTCGTCTAGTTGCTACTTCAATCCAATCTTCCTCCAATCGTTCAACTCGGCGACTTGTGTTTGCAGGGCCGCTATTGTTTCTTCAGCCTGTTGTTTATTGTAAGTGGCTTGCATCGCGGCCTGTATATTAATAAATTCATAGTTATGGTTTATACGTAATATTCAATAAAAATTATAAACTGGTTAATGAATTAATTAAATTCAATAAATATTACCGCTTGATTGCCATGTCCATACTGTCTATTTCTGGTCGGCGGGTCGGTAGTACGAGCGAATATCCTGTCCATCTCCTCAACGGTCAACTGCTCCCTACCAGACTCTACAAGCACGCGAGCAATCTCCTAATCGCATCTCTTTTATGCTTAGAAATATAATTTTGAGAAGATGAATATTCAATTTAATGTATTGTTAAATAAGAGAAAAAATTTATAGTCTTTATACCCAGATATTCGCTGATTTGGTGTCTGACCATTCATATGTTACCACGTCATCTTCATCTGTATGCTCGACGGCGTGTGTTCGGGTGAAGACGTCCAAATGAGATGGTGCAACACCACCTCTCTCCCTCGTCTGAAATTAGATATGATTAAAGAATGTATATATATACACATATATACATATATATAACTAAACAATGTTATAAGTAAATTACAAATAACAATTTTTATATTTACCATTTCTTCTCTATATTGCTGAAAAGACTTGGATCCACCACGGTGTGTTGCAGGATTCCTAAGCCTGTTTGCGGAGTTTCTCGATGCTACCGCCTGTATAATTTAACTATTATATAAACATTTAAACGAATTATAATTACAGACATAAGAAAGTAGAAAATGAAGTTGCAGTAAATTAAACGAAGTATAATTTAACTATTATATATACTAGTAGCATGTACTAAATAATATAATGAAGTTGCAGTAAATTAAATACTTACCCTCCATCGGTCTTCGGCACTAAGTTTGCTCTCTGACGATTATCGGTCGTACCTCTACTACCCTCGCCAAGAGCAGGGCCTCGTGAACCTTGGGACCGCCTGCTATGTGACATAATATCTGCTAGAAACATGCATATATATATATATATATCATTTCATATAATGAAAAAAAATATCATTTCATAATTAGAAAACATGCCTGATTAATAATCACATACATATAGCTCACAGCAGAATAATAAAAGAATAATACAACAAACGATACGAATTTCTATTACATTAACACAGATTTTAGAATTGACATAATACAAAAAGCGATACAAATTTCCATCTTATATACATTACATCATCACCGACACAATTTCTTTAATCATACACGTATTTCGTAAACCAGTTAGCAAATTCTTTGCTGAGATCGCCAAGTGGATGTTCTGATTCGTAAATACTGCAAATATATGTACACCATCCTTAAAATATTTTTTCATTGAACCTTTCGTTCCTGTTCGACTTTCATACATTCAGGTACGGTCGAGAAGATAGTTGAACATTTTTCCTAATTTAAAAACATATATATATTATAGAAATTTCGACAGCATTTCTTTTCTATTCCTATACGCATATAGTTGCATCTGAAGTTTTATGTGATTATTATCGTATTTTCTAATCTAGCAAAGCCTTCTGGGACTAAAGGCTTTGTTGTTGTCTTATTTTCGTTTAAATTATTTATATTAATTAGAGATAGATTAAAATAAGTAAGAAGTTTATTTATAAATTATTTCCTTTAAATCATTTATATTAAGATGTTTATTGCATATTGTTAAGATGTTTATTGCTGTCTTATTTTAAGTAAGAAGTTTAAAATAAGTAAGAAGTTTATTTATAAATTAAAGATAGACTAAAATAATACACTCGACGACCAAGTCGTCCTCACTCAATCCAAATATAAAATATAAGAGATCGATCGAGAATAAATCTCTCCTGATACGCGGTACTGTAAGTAAAATCCCAACATGCATGCCAAACTTCTAATTAAATACATTTCTTACATTTAGTTGATTAACGACATGCATCCAATTATTTCCAATTCACACTTTCACACTTTCAAATTCCCAATTCACAATTCACACTTTCACACTTTCAAATTCTAAATACCTACACCCAATTATTCACAATTTACACTTTCAAATTCAACGATTTCATACTAAAAATAACCTAATACACTAAATTAGCAATACCCACACCCAATTATCATCACAATAATGTACATTTAAACCTAATTAAACAATTTAATTCGAAATTAGGGTTTAGAAAATTACCAAATTCAAGAAGAAGAGGAGATTCCGGCGAGTTCCGGCGAGTTTTAGGCTTCTACGGCGACGACGACGGAGGGTGACGGCTGGAGAGGATCGGAATCGGTGATGGGGAAGAAAAAAAATCGTTTTTTTAATTCAGCAAAAAAAGTGAAGAAGAAGATCTCGGCTTAAACCTACATACTCGATATGGAGTCGGCTAGCATCGGCCCGATTAGTGATGGCTTGAGTCGGTTAGGGTCGGCCAATATATATATATATTTAAATATTCTTTTTTACACCTATTTCATTTAAAAAAATAAAAAACACTACTACAATAAAAAAAAATTGACATTTATTATTATTATTATTGACCCAATGACGGGTCATGATAAGTTAAATTGGTATTTTTGATGATATATGTTCGTTTAATTCGAAAATATTCGTTGTTGAAAATCTTACTCGCACGACCAATCGATGCAACTTTTAGTCGATCCGTTATACAAATTCGATAAAGGTGGTTATATGTAACATTTTAAAGAATTAAAATAATTTTTTAAAGCGTTGGGCAATCAATTATGAATTTTTAAATGTATTTGGTATAATAAAATTATACAAAATAAAATATGCGGCGTAAAAATAAATTCTTTGGATCTTATGTCGATCTAAGGTATTTTGGACATGTTTCCAAAATATGGTTTAAAAATACACGAATCTGGGGTGTCGATCTTGAATTTCAAATTTTTGGTCGTTCGTAGACTTTCGAACAAAAAACCCCTTCGTTTGAAGGCCGAACGACCTTCAAACGAAACCAAATTTGAACCGGTGATGCTTTGTAGTGATACTATTCTTTTATTCTAAAATGACGAATCATCTTTGAAATAGTGTTGGATTCCAAGTGGTTCAACTTATATCCAATTATGCCCTTGATATGATCATCATTGTCATATGATTAGCCATAATCAAAGTATAATTCAGACACTTAAGAATCACAGTATTCTTAACTCACAATATTTTGTATATAGTTAATTCACTGCTATGAGTAATTCACTGTTATGCTGTTTCCAAGCGTCATAAGTAATTCACCGTACATCATATGAATAACGTTACATATACTAGTTTCAATTGATATATTGATATTATATACATCTTGACTAGGAACGTTTACGGATGGTAATTTATTTTATACGATTCAATACTTATGATTATAAACACATTCGTAACTGCAACCGATTAAATATTTTTCTTATGGATTTTTTTCTACATGAATATCTAATGTATTGAAAACATTAATGATATCTTAATATAACAATATATACGATAGAAGTTAAAACTAAAAACTTATTTTATTTCGAATAAGGTTCGCTATATGAGTTAATATACAATCAAATTACATAATTACCCTTAGAAAATACCCTTAACTATATTATAGCTAGTGTAGTTTTTTAGAACAAGAGAGATCCTTTTATCTATGAGAACATTTATAGCAAGTGTAAATTCATTATTAATATATATATATATATATATATATATATATGTGTGTGTGTGTGTGTGTGTGTGTGTGTGTATATGTGTGTGTATATGTACTAATATTAAACTGTCCAAAATCGGAAATGTAAAAAAGTAAAGTATAAAAAGAAACAAATGGTCATATAACTTAGAATTTGTAAAATTGGGGAGAGGGGTTTAAATTCTTCTTCTTTATCATTATTAAATAGGTTACCGTTTAATTTAAAATCCCTAATCAAATATAATAAATGGAAGTGCAGCGTTCATATACCGTAATTATGACTTAACTCTTAATATAGTGTTGTTAAAATACTACAGAAACGGTTAGAGAAGAAGGGGGAGTGCCTTTGTGTGTGGCGATGTATTAAAAACTTTTACATAAAAATAGTATGTTATTCCGAAACAATAATACGAGAAGGATCCGTTAAAAATTGCATAAAAACACAGTAGGAGTCAGTATGACGTTTTGATTTGAAAGCGTACAGAAAAGAAAATAACTATCTAAATGTGTAATATTTTAACATAAGTTTAATGAAAATGCGCCCTCATCTCACATGTTAACAAGAAATAAATTTACAGCATTATTTCCAGCAACTTAAAGTGCATGCGCAACAGATGGAGATTCTACCTTCAATTTCAGCAGCGAAGTCCCCAAGCTCTCCAACGGCGAAAAATATGTGTAACATTAAGCGTAATATTCAGGTTGGCCCATACGTTTATTTAATAGACATCTGAAGTCAGACACTTATTAAATAAACGTTTAAAACTCATATGTCCATTAAATATGCATTTTAAGCTCAAACGTCCATTAAATAGATATTTGCTATCGTTTATTAAAAATAAGATTAATTTTCAAACGTCTATTAAATAAGGGCGGAGTTCGGACATTCCAAAATAATTAGAGCCTAATATTCAAGTGTTGAATTCGTTGGACACCAATTCCAAAATAATTAGAGCCTAATATTCAAGCTTGAATTCGTTGGACTGTAATCTTCAGTCAAATCAGAATCGAATTTTTTTGAATTTTAGTGGTGCAAAAATTTTTATGTTGTGAAAGGAAATCATAGTGAATTAGTCATGCACCTACCTGTATTTGAAAATAAAAAAAGCAAGGCAAATGTGTACTTATTTCAGCTGAAGAAGCATTCAAAGCTGAATAGAAGAAGTTAACGAAATTCCAAATCAACCTAAAATGTAACATTACTATATTAAAAAAACCAATGAATAAATAAACAAACACACAACTAGTTAGTATTAAAATACAGAATTTCTGCAACTCATTTTTTCTGTATAAAAGATAATATTGTACAATTGTTTCATAAAATAATCACAATTAACATAATTCAGAGCTCCATCAAAGTTATCCTTGATTTAAATTTACAGTTATTACATTTTCTTTCTCATGTATATATCTTCTTAACCAGTCACTCTAAAAACATATAAAACTATGAACACTTCACTTTGACCAAATCATTATTCCTTATAAGTAAGCTATAAGCACTTCAACCAGACGCTCGACATATCACCAATGCCTGGTCTGACACCAATTCCACAATATAAATAAATCTGCATTATAACATATATGTAACATGTTATAACACAGATTCAAGAACCTCAAGTATTGGAAGTATTTACAATAGAGGAAGCCCTTCTTTCCAAATGTCGCAAACTCTGCTCCATACTGACCTTAACCATCTCCTGCAACATCCTCTTCGCCTTCCCGGAACGATCCTCGCACTCGATCCTACTCGCCACTTCATTCGCGATACTCTCCACCCTATTATTGATCTCGGTACTCCTCAACATCTCCAAGAGCTCTTTAGCTTTCAAACGCCCTTTATCCGTGCCGTACACGGTAAGCTCCAACAAACCCGGAATGACACCTTCGTTCAGAATGATTTCGCGGTACTTGCACCGATCGCTTCTGCAGAGCACAAGCAACGCTCCCGCAGCGTGCTCCTTCGTTCTGCTCGATCCATCCTCCAATGCTTCGACTATCGAGAAGACACCTCCGGGTTCGTAGGCTATAGCCTTGCGTGCATCGTCAAAGTCCATTAGGGTTTCCAGCAGGGCGGTGCATTTTTCGGCAGTTTTAGATGATTTTTTCAGGGTTTTGAGGGCCTTGACTATGGGAGGGATGGGGCAGGACGAGAGGATGAAGGATGGCACGTTCGGGGTGGATGAGAGGTTGTGAAGGGTGCCAATAGCATCAGATTTGGCTTGAGGTGTGCCTGATTGAAGGATTTGGACTAGAAAAGGGATGGACGATGGGTAGGATGAGATGGTCAGTTTGTTGCTTGGAGAGGCCGACAGTGTGAAGATTGCTGCTGCCGCGTGCTCTTGCAAGTTTGTGTTTGGTGACCGGAGGAAAGAGATTAGTCGGTCGAGCGCGCCCGTGCCCATAATCTTTGTTTTGTTGCTGCAGAATCATATAACCTGTAGTTAGTAACTGATTACTAAACTTCGACCACTTTCTCAGTGTTAGGTAGTATACATATACTATAAATCATCATATGTCCACTGAAATCTGTAACCTAATGGATCAAAGCCCATATAACCACCCAAAGAATGAAATCAGAGACTTTGTACTTTTCAACAGGAAATTATTGTCAAGAACAAAATTTCTCAGCATTTTTGCCTCAAGGACAGACCTTCGGTATTTTAACCTGAAGGACAACTTTTTTTAAGTATCAGTTTTTAGTTATTGATAGCAGTTTTTAGGTATCAGTTTGTAGTTATCGATAGCAGTTTTTAGGTATCAGTTTTTAGTTCGGTAGCAGTTTTGGAAGAATGTTTGTCCTTATGAATAATTTTGAAAGAATATTTGTCATTATGATTAATTTTTAGAAGAATGTTTGTCCTTGGGGTTAAAATATTAAAGTCGTGTCCTTGAGACTAAAAATATATAAATTTTTGTTCTTTAAATTAATTCCCCCACTTTCCAACAGGGGGTGTTTTGACTAGATAAACTACGTTGTGCAGTAGTAAAAAAAAAAATGTGTCTACGTTCAAGTCATGAATAACAACCTAATCGTAACTTCTATCCTTATAGATTAATTATTAACGATGAATAAATATCTTGCTACTTTAGTTTTCCATGAAGGCGATAACTGACTAGTTTTGCGCCACGGGAATAACAATATAGTACGATGTTTGGTATGCTATCACAAGTTCTTCTGGTAAGATATTGGTTTATCATAATGTCAATCATAATGTCAATGTACATAGCAAGATTATGTTATGGATCCACATCATAAAGCAAGACAAAGAGCAGACTATAGCCGTAACCAAACAAAAATGTATTATAACGTTAATTGAAAAGTAACTACCAAAGATTTGTGGACTAAAGAAAAAACTTTGCACATGTATAAATAAACAAAAAAATAATAGAGAAGAATAACTAATCAACACGCTAACTTCAAAAAGAAGAAAAGCTTAAAGAAATAAGATCACGAGTCACTACTAAAGCCAATAAACTGAATACATCGCTTATTATTCTCCTTTACACAGGAAAAGCTGCTACAAACATCATGAGAATTCGAAAATTCATCAAATCATGTAGAATTTCATAATCTGTTCTATAATCATACATATGAAATAATTATTATTATTAAGGCTATGACCGACTATTAGAATAACATAATTTGCAAGGATTATGAACAGTAAAAAGTCCTTGAGATTCTTGCATTCCTAAAACACAACTATATATATCCAACTAGTAAGTACAATACATGATGTCATCAATCGGTATGTACATGTCAATAAGGATATCAGTTTGTCCATGCATTTCGTATACTGCTACTACAATGTCGGACAATAATACATGGGAATTCAAACATACTTCTTATGGTTCCTATACTTTAAACAGTTTCGTCACTTTTAAGCCACGAAAATAAATATCAATATATGTCAAAGCACCAGAGAAGAAAAGTAAAAGGAAACGATAGGATGTAAACATCAACAATATATATATATATATATATATATATATATATATATATATATATATATATATATATTGAAAAGAACAATAAAACACACACACGCATATCGTACAAATACAGTAATTACACCTATAAAAAAAAGAAAAAAAACAGAGGGCTTATCTGTCATAATTCATACTACTGTGTCTTAAAGTACTCCTTGATAAGTATGTCCAATCAGTCACAAGAGTCCTAAAAAACCAAGATTTCCTAATGGAAAATTTAATTGATGAGATAAGCCACCCAAATTCATAGCAAAAGACGAAAAGCAGAAGAAATACATATCTATCAAATTGATTATGTTGTTACTATATCCAAGGAATGTAGAGCGAAAAAATACTTGCTAGCAGCATAGCAAAAAATAATAAATGCTTTCCAATATGGAACAATTTTACAAGTCCATCAATCACGGTTTATAATTTTTTTATGGTCATTCATGACCGATCAAAACATGTTTGCATGACTATCAATCATCAAACTACCAAAATTTCATGGTTGATGGTCGTGTAAAAATAATTTGACCGGTGGTTGATGTCGTATGAAAAAGAATAATTTTTGTTCACGAAGAATAGGAAGAGAGAATAATAAAACTATTTGTATTTTTTAGCAATGATATTAGTAAACTATTTTTATGCTATACTTCACCACACAAAATTAAGAATTTGCACCAATAAATGCTGGAGATAAGAAAATAACAAAGATGTTGTTTAGCCCACATAAAGGCTCTATCTATGATCATTCATCACGAACAAATAATTTGGTGTTCGTGTCACTATTTAGTTGGATTACATTCATAATCATAATCATTTTAATTTATATTGGTGCTATTTCAATGAGCATACAAACTTATCCACAAGTATGCATTATATTTTACCTACTTCAATCAGAACTGTAAATTGGGATAATAGATATTATCCTCATATGAACAAAAGGACAATTATCATAGTATCGAAAAACAAAATATATGAAAGATGTATAAAATCATGCACAATTTTCAGAAGCTTAATCATCAGATCAAATTATCTATATAAGACCTAAATGTTTGTTCTGAATTAATTCCTAATATATCATTATTCAGTCACATAAACAAACAAACTTATGAATTATGCAAATAAACTTTGACCCCAATACCGTCAACTTTATCACGGAAAACGTTGATAAGATCAAATTAAACACATTCGGAAAGTAGTTGAAATCATAGATAAACATTGAAAACAGGAGAGAAAATAAGTTAAAAAACTTTCACCGACAAGAAATTAACTTTATTACTCAAATCCCTTCACTGCAGAGTAAAGAAAATGGAAATTGCACAAAAAAATAACACACCTTTCGTCCTGAACAGCGAGATTCAGCAGCGCCAGAATCGCTGCATCATTCTCCTCCTCGCTCTCGTCCTCGAGCATGGAAACCAACGGCTGGATTGCGTCGGCGAGCAACTGCCGATTCATGGAGGAATTTTTGGCGAGTTTTCGGATCTCTTTTGCCGCCTGGATCCGAAAGCCCACGTCATCAGATTTGATTTTGGAAAGGATTGAGGTCGTCCCCGACCCGCTTTGAGATACGGATGAGGCGGTGTGGGCCATGGTGGTTTAATATGTTGGGGGCGGTGAGTAATTTCAGAGTTCGGATTTGATTTGTTATTGGTATTTATATGGAGCAACGGTCGTTAACGTCGTTACATTTGACGGTGTTGACTTACGTGGTTTTTAAGTGGCAATCATGTTTCCATTTCTGTTTTTTAGTTGAGAAATATCTTTTCTTTGTTAAGGGTGATTTTTTCTTTAAGGTGCCGTCGACAGTTAAAAAGTGTTGAATATTTATCCAAAATCCAATTCAGAGTTGAATTGAAGTGAGTTCCTAAGGGCAACTCCAGTAGATTACGGGTTGAATATTCAGTCCGTAATATGGGTTCGGGCTCCAGTAGATTACGGGTTGAATATTTTCGTTGCTCCAGTAGATTACGGGTTAAAAAGTGTTGAATATTTATCCAAAATCCAATTCAGAGTTGAATTGAAGTGAGTTCCTAAGGGCAACTCCAGTAGATTACGGGTTGAATATTCAGTCCGTAATATGGGTTCGGGCTCCAGTGGCCAGACGTCCATTTAATGAGCGCCTGATCATCAGACGTCCATTTTATGGACGCTTGAGCAAAGACGTCCATAAAATGGGTGCCGCCTCCCCACCCTCTTCCTTCACTCTCATTATTTTCGTTTTATTTTTTTTTTAAATTAGAAAATTTAAACAAAATGCCGCCACGTCCAACAAAAATGTCCGAAGAACGGTTCAGAAACATCCAGCGGAGCAAGCTGGACCATTACACGTTCCGCCACCACCTGGAGTTTCACCAGACGATCTACGTGTTTTACATGAGCTGCCAGATGGTTATCGACATAGAGCCGAAACCGCTTTGACGACCATACAGGTATAAATTGCAAACTAATATAACTTGTTATTTTAATATGTACATTACATACTCATATTAAATAACCCTTACTGTATCAAAAATTGTTAATTCATAAATTATCTATAGGACCATTACATTCACTGTCGGGGTAGTTGGGCTAAGTGCATTACCCAGTTTTATGACTATCTTCCCGATCCTATTATTGAGAGGCTACAGGCCAGCCCTTTTGGATCATTTTTGTCGATTAGGCATATTCAGTCCTTTGATCGACCTCTCATTCAGGCATTAGCTGAGAGGTGGTGGCCCACCACGCATACGTTTCATTTTTCAGATTTTGAGCTTGGTATCACCCTAGTTGATTTCTACATGTTTACTTGGATTGAGATTGGACGACATGGTCTTCGACCTTTTCCATTTGATGATTTATACGAGTCGCCCAATCTGTTTACTGTTTTTTTACCACTGATAGATGTTGCCTACGTCAGTAGTGGTTCTGTTAAGTTGACGTACCTGCAGCAGTACATCACCAGTTATATAGGTAGAGCCGATATGATGGATGGGGTTACTAGAGCATTTCTGTTGTACCTGTTTGGTTCGACCTTTTTTTCGAACCAAAAAGGTACGGTTAGACTAGGCTATTTAGCTTCTCTAGTCAGATTAGACCAGCTACATACTATTGACTGGGGCACGACGATATTAGGCACCCTTTATACCGCTCTAGATTCATTTGCGCTTGGCGATGTCAAGCAGATGTATGCTTTTTGGTATATTTTGTCGTTATGGTACTACGAGTACACGGCAAACATGCATCCCCGCATGCAGGACACGGCTAGTCAGGCTGTTGAGCATTACTTCCCTAGGATGAGACGATGGAAGACTATGCAGTACGTACATCATGTCCCCTTAGGTGTACGGCATGACTTGATGGAGGCTTGGTCACAGCTTGATATGCGTAGTCGAGGTAACATCATTCGGACACCTTGGGCCTCACATTGGACTCATCTAGCAGATGCAGGTATTTTGGTGGACGACCATCCCTTGATGGTTGCGTATTCACTATCTATACGGAGGGTTGCTTTGCATACACCTGCATTTATGCCTATGTGGTATTTGGGAGAGAGATGTGCTTATCAGATTATGGGTGATCGCCGTATACCATATGATCCTTTATCTTGTGAGGACATGTTTGGTAGACATAGAGTGATCGGCGATCAGTACATAGCTACTCTACGACTGGCTGGATGGGTGGATAGTAGTACTTTCTTCATCGATGGGGATTACGATGCTTATTGGGCTAGAGTAGCACCCCGCAGATACATCGTACCAGATTATGTTCGTGGGGTCAACTCTGATCATATTGGACCTCATCTGGCAGCCGGTAGAGTTCAGGTACCGCAGGTTTCATTTGACGCGATTCCATCACAGTTCTCCCAAACTGCCATGCAGTTGGAGCCTGATACTACTTTTAGAGCATATGACGTGACAGTTACTTTGATTGAGCAGCCTTTAGTCCTTCCAGATCCCCCCGACTATCCTGGTGTGCCTTCAGTCGGGTTATATCCTCCGTATGAGGTACGTTTGTTGTTTATTGCCATTTTTCCTTTATTTTATGCTTGGTTTCTTACTATGTCAAATGTCATCTTTATGTAGTATGCTGCTAGATTGGACCAGACCAGAGTTTCATTTGGTGTGTTTCGCGATATGACTCTTGCACATACACACACCATGCATGATATGTACATGCATCATACACATATGTTAGAGGCGCAGATTGATCAGCTATCAGCTAGACTTGCTGTATATGAGCCTTTCGGATCACAGGGCGGAGGTGATGCTGGTCCCAGTGGGCATGATGCTGGTGGTTTAGATGAGGACGGTGGGGAAGACGAGGACGAAGGGGATGATGGGGATGACGATGATTACGATGATGATGGTGATGGGGATGATAACGATGACGATGACGGAGATGATGATGATGATGGTGATGATGCTGACGACGACGACGTTGCATCCCTTTAGTTTTATACCTTTTAGTTTATATGCAGTAGACGTTTTATTTTATGTTGCAGTTCCTATAGCTTATGTACTTATGTCATTGTTTGAGTATACGGTGTGTTCTTTATGTTTATATACTTTCACTTTCTTGGATTTATATTGTGCATTCTATATGTCTGTTGCAGTTCCTATATCTTACACTTTTGCTACCACTACTTTTTGATCTGACAACAAACAATACACAAGGGCATTAGCTTTGACAGCAACAACAGAAATTATCATTTGAGAAGACAATTCAGATAGCTCTCGACACATTAACGAACGTTACATAACCAACTAGAAATAATGTTATCTTAAGGCCATCCAAATCTTTCTAACCAGTTCTGACGTATGAAGTACGCATCATGGGCAATGAAGGGCGTGCCATATTTTAAATTGTATCGACCGTCATAAGACGAACGTGTAGTCTTAAACACATTTTCCAATATTACCTCGTTAATTATCTTTGTGTAACGCGTGCATGCCCTAGTAAAGTTTCTGTATGCAGTCCTGACCTCTTGAGCAGTACGTCTGACTTGAGAGCCTACGTCGTTGTTGTAGAGTTCAACCAGAGTGTCCCAAAAATTAATTACCATTGACTCCTGATTATCGCACATCTCATCGGTTTGAATGTAGTATTGCATAAGCAACTTCAATTCATGAGACGTAAATGTCATGTTCGATAATGTAGTTTGAATAATGTTAGGTTTGTAAATGATTTAAACATATAACGATTTGTGAATTTATATAATGGATATTCCTGACCTCTTGAGCAGTACGTGATTTGACCGCACACTGACACACCTTCTCTCCACTCAACAAAGCAGAGAATCTTTGACCGAAAAATGAACGTGGCAGCAGTACGTGATTTGACCGCACATTGACACACCTTCTCTCCACTCAACAAAGCAGAGAATCTTGACCGGCAAATGAACGTGGCTACAGTACGTGATTTGACCGCACACTAACACACCTTCTCCCCACTCAACAAAGTAGAGAATCTTTGACCGGCAAATGAACGTGGCTACAGTACTTGATTTGACCGCACCCTGACACACCTTCTCTCCACTCAACAAAGCAGAGAATCTTGACCGGCAAATGAACGTGGCTACAGTACGTGATTTGACCGCACATTGACACACCTTCTCTCCACTCAACAAAGCAGAGAATCTTGACAGGCAAATGAACGTGGCTACAGTACGTGATTTGACTGCACACTGACACACCTTCTCTCCACTCAACAAAGCAGAGAATCTTGACCGGCAAATGAACGTGGCTACAGTACGTGATTTGACCGCACACTGACACACCTTCTCTCCACTCAACAAAGCAGAGAATCTTTGACCGACAAATGAACGTGGCTACAGTACTTGATTTGACCGCACCCTGACACACCTTCTCTCCACTCAACAAAGCAGAGAATCTTAACCGGCAAATGAACGTGGCTACAGTACGTGATTTGACCGCACCCTGACACACCTTCTCTCCACTCAACAAAGCAGAGAATCTTGACCGGCAAATGAACGTGGCTACAGTACGTGATTTGACCGCACACTAACACACCTTCTCTCCACTCAAGAATTAGTCATATATATATAACCATATGGATGTCATACTTGTTCACCACAATTTACTCTAACAAAACATTCAAATATCAAACAACTATCCTTAAATATCAAACAATGTCTGGAAATTTACTAAAAGCTGTATTCCTATGCGACAGTGACTCTGAAGAAGAAGCGTGCGCGTTAGCGCAGCAACAAGAGGAGGAGGAACTGATGGAGATATACCGTGAAGCATACGGATCAACTTCTGGAAAACATGGTGGTTCCGTTGTGGGTCGGAAATATATCAATCGTAACCAGCAAGCATTTCACAAAACACTTATGCAAGATTACTTTGCCCGTGATCCAACTTACGGTCCAGAGATGTTTAGACGACGATTCAAAATGAGTCATCCATTATTTATAAGA
Organism: Allium fistulosum; assembly: GCA_030737815.1. Taxonomy (NCBI): domain Eukaryota; kingdom Viridiplantae; phylum Streptophyta; class Magnoliopsida; order Asparagales; family Amaryllidaceae; genus Allium; species Allium fistulosum. The sequence continues at coordinate 608,528,731 of CM060908.1, read as the reverse complement.
ATTCTCGAAAGTATTCAATAGAATAATAAATATTTTGTTTTTAAGCAGGACGCTGCAAAAAAACAAGGTCTGAATGGGCATCAAAAGATGACCGCAGCTTTGAGGATGTTAGCATACGATACACCCGCTGATGCCCTTGACGATGCATATCGTATTGCAGAGAGTACAACATTGGAAAACCTAGATCACTTCGGTCAATCAGTTGTGGACATTTATGGGACGGAATATCTTCGTTCTCCAAACGAGGCAGATGTAACGCATTTGCATGAAATGCATGAAAGCAAGGGCTGGCCTGGAATGCTTGGAAGTCTAGATTGTATGCATTGGGAGTGGAAGAACTGTCCAAAAGCTTTTCACGGAGCATATAACGGCAAAGAAAAAAAACCAAATATCATCTTAGAAGCAGTTGCCTCTCATGATTTGTGGATTTGGCATGCTTTCTTTGGAATGCCAGGTTCTCTTAATGACTTAAACGTTGTTGAACGATCTCATTTGTTTAATGATTTAGCGCAAGGTAAGTCAACTCCCGTATCATTTACTCTTGGTCAGAACACATATGAGCATGGATACTATTTAGGAGATGGAATTTATCCCAAATGGAGTACGATTGTAAAGACATTTGCAAACCCAATGACGACAAAACAAAAACACTTTGCTGCGATGCAGGAAGGACAAAGGAAGGATGTAGAAAGGGCGTTTGGGGTCCTTCAAGCAAGGTTTGCAATGGTTAGCAATCCATGTAGATTATGGAAGAGATCAAAAATGGCTACAATTATGTTCTGTTGTATAATTCTGCATAACATGAATCATTGAAGATGAACGTGGTATGGATTATCCCGATTTCGAGTATGATGGGGCAAGACAACCCCCCGAATTGTTTCACACAACCACGTTACGAAATGAAGGACAATACGCAATTCATAATGATCATCATGAATTATATCATAATGCAGCTATTCATAATAGACTCCAAAGGGATTTAATGGAGCATATTTGGAATTCTCATGGAAATCAGTAGTTGAAGATGGTGGATCTTTGTTTAATTACATATGTTTGCCTTTTTTTCCAATAACGAAGTGTATAATGCTTCAATTTTAACGTTTGTAATATCATTTATGTTTGATGAATTAAATCTATATTGATATCTACATAATGCATCGAAAAAATGATATACCATTGAATATTGTAAAACTGATCATGGGCAGTTGATTGCATATATGAACTGAAGGTACATGGATATTGAAACTACATTAACTAGAAATATCACATTATTACGTCAACTACATATGTTTTGTTCCAAATCGACTCTCAACAATGCGTTGTTTGTACTCCATCCAATATTGCATTGTAATTGGGTCCATTCCGGTGACATCCTTTTCCATTACTAAGGTCTCTTGGCATTGCCGCTCTAGCTCAAACCGGCCCTTCTCAATCTGAGTCAATTCTTTTAACACGACAAGCTTTTCTGCACTTCCTTTTTGACGTTCTGCATTTTCTCTCGCATGTTTTTCATGCATTAGGGCTAAACGAGAATCGATTTGAGATTGAACAGCAATTTTCTTCTTAGCTGCTCGTTGCCCCATCGGTCTAGCGTCTTCATCAAATGCGGGAACTGCTTCTTCGTCTTCGTTATCTGGGTATTCATTTGAGTCCATATGGGAAGAATTGCCTGGGCTAGAATTGTAATTAGATCTACTTGTTTTTTTCTTCCCCTTCGACTTCGTCTAGACATCTCTTAAGCTTTTTGCAGTGTTTGAGTTCCATTTTGGCTGACTAACAAGCAAGTCATAGCAGTTTGCAAACTGATAGTAGTGTGGTTTCTTTGTACCATTTTCTCTTGGAAATAATTTCAAGAATCGATCGTTCGCCATTCTCTTCTACAAAAACAGAAACACAAAATCATATATTCACAAAGTGATCAGAGATGAATGTAAATTAAAAATCAAATTTTACAAAACGCTACCAAGTCAGCTTCGCCACCCATTCCACTTGGATTTGCTGTTCTTATTTTGTGGATCTACGACTCGTAGAATTGTGTTTGTCGATTAATCTTCCCAAAACGACCAGTGATTGCAGACATTGACCTCGTCTTTTCAACATGTTTTTTATTGTACGCACTCATGACTTTTGCCCAAAATGCCTCTCTACTTTGGTCGTTCCCCTTTACAAAGTCGTTAGAAAAATGACAGTAAATATAACACAAATCCTTATCTTCATCGCCAGACCATGGAGCCGAAGAATGGAACGATAGAGGGAGGGCGGTCAGGGGATGAACATTTTGAAAGGGTTGAGAATCTAAATCCCAGCTATCCATATTCATCGCTTCGGTATATGATTGAAATGGATGAGACATGCTTTCAATATTAACGAATTGAGAATATAATTGTAATAGAAGAAGAGATGTGTGTATTACAATCTGAATAATATCCCGGTATATGTAGTGAAATCATAAATATGACCGTTTATAGCCGTTGTAATTTGAAATATGATCGTTTATAGCCGTTGTAATTTGAAATATGACCGTTTATAGCCGTTGGGATTTGAAATATGACCGTTTATAGCCATTGGGGGTCAAAATATGACCGTTCGTAGCCGTTGGAATTCGAATGTAGAGGCGGGATATAGCGGTGGGGGGGGGGGGGGGGGGTGAAGGGGAGAGTGGGCTTGGGCGCCCATTTTATGGGGCCAGAGCTCTGGCGCCCATAAAATGGGCGCCCAAGCCCAGTTCAGGATCCGTAATCGGATTCTGAACGTTAAGCTGAATATTCAACCTTAACTCTTCGACTGGAGATTTTTTTTTGCTCCGATTCAGCGTGTAATTGGACCACTGGAGTTGCCCTAAACATTGGGAAGTTTACTTGATGGGTTCATGTTTGAGCAGTGTTGGATAAACGTGAAAGTTTGAATGCTTATTTATTAGGGGCATTTCATCAGAAGGACAAACTTTGCAGTTCAATTAGTTTCTAGGACACACATTCAATGAAATTACTTTCAAGGTCAAAGTCAGCAGAATAATTACTTTTAAGGACAAAGTCAACAGTTTAATTACTTTCAAGGACATAATTTCATAGGTTTTTAGGCCCTAGAAACTAATTATTTTACGTTTTGTCCTTGAAAGTAATTATTTCAATTATGTGTCTTAGAAACTAATTCCACTTACTAAAGATGCCCTTGTGGCTAATTTCCACTATTATTATTTAATAACCATCAATGCACTTATTCAATAAGCATTCGAATTTCGACGTTTATATGATAAGTTATTTTAATTTATTTTCGTGCTTCTATAAATCTTTCACAAATATTTATAATGTCTTTCATGCATTTCAATGTAGAAATCAATCGAAGTATTCGACGACAATGGAGTCGTATTACTCATTCGAATCTTCATAGTCGAACAATGATGAAGAAAGAGAAATATGATCGCGATCAACCATAGTACAGTAGATCTATACCTTGAAAGTTGAATTTGTAATGGCATGAAAAGGGAAGGGACTATACATAGAGGACATGAATGTGCTATTAAGCATGTGACATCAGATAAAGACAAAATTGAACAAAATTTTGTTTAGTCTAGTTGGATAAAGACACGTGAGCAATCTTACGGTAGTGTTGATGTCACACGAGTAGGTGACTGGATTGATTTCCTATATGAACATGCACAAGTGTTTGCTTATATTAGTTGGATGAATGATGCATTTACAATCTAACAATTCTTGTTGATGTCCGTAGATAGATGACAAGATTAGTTTCATGTTTGAACATGCACAAGTTTATTTATTTAGACGAGTTGGATGTACGAATGTACAATCTAACAATAGACAAAGCATTGGTGTGTAACGTAAGTTTTAAGCAAAATCAGATGTAAACAAAATAAAGTTGGATCACCATGTGACCATGAGATAATGCACCCCTTTGTATGATGTGAAGCCCAAATACCTTCTCTTCGCAACAAAAATTCGCATTTTGTTTATCAATAACAGCTAACTGAAACTTTTGCCTTCATATTTCCTCCAATCTGTCATGCAATTAAAAAGTGGTTCAGATGGGAAATTATATGCAAGGAAAAAACATGAAGAAGAGTTTGAGATAATTGATGCTTAAAAGTAGCATACAAATCATTACTAGGAAGCTTGATGGTTCAATCATAGGACGAAAATACATCGAATGCGACCATTTTGCATTCCAAAAAATTCTGATTATAGACTACTTTTACAGGTTTCCATTTTACGGTCCATATATGTTTCATAGAAGATTCAAAATGAGGCATTCTTTGTTCAAATGAATCTTAAAAGGTATCCACACTAACAACAAGTACTTTACTTTCAAGAAAAATACACGGTGAAAAAACAACGTTGTGATGAGAAAGTCGACATATAGTAATCCTATGGATGCATATGACGGAACACTTAAAATCACCGAGAGTATGACATTAGAGACTTAAAAAAAATGTCAAACGATAGTTGATGTATATGATATCGAGTACTTAAGGTCTCCCAGTAAAGAAGGATGGACAAGAATGTTAGGAAGCTTTACGTGCATGCACTAGGAGTAGATGAACTATCTAAAGCATATCACAGGGCTTATTATGGAAAGGAAAAGAAACCAATAATCATTCTTGTAGCTATTGCATTAAATGATTTGTAAATATGGCATGACTTTTTTGGCATGCCAGGTTCAAATAATTGTACCAATGTGGTCGAGCATTCAAATTTGTTTAATGATCCGTGCTTGGAAAATCTACTCATATTGAATTCACTTTTGGAGTATTGTTAGTGACCGAGATCCACTTTTCACTAGTGAGTTCTAGAGGAGTCTACAAAATGCATTGTGGATAGAGTTGAATCTAAGTATAACTTATCACCCATAGATAGATGGACAAACTGAAAGGGTGAACAGGGTGTTGAACGATTTGTTAAGAGCATGTATATATACCTGACTTTGTTGGAGCTTGGGAATACCATTTACCACCTATAGAGTTTTCTTATAATAACAGCTATCAATCTAGCATAGACGTGGTCCCATTTAAAGCATTGTATGGGAGACCATGTAAGTCACCATCTTGTTGGTGGGAAGCTACCGATAAAGTTATACTTGTACCTGTTATGAATATAGATTCTTCATAGTAAGTAGAGTTAATAAGGAAAATGATGAAGATCGTAAAAGATAGACTCATAGACATAAGTTGTATGTTGATAAGAGACGTATGAAGTTGGAGATATGGTCATTGTGAAGATCTCACCTTTTGAGCGTGTTGTGAGGTTTGGAAATTTGATAAAGTTAGCATCATGATCGTTGAATGCTTTTCGATACTAGAGCGGATTGGGAGTTTAACTGATAGAGTAAAACTTCCATAGGAGATGGTAGAAATTCAAAATGTATTTCATTTTTCACATTTGCGAAAATTTATACAAGATTCAGCTACCATAGTCAAACCAAGTCAGTTGTAGGATGTTGAATTGGAGATTGAGTCGATTTCACCCCATGGACAGATCCACATTATCGAACATGGTGTGTAAGGACTTCGGAACAAACTTTTTGAGTTAGTTAGAGCATAGTGATGGAATCATCCGACAAAGAGTACTTAGGAACCTAAAGAGAAGATACGAGCTTCCCTTCTTGAACTTTTCCTGATGCATTCCATAGGTTAGTTTTGATTGATTCAGATTAGGGTTTGGTTGATTTTTTGATTAGTTTCTATGGTAGACTATTGTCTTAGTTTGGATTACTATAGGTTATGTATCATATTATTTTACCTATGCACGTGCGTACGTATAGAACCTACTGATAGAGTTATAAGTCTCTAATGGCAATTATGTAGTTTGTTACATATATCTAACTCTTTGACCAATCTTATTCGAAATAAAGGTGTTTTATTTCTATTATATGCTTGATATAATGAGCTATATTAATTAACTAATTTAATCAAAAGTATATTTGATAGAAAATCCATAAATGGTATGTTTTGTTATAATAGTTACGAAGTGTTGTAACCATGAGTAATTTATCACAGTGAAAACAAATATACCGCTTTAAATGTTCCTAGTCAAGATGCATCGAGACTGGATATTGATGTATCCGTAGAGACTATGTACATAACGCTCTCCAAATGTTGAGTAGTGTATTGCTCATGACTGCCAGGCGTACCTAGGTATGTACTGATAGTTATTGGATAATTATGGAATGACTCACTCGGTGGTTTTTTGTTGGTTAATATAACCAAAGTCGAACAGAATATATCGATGCGACTGATTTACACAGTTCTCTCGACTTGAGAATACCGTGGATCTTCAATATAAAAGCTCCGCTTTGATAGTAGTCACATTATGACAAGACGTCCATCGAGTGACTATAGTTGAGTCGAGTGGAAGTATTGGAAATGAAGCACTGTTCAAGTGGGGATTCGTCTTCTTAGTTATATGGGGTTAGTATCATGGTCAACTCAAGTCAACTCAAAATCAAAGTCTTTGGCCAGAGCATTTCGGTTAATAATAACTGCTACTGTTGAACCAAAGAGTTTGTGTTTGGACAATAGAGTTGAATGTGGATGATGCTGGAATTTTGACCATTACCAAATTCCATAAGTCCAAAGTGATATAGTTTTGACAAAGATAATTGGTGTAAAATAAAAGTCACAACCGAGTAACGCTTAACAAAGTGAAATTGGATTTTACTGAACTAAGTAAGCAATAAATTTCTCTAAAATGTCACACCACCTGCTAAGTATCATGTGAACTTTAATATTTGAATAGTTCGATATTAACCGCCGACCAAATTTACACCCGACGAGTCATGCGACCGATATGATGTATTCTCCTTTAACCAAATGATTTAATTAGTTTATAATTATTATAAATTAATTAAATTAAATAATATTTATAAATTTGATTTTGATTTAATAGATGAATATTAAATGTATTTATAAAATTTATAAATACATTAATCGATATACGATACCGATAAGCGTTTTAAATTAGATTTAAAATGCAAAATATTCATTCGAGCTCTAAATGGGTTTATAGCCCAACGTAGGGCTGATAGGATCGACTAGAATAAAGGGGTTATAGGAAGCTAGTTGATGGGCTAAAGAGGAGTGAAAAAAGTGGCTGAGATGGAAGGATATTGAGCAAAAAATATGATCCTAAACTCTCTTATTTCCTTTCTCTATTTAAACATATTTTCCTCCATTTGATAAGGATTTTTTTGGAGCCTCCATCCATATTCCTTTGTAGGACAATCCACTATCTCCCATCTCTCTAATATCCTAAGCTCAAATCAGATCAATTCAGTTCCTATCCGATAGTTGAAGGTCAACGATTCAAGGACTACCAATCTGCCGAATCGAAAAAAGTTGCAAAGGGGGGAGTTCATCCTCTCAAGGTGTGCTTCCAGGCTTTGGTTCTTAGGTATGATTTCCATTAAATTATAGTTCATAATCTTCTGAATAATATTTCTTTATGTATAGATTATTATTACATTGTTAGTTGGGTGACGATTCTGATATGTATTAATGTTGTCACAAGTTAGTTTGGTTATATGTATGTATATACTTATAAATTAAAAAAATTAATTTTTTGATATATCAGATCTGTAAAGCCGCCTATTTTATATATTAATTATTATTTTATTATTTTATACATACATACATACATACATACATACATACATACATACATATATATATATATATATTATTTAATTATACATATATGGTTTATATTTAATTACAATATGATTCTATGGCTAAAATAGATAATAAAATTTTACACATATAACTATACAGCAATAGTATTTTTCAACAGCAAAAATTAATTTTTATAATTATTTATTATTATTTAATATTATTTAAATCAATATACTACATAAATAAATCATGTAAAATAAAAAATGTTGCGAAAATTTTATGTATGAAAATTATCTTTTAAATTTTATAATACTAACTTATTATAAGATAAGCTCTTGGCCAGAAAAAAAATCATTTTTGCTATTTTTAAAAATTATTATTATAATAGGCCAAAAATTAATAAATTAATAAAAACTAAAATTTAATCGAAAAAAAGTGTGGAAAAAATTTTCAAACTTCAAAATATCATATATGATTTATTGGAAATTTAAAATTCGACAAAATGTTTCAAAAGTAATTTCTATTAATATTTTATGTAATTCCAAATGAATTTCAATTAAATATATATTTTAAAATAATGATAAAATTTTTGCTGTACACAAGATTCAGAATTTATAAAAAAATTAGTTTTGTTAATTAATATGTATATATATTTAAATATTATAACTATATTTATATGTGTATATATATTATTTTAATATTTAAATACCTTATTTATATTTAAATGGATATATATTTTAATAATATGCATATATATATATATTATTTATAAATTTTATATACATACACACAGATATATATATATATATATTTAAATATTTTACATATATATAAAATTATTTAACCAAACTTAACACACACACATATAAGTAATAGTTTATATACATACATATATTTTGACAACATATATTACATATCGGATGAGCTAACATGTCTGTTGTGATGTAAATCCTAATATCTATATACGGGCATGTTATACCTTGCACTGTTATCATGTTACACATGTACACACTTACATATATTTATATGATACATGTGTACATATATATATATATATAATATGAATTTAATAAAACCCTATGTAATTTATAAATTTGAAAAAATAAGAGATTTTACCTTAAATAAAATTTAGAAATGTTCTAAATGAATTAGACTTCATAGGCCCAATAAAGATCCAATAGGGTAATAAAAATTGAAATTCATCCATAACTTCCGTTGCGGGCTGGCCCAGTTCCATGACCTACATGCTTATATCATGATGTTTGCATTCATGCCTAATATGCCATGTCATTTGCATTCATATAGGTGGCTGATCGTTGTATTTTTGCATTTGATATGATACTTGACATGTCACGATGATCATATATGTTTACATATGCTGTTATATTGTTAAATATAAAAGAGTTTGTTGTATGCTCCAGGCGCAACTATGTAATTTGTTACATATATCTAACTCTGTAGTCAATCTTATACGTAATAAATGTGTTTACTTTCTGTTATATACTTTGTTATATTGTGACATAATTATCAAGTGATTAATTTAAAATATATTAATAAGAAAATCTTTAAATAAAATGTTATGTGATTGTAGTTGCAAATAGTTGCAATCATGAGTTGTTAATCACAAAATAAAATAAAATTTTATTTTAAATATTCTAGGTAAAGATATTTCAATAAAAGATATCAATACATCTGTTGAGGCCAGAGCATGTATCGCTTTCCAAATGTTGGGCAGTGTATTACTCAAGGCTGCTGCGGGCACTAAGGGTTTACATACTCATTGTTATTGCATAACTATGGAATGAATCATCCGAGAATTTCCAATTTGTTGATAACAATTATGTCAAATAGGTAATCTTAGTGTGATGGTGTTACACATTTCTCCCGACTTAAGAATGCCATAAAACTTCAATGTGGATACTCCACTTTGATTATACTTATATCATGACATAGTTGTCCATCGAGCGACTATAGTTGGATCGTAGTTGAAGCATTGGAAATGAAGCACTATTCAATAGAGAATTTGTCTTCTTAGTTGTAGGAGGTTAGTATCATGGTTAACTGTAGTCAATTTAAAGACAAAACCTAATAAATTGAAAATGATTGTGTAGATAGCGATTTATGCATGGAATAAATTGTGTTCGTATCGAATATTGAGGTCCATATAAACATACATAAATAAATTCGATAAAACCTGTAAATGCACAAAATAAATAAAACGTACGTGAAATATGAGTGTGTTAAATGTGCATGATAATGAGTGCATTTCATATGTAATAAAAAAACACATAAATATTTTAATATGCATATACCTAAACATATACATATATGTATAAACATATTTATAAATATGCAAGCATACATGTACATATACATGTACAATGGCCCATAAATAAGGCGATTGGATGGTTAAGGGATATGAGCCAACTAAAGGTTTTTAGGAGTCATATAAGGGTCATTTAGGGGTCCATTGGTTGATTTATTATTATATCCTCATACATTCACTATATATACCCACCTACTCCATTTCACTTAAGCAAAGCAAGCTAAAATCATATAAAAATAACTAAAAATATAGGAATATCACCGAGGTTCTAGGTAATAATCCAAAAAATTTGTATTTATTATTGTTAAATATTAATAATATAATAGTATGAAAATAATTAAATTTAATGTGTTAACAAAACAAATATTAAATAAGAAGGGGGCAAAATGGTCGTTTTTTCAACTTTGGAACATGATGATGAAACCAACGCCATTACGACTGTCTTGTTTTTTTGATTTGTACAATATATTGGTTTACCTCATTTGAAGTCCTTATGAAGGAGTTGTGGTCGTCTGTGTCAAGCTGAGCAGGAGCCAAAAGTTTAAAATTTTAATTCAAGCGATAGTTGTTTTCCTTCTGCTTATATAAACATAACTTCCTCTTTCAGTTTCAGAAACCGATCGCTCGTTTCATTCACCTTCTTCCTCTTTCATTTGAAAAATTCAAATAATAATATCTTCCTCAAATTAACGAAACCATATGAAATCAACGATATCGCAAAGCTAACGGAGAAGGGATTTAGTGATGAGGATCTGAGGCTTGGAGATGCAATAGTTGGGACAACGAAGACTTAGGCAGTGAAAGGAGATTCGGTGAATGCTTCATGGTTTCCTCTCTATATAATGCAATTTTGATCCTATAACAATGACTTATAGTCTATATTAGAGTAGATTATCATTTAATATCACTTAAGTTTGGATTAAACAAGGGGTTTGGGAGGGATTTGATAGAAACGGTAAAGTAGAAACTAGATTTCACTTTTTCCTTGGATATTAATGAATATATGAAGGGATTTGATGAATTAAAGCATAAACCGGACATAGAAACATTGGGTTAGGTGTTAGGAACGTTTTCTAACAACCGAAGGTGGAAATGAGGTGAAATGATGTGGTGGAACAACCAAATTCACGACCAGGAAATTCCAATTTTTCACGCAGATCCATCACCGGTCCACTAGTAGCCTATTCTAAGAACAAATTGAACCTGGACCCAGATGGGCCAATATATAATAACGTTTATTGATTTAAGTCTTATTTCTCTTTTTTTCTGAAGGCATTCAGAGGGTTTGATGAGGCAAGTGATGACTATTGGAACCGGGCTAGCCTACAATGGGGTAATTGGGTAAATTTCAAAAAATTCCATTAAAGTAATCTAAACTCATTTGGAACTTCTCTAAATTTCTTTTAAATAAAATCTATAATTTATTTAAATTTATAAATAAATCTTTATTTATATAGTTTGTATTATATTTTATATATGTATATCATATACACATATGTGTGTATATGGACGTACAACAATATAGTGTGTACATGGTTTGACATGTTCGTGTATAAGTGCTCAGATTTACACCGCAACGGACATTTTAGCCCCACTTGTATACAAATATGTTGTCTAAATGTATATATGTTTGCATCAAAACATTATATAAATATAAATAAATTTATAATATAAAATAAAAGTGTATATATATATTGAAATGCTAGTTGCAAACAATTTATATAAAACATTTATAAAATGTATGTATATGCAGTAATTAAATCAAAAGATTATTAAAATATTAGTTTATAAAATAATTTTGAATATATAAATATAGATTATATAATGAAAGTCGTGAAAAACGTATTTTTTGATTAATTTATATATAATTCATATAAACATATAATTAGTTATATATATGTGTGTATAAAATAAAATTTATAAATAAATATATTTATGCTCTTGCCATGTATAATTAAGTTTTTTAATTCCATTTTGGTTTTATAAATCAATTAATAAAAGCATTTATTATAGACAAAATTCATGCGGAAAATTAAATTAAAAATTAAACAAATTTTTTTTGAAAACATAATGTCTATTATATGTTACATAAAATTTTGCACAAAATTTTGTTATTTGTAAATATATATAAATATATTTTAAATTACATAATCAATTTTAGATTAAATAAATAACTGCATTTTATATATACGTATAATATATATATGGAAATAAAATATATTTTTTACTAACTGGCGAATGTGTTCTGTGCATAAATAAATTTTTTATAAGATTTAAAACATGTATTATATAATATTAATCTTTTAAATATAGCTTTTAGTTAATTAAAATTTTATTTAATAATATTATTTAATTCAAAAATAATTTTTTATTACTAGGCCGTGAGTATGTAATGAAGCAATAATACATAATTATACACACACACAACCATCTAAATGTGACAACATATCGATATACATATTCGTTATATAAAAGCTAACTAACATAAAACTAATATAATTAATAAATTTAACAATATAGATCAGATATACACCTTCAGTAATGCCTGATGCGTACACATTGAAATGAAGAGGTGAACTCCTTGAACCAAATTCCAAGTCCTGAATTTGCTAGCTCTCAAACAGCTTTACCACCGACAATCAAAATTGTATAATATTTGATGTTTTAAAAGCCTGAAAATAAGAAGAAGGGAAGTTAGTTAGGCCAGCAAAGGTGTAGATGGAGGCTCAAAAAATCAATTCTAAAGTAAGGGTTAAGATGCTTATATAAAGGAAAGACTGGAGAACAAAAGTAGGATCAAGATCCTTGTTTATCTCTTACCCATTCTCTGTAAACATTCAAATTCCTACCCTTAAGCCATCAAATGGCCGGCCTAACCATGCTCCTATAATAGCTAAAATTAAAAAGCCCTACATGAGCCTCAAATCCACTTCAAGCCCGAACAATATTTATTGCATGTAAATCCAATTTAAACAAGTATCGATGCCATATATCGTTTAATTTTTATATAACTATTATATACACATGATTTAATATTGTTTAATATACACTAAATAAAATTTTATAATTAATATTTATAACTATTAATTAATCTAATTAATTTATAGCAATTATAAATTAATTAAATCAGATGGTAATAGGAGTATTCAACGTTTCGGTTGGGTGACTCTTAGGTGTAAATCTGGTTAGCGATCAATATCGAGCAATTCAAATATTAACGTTCACACTTCACTTAGTAGGCGGTGTGACGTTATAGCTAAATTTATCACTTACTTTGTATCGGTAAGGTTCAATTTTACTTCATTAAGCATTATCCAGTAGTGATAATTATTTACATCAATTCTCTTCATCAAAACTATATCACTTTGGACTTATGAAATTTGGTAATGGTCAAAATTCCAGTCTTGTCCATATACAGCTCTATAGTCCAAACACAAAGTCCGTGATTTAATAATAACAATTACTATTAACCGAACTGCTCTGGCCAGAGATTTTGACTTTGAGTTGATTTTAATTGAACATGATACTAACCTCATATAACCGAGGAGTCGAATTCTCTCTTGAATAGTGCTTTACTTCTGATACTTTCACTTAACCCAACTATAGTCGTTTGATGGATGTCATGCCACGATTCAACTATAATCAAAACGGAGCTTTCATATTTAATATCAACGGTGTTCTCAAGTCAAGAGAATTGTGTAAATTATGTTGGAATTAGGTCATCCCGCAGTGGAAGTTATGAGTGAATTTTAATTTTTTTTTACCATTTTGGATCTTTATTAGGCCTATGAAGTCTAATGTATTTAGAACATTTCTAAATTTCTTTTAAATAAAATCTTTATTTTATTTAAATTTATAGATTGATTTTGTATTATTTGATTAATGTTGTATTATATATATATATATATATATATATGTATCTGCGTGTGTATCATATATACACGTATGTGTGTGTGTGCGCACGCGCTTGTGTAACATATCAATCCGTGCAAGGTATAACATGCCTGTGTATAGATGCTGGGATTTACACCCCAACGGATACGTTAACTCATCCTATATACCAATATATTATCCAAATGTATGTTTATATATATTTACAAAATATTACATACATACATATATATATATGTATGTAAATAAATCATATTTTTTTTAAATAATTTTATATAAATAAATAAATGTATATATTTATATATATATGTATGTATGAAATTTAAATCATTTATAAATTACAAAAAATATAACTTAAAATATATTTTTAAAAGTCAAAAACAATATATGAATGTATATATAAAATTAAATTATATATATATATATTAAATACTTATATGTTTATGCATTAATAATATTATAATAAATTATATATGCATATATATATATATATTAACATTTTAAGTTTATAAAAAAATATATATTCTAAATATACATAATACCTGGTCATGCACATCGTAATTTTTTAAAATTTTAAAATATATTTAAATAAATATCTATATGGATATTCATTAAAAATTAATAAAAATGAATAAAAAATTTGTTTTTTGAAACTTAATTTTGAATTTTAGATTTATATTAAAATTCTAAAATATATTTTGTAGTTTTAAATATTAGTATATAATTTTATGATTTAAAACAATTTTAAATCTAACTTTTAAATTTGGCCAATATTTAAATAATTTTAAAATATAAATTAAATATTTTTTATTTTAATTTTTGTTGAGAGTAAGTTTAGGTAATAATTTAATTAAAACATAATTTTATGAGATATATATTAATATAATTAATTTATATATTTATATTGATTTAAATAGTATTTAAAAATTATATATTTTCATTTCTACCAAAAATAGTATACCTTTAAAAATTATATATATAAAATTATATATATATAAATATATGTATATATTATATAAGTATGATGTAGTATTAAATTATACACTATGTATGCATATTTAAATATTATATATTTAATTTATTTAAAATAAAAAAATTGTTTTATTATTATTATTAGTCATGCTGTATATAGGCATATATATGTCTATTATTTTTAAATATACAACTATATGTAAACATGCAACCAATCTAATTATATATATATATATAATCATCACCTAACTAACTATATATTATATATATATATTATATATATAATATAGATATTATACCTAAACATTAATAATGATATATTGATTAGAAATGTACTTTTCTCCCAATGCCTGAAAGTACACCTTGAAACATATAACCGTCATTGAAACCTAACTACATTCCTTTGCCAAGCTATGAAGCAAAGTGCCAACAGGTTGATTTCCACCGACCATAATTCTACTCATCACCAGAGCTTTCTACTAACCATATTTTTATACGAATTGAAACATAGGCTCCACCAATGCTTTAAAGCCCCTCCTCCAAGTTTCATCCAATTCCGACGATTTCTTCCGACCAAATTCCTCTCGTCATCGGAGCTTTCTACCGACCAGATTTTGATGCAACTTGAAACATAGGCCCTCCCTATACTCCAAATCCCCTCCTCACAGTTTCATCTGATTCTGTTGATTTCTACTGACGAAATTCCTCTCTACGTCGGAGCTTTCTACCGACTAGATTTTTGATGTAACTTGAAACATATGATCCCACTATGCTCCAGAGCGCCTCCTCTAAGTTTCATCTAATTCTGACGATTTCTGCCAGCCAAATTCTTCTCGTCGCCGAAGCTTTCTACTGACCAAATTTTGATGTGAATTGAAACATAGCCTCCTCTATACCCCAGAGACCCTCCTACAAGTTTAATCAAATTTCAACGATTTTTGACCACCATATTCCTCTCGTCACCGGAGCTTTCTATCGACCAGATTTTGATGCAACTTGAAACATAGGTTCCCCCTACGCTTCAGAGCACCTCCTCCAAGTTTCATCCAATTATGACTATTTCTGCCGATCAAATTCCTCTCATCGTCGGGGATTTTTACCAATCCAAACTTGATGCGACTGAAACCGTAGGCTCCTCCCACGCTCCAGAGCCACTCCTCCTAGTTTCATCCAATTCCGACAACTTTGACCTTCGATTTCCCAATTCGACCACCTCTTCCCTAACCATCTAAAAGCACCGGCAAACCATGTCAAACCACAACATACAAACATTAAATATCATCGATATACATTCATACATACATAAAATTCTTCAAAACATGAAAATCAAGCAAACCCTATTCTAGATCTATCTTTTACATTAATATTCCAATATAATCAAAAGGGTTTGCAAAACCTTTAGATCTTGGCCATAAACATATATAAAAATGTGATTAAAGTTAGAAAATGTTTTAGGATCAAAATCATGTTAAAAATATCAATTTCAACTATATAACATGCATAAAATAGTGAGAGGTCAAGAACCAATCACCTAATATCCAAAATTATCACTTTTCGCCTTACATTCGAAATGGACAGCAAGGAGAACAAATTCAAATCAGCTAACATGATAATCTCTAGTCATTTTATGCTAATTACCCCTCTAGTGATGATTTAGCTAAGATTAGTAAGAGAAAGGTAAGCTTTTCGATGGAATTAGGATTAATGGAGGTTTAGAGTTGTTTCGGGGAAGATGGAAATGACTTAGATCAGTCCCTACAGCCTCCTCTTAGCGAAATTCCCAAAATTCATTAGTGGGCCTAAGTTTGCGATTAGGTAATTACCCACTAATGCAGGTCGATAACAACCAAAACTTGAAATAGCTATAACTTTCAAACACTAAGTTCGTTTTACTTTTATGATCACTCTACGGAATTGGAAACCATCACCCTGAAGCAATTGAAGTGGTTTCAGACCCTAACTTGACTCCTATCAAAGTTAGAGTCCGTACAAGATTTTTATGGTCAAAATGATCACATAGAAATTCGAAAAAAATCATAGATGTGGAAAATGTCCCTAAGAGCCATTTTTCAAATTTTTAGTGTCATACGATCTCATATGAATAAAATGAAAATATTTTACGATTCTATGATATGTAACGGTTCATTGCACATGCCATGAAGGTAAAGATTCAACAATATAAGCAGAAACAGATTTTATTAAGTTCATTTTGAACATGCCATTACATGAATATCCCTTGCCAGTGAATACATTATTCTTAAACATAACAACACTATTTGACTCAATAACCAATGTAAATCCTCCTTTGTTGTGATGATCACCAGAGATGAGGTTCTTTATCATTTTTGGAACATGATAGATGTCTGTTAGAGTCAGAACTTTTCCCGAAGTAAACTTCAGGTTAATGTTTCTGATTCCAGCAACTTTGGCACGAACATCATTGCCCATTTTGACTTCCTTTAATGTAGTGCATTCTTGATTTACCATTGTTGATGTGAATGGTAGCACCTATATCTAACCATCATCCCTCTTCAACTCCAATAGAGTTGGCTTCCTCCACAATGGAATTCACAGGTTGATTTCAGATTCAACAACGATATTAACATTATTTTTCTTTCCTTTTTCATCTCTTATACGATCTGTACATTCTCGGGCATAATGATCAGGTCTCTTACAGTAGTAGCAATCACCTTTCGGTTTCTTGGACTTTTCTGGGTTGGAAGTAAAATTTCTTTTCTTCCCAGTCTTTTGATTCTTGGAGGGTTCTCTTTGAATTATATTTGCTTTTTGAGACTCATAATCATATTTCTTTTCATGCTTACGAGATTCTTCCTTCATATGCAAGTGATGTATGAGGGATTCCAAGATGCGAGTCTTCTCCTTATGCGTTAATTTCTTCTTATACCCATTCCTATGTTTAGGAAACTTTGAAATTACAACACAAACTTGAAATGGTTTAGGAAGTTCTATTTTAGCATCTTTAAGTTTGTTGGCAATGAGATTTAATTCATGGGCTTGGGGTATAACCAATTTATTATCATTCATCTTATAATCAATATAATTACTTATTAAAAACATCTGACTACTTGCCTCTTCGATGCGGTATTTGACATCTAGATCCATTCATAAAGCCTTTGCTCCATCGATAATCCTATGTGCAGTGTATACTGAGTGAGAGAGCACATTTAAGTATGTCTCCTCTTCAAATAAAGTCTTCATTCTTCCACTTCTGTCTTAGTTCCTTTAACTCTTTCTTTCAAACATCCGAATCAGTAGAACTTCTTTAGGAATTGGTTCTAGTTCATCACTAATGACATGATTCAGATCAATGGCAGTGAGAAAGAATATGACTGTCTCTTGCCAGCGAGTAAAGTTATTTCCATCGAAACATTCAAGGCGAGTGAGATCCCAGTTCATTACTTGAAGTGACTGAGCCGCTGTTTTGGTGAGTGATAAATCTTGAACAAAAGACATTCTTGAAACTGTTGTAATATTATGTAGACATATCACTCCAATCCACAGTGGAATCGCTCTCTTTCAAGAGTATTTTTGCATATCTAAAATCAATGAGGTTCTTTTAAAAAATGTTCTTTCAGGATACAGTGGAGTGTGTTTGTACAAGTTGTAATCACAGAGGTCGGCAGCTATCAGCAGGGGCGTTGCCCCTGCACCCCAACCTAGGGGTTGTTACCCAATGGATCCCCATTGTAGTGGCAATCAATTTAGACAATTTTATGAAAAAACTTCCAACACTCCTTCGAAGGTTCGTCAAATGGAGGACATCTCAACTTTATCTTAGTTCTGGAAATCATTTATCCTCATGATGGAAGAACCGATTAGTAAAGTTTTCTTCATTCATAGCATTACCATAGAGTATGTTATTATTCTTTCTACCAATGATTGAGCTCATAGGCCCCCTTAAGCTTATATGGCTATTCGCCCATTTCACTACTAATGTGGAGCTATCCCTCCTTATGATGATTATTACCTTAAGTTTTTTATCATTACAAGGTAGCTCATGTTTAACTTACTCTCAACACTTGCCAAATTATACGTTGCTTGAAACATCTATTTAGGATAGAGTTTTTCCGAGTGCAACATGCAAGGAGATAAAACTTTGATATCAAGTAAACAATTCTCATAAGTGTCAATTCATATTATTTTTTCTTGAGTCATACAAGGGTTTGAGCCAGTCGATAAATTGAAGTCTAATATAGGATATTATTAACGGAATTACTTCTTTGTTAGAGATGATTCTCATGTCAACTATAAGTTTCTTCCAAGAAGTCATAATATTCTCTTTAATGTCCAATTTCCCTAAGTTATATGAACTCGTACTCATTTCTTCCATTCCCAAAGAAGTATGCTAAATATGTTGAATATGACTCCAACATTGCTATAATCGAGAATTTATAAGAGATGCTATGCTGTTAATGACAGATGCCATTCTGATATATACTATAATATTATAGGCCAATAACAATAAACTCGATTAATAATAGGGTAAATGATTGAGGCTAGCTCCATATAAGTTGAAACTTTTTGATTACTCGACTTTCCCTTTTGTTATTTTATGCAATATAGTTGTATACTAGCTGATACCATATAACCATAAATATCTTGAAACTTTCTGCAGCACCTTGTGTTTCTTGTAAAGTTTCTACAACGAGGGGACAGTTAAGAGAAAAGCTTGTCATGGGAGGCTATGCTTTACAAATGTCTTCAACATCAGCTTCCACATATTTGCCAACCTCAATTTATGTCCAGGAAATGTCAGGTTCAAATTAAATTGGTGTATATAACAGACCATCTTCAAAGATGCTAGAGTTTGTAGCATCTAAGAGTTTAGGAGAAATGAAGCCCATCCTCAAGGAGGTTATAGGGTTTAGATGATCAAGGAGGAAGCTCGTATATTAGGTCACGATGATTCCTCCTTGGTAAGTGAACAAAATAAAGGATCAATAAATGGACATTCGTGAACAACTTTCTACCATTCTAGTTAATCTCCTAATATTACATGCTGAAAAGGTTCTTAAAGAGAATTATTTCAGTAGCAATTTCCATCTTTTTCTAATATAATTTATTTTATTCATATATAAAAGGAAGTTTTCATTTGTGCTAGCGGGCACTACTAAAAAAATCAATTAGACACTGAATATTTCGGTCTTTAGTTAAGCAATTCAGTCCTTAAATGACATAAAAAGACCAATTAAAGACCAAAACTTCTAGTCACTAATCCTCTAGTGCCAAAATATAATTGAAACCCAAATTTCGATCTTAAAATTTACAGAATAATTAGTCAGTTTTAGATATTGTTAAAGACTAAATTTTAAAGACTGAGATAGTGTTTTTAATTAGTCTCAAATGTTAAATAAATTTAAAAATTTATATCCTAATTAATATTATATATATAACACACACAAATGTGTGTGTTTTAACTATACATCGCTTAATGACAATATACAATACAATATCCATAAATTTCTGGTAAATATTGAATAACAATAATGAGAATTCATATTTCGACTCTATGTAATGCAAGAATATCAACTATTATAATACAATTATTATAATGTTATATTAAACAATGTTAATTTACAAACAAAATATATTAAAACAATATTATTGTTATCGTAAATATTATGCATGATATTTCATACATTAATCATTAATCTTTCACTATGGTCAACATCTGATGGACACAATGAATTCAAAGTAGTTACCGAGTAGCCCAATTCCATTAGCCTTCCTAAATGGCATTTGACTTTAGCACCTTACAAACATTCTTATCCTTTGTTTCTTTTTACTTGATTGACACATTTACAAACCCAACTGAGAAGAAATGTATTTATGAGCTCCAAGCTTTAATCCAACTTTTCATTCGTATGCACCAAGTCTCAAATAATAGCACCAAAAGATAATTTCAGTAAATGTGGGCCTTAACTAAGGGAATCAATGTAATGGGGGAAAGAACAAAGCTTCACTCCTCAACTAATCTTTGACAGCATACTGGCCTCGGTAATTGAGAAGATTAGAATCATCTGATACATTTTTAATGTTATGAGCTTATTGGTCAAATAATTTTTGATTCATTATCGACTTAAGCGAATGTACTACTCTGCCAGCTTAAGTTCTCAAAAGAGAAAGAAGCTGGTTTACATAATAAGGTCAAGATATATTTTGATCTCAATATAGGCCTTCCTGAAGAAATCTAATGTAATGTCTCACATCAACTAATATAGTACGGACGGTGATTGTACAACCAACTGGGCACCCAGCTTTTGGGGTGGGTTCTACCTGGTTTGGTTCATATTTTGGATGACACATACTACCGAGCCAAAAAGGCTAGAAATAAATCTGATTAGCTTTCAACCTTTGTTTATGAATTCATTCATAAAATGATCACAAATAGGGATACTGGATGACCAATCATGGCCCGACAAGTTTACTCTCCTCTTTGCTTCGTTTCCAAGATCTCATTGCCCGATGTCCCTACCAGTGATGTTTTTCGACAAGCTAGAGATCGATTTGAGTCTCACTAGAGTATTAGAGCCCGTTTGATTTCGTTTTGAGTTCTCAAAATTCATTACAAAATACGGGGAGAATGGAAGAAAACATTTAAAATTTTAAGTCATTACGATGATGATGGAGATACGATGGAGGGATGGCGGAGTATGTAAAGGATAGAGGGATGGCGGAGGGATGAATTTCCCAAACATAGAAAATAAAATAATTTTCCATTTTGTATGTTAATTTCATTTTTCAAATCGGTTGTTTTCTAAAAAATACATGCGTTGTGTGTTTTTTTGTTTGGACAAAAACACAAAACTAAAAATGGCAAACAAATCGGTACCTTAATCTTCCTGCCTCAATAGCCGCCTCCTTAAACAAATATACTCTTAAACAATCAATATTTGATCCCTTTGAATTCATTTTCTTTTAGAATAAACATAATAATCCTGGATGTACTATGCAAACATTGCTTAAGCCCACAGAAGAACCTTATGATATCCCTGGTCCAACTGAGACCTTTGTTCTGAAGGGTTCTTTAGGACAACTAAGTGGTTTAAAGAGGAATCTTTTGCCCTATGCTTCGACCATTAATAAATATTCTAAGGCTCCATAAAGTAGAAGAATGGAGACATATCTTTTTTGTTTTGGTCAAAGTCTGCTATAACGACCCGGAATTTTGGTCGTTAGATTTTGAACATTTAATTCGTTTTAAATGTTGAATGTGAATTATAATTTGATTTTGAAACAAGAAGATTTTGGTTAAATCAATATAATTAGTTAAAGTTTCAAATATGGCAGTTCAATTGGGTTTGAATAATAATAATTAAATATTTGATATTGGGATAAATTGTGAATCTGGATGTAAATGGTTTCTAAAATTTATTTTAAATCTATTTGGATTTAAATAATGATATTGGACTTTTGGATGGGATCAAAAGCCAATAAATTAAATTTGGAATTTTATATTAATTTAATAATAGGATTTAATAATATAATAATGTAAATAATCAGATTTTGATTCGGGATGAATTAGAATGATTTCTAATGTGATTATAAATTCTATATGATTTATAATTACGTTAGTAAAATGTTAAAAGTGAAATTTTAAATTATTTCGACGATTTTGAAAATCGCTCGAATTTATCGACGAGTCGAAATAGCCTTCCGGGGCACAGTCCCGGAATTCGACGAAACAAGTTCCATTGGATCCGTAATGGTTAATTATTATCAGATTTCAATTTTCGTAACGTTTGGAGTTACCGTTTGCTCGTACGGGTGAGAAACGCGCTGAGATTTAAATCGATTAAAAAAGCCATCTTCCACATACGATCAAATTGGCTTTCGAAACACATTCCATTGTGTTCGGAATATGGGTAAAACCTTATAATCGCCTGGCGGCATGTCTGATACGGAGTTCGGTTGAAAATGTTGATTAAAAATGAATTTAATATTAAATTAATATATACGTATATATACACACGTATTGGGGCGAGAAACCCTAATCTATTTTTTGTAGCCGCCGGTAATGAATTCGATGGCCGAAAACATAGGTCTTCTTCCCTAAAAATCTCTCGATCTAAGCTATAATTCCTAAAACCTCCAACATAAAGATCGAAGAGCACGACACCGGCTTCACATCCGTACGGTGGAGATATGATATCGTCTATGATTGGTAGGGATAAGGCGTCACGTTCGTACGGTTTTGGGGCATGTCTTTCAAGGCGCTGGGGGTGCCGAGCTTGGCGACGCTCTGACCATAGGCGCGCGAGACGATGGGCTACATCGTGGTGGCCTTTGATCGATCTATCGACGAGTGACTTGGGAGCCGCGATTAGGTTTTTGGAGGCGGCAATGGGTTGTATCGGCCTGGGATCTTCAAACGAAGAAGAAGGACTTTGTGCGGCCGTGATTTCTCTTGTACGTGCGGTCACGATTTTGTTTTGGTAAATGAAAATAAATAAAGAAATTTGTTTATATTAAATTGTATTCAAAAGTTTAAAATACCCTAACTTTTGCATGCATAATTAGATTCCGACGAAACAAGAAGCGCCGGAATCGCAGCGATGTGATCTACGCGCTGCAGCAGACCCTAAGACGTTTGGAGCAAGCAAAAATTTTAGAGTAAATCGAACGGTTCGATTTAATTTAAAATTGGAACGCTCGGCGTTTAAACTCAAGGTGAGTAAATCTCACTCACATCTGGATGCCAATTAATTTAAATAGTTAATATTTAAATAATTGTGTGATTGGTTGAATATGAATATTAATATCAGTTTGAATTGATATTTGCTATTGTGCTAACATC
Source organism: Allium fistulosum (assembly GCA_030737815.1). Taxonomy (NCBI): domain Eukaryota; kingdom Viridiplantae; phylum Streptophyta; class Magnoliopsida; order Asparagales; family Amaryllidaceae; genus Allium; species Allium fistulosum. The sequence continues at coordinate 608,505,103 of CM060908.1, read as the reverse complement.
TGTGGATGTAGGGGAACAGGTTGGAGGGATCCAACTGGATTCCTCACAATGTAGAAATTATTTTCATAATTGATGATGTATTTTATTTATATACTATGATAGATTAATTTGGAAATTAAATTATGCTGTGTTATGATTGGATAAATAAAATCTGGAATTAAAATATAATGAAATAAATTGGAATCAAAGGGAAATGAAAAGGAATTTTTAAGGAATGGTTTTAAGGAAATTAAATTTCAGAAATTGGATTTGAAATTGAAGTGTTATTGGAAACTGTGATTAAAAAGGAAATGAGAAATAGAAATTTATAAACTGGGTTTATAAACGGAATGAGGTTTTATTGGAAAATAAATTGAAGTATAGATTTCCAATGGGAATTTTTATAAGAAGTGAAATGGATTAAAAATAATAGTGGGATTATTTTTAAAGAATGGAAAGTGTATCTTTCCTGGAAATTTAGTATGTTTCAAAGAAGAGCTTTCAAAATATAAATTGGTAGTTTAAAATGTGTTTGAGAATATTTTAGAGAGAAAATATTATTTCAATCATTTTTGAGTACAAGTAAATATTTATTTAAGTAATTATGGTATTTAATTATTTTAAAGGTAAATTAGTATTATGTTTTCTAAAGGAAACTTTAACATAGATATTTGATATAATAACTTTATCTTAAAGGAAATTTTTGATCTAAGTCACCCAATATAAACTTTTATAGTTTTTTTCCAAAAAGTACATTTTTATAAAGAATTTGGAAACTTATTTTAAATAATTGAAGCATACATTTTGGAAGCGATTTCCAGGAAATAGGAAGTGTGCTTAAAAATAAAGGGAGTTTAATTTTAAAGTGTTGGAAGGAATTTACGGGATTGAAATGTAAATTTGAATTGAGATAAATCCAGCAGGATTTATAAAAAGAATTCTTTGGGATATTCTGAAATGGGGGTGTATTTCTCTGAAAAGCCAAGTACGTTTTTAAAGCCGGTTTTTAAGCAGAAGTTAGAAGTTTTGAATTTTTTTTAAAAAGAATGTTATAAGAAATTATTTGAGTTGTGAAAATTTTAAAAGTAAATATTTACTAAATTAGTTATAATAGTAATTATTTTAAAGGGTTAATTGGTATTATGTTTAAAAAGAATATTATTAATATGGATATTTTATAAAATGGATTTATTTAAAGATAGTTTGGTTAAAGTTTTATTTGGAACTTATGTAGAGGTTTGTAACTCTTATTTTAAACTTAGTTAGACTTAACTTTTATTTTAAATTAGTTTTATATTTTATAAAATAGTTTTACCTTAATATTCTTAAAATATGTTTTTTTGAACAAGGTGTTTTAAGTAATTTAATTTAAATAATTAAGATATAAATTAGAATAAAGTGATTTAAATTATTTTAAAATCTTAAGTGTTTGTACTTGGTGATTTCAGTGGAAATAGATAATGTTTGGGAAATTTATTTCCGTAAAAGGAAGTGGATTTAAACTATTTTCAAAGGGTTGAAAATAGAAATATATCTTGCGAAGATATTTTGAGGGAAATAAATAATTTGGGAAATTATTTATGTTTGATGGATGTTTGTGAATGTTAATTGATAGTTAAATAACCGACTATCAATATTGGCTAATACGCTGATCGTTTCGAAGAGACCGGGATCAGGATTAATTTCTCGAAAACCACTTCGATTCGGTTTGTACGTTTTCATGGAAAAACGAGTTCGGAGTCGACAATGGAGCAGGGAAGTGCAAGGGCTAGTCGCTACTAATCCTGAGGGTGATTCCAAAATGTATGTTGTAGGAGTAGTGCCTTCGGTTCCATTCGAACTCGGAACGGACTTGTATGGACGAATTGTAACGACCCAGAATTTCGAACAAATTAAATTGAGAATATTTAATTAATTTTAAATATTTGAACGATAATTTAATTTGAATTCCCAATATAACTTTGAAATTGGCGATTAAATTTATAAAAATTTAATCTGTTGAATATTGAATAAAAATTTGAATCTTCAATTTTGAGATGAAGAAAAATATTTCGAAAGCTTTTAAAATTTATATTGATGATACTGAAGGTAATAGAACTTCCAGAATTGAATTTAAAACTGTTTCGTTCAGTTTTGAAATTAAATCGTTCGAATCGATATGTAAAAATAGCCGTCCGAGGCACAGTCTCGGAATTCGACGAAACCAGTTCCATTGGGTCCGGAATATTGTATTATTGTCGGATTTCAAGTTTCGTAGCATTCGGGGTTGTTATGTGACCATACGATAGTTAAACGCGTGGAATTTAAAAGGAGTTCAATTTAAATTTAAATTTATATTTATAAACTTGGTCAACATCACCACACGTTATCTCCCTTAACTCACGCCTACATTCACGCCAGAAAACACAGAAGGAAATCGTGCAAACACTGCCTCTTTCAGTTTTAAATAATCACATTCCCTCTTCACTTTTCAATTGGCAAAACAAAAGAAACGAGACTCTGAAGTTTCTTTCTTCCAAAAATCATTCGAGCAAGATAAAATCGAAACCCATTCGCGAGATTCGAGCGCGAGGCTAGGGCTGGGGTTCGCAAACGGCGGCGACGTAGCAGGGCCTTGTGGCCGCGAATTCGCGATGGTCATGGGTCGCGAGTTAGTCGAGGGTTTGGGGGCATGGCAACTTCGATGGCGTCGACGAGGGGAGTTCATCAATCGAGCTAGGGCACGACATCGAGTGGAGGCGACTGCTCGAGTTCGTTCGGAACATTGGATCTGGAGGGAGGAAATCGAGACGCTCGATTGTGGAAGGAAGCGTGGGACTGGGTCGCGATGCTAGGGTGTCGCGTGGTCGCAAGTTAGGGGAGGCGGCCACAATATGCGAGGAAGGATGATGGCGCGTGAAGCTCGGTGGTGGTTTTCAAGCTAGCAGTAAGGTGAAATAATCTTGTTTAATTTAATAAAATAAATATATATATATGTGCAAATAAAAGAAAGTATATATATTTTACAAATTTTCAGTTTTATAAAATTTACAGCAAATGAATTTTAGTTTAAAAGAGGCATATATACAGTAAAAATATATATTGATTTATAGAAAAAAATGTGTTCAAGTACTTTATTTAAAAGAAACTGGTTTAAGATAAAATCTCTGGTGAATAAAAGGAAAAATAGTTTCAAATTTAAATTTTGGTTAAATCAATTTATTTAAAAAGGAAATTTAGTTTTGGATGTTATTGTAGTTAAATAGATTTATTTTAAAAGGGATCATTTTAAATTTATATTTGGAAGTTAAAATAAATCATCGATAATTAAATTGGTTTAAAATTTAATCATTGTGTAATTAAAATTCAAATTTGTAATTAAATAGTTCGATTTAAATTCGAGTATTAATAAATTGCAAAATTGTGTATACAAGGTGTAAATCAAGATAATTGGGTCGAGATTGGAAATGGACTGCAAATTTAAAAGCTAAGGTGAGATTTTTCTCACTCAAATTGAATGTGGAATGTTTGCAGTTATTGATTGCTATTTAGATGTGATATTAGATATGATAGGATATATCTATATATATAGCAGTATATACATATTGGCATATGTATATATTGGATTGATGATTTCCCACCTCGTATAGCGGATGAGACCCTATTGCGCCGTTAGTAAGCGGATTTTTATAAAACCCATATACCGCGATAATTCCGTACTGGAGCGGAATTGGTATTGTGCTAACATCTGTGGATGCAGGGAAACAGGTTGGAGGGATCCAACTGGATTCCTCACCAGTAGTTATTTATTTATAGATATTGATGTATATTCTGTTATCATATGTTGATATATGATGTTGTTGTTGTGGTGGACTAATTGGTGCGTTGCATCATCGGGTTCAATTTTAAAGTTTAAAAATAAACGATTTTTACTTTAAAAGGGATTTTGAAGTGGTTTTTGGAAAGTATACGATTTATTAAATTTTGGAATTTATTTATCTTAAATAAATAAATGTTATAAATTTAAAGTTATGAAAATTTTAAATTGTGAAATATACCTGAAAGGTGATTTTGAAATAAATAGTCAAGTGATAAATAAAATGGTTTAAGTTGGATTTCTTTTGAATTATGTAAAAAAAAATGATGTATATAAAAGATGTACAGAATTGATATTTATCAATTAAAAGTATTGGAATTTTAAAACGAGTTTCTATAAGTGTTAGAAATTTATAGAATTATAAATTGTGAAGACATGAGATTTATAGAATTATAGATTGTGAAGATTTGAAGTTTATAGATTTATAAAGATTGAAGTTTATAGATTTATAAAGTATGAAGTTATAAAATGAATGAAGTGGTAGAATAAAGACTGATAAGAAATTTACTTGTAACTTGGATTGTTGCCTTTAAATGGGATATTGATCGAATTATTAATAAAGAAGATTTATTAAATTGAAGTCGTTAGAAAATAGAAATAGAATTTATAAACGTTGTTTTATAAATTCGAAATCAATTGGATTTGATAAATTAAAATGTTAAAGGGGATTTTATCCACGATTTTGGACAGTGGGTAATTCTTGAAATAAATGTGTAGAAAAGATCGAAATTTGGTTATTGAAGTATATTCACGATTTTGGACAGTGAATATATCATTGAAAAAAAATTGGTTATGTTTGGGAAAGCGATATTATAAAGGAAGTTAATTGTTTTAAAAGATGTTTTAAAACGTGTGAACTATCGAAATCATAGGTTTCAACATTTATTGTTGAAATAGACGTTTTCGAGAAATAAGGAAATGGTGGACTATAACACTGTTGTTATGGTAAATGATTTCCGAAAGGAAATGTTTTTAATGTAGTATTGGGATTTATATATCTATCTAAATTTCGAATCCCTATACTAGTGATTTTGAGTCGTCGTAACGATGTTTTACGTAACATTCGTTTTGACTCAAATAAAGGTGTTAAAAGAATATTTTCCTTAAAGAATGAAATTATACTTAATTTGATTTAAGTACATCGAATATTTTCAAATGTTGAAAATAAATAGATTTGTGAAAATACTTATTTTTAAATAAGTATGGAATTGATTTTCCAAAATGAAGTGAAACGTTTATAGAATTTATCTTTGTAAAGATAAATTGAAATTGAATATTGAAAACGATTTGAAAATCGAATATCAGTAGATATTCGAAAGTATAAATTCGATACGGAATTTATAAAAGAAAGCGAAGTTGTTTGAAAATAAATATTGATTTATTTTTGAAGTGTGGAAATTATATATCTAGTAAAGATATTTTTGAAGATGAAATAATTTGGAAAATTATTTGGAATCTGATGATGTCGCGCATCTTTATTGATAGTTAAATAACCGACTATCAATAATTACCTTTAGATAGGTATTTGTTGTGAATTGGATGAATTTGAATGCCACACTTATTTTTGAATAATCGCTCACTATTCGGGTTAGCCGGGAAAGGACCATGGGGTCGTATAACCCATTCTGAATAGGTGATACGTCGATATGAATTGCATTCGAAGACCGGTGTTGAAGACCGGATATTTTTGAAAACGGAAGGATTACCGTCGAGTTACTCTACATCGGCTGATCTTCGATTTAGAGGTTTTATCACCCTTAGTGACGGGAAGTCCTGACGTGATTGAAAATTATCCGGATATGCAAGGGCTTCGTGAGAAGTGCCTTCGGTTCTGTTCGATCCCGGAACAGACTTGTATGGATTGTGTGTCTGACGTTACAATTTGAGATATAAAGCTGATTTCTTTCAAATACATTTCTGTTGGTGGCGGAGAATTTATTCTCTTAGCTTAACACCCTTCTCTGAGACGTACGAGCTCAGAGGTTATGTAGTTGAAATTTATCAGCGATATATCCCAATTTGGTAACGTGGCATACTGAGTGTTGCTGTGAAATGATCAGTGTTTGATCATTTGTGATATGATCATTTGTTTGATCTTATATCTTTGTGATCATAGGTTGATCATTTTGTTTGACCCGAAGCAGGGCTTTTTGAGAAAGCGTAGCTTTGTGGACGAGACTTCGTCGAGCCTCACACCCCGGAAATGGTCGAAACAGGAAGGATGCAGCAAGGTTCTAGGGAGTAGCGCCCCTTAGTGTATGTCATTCCTTCTGGATAGAGGTGGTATCATGGTATGGAGCCCAGATACTTAACCTATGTGGTTGCTGCAAAATTTATTTCTTTGTGGTTTGTTGGAAATCGGGGATCCTCGGGAAGATCGGTTACGATCGGGGGATGGCATACGCGTGTCAGTAGTTACCTATTTTTGCAGAGGTAACCCGGCCTTGTGTTGGCAGAGATCCGGTTAGGTTCTCGGGTCGTCTATTCCAGGGACGTACTCATCGTGGATAGGAAGTTCCTTAGCCTGACCATTTGTTGGAAATCCAAACTCCAATACGAACTTTGTACGGTATTAGTTGTAGAACCTGCCATTTACGTACGGTGGTCACCACTGTTTAGATGGTAGCTATAGTAGGCATACGATACTGGTCGTATGTTGGCTAAGATTAATATTATACTTTCGAAATGTTTTCTACACTATGCACTAATAATAATATCAAAAATGATTTGATTTTGCGTAGTAAGCATCTTTGACTATCATAAGAAGAAATCTCCTCCAATTCTGCGTTTGCATTGTGTGTGTGGTGGGAGGTCTTATGGTAGTTTCATTTTCCAAAAGCATTGCGAATTGACTTTAAAAATATTTCTGTTGTTTAATTTAATGATAAACTGTTTTACGATCTCACACCAGTCACCATGACTGACTCGGAGTTTATTGTTCCCTTCTAAACTCTGGGTGCCCACAAATTTTCCACACGGGCAGCCTAGAGTTATGTTATCAGGATATTCTAGATATTCTGGAGCTTTGGAGATAAGCTGGATGACGAGACGTAGTATTTGTATCTAATAGTATTTATTCCGCTGTGTATTCTGTATGAGGACAAGTTATATAACTGTCCATTGTTGTACTGAGTTGTATATTGACTCTGATGATTGATGTATGTATAAACTGATATAGTTCTTTGTTTTAAAAGACTAGTGATTATCTATTATATATTGTTCCGCTGCGATGTGTAAGATTCTGATATTGTTTTCTATTCTGATGTTGTTCTGTTGTCCTTCTTTCTTTTTCTTCTATTTTCTTCTTCTTCTACCTTTTCTTTCTTTCTAAAACCCTCACTATTGGAGTTTCCGGCACTCGATTGCTCGGCAGTCGATAAAGTGAGTATCGATGTCGAATTTTCGAAAGTCAAAAATTTCGGGATGTGACAAAGTGGTATCAGAGCATATGGTTAAGCGACAACCCTGCTCTGTTGGGTGTTACTCATTAGAGATAGAGTCAGCAGTACTCTAGAATGAGTTTGAGTGTAATAATAGATATGAGCGCGTATTTGTTATTGAATATAAAATTGTTTTGTATTGTGATGATTGGTTTATTGAGTGGTATATGAACCTTCGTCGGCACAGTCTGCGCAACTGAATCGAAGGGGTTTCTAAACACTTGAATAGAACAATTCGACACAGTATTGTTTTAAAATAGGGTGAATGAGATAATTTTGCCCAAAACTATTTTCGTATAGAAAAGAAATGATTTTCTATGAATTATCATAGTATATGGATGTTTGGTTGTTAGAAAGTGATAATATTGAAATGTTATCATTATTATATGAAATTGAATAAGAAATTGAAATCATAACTCCAAAGTTAAGAAATAAATTCATATACGAATGGAATTTGTAAATTGTAATTTAAAACGGAATTCCAGAGAAGTATTTGGAAATGTTTTGAAAAGAATTTGAAAATTTTGGAGATTTGGAAAGTGAAATCATTTTTGATTTGAAAATGAATTTCAAAGGTTTTGAAAGTATTTTAGAAAAATGAAAGCTCTAAACTCTTTTAGGTCGCTGGAAAATAACTTCGACGATGACCGCGGCATTATCGATGTTCATTTTCGGGTTTCCAAAAGAGGAATTGCTGCCAATTGTTTTAAATGGAAGTTGTTTTGAAAATTTGGATTTTGTTTTAGAAAATTCAAAGGATAATTTGAACTGTTTTCAAAAATGGTTTTTGAAATGTTGGTAAACTCTGGAATACTATGTAGAAATATTTATGAAATATTAATGTGAGATATAATTTGGAATAAAGTTCCAGAAAAAAAAATATTTGAAGATAAAATTCATAAAGGAATAGAATTAGTAATATGAATGTATAGATGATTTTATAAATCAAGATGTAAATAAGTCGAAGACTTATAAAATATTTGGAATTTGATAGAAATGAGATTCAAATTGAAAATGAAAGAATTTGTGAATGAGTAAATAAATTTGAATAAATGAAGTGAATAAGATTAAAACTGAATGTTGAAACCGAATTTGAATAAGTGAATTAGAATTTGAAATGGATTAGTAACTGAAACTAATTTAAAATGGTGCAGTATGAATGAAAGCTAATCAATTAAATTCAATATTCAGAAATTGAACTGAATCCAATTAAATGTTGGAATTGAATTCAAATGAATGTGAAATGTGAAATTGAATGATAATGGATATAACTTCTATAGTAAACTAGAAATGGTATAAGAAGTTGATATTAGAAGTTTGTAATAAAATTTGCAAAATAGTTGGATGTTATAACTAGATATTATGGCTAGTAGATATACAGGTATAAAGGGAATTGAATTTGATTTCACAGATAAATTTGAATTGCTCGAAAAAGGTACGTATTTGAGTTTTTGATGATTTCTCTCTAGCCGCTTGGCTTTTTCTTTTTCTTTTTGAAATCTGAGAGTCCGTAGGGACGTTTTGTAGTCGTACCGTATTAGCCGCGCAAAGGAGACGCTGGCGAAATTTTTCGAAAATTTAGGGCGTTAGAAAAATTTTGGGAAAATTTGAAAGTTTAAAAATTTGAAATTTGAATTTAAATTTGAATTTTGAAGTAAACAATGTTGTTTTGAAAATTAGAGTTGGAAATTTAAATTTAATTAGTAACGAATCTTTAGTAGAAAGATTTGTTTTGATAAAATTTGATGAAACTATTGGATTGTGAGAAATAGTAGACGAGTTAAGGACATTTTTTCTTGACTTGTAATTTCGAGGACGAAATTCTTTTAAGGGGGGAAGTTTGTAACGACCCAGAATTTCGAACAAATTAAATTGAGAATATTTAATTAATTTTAAATATTTGAACGATAATTTAATTTGAATTCCCAATATAACTTTGAAATTGGCGATTAAATTTATAAAAATTTAATCTGTTGAATATTGAATAAAAATTTGAATCTTCAATTTTGAGATGAAGAAAAATATTTCGAAAGCTTTTAAAATTTATATTGATGATACTGAAGGTAATAGAACTTCCAGAATTGAATTTAAAACTGTTTCGTTCAGTTTTGAAATTAAATCGTTCGAATCGATATGTAAAAATAGCCGTCCGAGGCACAGTCTCGGAATTCGACGAAACCAGTTCCATTGGGTCCGGAATATTGTATTATTGTCGGATTTCAAGTTTCGTAGCATTCGGGGTTGTTATGTGACCATACGATAGTTAAACGCGTGGAATTTAAAAGGAGTTCAATTTAAATTTAAATTTATATTTATAAACTTGGTCAACATCACCACACGTTATCTCCCTTAACTCACGCCTACATTCACGCCAGAAAACACAGAAGGAAATCGTGCAAACACTGCCTCTTTCAGTTTTAAATAATCACATTCCCTCTTCACTTTTCAATTGGCAAAACAAAAGAAACGAGAATCTGAAGTTTCTTTCTTCCAAAAATCATTCGAGCAAGATAAAATCGAAACCCATTCGCGAGATTCGAGCGCGAGGCTAGGGCTGGGGTTCGCAAACGGCGGCGACGTAGCAGGGCCTTGTGGCCGCGAATTCGCGATGGTCATGGGTCGCGAGTTAGTCGAGGGTTTGGGGGCATGGCAACTTCGATGGCGTCGACGAGGGGAGTTCATCAATCGAGCTAGGGCACGACATCGAGTGGAGGCGACTGCTCGAGTTCGTTCGGAACATTGGATCTGGAGGGAGGAAATCGAGACGCTCGATTGTGGAAGGAAGCGTGGGACTGGGTCGCGATGCTAGGGTGTCGCGTGGTCGCAAGTTAGGGGAGGCGGCCACAATATGCGAGGAAGGATGATGGCGCGTGAAGCTCGGTGGTGGTTTTCGAGCTAGTAGTAAGGTGAAATAATCTTGTTTAATTTAATCAAATAAATATATATATATGTGCAAATAAAAGAAAGTATATATATTTTACAAATTTTCAGTTTTATAAAATTTACAGCAAATGAATTTTAGTTTAAAAGAGGCATATATACAGTAAAAATATATATTGATTTATAGAAAAAAATGTGTTCAAGTACTTTATTTAAAAGAAACTGGTTTAAGATAAAATCTCTGGTGAATAAAAGGAAAAATAGTTTCAAATTTAAATTTTGGTTAAATCAATTTATTTAAAAAGGAAATTTAGTTTTGGATGTTATTGTAGTTAAATAGATTTATTTTAAAAGGGATCATTTTAAATTTATATTTGGAAGTTAAAATAAATCATCGATAATTAAATTGGTTTAAAATTTAATCATTGTGTAATTAAAATTCAAATTTGTAATTAAATAGTTCGATTTAAATTCGAGTATTAATAAATTGCAAAATTGTGTATACAAGGTGTAAATCAAGATAATTGGGTCGAGATTGGAAATGGACTGCAAATTTAAAAGCTAAGGTGAGATTTTTCTCACTCAAATTGAATGTGGAATGTTTGCAGTTATTGATTGCTATTTAGATGTGATATTAGATATGATAGGATATATCTATATATATAGCAGTATATACATATTGGCATATGTATATATTGGATTGATGATTTCCCGCCTCGTATAGCGGATGAGACCCTACTGCGCCGTTAGTAAGCGGATTTTTATAAAACCCATATACCGCGATAATTCCGTACTGGAGCGGAATTGGTATTGTGCTAACATCTGTGGATGCAGGGAAACAGGTTGGAGGGATCCAACTGGATTCCTCACCAGTAGTTATTTATTTACAGATATTGATGTATATTCTGTTATCATATGTTGATATATGATGTTGTTGTTGTGGTGGACTAATTGGTGCGTTGCATCATCGGGTTCAATTTTAAAGTTTAAAAATAAACGATTTTTACTTTAAAAGGGATTTTGAAGTGGTTTTTGGAAAGTATACGATTTATTAAATTTTGGAATTTATTTATCTTAAATAAATAAATGTTATAAATTTAAAGTTATGAAAATTTTAAATTGTGAAATATACCTGAAAGGTGATTTTGAAATAAATAGTCAAGTGATAAATAAAATGGTTTAAGTTGGATTTCTTTTGAATTATGTAAAAAAAAATGATGTATATAAAAGATGTACAGAATTGATATTTATCAATTAAAAGTATTGGAATTTTAAAACGAGTTTCTATAAGTGTTAGAAATTTATAGAATTATAAATTGTGAAGACATGAGATTTATAGAATTATAGATTGTGAAGATTTGAAGTTTATAGATTTATAAAGATTGAAGTTTATAGATTTATAAAGTATGAAGTTATAAAATGAATGAAGTGGTATAATAAAGACTGATAAGAAATTTACTTGTAACTTGGATTGTTGCCTTTAAATGGGATATTGATCGAATTATTAATAAAGAAGATTTATTAAATTGAAGTCGTTAGAAAATAGAAATAGAATTTATAAACGTTGTTTTATAAATTCGAAATCAATTGGATTTGATAAATTAAAATGTTAAAGGGGATTTTATCCACGATTTTGGACAGTGGGTAATTCTTGAAATAAATGTGTAGAAAAGATCGAAATTTGGTTATTGAAGTATATTCATGATTTTGGACAGTGAATATATCATTGAAAAAAAATTGGTTATGTTTGGGAAAGCGATATTATAAAGGAAGTTAATTGTTTTAAAAGATGTTTTAAAACATGTGAACTATCGAAATCATAGGTTTCAACATTTATTGTTGAAATAGACGTTTTCGAGAAATAAGGAAATGGTGGACTATAACACTGTTGTTATGGTAAATGATTTCCGAAAGGAAATGTTTTTAATGTAGTATTGGGATTTATATATCTATCTAAATTTCGAATCCCTATACTAGTGATTTTGAGTCGTCGTAACGATGTTTTACGTAACATTCGTTTTGACTCAAATAAAGGTGTTAAAAGAATATTTTCCTTAAAGAATGAAATTATACTTAATTTGATTTAAGTACATCGAATATTTTCAAATGTTGAAAATAAATAGATTTGTGAAAATACTTATTTTTAAATAAGTATGGAATTGATTTTCCAAAATGAAGTGAAACGTTTATAGAATTTATCTTTGTAAAGATAAATTGAAATTGAATATTGAAAACGATTTGAAAATCGAATATCAGTAGATATTCGAAAGTATAAATTCGATACGGAATTTATAAAAGAAAGCGAAGTTGTTTGAAAATAAATATTGATTTATTTTTGAAGTGTGGAAATTATATATCTAGTAAAGATATTTTTGAAGATGAAATAATTTGGAAAATTATTTGGAATCTGATGATGTCGCGCATCTTTATTGATAGTTAAATAACCGACTATCAATAATTACCTTTAGATAGGTATTTGTTGTGAATTGGATGAATTTGAATGCCACACTTATTTTTGAATAATCGCTCACTATTCGGGTTAGCCGGGAAAGGACCATGGGGTCGTATAACCCATTCTGAATAGGTGATACGTCGATATGAATTGCATTCGAAGACCGGTGTTGAAGACCGGATATTTTTGAAAACGGAAGGATTACCGTCGAGTTACTCTACATCGGCTGATCTCCGATTTAGAGGTTTTATCACCCTTAGTGACGGGAAGTCCTGACGTGATTGAAAATTATCCGGATATGCAAGGGCTTCGTGAGAAGTGCCTTCGGTTCTGTTCGATCCCGGAACAGACTTGTATGGATTGTGTGTCTGACGTTACAATTTGAGATATAAAGCTGATTTCTTTCAAATACATTTCTGTTGGTGGCGGAGAATTTATTCTCTTAGCTTAACACCCTTCTCTGAGACGTACGAGCTCAGAGGTTATGTAGTTGAAATTTATCAGCGATATATCCCAATTTGGTAACGTGGCATACTGAGTGTTGCTGTGAAATGATCAGTGTTTGATCATTTGTGATATGATCATTTGTTTGATCTTATATCTTTGTGATCATAGGTTGATCATTTTGTTTGACCCGAAGCAGGGCTTTTTGAGAAAGCGTAGCTTTGTGGACGAGACTTCGTCGAGCCTCACACCCCGGAAATGGTCGAAACAGGAAGGATGCAGCAAGGTTCTAGGGAGTAGCGCCCCTTAGTGTATGTCATTCCTTCTGGATAGAGGTGGTATCATGGTATGGAGCCCAGATACTTAACCTATGTGGTTGCTGCAAAATTTATTTCTTTGTGGTTTGTTGGAAATCGGGGATCCTCGGGAAGATCGGTTACGATCGGGGGATGGCATACGCATGTCAGTAGTTACCTATTTTTGCAGAGGTAACCCGGCCTTGTGTTGGCAGAGATCCGGTTAGGTTCTCGGGTCGTCTATTCCAGGGACGTACTCATCGTGGATAGGAAGTTCCTTAGCCTGACCATTTGTTGGAAATCCAAACTCCAATACGAACTTTGTACGGTATTAGTTGTAGAACCTGCCATTTACGTACGGTGGTCACCACTGTTTAGATGGTAGCTATAGTAGGCATACGATACTGGTCGTATGTTGGCTAAGATTAATATTATACTTTCGAAATGTTTTCTACACTATGCACTAATAATAATATCAAAAATGATTTGATTTTGCGTAGTAAGCATCTTTGACTATCATAAGAAGAAATCTCCTCCAATTCTGCGTTTGCATTGTGTGTGTGGTGGGAGGTCTTATGGTAGTTTCATTTTCCAAAAGCATTGCGAATTGACTTTAAAAATATTTCTGTTGTTTAATTTAATGATAAACTGTTTTACGATCTCACACCAGTCACCATGACTGACTCGGAGTTTATTGTTCCCTTCTAAACTCTGGGTGCCCACAAATTTTCCACACGGGCAGCTTAGAGTTATGTTATCAGGATATTCTGGATATTCTGGAGCTTTGGAGATAAGCTGGATGACGAGACGTAGTATTTGTATCTAATAGTATTTATTCCGCTGTGTATTCTGTATGAGGACAAGTTATATAACTGTCCATTGTTGTACTGAGTTGTATATTGACTCTGATGATTGATGTATGTATAAACTGATATAGTTCTTTGTTTTAAAAGACTAGTGATTATCTATTATATATTGTTCCGCTGCGATGTGTAAGATTCTGATATTGTTTTCTATTCTGATGTTGTTCTGTTGTCCTTCTTTCTTTTTCTTCTATTTTCTTCTTCTTCTACCTTTTCTTTCTTTCTAAAACCCTCACTATTGGAGTTTCCGGCACTCGATTGCTCGGCAGTCGATAAAGTGAGTATCGATGTCGAATTTTCGAAAGTCGAAAATTTCGGGATGTGACACGAATGCTTTCGGAACATCGTCTGGTGGACGATGCGCATTCTAAAAGATATGTTCTAAAAAGGTAACGCTTAGCCTCAAGCCTCATCAACCGGGAATGACTGAAAATCAAGGGTTATGCAACAAGGCTATGTGGGTAGCGCCCATTAGGGTGAGATCATTCCTGTCTAGATGTCCCTTTTTATTTCGGCTGTGTGGCGGTTGGTCGCGCCAACCGTGGGGTGATCTTACTCGGAATTACCCTTAGGTAGTTCCGGTCTTGTGTTGTAGGGGATCGGGCGTGATCCTCGGTATGCTGATCTAGACCGGGTACTGTGATAGGTGGTACCCCAGTGCCTAGCCATTAGTTGGAAATCTATTCTCCCTACGTGCCTTTACGGGTTTTGTTTGTATTACCCACTTTGTCGCTAGTATGCTGGAATTTAATCATGTAACAATTTCAGCTATTTTAATAAGGATTTGTGTATAGACACTATTATAATATCAGAGGATTTCGATAAGAAATGTTTTGGCTATCGTAAGGTAAAACCCGACATGTTTATTTATGGCGTGGTCTTACAAGATGCTTTTGATTTCAAAGGATTTTTGAAACTTTAATAAATTAGTTTGGATGTATTTTTATGACGTTGGTATTCCAGACTGACTCGGGTATTATTTTATTATAATGCTCGGGTCAGACCGAGTATTATAGATTACAGGATAGGATGCTGTGGAGCTCAGGAGAGGAGCTGGAGTCCGAGACGTATTATTCGTACTTGTTTATTCCGCTATTATGGTTGTTTGAAATTGCCAGCAAGTTGTGAGGTAGGCTGATATAACTGCCAGGCTGGTAATTGTTGTTTACTTATGATATACTCTGATGATGTATTATATAAAATAGATATGGTTTCATTTTGTGTAAAGATCTGTTAATTATTTATTATATTTTGTTCCGCTGCGATTGTGAGATTCTGATGTTGTTTAGTTCCTTCTTTCTTCTATCTTCTTTCTTTTTCCTCAACAATCTGTCTTTTCCGGCACTCGATCGTCGGCATATTATAGTGTGGTAAGTTTTGTGTCGCTTTTCGAGAGTCGAGAAGGGCGGGTTGCTACACTTGGTATCAGAGCTTAGGTTAGCGATAACCTAGGCTTTGGTGGGGGAAAATTACTCATTAAGAATAGAGTCAGAAGTACTCTATAATGAGTTTGAGTGTAATAATAGCTATGAGTGCGTATTTGTTAGTGAATATAAAAATTGTTTTTATACTGTGTTGACTTATCGGTTGAGTGTTTATGAATTCTGGTCGGTACGGGAAGTATAACCGTATCGATAGGGGTTTCTAAACTCTTAAACAAGGTAAACCGACATAGTATTGTTTTAAGAGTGGGTAAATGAAATAATTTTACCCAAAATTTTATTTTGATATAAAAGAAATGATTTTCTGAAATTATTATATATATTTGGATGTTAATATTGTAATCAAATAGGAATCTAAAATTTGAAATGGTTTATAACCAAATAAAATTCTATAAGTGGGACTTATCCAAGAAGTATAACTAAAATTTGATTTAAACCAGAATTTAAATCCTGGAAATTTTGAAAGGTGTTTTAAATGAATTTAAACAAAAATTTTGGAAATTTAAAACCTTAGGAATGTTTGAAATGTTTTCCAAAGTGTTTGAAGGCAATAATGGAGTATTATCTTGGGAAAATATTTTGAATGGGAAATTGTTTAAAATGAATTTGTGGAAGTAAAGGAGCACTGAACTCACTTCAGTCGCTGGAAAATAATCCTGGTGATGATGGCTACATCATCAGAATTCATTTTTGAGTTTCTAAAGTGATAGATTTGCTACCATGGTGATTGGTGATGATATTTGTTTGGACTTGTTGGGTATACAAGTGGTTTTAGAATTTTTTTTTGGTAAAACCAAGTGTTTTGGAATCCGGAGATTTGATTGATATACCAAGTGGGTATGTGTTATTTATGATTTCAAAATGGTTTTGGAATTAAACCGGGCAATTGAATTCTGGGAATTCTATTTAAAAATAAAATGTGAAGGTTAAGATGAATCAACTATTGAACTTATAAGGGAAGTTGATATAGTTAAGAAAGGAAATTGAAAATTTAATTCATGGAAATTAAAATTTTAACCTGAGTAAATAAAAGTGGATAAGATATATTGGAATTTAACTTAGGATAAGTTAAATAAAAAAATTAAATTTGGATTTGGATTGAATTGGATATTTGTGGAAAGGTAGGATAATTGTATAATATAAGTACAATTATTGAATGGGATGAATACACTTAAGTCCTTAAGTGAAATAAATAATCCAGAATTATGGAAGTAAGATGTAAATGGACTCCAATGAGTAAAATGAGATTTTAAGTAAATAAGTTGGAAAACTTATGAATTTTTTTTTATAATTCATAAGTGGGAAATGGTCGAATGGTTTGGTGAATTCAAAATTTAAATTGAATGGGGAAATAAAATTGGATCGAATTGGATTTAATTTAAATTAAAAGTAATTGAGTTGAATTTGGACTAAATTGAAATCAAGATTCAGTTGGGTTATAAATAATATTGAAGGGGATTAAAATTCTTACTTAAATTAGTAAGGAAATGATATGAATTTAAGTTGGCCAAATAATATTTGGTTGAACTTGAATTAAAATTGAAAAAGAATTGATGAAAGAAAATGGGATGTAATAGAGTTGAGGCAACTTAAGAAGATAGTGAAATGGTTACTGTCAAGCTTTAAGAAATGGTTTTGAATAGACCTGTTGGTTAATTAAATGGAATGCAAGTGAAGGGATTTAAATTAATAATGTAATGAAAAGTAAGAATGTATGGGTTGTAAATAATTCAGAATGTGAAATAAAAAATCCAAACATGAATTATAAAATAGGTTAAACTCGAGAAAATTAATTAAAGTGATTTTTTGAAGATAAAAATCAAATATTGAATTATAAGATGGGAGTGTACTAATTTGGGATAAATTAGTTAATTGAATATGTTAATGGGATTATAATAGTGATGGTCTGAATTATGAATAAATTCAAGTGAATGATTGTGAATTTTTTTTAAAATGGAATGGAATTAAATATAAATTGAGCTGGCGTCAATTTAAATTGGATATAAAACGTAAGTAATTATTTATTCACATGGATATCGTCAAATTGCATGGAATAAATCATCGTTTGACGTGAACGAAGTAATTAAAACTCTATGAGTTGACAGAAGTTAAATAAATATGATTGTGAATCAATCTGGAATTGGATTGAAGTAAATTGATGAAAGTAAAGCATATGTTATCATAATGAAGTAAATATGAATTGCTTATGGTAAATATGAACTGTATATAGAAAACTTGAATGTAAATCATTCTAGTGAAATAAAAATGAAATTTGGATTTGTTAGGAAATGTAAATGGTGTAGAAAACTTGAGATTTCTTGTAAAATATGGTTTACATGTAAGATTATGCAAATTTGTTGTATATGCTATGAAATTGATATGTCTAGCTAAGATAAAATGTATGGAAGGTTGTTAGAAATCTCATATTATTGGAAACTGATGTGTTTGTTTGAGTAAGTATAGGTGTGGGAGGCAATCGATAGAGTTGGAGCGCGTAAATGCATTATATTGGCTGCTTGCTTTTAAAATGTTAATCAAAAGGTACGCCTACGCAATATAATCAGGAAATTGATATATATATATATATATATATATATATTGTGGTATATTTTGTTTTCCGACCGTGTGGGTCGATGTATACATATTTATATCTATTGTGATATTGTAAAAGGCTCTCCGTACAAAGGAGACGCTGTCAAAATTTTCCGAAAATTTTAGGAGTTAGAATTTTTTTGGGAATTTTGGAAATTTTGGTTAACTTGGAAAGTTGTTTTTGAAAATGGTGTTGAAACAAGCTTTTAAGCTAAAAATAAGCAAATGTTTTGGAATTGAGCTAGAATTGTGGTAAAGTAAATGTAAGTTGTAATTGAGTGGGTTTTGGATAAGATATTAAGCTTAGTAGCATTTTCCTACCTTAGCAAATTTCGGGGACGAAATCTTTTTATGGGGGGAGGAATGTAACGACCCGGAATTTTGGTCGTTAGATTTTAAACATTTAATTCGTTTTAAATGTTGAATGTGAATTATAATTTGATTTTGAAACAAGAAGATTTTGGTTAAATCAATATAATTAGTTAAAGTTTCAAATATGGCAGTTCAATTGGGTTTGAATAATAATAATTAAATATTTGATATTGGGATAAATTGTGAATATGGATGTAAATGGTTATGAAAATGGTTTCTAAAATTTATTTTAAGTCTATTTGGATTTAAATAATGATATTGGACTTTTAGATGGGATCAAAAGCCAATGAATTAAATTTGGAATTTTATATTAATTTAATAATAGGATTTAATAATATAATAATGTAAATAATCATATTTTGATTCGGGATGAATCAGAATGATTTCTAATGTGATTATAAATTCTATATGATTTATAATTACGTTAGTAAAATGTTAAAAGTGAAAATTTAAATTATTTCGACGATTTTAGAAATCGCTCGAATTTATCGACGAGTCGAAATAGCCTTCCGGGGCACAGTCATGGAATTCGACGAAACCAGTTCCATTAGATCCGTAATAGTTAATTATTATCAGATTTCAATTTTCGAAACGTTTGGAGTTAACGTTTGCTCGTACGGGTGAGAAACGCGCTGAGATTTAAATCGATTAAAAAAGCCATCTTCCATATACGATCAAATTGGCTTTCGAAACACGTTCCATTATGTTCGGAATATGGGTAAAACCTTATAATCGCCTGGCAGCATATCTGATTCGGAGTTCGGTTGAAAATGTTGATTAAAAATGAATTTAATATTAAATTAATATATACGTATATATACACACGTATTGGGGTGAGAAACCCTAATCTATTTCTTATAGCCGCCAGTAATGAATTCGATGGCCGAAAACATAGGGTCTTCTTCCCTAAAAATCTCTCGATCTAAGCTATAATTCCTAAAACCTCCAACATAAAGATCGAAGAGCACGACAACGGCTTCACATCCGTACGGTGGAGATCTGATATCGTCTATGATTGGTAGGGATAAGGTATCGTGTTCGTACAGTTTTGGCGCTTGTTTTTCAAGGCACTGGGGGCGCCGAGCTTGGCGACGCTCTGGCCATAGGTGCGCGATACGATGGGCTACGACGTGGTGGCCTTTGATCGATCTATCGGCGAGTGACGTAGGAGCGGCGATTAGGTTTTTGGAGGCGGCAATGGGTTGTATCGGCCTGGGATCTTCAAACGAAGAAGAAGGACTTTGTGCGGCCGTGATTTCTCTTGTACGTGCGGTCACGATTTTGTTTTGGTAAATGAAAATAAATAAAGAAATTTGTTTATATTAAATTGTATTCAAAAGTTTAAAATACCCTAACTTTTGTATGCGTAATCAGATTCCGACGAAACAAGAAGCGCCGGAATCGCAGCGAGGTGATCTACGCGCTACAGCAGACCCGGAGACGTTTGGAGCAAGCAAAAATTTTAGAGTAAATTGAACGGTTTGATTTAGTTTAAAATTGGAACGCTCGGCGTTTAAACTCAAGGTGAGTAAATCTCACTCACATCTGGATGCCAATTAATTTAAATAGTTAATATTTAAATAATTGTGTGATTGGTTGAATATGAATATTAATATAAGTTTGAATTGATATTTGCTGTTGTGCTAACATTTGTGGATGTAGGGGAACAGGTTGGAGGGATCCAACTGGATTCCTCACAATGTAGAAATTATTTTCATAATTGATGATGTATTTTATTTATATACAGTGATAGATTAATTTGGAAATTAAATTGTGCTGTGTTATGATTGGATAAATAAAATCGGGAATTTTAAAATATAATGAAATAAATTGGAATCAAAGGGAAATGAAAAGGAATTTTTAAGGTATGGTTTTAAGGAAATTAAATTTCAGAAATTGGATTTGAAATTGAAGTGTTATTGGAAACTGTGATTAAAAAGGAAATGAGAAGTAGAAATTTATAAACTGGGTTTATAAATGGAATGGGGTTTTAATGGAAAATAAATTGAAGTATAGATTTCCATAGGGAATTTTTATAAGAAGTGAAATGGATTAAAAATAATAGTGGTATTATTTTTAAAGAATGGAAAGTGTATCTTTCCTGGAAATTTAGTATGTTTCAAAGAAGAGCTTTCAAAATATAAATTGGCAGTTTAAAATGTGTTTGAGAATATTTTAGAGAGAAAATATTATTTCAATCATTTTTGAGTACAAGTAAATATTTTTTTAAGTAATTATGGTATTTAATTATTTTAAAGGTAAATTAGTATTATGTTTTCTAAAGGAAACTTTAACATAGATATTTGATATAATAACTTTATCTTAAAGGAAATTTTTGATCTAAGTCACTCAATATAAACTTTTATAGTTTTTTCCAAAAAGTACATTTTTATAAAGAATTTGGAAACTTATTTTAAATAATTGAAGCATACATTTTTGAAGCGATTTCTAGGAAATGGGAAGTGTGCTTAAAAATAAAGGGAGTTTAATTTTAAAGTGTTGGAAGGAATTTACGGGATTGAAACGTAAATTTGAATTGAGATAAATCCAGTGGGATTTAGAAAAAGAATTCTTTGGGATATTCTGAAATGGGGGTGTATTTCTCTGAAAAGCCAAGTACGTTTTTAAAGCCGGTTTTTAAGCAGAAGTTAGAAGTTTTGAATTTTTTTTTAAAAAGAATATTTTAAGAAATTATTTGAGTTGTGAAAATTTTAAAAGTAAATATTTACTAAATTAGTTATAATAGTAATTATTTTAAAGGGTTAATTGGTATTATGTTTAAAAAGAATATTATTAATATGGATATTTTATAAAATGGATTTATTTAAAGATAGTTTGGTTAAAGTTTTATTTGGAACTTATGTAGAGGTTTGTAACTCTTATTTTAAACTTAGTTAGACTTAACTTTAATTTTAAAGTTAGTTTTATATTTTATAAAATAGTTTTACCTTAATATTCTTAAAATATGTTTTTTGAATAAGGTGTTTTAAGTAGTTTAATTTAAATAATTAAGATATAAATTAGAATAAAGTGATTTAAATTATTTTAAAATCTTAAGTGTTTGTACTTGGTGATTTCAGTAGAAATAGATAATGTTTGGGAAATTTATTTGCGTAAAAGGAAGTGGATTTAAACTGTTTTCAAAGGGTCGAAAATAGAAATATATCTTGCGAAGATATTTTGAGGGAAATAAATAATTTGGGAAATTATTTATGTTTGATGGATGTTTGTGAATGTTAATTGATAGTTAAATAACCGGCTATCAATATTGGCCAATGCGCTGATCGTTTCGAAGAGACCAGGATCGGGATTGTAATAACCCGCGTATTTTACGATTGTATATTTAAATATTTTATTTAAATGTAGAATCGTTAATCGGATTAAAGGCCGAAAATCTACTTTTTGCAAACAGTCGAATTGGGACTCGAGACCACTTTCATTGAGTCCAAAACGCCGTTTGCGATGTTTTTGAGTATAAACATCGATATGTTTGGAGTAAGTTGAATTTTGACATTTTCTTTTTGGGCTTTTGGGTTTGGGTTCAGCCCATCAACCTTCTTATTACCCAAACTCAGTCCTCTCCTCTCCACTTATTCATTTCATTTCTTTTTCTCAAGCTCAAAACTGAAAATGGGGAAAGGAATGAGAAATTAGAAACTCCAAGCCCTAGTTTTCATTTGCAAAACCAAATTCTTGCTCCAAATTCAAAGAGAAGCCAAGGTAAGCATCCTCTTCATCTTCTCCAACTCATTCTCTCCTTAATTTCAGAAATTTCCTAAACCTAACTTAGGAAATGTTCTTTGTTTGATCTTAGGTTCAAGTTTCTAGAGTTGAGGTTGAAGAGAAGTTGATCTTCCTTTGCGTTCAAGCTTCTCCTTCATCATTTTTGGGTTTAAAGGTGAGATTTTTATCTCACATATTTGACTATAACTATCTTTGATTGTTAGGTATAAATTCCTAACACTTGTTCATGATCAATTGATTTTGGTTTGGATTGATTTGGTGAACATTTCAATTTTTGGTGTTTTGAAGTCTAAAACTCTAAAAATCTTAGCTTTGATGTTTGATCATGCTTTTGGTGGTGAATCAGAAAGCCTATAGGACTGGGTTGTTGATCTGCAAAAGCCCCTTAAGTCCATTTCCCGTCCGATCGCGAATTGGTAGAGTTTGTGCTTCATTTGAATAAACTGAAAAACAGCTTCAGTTCCAATCAGTCGACTGACCCACTGTAGTCAGTCGACCGGTTGTAGAAATTAGGCCAACCTGGGTCTGTCTGCGGAGAACAGAAGTTTCTATTTTCTCCAATCGGTCGACTGACCCTCTGTAGTCGGTCGACTGACTGCAGGAGAAGAAACATTCTGGTTTCTAGATCAGTCGACTGACCCCCTGCAGTCAGTCGACTGACCTGCTTCATTTTGCCTATTTTTCCTAATTAGCTTGAGAATCCAACTTTTATCGATTCGTGACTATCCGATTTATTGTTATCATTTATTATCTTCTCTGATGACTTCTTTTTCGGGATTTTTGAGAATGTCCATTTTTATGGAATTGGTATCGATTTCTTTGGATTTGATTCACGTCTTCGAACGTGGATTTTGGTGATTGATTGTTTCTACAATCATTTCTGTGGTTTGTCACTTTAAAATATAAAGGTTTTCTATACTAGTAGTAAATATTCAAACTCTTTTACAAAGATGATTTCAACTCTATTTTAAATATAAAGCTTGTTTTCAAAACCGTTTTCCAATCTATTAGTATACACAAACCTTTACCTCATTCGTATGAGAAAATATAATTAAACGACTTAGCAAAACAAGTGGTATGAAATGCTTGCGTTTACTTCGTTGGTTAATTTTTGGACTTGTTCGATTGAAAAATCTCGTGACAATTTCCGAGTGGAAATCTACAATTTGTTCGTAAATATTTAAGTTAAGCTAGTGGTTATGGGACATGAAGCTAAACTCATATATTTACTGGCTTAGTGTAATTCACACTTTTTATTGATCGATGATGATCATTTTGTGATTTGGACAAGCGATGTGCGATGTCTATTTGTCTACGAGGGAGACTAAACCCCATTTCTGTGGAACTTCGGTTCAATTTGGCGGGGTAGCGACCCATGGCCTTTGGACCGTTTATGGAGCTTCGGCTCAATTTTTATGGTTAGCGACCATGGAATAGCATTCCATTTGTGATACACGTGTTGGTGAGTTTTCATGCTCCCATTTATGATAGGTCTCCCCCTTTTGTGATTTCTGGATTTCTGATTGATGATTTCTAGAACTTGTGTTTCACCAACTTTTGTGATTGGCATTAATATGTTTGTCAATATTTGTAGTTTGGTGAATAAAATAAAGAATATGATATTCTTTTTGGTGCTTTGAGATTTTGAGGTATTATATGATTTTGATGTTGATTAAATCATATTTGTTCTAGTATGTAATTATTGTTATCATACGTTCTTATATCATCTTTGCTTATATCTCATTCCTTTATCTGATATTTATAGCTAGACTGATCCGTTTATTATTTTCTTATTAAATAATACTTGGGTCAGACCGAGATATTACAGGTGCTTCTGCTTGACTCCTTATCTGGGATCATCTTCTGACTTTTGTCTAACTACATTACATTTGTAGTTTTTGTTGTTATACATTCGAGATATAGACTCTATGATGTATACATATTCTTTGTCTAGCACTTGTATCTATTCTTTTGTGATATTGTGGATCTTATTTGACCACTACCCTGATGTACACCTTTTTGTGTTATATATTCATATCTGTTTCCGCCTTTGTGATATGAATGTCTGTAACTGATTTGTGTTATGTTTATTTCTATATTTGTTTCCGAAGGCCCACTTAGCCACTGTGTGGTAGCTTTGAGTTTGTATCAGTATGTCGGATTTCCTCTTGAAATGAAAGCACGTTACACTATCTGACATATCGGTGCTCGCACCAGGCAATTACACAGATGGTCGCTCCTCAACAGCCTTATTCTTCGCGCTAGTCGACGACATTACCCAGTAGTGTTCTTGGCTAGCGTGAGCATAGAGGTGGGGCGTCATAGCATGGTATCAGAGCCAAACTTCAGAACAATCTAGAATAATCTAGCAAGGATCATTGTCCTAAGTCCTTCTTAGGAATCATGCCATAGGATTTAATTCGAGTCTTCATACCGTTCTATCCTATTTCTTTTTATGATGCCTTTTTTTATCAATCAAGTTTGTTTGATATTCTTTTTGAGATTAACCTTTTTTTCTCTTTTCTTTCTTTCTTGAAGAAAAGAAATGGTTAGACCTGGCCGTCCCAGCGCCGGTCAATCTAGTGCTACTCCCCAGGATGGAGTATTTATGTCTGCTCAGCAACTCCTTGATCTTGTAAGAAATGCTCAAGCTATCGGACCTATTCCTGAGCCCACACATCCTAAATCTGGGTTTGCACGCCTGTGCAGTGATTACACCAATTTAGGTGGAAAGCCATTCAAAGGTTCCGAGAGCGTTATAAAAGTCCAGGCTTGGCTTCGAACATGCGACCGCATCTTTTCTCGCATGAATCTCATTGGTCTCCATCGAGTCCAAGTGGCTTCTAGCATGCTCCAAGAAAGAGCATTAGACTAGTACGAACTTCTGATCTCCGAAATTGTTGAAGCGGACCTTACTTGGGAGCAATTCCGGGAAAGGTTCGAGTTGAAATTCGTGCCGGAAGCCGAGAAAGTATCTTTAGCTCGACGCTTCATTGACCTTGTTCAAGGTGAATCTTCCGTGACCGACTACGTCACTTCTTTTGAGTCTCTCTCAAAATATGGGGTTGAATACATTAATACCCCATTGAAGAAAAACCAGAGATTTGTTTATGGGTTGAACAAAAACCTTAAAAAGCCATTACTTCTGAAATTAGAAGTTTCTTTTGATCAGCTTGTGGATATTGCTCTTCGTCTCGAAGAGGCTGATAAAGATAGCGATGCTGAGGTCAAACCAAACATCAACAAGAAGAGACCTTTTAAATTCAAGCCTAATCCCAACAAGAAGGGAAAGCAAGCAACACCGGTAGCAAATACTCCTACCTCCCGCCGTGGAGAGTGTTACAATTGTGGTTCTAAGGACCATTATGCAAACAAGTGCTCGAAGCCTCTTTTCTGCCGATATTGCAAGAGTTCAGGCCATACTTTATCTTTGTGTCCCAAACTTCAAGGCAAGAAAGAAGGCAAGCTTAATGTTGTACAAGCCCCTTCTAATACTTCTCGTGGTCAAGCTATTTATCATTCTATCCTTGATGGCATTATTATATTTCGTGATCTTCCCATTCGAGTTCTTTTTGATACGGGCGCATCTCACTCCTTTATATCAAAAGAACTTGTTGATGCTTTATCCTTGAATGTTATTGGCTTGATGACTTCTTTGAGGATTGCGAATCCAGTTGGTGGATCCGCAACACTCAGTTTATTATGTAAAGATGTCGAAATTATTTTGTGTGATTACTCTTTCCGTGCCAATTTGCATGTTATGCGTTACCTTGGTTTCAGAATGATTTTGGGAATGGATTGGCTTAACCGTTATGAAGCCCATATCCTATGTCCTAAGCGGACTATATATCTTCGGCATCCTCAATCTATTAAGAAGATTTCTCTTATTCTGAAAGATTCAGATTCCAATTCGAAAGCATCCTTATATTCTTTAAATCCTCATGATGACGATAATGATGATGAGGAAGATGTTATTTCTCTCATTCACATTGTTCGTGAATTTCCTGACATATTTGAGTTCATTTTAGGATTACCACCTAAGCGAGCAATTGAGTTCAGAATTAATCTAATCCCTGGAGCTCTGCCTATTACTCGTCCTCCTTATCGTATGTCTAATAAAGAAAATGAGGAGATGCGCAAACAATTATCCGAATTGGAAGTGAAGCAATTTATTCAATCTAGTTCCTCTCCATGGGGAGCTTCGGCTATTTTTGTGAAGAAATCTGATGGTACACTTAGGCTTTGCGTTGACTACCGCAAACTTAACGATCTCACCATCAAGAATAAATATCACTTGCCTCGGATTGATGATTTATTCGATCAACTTAGTGGTGCTAAAGTCTTTTCACAGTTAGACTTAGCAACCGGTTTTCATCAGCTCCGTATTGCAGAGGATATCATTCCTTTGACATCGTTCCGTACTCGTTATGGATCTTATGAATGGCTTGTTATGCCATTTGATTTGACGAATGCTCCAGCTTATTTCGTGGACCTTATGAATCGAGTTTTCAAAGAATTCCTCGATCGATTTGTTCTCATCTTTATAGATGACATTCCTATTTATTCTAAAACCGAAGAGAGCATGAAAAACATCTTCGGATAGTGTTGGAAACTCTTAGGAGCAACCAATTGAAAGCAAAATTTTCTAAATGCCACTTTTGGCAATCTCGTGTGAAATTTTTGGGACATATCATTTCTGAATCCGGAATTTCCGTGGATCCTTCAAAAATTAAAGCGATTCAAAATTGGAAGAGACCGGAGAGTGTGACGGAAATTCGTAGCTTTCTCGGATTGGCGGGCTATTACCGTCGGTTCATAAAAGACTTTTCTAAGATTTCCGTACCTCTTACTAGTTTGACAAAGAAGGGAGTTAAATACATTTAGTCAAACAAATATGAAGCTTCATTTCAAAAATTAAAAGAACTTCTTTTTGATGCTCCTATTCTTGTGATTCCCGATGGGAACCAAGATTTTATTGTTTATACCGATGCTAGTCGTGTTGGTTTGGGTGCCGTTCTCATGCAGCGGGAACGTGTTATCGCTTATGCATCTAGGCAATTAAAGCCTGCCGAGACTAGATATGCCACTCATGATTTGGAGCTCGTGGCTATTGTTTTCGCCCTTAGAATTTGGCGCCATTATCTTTTGGGAGAGAAATTTATTCTCTACACCGATCATAAATCATTGAAGTATTTATTTTCCTAAAAGGAACTTAATTTGCGTCAACAACGTTGGTGTTTGTACCAAAATTGGGCACAACACTCTTCGGAAGTTTTTGAAGAGATAATAATGAAGAATAAATTGAAAATGAAGATTATCTAACAAAAACTCCAAACAACAAGAATATAAATGCAAAGACAAGCAATTTATAGTGGTTCGGCGTGTTGCCTACGTCCACTGTGAAGTTTTTGTAGCTTTATTGATTCTCTTTTAATGATTACAAGCGATTACAGCAAACAACAACAAAAAACAACTTGAAAATCGAAATCAACAACAAGGGTATGATGCAAGTCTTGATCCGGCAGAGTCTGGGCACTTGAGAATCAAAAGATCCTTTTTCCGTAGGCTCTAGGGCTCTATTTATAGGCGTAGGAGGCTGAGATTTTGCCCAAACTTCGGGAGACTCGTTCTGGCACGTGAGGGGGCCCACACGACCAATCTCAGAAAGTTTTGACTCGATCTGCGATTGATACGAATTCATTTCGTATCGATCAAAATCATGTCTGATGGATCTGAAAATTGGTGGAGATGATCTTTGGCTTATACGTAACCTTCTGTGAAAATTTCATAGCATTTGGATCAGTAGATCTTGAGATACGATCGATACGAGTTGAGATTGCTCGATGGCTGTTTGGTTCGACTCCATGGTTTCGTGTCGATTCCTTCGAATCGATGGCTGCACGTGCTTATGAGATGATGTGGCACGTGTATCTCGAATCGATCCACCTTTTTCTCCGGTTTGACCGCGTCGTATCCATGTATCTCGCCCCCATTTGAATCGAAGGCCGTTGTGTTAAACCAGGTCCACGTGACTCTATGGATACGAACGAACCATTGGTCATGGGTTCGAACGAGAGCCTTTTATTGGATTCGAAGCAAGGTTGTTTGATAGATATGAAGAGCAGTGGCTTGATGGATTCGAGACAGATGGATGAGATGGCACCATAACCCTGATCGATACGAAGACAGTGGACTTGAATAGAGGCTTAACCATGGATGCAAACCGTACCTTGCCTGATGGACACGAAACAATATCTGGCCGATCGATACGAAGTGCATGCCCTGGTGATGGACTCGAATGAGATCGATTCGAACTTAGGCTTCCTGATGGAGTCGAACACGATCGAGGCGAAGCCAATGGACACGAAGAGGTGTAGGATGTTGGATACGAATCCTACTGGAACGAAGCCAAGCTTCCCGATGGATACGAAAACGAGGCTGTTTCCTCCAATTTGAATCGATCATATCTCGAGCATACGAACTCGGATTGACTCGAAATTTGGAATGCCGGCTTCCAGAGCTTAGCTCGTCATGTCTTGTCAGTTGTAGCTTGATCCGGACTCAGACAAAATTCATCGATATCCATAGCGAGCCTGTGCACGCCCGATATCCAGGATGATTGATCTTAAGCATGCAACCAGTTCCTTGATATCTCGGCCTTTCCAAAAGGCGGGATAACAGTTGGCTCGAGTTCCTTGCATCTTATGACCTTGATATTCTTTATACTCCCGAAAAATGAAATCGTGTTGCCGATGCCCTTAGCCGAAAGCAACAAGCAGTTGTTTCTATGATGATATCCGAGTGGAATGATCTCGCGACTTTATCCGCTTGTGAGATTCGAGATCTTGAATCTGATTTATGTTCGTCTCTTGTTTTATGTAGCCTTGAGGCTCATCCTTCTCTTTTAGACCGCATTCTTGAAGCTCAAAAGCATGATCCCGAATTGGTTCTTCTTAGCCAAAGTTGTAGGGATAAAATAGATATTGAAGGTTTGAAAGACTTTGATATTGATGCTCGTGGCGGTATTCAAAAATTTGGTAGACTTATTGTGCCAAATATTATTGATCTTCGTAAAGATATATTAGAAGATTCTCATCGATCTAAATTTACCATTCATCCCGGTAGTAGTAAAATGTACGCGAATATGAAGCGACTTTATTATTGGGAGGGAATGAAATCTGATATTGCTAACTTTGTTAAGCGTTGCATGACTTGCCAACTCGTTAAGGCCGAGCATCAAAGGCCCGGTGGGTTATTGCAACCATTGGAAATTCCAATATGGAAGTGGGATCAAATTTCCATGGATTTTATTGATGGTTTTCCCCGTTCTCGTTTGGGTCATGATAGCCTATGGGGGATAGTTGACAGACTTACAAAGTCCGCCCATTTTATTCCCGTTCGGTCCAATCAGACCGTGCCTATTTTGGCTAAACTTTTTATCAAGGAAATTGTTAGATTGCATGGAGTTCCTACTTCTATTGTTAGTGATCGTGATCCATTGTTTACTAGTGGATTTTGGAAAGGTCTTCAAAAATCTTTGGGAACGAAGCTTAAGTTTAGCACCGCTTATCATCCTCAGTCCGATGGACAAAACCGAGCGGGTGAATCAAACTCTTGAAGATCTTCTTCGTGCATGTGTTCTAGATTTTGGTGGAAGTTGGGAAGATCATATTTCTCTTGTTGAATTTTCCTATAATAATAGCTTCCAATCTAGTATTGGTATGGCACCTTTCGAGGCACTATATGGAAGGCCATGCCGATCTCCTTCATGTTGGCTTGAAGCCGGTGAGAAGCTGGTTTTAGGTCCAGATTTTATTCGAGATGCCACAGAAAAGATTGACCTTATTCGTCATAGGATGAAAGAAGCTCAAAGTAAACAAAAGTCCTATGCCGATAACCGAAGAAGGAAATTATAATTTTCTATGGGAGATTTCGTGTTTATTCGTGTTTCACATATGAAAGGTGTTGTGCGTTTCAGTCGATCGGGAAAACTATCACCTCGATATATTGGCCCATTTCCCATCACCGAACGCATTGGTTCCATGGCTTATCGCCTTTTGTTACCGGCTCAATTTTCTGCTATTCATGACGTTTTCCACGTCTCTCAACTACGTAAATGCCTTCGAGATTCTGATTCTATTCTTGAGCCCGGTGTTATTGAAGAAATTGAAGTTTCGCCTAATTTGACTTATGAGCAACAACCTATTCGTATTATTGCTTCGGAGGTTAAACGTCTTCGAAATAAAGATGTTCCTCTTGTGAAAGTTCAATGGTCCTCAAATCCTAAGGATTGCTCTTGGGAATCCAGAGAATTCATCGAGCGGACACATCCAGACTTGCTCTCTTGTGCTCCTTAAGCTGAACTTTTTATTTCAAATTTCTTATTTTTGTGTTGATAAGCTTTTATAGTTGTTACTTCCTATTTATTTCTTGGAGATTGCGAGGACGCAATTTCTTTAAGGAGGGGAGTCTGTAACAACCCGCATATTTTACGATTGTATATTTAAATATTTTATTTAAATGTAGAATCGTTAATCGGATTAAAGTCCGAAAAGCTACTTTTTGTAAACAGTCGAATTGGGACTCGAGACCACTTTCATTGAGTCCAAAACACCGTTTGCGACCTTTTAGAGTATAAACATCGATATGTTTGGAGTAAGTTGAATTTTGACATTTTCTTTTTGGGCTTTTGGGTTTGGGTTTAGCCCATCAACCTTCTTATTACCCAAACTCATTCCTCTCCTCTCCACTTATTCATTTCATTTCTTTTTCTCAAGCTCAAAACTGAAAATGGGGAGAGGAATGAGAAATTAGAAACTCCAAGCCCTAGTTTTCATTTGCAAAACCAAATTCTTGCTCCAAATTCAAAGAGAAGCCAAGGTAAGCATCCTCTTCATCTTCTCCAACTCATTCTCTCTTTAATTTCAGAAATTTCCTAAACCTAACTTAGGAAATGTTCTTTGTTTGAGCTTAGTTTCAAGTTTCTAGAGTTGAGGTTGAAGAGAAGTTGATCTTCCTTTGCATTCAAGCTTCTCCTTCATCATTTTTGGGTTTAAAGGTGAGATTTTTATCTCACATCTTTGACTATAACTATCTTTGATGGTTAGGTATGAATTCCTAACACTTGTTCATGATCATTTGATTTTGGTTTGGATTGATTTGGTGAACATTTCAATTTTTGGTGTTTTGAAGTCTAAAACTCTAAAAATCTTAGCTTTGATGTTTGATCATGCTTTTGGTGGTGAATCGGAAAGCCTATAGGGCTGGGTTGTTGATCTGCAAAAGCCCCTTAAGTCCATTTCCCGTCCGATCGTGAATTGGTAGAGTTTGTGCTTCATTTGAATAAGCTGAAAAACAGCTTCAGTTCCAATCAGTCGACTGACCCACTGTAGTCAGTCGACCGGCTGTAGAAATTAGGCCAACCTGGGTCTGTCTGCGGAGAACAGAAGTTTCTGTTTTCTCCAATCGGTCGACTGACCCTCTGTAGTCGGTCGACTGACTGCAGGAGAAGAAACATTCTGGTTTCTAGATCAGTCGACTGACCCCCTGCAGTCAGTCGACTGACCTGCTTCATTTTGCCTATTTTGCCTAATTAGCTTGAGAATCCAACTTTTATCGATTCGTGACTATCCGATTTATTGTTATCATTTATTATCTTCTCTGATGACTTCTTTTTCGGGATTTTTGAGAATGTCCATTTTTATGGAATTGGTATCGATTTCTTTGGATTTGATTCACGTCTTCGAACGTGGATTTTGGTGATTGATTGTTTCTACAATCATTTATGTGGTTTGTCACTTTAAAATATAAAGGTTTTCTATACTAGTAGTAAATATTCAAACTCTTTTACAAAGATGATTTCCACTCTATTTTAAATATAAAGCTTGTTTTCAAAACCGTTTTCCAATCTATTAGTATACACAAACCTTTAGCTCATTCGTATGAGAAAATATAATTAAACGGCTTAGCAAAACAAGTGGTATGAAACGCTTGCGTTTAATTCGTTGGTTAATTTTTGGACTTATTCGATTGAAAAATCTCATGACAATTTCCGAGTGGAAATCTACAATTTGTTCGTAAATATTTAAGTTAAGCTAGTGGTTATGGGACATGAAGCTAAACTCATATATTTACTGGCTTAGTGTAATTCACACTTTTTGTTGATCGATGATGATCATTTTGTGATTTGGACTAGCGATGTGCGATGTCTATTTATCTGCGAGGGAGACTAAACACCATTTCTGTAGAACTTCGGTTCAATTTGGCGGGGTAGCGACCCGTGGTCTTTGGACCGTTTATGGAGCTTCGGCTCAATTTTTATGGTTAGCGACCATGGAATAGCGTTCCATTTGTGATACACGTGTTGGTGAGTTTTCATGCTCCCGTTTATGATAGGCCTCCCCCTTTTGTGATTTCTGGATTTCTGATTGATGATTTCTAGAACTTGTGTTTCACCAACTTTTGTGATTGGCATTAATATGTTTGTCAATATTTGTAGTTTGGTGAATAAAATAAAGAATATGATATTCTTTTTGGTGCTTTGAGATTTTGAGGTATTATATGATTTTGAAGTTGATTAAATCATATTTGTTCTAGTATGAAATTATTGTTATCATACGTTCTTATATCATCTTTGCTTATATCTCATTCCTTTATCTGATATTTATAGCTAGACTGATCCGTTTATTATTTTCTTATTAAATAATACTCGGGTCAGACCGAGGTATTACAGGTGCTTCTGCTTGACTCCTTATTTGGGATCATCTTCTGACTTTTGTCTAACTACATTACATTTGTAGTTTTTGTTGTTATACATTCGAGATATAGAATCTATAATGTATACATATTCTTTGTCTAGCACTTGTATCTATTCTTTTGTGATATTGTGGATCTTATTTGACCACTACTCTGATGTACATCTTTTTGTGTTATATATTCATATCTGTTTCCGCCTTTGTGATATGAATGTCTGTGACTGATTTGTGTTATGTTTATTTCTATATTTGTTTCCGAAGGCCCACTTAGCGACTGTGTGGTAGCTTTGAGTTTGTATCGGTATGTCGGATTTCCTCTTGAAATGAAAAGCACGTTACACTATCTGATATATCGATGCTCACACCAGGCAATTACACAGATGGTCGCTCCTCAACAGCCTTATTCTTCGCGCTAGTCAACGGCATTACCCAGTAGTGTTCTTGGCTAGCGTGAGCATAGAGGTGGGGCGTCACAGGGATTAATTTCTCGAAAACCACTTCGATTCGGTTTGTACGTTTTCGTGGAAAAACGAGTTCAGAGTCGAAAATGGAGCAGGGAAGTGCAAGGGCTAGTCGCTACTAATCCTGAGGGTGATTCCAAAATGGATGTAGTAAGAGTAGTGCCTTCGGTTCCGTTCAAACCCGGAACGGACTTGTATGGACGAATGCTTTCGGAACATCATCAGGTGGACGATGGGCATTCTAAGGGATATGTTCTAAAAAGGTAACGCTTAGCCTCAAGCCTCATCAACCGGGAATGACTGAAAATCAGGGGTTATGCAGCAAGGCTATGTGGGTAGCGCCCATTAGGGTGAGATCATTCATGTCTAGATGTCCCTTTTTATTTTGGCTATGTGGCGGTTGGTCGCGCCAACCGTGGGGTGATCTTACTCGGAATTACCCTTAGGTAGTTCCGGTCTTGTGCTGCAGGGGATCGGGCGTGATCCTCGGTACGCTGATCTAGACCAGGTACTGTGACAAGTGGTACCACGTGCCTAGTCATTAGTTGGAAATCCATTCTCCCTACGTGCCTTTACGGGTTTTGGTTGTATTACCCACTTTGTGGCTAGTATGCTGGAATTTAATCATGTAACAATTTCAGCTATTTTAATAAGTATTTGTGTATAGACACTATTATAATATCAGAGGATTTCGATAAGAAATGTTTTGGCTATCGTAAGGTAAAAACCCGACATGTTTATTTGTGGCATGGTCTTACGAGATGCTTTTGATTTCAAAGGATTTCTGAAACTTTAATAAATCAGTTTGGATGTATTTTTATGACGTTGGTATTCCAGACTGACTCGGGTATTATTTCATTATAATGCTCGGGTCAGACCGAGTATTATAGATTACAAGATAGGATGCTGTGGAGCTCAGGAGAGGAGCTGGAGTCCGAGATGTATTATTCGTACTTGTTTATTCCACTGCTATGGTTGTTTGAAATTGCCAGCAAGTTGTGAGGTAGGCTGATATAACTGCCAGGCTGGTAATTGTTGTTTACTTGTGATATACTCTGATGATGTATTATATAAAACAGATATGGTTTCATTTTGTGTAAAGATCTGTTAATTATTTATTATATTTTGTTCCGCTGCGATTGTGAGATTCTGATGTTGTTTAGTTCCTTCTTTCTTCTATCTTCTTTCTTTTTCCTCAACAATCTGTCTTTTTCGGCACTCGATCGTCGGCATATTATACTGTGGTAAGTTTTGTCTCGCTTTTCGAGAGTCGAGAAGGGCGGGTCGCTACATCTGCCCTCCTTTTTTGTACATCTTGTAATAAGATATTTCTTGAAACTAAGCTATAATTCATTCATTGTATGGTTATTTTTATGTTGTTGTTTTTGCTTGGGGCATACCTATCTTTGGAAAATCTTTCCATATACACATGTAAAATAATTCCGACTTCATAGTTTAGAGCATGTTTTTGGGAAACAAAACAAGGTTCCAAAAATGAGTAAACTTACTTTCAATTAGCATAAATTTTGTTGTTCTGCGGGGTTTGCTTATAAATACAAGATTATCTTAAGTCTTGATCCTCTGCCCCTAAGTAAAATGAAGGAAAGTTAGTAATAGAATTAAGGATCATCATCATTAACATTCAGTTGGATAAGATATATAGTCTATCATCTTGCTGAATTGTCTGATTCAGTCGTAAACAGACTTGACCTTTTTAATCATATATCCAGTTCTCTCTTAGTTTTCTTTTTTTTCTTTTATGCTTAACTTTCTCTAATTTATTTGATGATTTAGGTCATTGTTAACCTTCATGTATGAATAATTGATGCAAATTCTTCAACATTATATCACTTAATAGATAGACGATTAAAATAATTGACTGTTTTTTGTATTGAATTCAGATTGAATTGGTTGCTTTGTCAAATTAATTATACTAAGATCATTATTAAGCAAATTAATTTATCAAAATTTAAGCGAGGAGCTATAATAATTGGCATATACATACTTAAGGATAAAAGTAACATCTTTTAAATTTAGGGATAATGTTGATTACCTTCATAGGTTATAGATATGGAGATAACAGTGATGCATGGTGAACAACAAGATAAACCATACGAAGCTTTGTGATAAATTCGAGTTTGATACACATAGGTTTTGATATTGGTAGGTTTATAAAACCATGCTTTCAAGCAAGTACTTGAGAGTTTCAAACTTGGAATATATCAGAGTATGCATGCAGTACATATAATTTGATCATTGTACCATATGCACAAAACCACTAATTTGCTCAGTGTTTCTATGCACACATGCAGTGCATGTGGATTTGTACCGGCCTATGTATAATTAGAAAACCCCAAAATAAAGGTTTTTAATTCAAAAAATCGCCCTTGTGCCTTCAGCCTTAAAAATTAAATAAAACGGGGTATTTTTATACTTTACGCTATCACACAACATCATTTTCCACTGTATTAGTAAATCTCACTTCCATCTCAAATTCATAGCATTTTCTATCTCTTTTTATAATTTTTTTTAATTTATTAAAGAATAATTCAATAATTACTGAAGAAAGATTTCAATAATCGACCAATGAACAATAATGAAATTCATTGAAATCCTTTATTTCGATTTCACTTCTCGTAGTTTTGTTTTAACCATAATAAATTTAAATTTCCTAATCAGGGAAATATATAATGATCTAAGCTACTGAACAACGACTGCAACTATATATAAACAAGAGGTCTTTACTTATGCTCATGGCCATTATTTAACAATAAATAAACAAAATAAACATGTTTAATTTGATTAAATCGAAATCTTTATTATTTCATAAAAAATATTGGTATTGTTGAAATTATTTATGCTCATGACCAATATTTAACAATAAATTAATCATAAACAAAATAAACCATGTTTACTTTTGATAAATCGAAATCGTTATTATTTCACAAATAATATTGGTATTCTTGAAATTATTTATTCTAATTTAGATGTGTTCATTATTAAACGTCCTATGATAACCTTCCACTATTTCCAACACTATTATAGCTACATTGGCAATGCGAAGTTCTATAACACTTTACATTGGGCTTCCTATCTCATTGATTGGAACTGATTTACAATTTAGATTTCGGATCTAATATCCAAAAGCTCCATGAAATAGAACCCATAATAGACAACCTTTTATAAAGTTGTATTAGAAAATGAAATTCCATGTAACGACCTTCCCCTTCGACCATGGAGAGTCGACATCGAGTACGACTACTGTATTCAAATGTCGAACATCCAATCGTCGGAAGGGCAGATTATTAGGGTAAATAAAAAAAGAAACAAAGAACAGGGAAAAATAGAATCTCACAGTGGAATCGACAATATGTAATATAACAAGGACAGTAAAAACTGCCATTCCAAAATGTAGAGTACATCAGAGTTAAAAACAAACCTTATCAGCTGGAAAGTTATAAAATCCTAACCTTACAATTATTGATACGGATACTATATAATACAGTGGAAAATAAAACACTATTATAGGTGAACCTCGAGCTCCTCTTCAAGATATCCATAACACCAAAGCCAACCTAGGAAAATACTTGGTCTGACCCGAGTATTATAATAAAATAACATCCGGACCAGTCTGAAAATACCAGTGTGAGAAAAATTTAATAATGGGGAACATATAAAAGTTCTGTGAGACCACGCCGCTAATGCGGAACAGGTTTTTACCTCGCAAGAATAACATCCATACAGGAAAGAGTTGAGATAAACAATAGGAAAAAATATCCAAATAAGAATGGTCATAAATAGTATTAAAAACAAACTTGAAAGAATGAAAATAATCCGAGCAAAATACAAACTAGATAGAATGGATAAAACATGCTAACAACCCAAACTTGATAGAATAGACAAAACCAATAATTAAACACCACGAAGAGTGGTTGACTCTTCCCGTTGCAATTAAAGAAAATAGATTCAAAGGTTCGAATCAAATAAAGAAAGGAAAATTTCCAACAAATAACTAGGAAGGTGCACCACCCTTGAATTATACCTCTAGTAATATACTTCTGAGAAGCTCATATACTCCGCGACACTTCTCAAAAATGTACAAGCCGAACCCCGCCAAACCTTACCGAGTATCCGAATATTTCACATCTAAATGCGCAAACAAATCCGATCTAGATGAGATGTGAAAATACCCTAATGGGAGCAACCCACATAGTTGGACGTCCTTTCGCGCTTTGGGTTAAGTCATTTACCGACAAAGGATAACAAAGCTCGAAAGGGCAGCAAATCGTGTTTAATGTGACGATACACCATGAAGAACGCTGGATCCGATAGTAAATAAATCAACTATCGGTGATAATTAAAAATGATCGTATTTTGAAATTAAATATAATATATTTACCACTACTTATCGATTCCAAACAAGTGCTTTTTCTCGGTTGAAGATGAAGCGAGGTAAGTTGAGATAATGTTACCTCTAGGCATCGCCTTGACGACATTTTTAACCTTCGAGATAGAAACGAGTCCAAGCCTCAACGTTTAGCGTTAAAAGTATGACTAGATCCTTTCCATATAAGCGACATTGTTTAGAGAATTACTTTTTCATAACCAAATCGAACTTTAATTTTTGAAACTGAACTTGTGCTTGATTTCCATATTACAAATATTAGTAAAAACACTATGGAAATACTCTTTAAAAAAATTCTTTTAAAAGACAAACTTATAATACTAAGTGTATTAAAACAAGGGTAAAAAACAAATGTCATTAAAACATTGTTTACTATAAGCCAAACAATTTACACTTAGCTTTATTTATAAATAATTCCTTTTAAAGGATTTTCTCATTTAAAACCATCATTTGTAAATTTAAAACAATATTTATTATCCCTAAGAGATAATAAAACAATTCAAATACCTTTATAAATTTTAAACAATATTAATTATCCCAAAAGATAATTAATCATAGTTATAATCTCTTTTAAATAAACAAATCTGTTATCTCTAATAAAATAGTTAATTATTTCCAAACACTTTTATATCATTAGTAAATTAAATTTAAAACCTTTATTAAATTAGTTTATTAACATTTAAACACTTTTATCAAATTAGTTAATTTACTTTAATCACTTTTATTAAATTAATTTACTTTAAATATCATCAATCAAAAAGATTTATTAAATTCAAATAGTCAATACTTAAAATGAATAATCAATCTCAGACATCATTGATCAAAATGGTTAATAAATTTTAAAAACCATTATTAAAAACAATTAATTAATTTAAAATAACCATAATTAATTGGATTAATTAAATTCAAACATCATTAGTTAAAATGATAAATTAAAACATCATTTGTTAAAATGATTAACTAACTATAAAACATCATTAATTAAAATGATTAACTAAATTTCCACTACCACAAGTTAAAACAATTAATTAAATTTAAAACAATTATTAATTAAAGTTCAAAATCATTAATTAAAATGACTTAATTAAATTCAAATCTCATTAATCAAATAGATTAATAAATTTCAAAACATCATTAATTAATTTCAAAATCATTTGTTAAAACAGTTAAATAATTTGAATATTCATTAATTAATTTAAAATATCATTAGTTAATATGATTAATGAATTTTAAAATTCTATTTAGTGAAAATGCAAGCACAAGTTCAGAACACACACTATAGGGTTTTGGGGATGAAAATCAATAAATGACGGTATGGCGAAAATTGCTATAATGACACTTAAACAATTTAAATGGAATATTAAGATTTATTTCAATTAAATATCAATATATCAACATAAGGATGTAAATAAATAATTATTGGCGAGAAACCCCTCAGGGTTTCTCTATAATTATCCCTGTAAAACAATGGTTAAGGACATTATATATAATCATATGGGTTCATAACAATCAAGTTAATATGTCATCCATTTTCCAAATGAAAATTCAACCAACAGTCAATCAAACAATTTAACTAATCATCCAAGCAATCAATAATAGTTATAGTATCATAGATATGATATTGTAAAATTGAATGTGAGTTAAACTTACTTTGATTCCAGTTTTCGCCAAAGCGTTCCATTTAAATTAAAACTGAACATACGTTAGATTTTAGCCCAAATTTTCACTAGGTCCAAATTTCTCCAAACCAACTCCATTGTAGAGAGCTCGATAACTCGAGTCTAGCGCAAAAAACGACGTTCGAATCTGACCTCATACGCAAAAGCTATTTAATTAACAAGTTATCGATTAAATTAAATTAATTAACAACTACTTAACATATTAATCTAATCCATACCCATAATCAACTCACTAATCCTTCTTCCCCCCTTCTCTAAAACCCGTTCACTCTCCAATACATGATACATAACAAAACCCAAAAGAACCAAATCTTCCAATGACCATAACTCCTTTATTTCTCGATGGAATCGACCGCCATTTTCGCCAACGCGTCCATCTTCACGAGAGCTTCCTCCCCAACAACATTCATCACCTCCAATGGCCTGAATAAAATCCGACTTGATGGGTCTCCATGGCTGCCCCCAAAATGTCGCACGTCACCAAATGGCTCCGGAGTCGATGAAAATTTGTGGGAAGGTGATACTCGACACATGAAACACAACGGTACTGATGTTGCGACCTATCGTCGCCTAGATCTCGACCTACAACAAGCCCTAGCCACTGCCAAGAATGGCCTCCTCCCCAAAATGTGAATGCACCCCAATTCGGGACCATAGGATCGTAGCTTAAGCTCATACGAATCTAACAAATCAAGTTTGGGAATTTTTAATGGAGAAACAGATTTGATTTTGATTTTTGAAATAGGAATATTTCTCCTTTTCAAGTTACAGGGAAGTATATGTAGGAAAGAAGGGTATGGGCTGTGACATGAAGGGGTATGGAGGTAGGGTATGGCTGAAATGAAGGGGTATGGTTTGCAATAAAGGGTATATAAAATATATTCTACAATATCCAGCACCGTTCATGTCCAAAAATCTCGAACTCTAATTGAGACATGCTCACTGGCGTTCTATACCAAATACCTACATTTTGAACTAAATGGAACTATTTTCGAGACCTAATTTCAAAGTATACGGAAGTTAGCTTTTTTAAATCAAGTTATATTTTAAAATTAATCACTATGCGTTTCGAACTTGCACGATCACACAGTACGTCTGATCGTTATGAAACTCGACGACATTCAACAATTTATTATTCCAGATCTAATGGCACTAGTTTCATCAAACTTCGAGACAGTGCACCATAATGTTAATTTCACAAATTTAAATATCGTTTTATTTTTTTGATCCAATTATCGATATTTATCCGATCTATTTATATTTGTAAATAAATTTACAAATTAAATTCATCAATATTGTTTATTAACTAAAAGGAATTAAATAATATTATTAAATCCATTTAATTAATATTTAATTTACAATTCAAATATTTAAATGATTGCAATATTTGAATTCAAGTTATTAAATTCCAAAATCCAATTATTTAAATATTTAAAATTAAGTAAATATTTAAATATTCAATGACCAAAAATTTTGGGTTGTTACATTCCATTTCATGTTTCTTCCTTAAGCATCCTTTAATATTAGTATAATTCCAATTCCAACGTCTCTTCATGAATCCGATGTGATGTTCACTATCTTTTCATCCCAAAAGTACCATTGTTACTGCTATCACTTTAAAAAATTTCTTTCTTTTCTCAAAGGTCGCACTCTAGAAGTAAACCTAACTATAAGTTCATGGCCTAGTTCTGTTACTTTATTGTATTTGTTTGCCCTTAACAAAATAAGGAGATCCATCTTGCAATTAATTAATTGGATCAAACTAACACCTCAGCTAATTAGGTCTACCTTTAGTTCTAAGTATATAATTATTTCCAATTCAATAAGCATCATGGTATACTTAATCATATAAAGTATATGACATTGTACTAAATTTTACTTGCTTTATTCAAATGATATTTTTCGAATTTCGAACGTTGCAAAATAAAATTGTTCATCATACAACTATTGTATATGATAAAATATGGATCAAATATCATACTCTCATATTATCTATAAAGATCGTACTCATACAGATAGTAAATAGTATCGAGCAAGTTAAATTTTAAATAGATTTGTGAATTTAGATGACCATTCACTTGGCCTATAATCGAGGGCTTTGAAGTGACAATAAGCCAAGAATTAGTTTTGGGTGAATATATGTTTCTTTGTTAATCTTTAATTTAGTTCATTATGTATACTTCAATCAATAAACATTTTATTGATTATATTAATGCAAATTTATCTTAATAGTAGATATTATTGTTATCCCGCCTTTTGGCAAGGCCGTGAAACCAAGAAATTGACTGGAAATCAAAGACAATTCGTCCCGAAGATCGGTTATACACAGGCTCACTATGGATATCAATGAATTTTGTCCGAGTCCGGATCGAGCTACAATTGACAAGACATGACAAGCAAAGCCGTGGAAGCCAATGTTTCAAATTTCAAGTCAATCCGAGTTCGTATGCTCAAGATATGATCGATGCAAATTTAGAAATCAATTCATTCGTATCCATCGTTACACCCTCTTTGCATCGGTTCTGTAACATCCCGAAATTTTCGACTTTCGAAAATTCGACATCGATACTCACTTTATCGGCCGAGCCATCGAATGCCGGAAACCCGAAAAGTTATGGTTTTAAAAAGAAGAAAAAGGTAGAAGAAGAAGAAAAGAGAGAAAAAAGGAAGAAGAAGAGAGAATAAAGAGAAGAAGAAGAAAGAAGAACAGAACAACAGAAACAGAAAACAATATCAGAATCTTACACATCGCAGCGGAACAATATATAATAGATAACACTAGTCTTTTAAAACAAAGAACTATATTAGTTTATACATACATCAATCAGAGTCATATACAACAATGGACAGTTATATAACTTGTCCTCATACAGAATACACAGCGGAATAAATAAGGTCAGATACAAATACTACGTCTCGCCATCCAGCTTGCTTCCAAAGCTCCAGAATATCCAGAATATCCTGATAACATAACTCTAGACTGCCCGTGTGGAAATTGGTGGGCACCCAGAGTTTAGAAGGGAAACAATAAACTCCGAGTCAGTCATAGTGACTGGTGTGAGATCGTAAAACAGTTTATCTTTAAATTAAACAACAGAAAAATTTTAAAGTCAATTCGCAATGCTTTTGGAAAATGAAACTACCATAAGACCTCCCACCACACATACAATGCAAACGTAGACTTGGAGGAGATTTCTTCTTATGTTAGTCAAAGATGCTTACTACGCAAAATCAAATCATTTTGGATATTATTTTTAGTGCATAGTGGAAAACATTTCGAAAGTAGAATATAAATCTTAGCCAGCATAGGTACCATTATATTATGCCTGCTATAGCTGCCTCCTGAGGAGACAGGTTATACAATTGAAATCGTAAAGGCTCGTATTGTTTCTTTGGATTTCCAACAAATGGTCAGGCTAAGGAACTTCCTATGCCACGATGGGTACGTCCCTGGAATAGACGACCCGAGAACCTAACCGGATCTCTGCCAACACAAGGCCGGGTTACCTCTGCAAAAATAGGTAACTACTGACACGCGTATGCCATCCCCCGATCGTCACCGATCTTCCCGAGGATCCCCGATTCGCAACAAACCACATAATAATAATAATGCAGTAACCACAGAGGTTAAGTATCTGGGCTCCATACCATGATACCACCTTTATCCAAAAGGAATGACATACACTAAGGGGCGCTACTCCCTAGAACCTTGCCGCATCCTTCCTGTTTTGACCATTTCCGGGGTGTGAGGCTCGACAAAGTCTCGTCCACAAAGCTATGCTTTCTACAAAGCCATGCTTCGGGTCAAACAAATGATCAACCTATGATCACAGAGATATAAGATCAAATAAATGATCATATCGCAAATGATCAAACACTGATCATTTCACAGCAACACTCAGCATGCCACGTTACCAAATTGGGAGTATATCGTTGATAAATTTCAACTACATAACCTCTGAGCTCGTACGTCTCAGAGAAGGGTGTTAAGCTAAGAGAAATAAATTCTCCGCCACCAACAGAAATGTATTTGAAAGAAATCAGCTTTATATCTCAAATTGTAACGTCAGACACACAATCCATACAAGTCTGTTCCGGGATCGAACAGAACCGAAGGCACTTCTCACGAAGCCCTTGCATATCCGGATAATTTTCTAATCACGTCCGGACTTCCCGTCACTAAGGGTGATAAAACCTCTAAATCGGAGATCAGCCGATGTAGAGTAACTCGACGGTAATCCTTTCGTTTTCAAAAATATCCGGTCTTCAACACCGGTCTTCGAATGCAATTCATAACGACGTATCATATATTCGGAATGGGTTATACGACCCCATGGTCCTTTCCCGGCTAACCCGAATAGTGAGCAATTATTCAAAAATAAGTGTGGCATTCAAATTCATCCAATTCACAACAAATACCTATCTAAAGGTAATTATTGATAGTCGGTTATTTAACTATCAATAAAGATGCGC
Source organism: Allium fistulosum (assembly GCA_030737815.1). Lineage (NCBI taxonomy): Eukaryota > Viridiplantae > Streptophyta > Magnoliopsida > Asparagales > Amaryllidaceae > Allium > Allium fistulosum. The sequence continues at coordinate 608,460,971 of CM060908.1, read as the reverse complement.
AACATCATCAGATTCCAAATAATTTTCCCAAATAATTTTATCTTCCAAAATATCTTTTACTAGATATAAAATTTCCACACTTAATCATTTGAAAACAATTTTCAAATCAATTCCCACATTTCATTTTATCTTTGAAGATAAAATCTCAAAACAGTTCATTTCATATTGGAAAAGCATTTCCATACTTATTTAAAAATAAGTAATTCACAAATCATTTATTTTCAACATTTGAAAATATTCAATATACTTAAATCAAATTTAAGTATAAATTCATTCTTTCAGGAAATCATTTACTATAACAACATTTATTTGAGTCAAAACGAATGTTACGTAAAACATCGTTACGACGACTCAAAATCACTAGTATAGGGATTCGAAATTTAGATAGATATATAAATCCCAATACTATATAAAACATTTCCTTTCGGAAATCATTTACTATAACAACCGTGTTATAGTCCACCATTTCCTTATTTCTCGAAAACGTCTATTTCAACAATAAATGTTGAAATCTATGATTTCGATATTTAACACATTTTAAAACATCTTTAAAATGTTTAACTTCATTTTTAATATCACTTCTTCAAAAATAAATCCATTTTACTTAACAATATATTCACTGTCCAAAATCGTGAATATACTTCACTAACCACATTTCAATCTTTTCTACACATTTATTTCAAGAATTTATCCACTATCCAAAATCGTGGATAAAATTCCCTTAATAACCTTCTATATTCAATTCATCAAATTTGATTGATTTTCGAATTTATGAAACAACGTTCATAAATTCCATTTCTATTTTGTAACAACTTCAATTTAATAAATCCCCTTTTTTTAACAATTCGATTCATAACTCAAATCTTATACCAACAATCCATATTATAAGTTAAATACTTATAATTCCTTTATTTTACAAAATCATTTCCATTTATAAGTTCATAATTTATAAATTCCATTTATTTATAAATTCTTAAAAATTCATTTTAACGCTTATAAAAACTCGTTTTATAATACCAACATTTTAAAGTTATAAATATCAATTTTTGTACCTCTTTTATATACATCATTTTAATAATTCAAAATTTTCCATTTAAAACCATTTTATAAATTTCTTAACTATTTATTTCAAAAGAAATTACCTTTTGGTTATAATTCACAAATCTTAACTTTTATAACTTTAAAATCTTAAAGTTTATAAATCAATTCAAAAATTCCATAAAACGTATGTTTTCAAAATATCACTTTAAAAATCCTTTTAAAGTAAAGTCGTTATTTTTAAACTTCAAAACTTGAATCCGATGATGCAACAGCACCAATTAGTCAATCACAACAACAAACATCATATATCAATATGATAACAGAATAAACATCAATATCTGTAAATAAATAAATACTGGTGAGGAATCCAGTTGGATCCCTCCAACCTGTTTCCCTGCATCCACAGATGTTAGCACAATACCAATTCCACTTCGAGGTGGAATATCGCGGTATATGGGTTTTTATAAAATATCTGCTTACTAACGGCGCAATAGGGTCTCATCCGCTATACGAGGCGGGAAATCATCAATCCAATATATACATATGCCAATATGTATATATTGCTATATATATATATATAGATATATCCTACTATATCTAATATCACATCCAATAGAAATCAATCAAAAACTGTAATATCAAATTCCATTTGAGTGAGAAAAATCTCACCTTAACTTTTATTTTGCGATCCATTTCCAATCCAATTTTGTCTTTACAGTATTAAACCTTGTATAGACAATAGATGATTTTATTACTATTCGAAATAAATCGGACAACCAATTTCCGTTTTTAAACAAATTTGTTCAACTAAAATTTCTTCTTGTATTCTGTTATTACTTTTCCTGACTGCATATATATATTTCACCTAATAAATTACGTTTCTAACAAATTTTCCTTCTGCAAATTTAAAGCAGTAATAAATTTTACTGTAAGATTTTTTTTTCTGTACATATTTCACATAATTATTTAAATCAAAATTGAAAGTGATAAAATAAAATTGCAGAATGCTAACCACCTCGATGATAATCTCCTCCTCTGTTGATCACAAACTGCGACTCCTATCCACTTCGACACTGCCCTACAGCATTGCCGACCATCACGTTCGCCTGTTGCCGAGGTCGAGCCACCCAACCCTAGGCGCCTTCCCACGCTGTTGCGAATGCCAGTCATGCATCGCCGACCCTCCACGCACTCGCGAGCTCAAGTTCCTACATCGCCTGCCGATTTGCTTTCTTATCTTCGAGCCTACGCCCACGTGCGCGCCCAAACCCCAACGCCGAAGAAGTTGCCACTACGAAGCCCTAGATCCCCCGATCGAACGCGAGCTGGGTTGCGACTTCCCATTTTCGCCGCGATAGGCGACGCCTCCCCTCGCGAATTCATTTGTGTCCTCCTCTCTCTCTCTTTGATTTTTTTTTCGAATAGCTGAAGGGAAGGAGAAAAGGGGCGAACGTGACTCGTTAGTTTGAATTTGATTTGGGAAAGAACGAGCGGCCATTATTAATTTCGAACGAGATGATTTCTTCTGCGTTTAGATTTGTACAGAAGGAGGCGAGATATTTTAAAATTTAAACGAGACATGCTCTACACGATCTCACATCGTGGTTCTAAGCGTGATTTAAGGCGTGAGGTAAGGGAAGAAGACGTGCTGATGTTTTGACTAGATTTCAAATTTTAACTTTAAATTTTTTTAAATTGAATTTCATTTTATTTCAACACGTTTGCATATCGTATGGTCACGTATTAACTCTGAAAAATACGAAAATTGAAATTCGACAATAATACAATATTTCGGATCCAATGGAACTGGTTTCGTCGAATTCCGAGACTGTGCCTCGGACGACTATTTTTATATTCAATTTAACCGATTAAATTTCAAAACTAAACAAATCGTTTTCAAACTCAATTCTGAAGCTTTTGTTATCTTCAGTAATATCAATACGAATTTTAGAAGCTTTTGAAATATTTTTCTTCAGCTTAAAATTTGAAGATTCAAATTTTTATTCCAACTATCAGCAGATTAAATTTTATAATTTGATCGCCAATTTCAAAGTTATATCGGGGATTCAAATTAAATCATCGTTCAAATATTTAAAATTAATTAAATATTTTCAATTTAATTTGTTCGAAATTCAGGGTCGTTACAAACTTCCCTCCTTAAAAGAATTTCGTCCCGAAATTACAAGTTAGGAAAAGTGGTCCTTAACTCGTCTATCATTTTTCACATCCAATAGTTTTATCAATTTTTCAAAACAAATCTTTCTACTAAAGATTCGTTATCATTCAACTAAATTTCTAAACCTTCTATAGTTTTCAAACATCATTGTTTACTTCAAATTCAAATTTTAAATTCAAATTCAAATTTTAACTTTCAAAATTTTCTCAAAATTTTCTAACACTCGAAATTTTTGAAAAATTTCGCCAGTGTCTCCTTTGCGCGGCTAATACGGCACGACTACAAAACGTCCATACGAACTCTCAGATTTCAAAAAGAAAAAGAAAAAGCCAAGCGGCTAGAGAAAAAAGTCATCAAATCTCATATAGAAATTTAAATACTTACCTTTTTGTCGAGCAATTCAATTTATCTTCAAAAATTAAAATTCCAATTTCCTTTCATAACACCTGTATATCCTACTAGCCATAATATCTAGTTACATATTCAAACCATTTTTACTTCACTATTGAAGTTACATATCTATTTTTCGTTCAATTTCACATTTCAATCATTTGAATTTAATTCACAATTTCAATTCTATTTGAGTTAAATTTATCTTCAATTCTGAATATTGAATTTTTATCGATTATCTTTCATTTACTAATTCATATCACTCTCCATTATTGAATCTTTTAATTCATCTTTCATTCATAATTATTCAATTCAATTCATTGCTTACAAATTCGAAATGAATTTTCAACATTCAATTTCACTTTCATTTATTCAAATTTATTCACTTATACTTTCTTTAATTTAACTCCATTCTTTAAGTTAAATTTATTCTATCAATATTCAAATTCTATGAGTTATCAACTTAATAATATTTCATAAATATCTTTATATAGTATTCCAGAGTCTTTTCAACCTTTTCAAAACCATTTTTGAAAACAATTCAAATCATCCTTTGAATTTCCAAAACAAAACCCAAATTTTCCAAACAACTTCCATTTAAAACAATTTGGCAACAATTCCTCTCCCGGAAACCCGAAAATGAACACCGGTGATGTCGCGATCATCATCAGAATTATTTTCCAGCGACCGAAAAGAGTTTAGAGCTTTCTTCTTTCAAAATACTTTTCAAAACCTTTGAAATTCATTTTCAAATCAAAAAGGAATTTAAACTTTCCAAATCTCAAAATTTTCAAATTCTTTTCAAAACATTTCCAAATACTTCTCTGGAATTCCGTTTCAAATTACAAATCACATTTATAATTTATATTCTTAAATTTCATTAGTGTGTGAATTTATTTCTTAACTTTGGAGTTACAATTTCAATTTCTTATTCAATTTCAAATTTAATGATAACATTTCAATATTGTCACTTTCCTAATAACCATGCAACCATATACTGTAATAATTTACAGAAAATCATTTCTTTTATATACAAAAATAGTTTTGGGTAAAATTATTTCATTTACCCAATTTTAAAACTATACTGTGTCGGTTTATCTTGTTTAGAGTTTAGAAACCCCTATCGATTACAGTTAGCTAGACTGCACCGACCAGAATCCATAAACAATCAACCGATAAGTCAACACAATACAAAACAATTTTCATATTCACTAACAAATATGCACTCGTATCTATTATTATACTCAAACTCATTCTAGAGTACTGCTGACTCTATCTCTAATGAGTAACACCCAACAGAGCAGGGTTGTCGCTTAACCATATGCTCTGATACCAAAATGTAACATCCCGAAATTTTCGACTTTCGAAAATTCGACATCGATACTCACTTTATCGACTGCCGAGCCATCGAATGCCGGAAACTCGAAAAGTTATGGTTTTAAATAGAAGAAAAAGGTAGAAGAAGAAGAAAAGAGAGAAAAAAGGAAGAAGAAGAGAGAATAAAGAGAAGAAGAAGAAAGAAGAACAGAACAACAGAAATAGAAAACAATATCAGAATCTTACACATCGCAGCGGAACAATATATAATAGATAACACTAGTCTTTTAAAACAAAGAACTATATCAGTTTATACATACATCAATCAGAGTCATATACAACAATGGACAGTTATATAACTTGTCCTCATACAGAATACACAGCGGAATAAATAAGGTCAGATACAAATACTACGTCTCGCCATCCAGCTTGCTTCCAAAGCTCCAGAATATCCAGAATATCCTGATAACATAACTCTAGACTGCCCGTGTGGAAATTGGTGGGCACCCAGAGTTTAGAAGGGAAACAATAAACTCCGAGTCAGTCATGGTGACTGGTGTGAGATCGTAAAACAGTTTATCTTTAAATTAAACAATAGAAAAATTTTAAAGTCAATTCGCAATGCTTTTGGAAAATGAAACTACCATAAGACCTCCCACCACACACACAATGCAAACGCAGACTTGGAGGAGATTTCTTCTTATGTTAGTCAAAGATGCTTACTACGCAAAATCAAATCATTTTGGATATTATTTTTAGTGCATAGTGGAAAACATTTCGAAAGTAGAATATAAATCTTAGCCAGCATAGGTACCATTATATTATGCCTGCTATAGCTGCCTCCTGAGGAGACAGGTTATACAATTGAAATCGTAAAGGCTCGTATTGTTTCTTTGGATTTCCAACAAATGGTCAGGCTAAGGAACTTCCTATGCCACGATGGGTACGTCCCTGGAATAGACGACCCGAGAACTTAACCGGATCTCTGCCAACACAAGGCCGGGTTACCTCTGCAAAAATAGGTAACTACTGACACGCGTATGCCATCCCCCGATCGTCACCGATCTTCCCGAGGATCCCCGATTCGCAACAAACCACATAATAATAATAATGCAGTAACCACAAAGGTTAAGTATCTGGGCTCCATACCATGATACCACCTCTATCCAGAAGGAATGACATACACTAAGGGGCGCTACTCCCTAGAACCTTGCCGCATCCTTCCTGTTTTGACCATTTTCGGGGTGTGAGGCTCGACGAAGTCTCGTCCACAAAGCTACGCTTTCTACAAAGCCATGCTTCGGGTCAAACAAATGATCAACCTATGATCACAGAGATATAAGATCAAATAAATGATCATATCGCAAATGATCAAACACTGATCATTTCACAGCAACACTCAGCATGCCACGTTACCAAATTGGGAGTATATCGCTGATAAATTTCAACTACATAACCTCTGAGCTCGTACGTCTCAGAGAAGGGTGTTAAGCTAAGAGAAATAAATTCTCCGCCACCAACAGAAATGTATTTGAAAGAAATCAGCTTTATATCTCAAATTGTAACGTCAGACACACAATCCATACAAGTCTGTTCCGGGATCGAACAGAACCGAAGGCACTTCTCACGAAGCCCTTGCATATCCGGATAATTTTCTAATCACGTCCGGACTTCCCGTCACTAAGGGTGATAAAACCTCTAAATCGGAGATCAGCCGATGTAGAGTAACTCGACGGTAATCCTTCCGTTTTAAAAAATATCCGGTCTTCAACACCGGTCTTCGAATGCAATTCATAACGACGTATCACATATTCGGAATGGGTTATACGACCCCATGGTCCTTTCCCGGCTAACCCGAATAGTGAGCGATTATTAAAAAATAAGTGTGGCATTCAAATTCATCCAATTCACAACAAATACCTATCTAAAGGTAATTATTGATAGTCGGTTATTTAACTATCAATAAAGATGCGCAACATCATCAGATTCCAAATAATTTTCCCAAATAATTTTATCTTCCAAAATATCTTTTACTAGATATAAAATTTCCACACTTAATCATTTGAAAACAATTTTCAAATCAATTCCCACATTTCATTTTATCTTTGAAGATAAAATCTCAAAACAGTTCATTTCATATTGGAAAAGCATTTCCATACTTATTTAAAAATAAGTAATTCACAAATCATTTATTTTCAACATTTGAAAATATTCAATATACTTAAATCAAATTTAAGTATAAATTCATTCTTTCAGGAAATCATTTACTATAACAACATTTATTTGAGTCAAAACGAATGTTACGTAAAACATCGTTACGACGACTCAAAATCACTAGTATAGGGATTCGAAATTTAGATAGATATATAAATCCCAATACTATATAAAACATTTCCTTTCGGAAATCATTTACTATAACAACCGTGTTATAGTCCACCATTTCCTTATTTCTCGAAAACGTCTATTTCAACAATAAATGTTGAAATCTATGATTTCGATATTTAACACATTTTAAAACATCTTTAAAATGTTTAACTTCATTTTTAATATCACTTCTTCAAAAATAAATCCATTTTACTTAACAATATATTCACTGTCCAAAATCGTGAATATACTTCACTAACCACATTTCAATCTTTTCTACACATTTATTTTAAGAATTTATCCACTATCCAAAATCGTGGATAAAATTCCCTTAATAACCTTCTATATTCAATTCATCAAATTTGATTGATTTTCGAATTTATGAAACAACGTTCATAAATTCCATTTCTATTTTGTAACAACTTCAATTTAATAAATCCCCTTTTTTTAACAATTCGATTCATAACTCAAATCTTATACCAACAATCCATATTATAAGTTAAATACTTATAATTCCTTTATTTTACAAAATCATTTCCATTTATAAGTTCATAATTTATAAATTCCATTTATTTATAAATTCTTAAAAATTCATTTTAACGCTTATAAAAACTCGTTTTATAATACCAACATTTTAAAGTTATAAATATCAATTTTTGTACCTCTTTTATATACATCGTTTTAATAATTCAAAATTTTCCATTTAAAACCATTTTATAAATTTCTTAACTATTTATTTCAAAAGAAATTACCTTTTGGTTATAATTCACAAATCTTAACTTTTATAACTTTAAAATCTTAAAGTTTATAAATCAATTCAAAAATTCCATAAAACGTATGTTTTCAAAATATCACTTTAAAAATCCTTTTAAAGTAAAGTCGTTATTTTTAAACTTCAAAACTTGAATCCGATGATGCAACAGCACCAATTAGTCAATCACAACAACAAACATCATATATCAATATGATAACAGAATAAACATCAATATCTGTAAATAAATAAATACTGGTGAGGAATCCAGTTGGATCCCTCCAACCTGTTTCCCTGCATCCACAGACGTTAGCACAATACCAATTCCACTTCGAGGTGGAATATCGCGGTATATGGGTTTTTATAAAATATCCGCTTACTAACGGCGCAATAGGGTCTCATCCGCTATACGAGGCGGGAAGTCATCAATCCAATATATACATATGCCAATATGTATATATTGCTATATATATATAGATATATCCTACTATATCTAATATCACATCCAATAGAAATCAATCAAAAACTGTAATATCAAATTCCATTTGAGTGAGAAAAATCTCACCTTAACTTTTATTTTGCGATCCATTTCCAATCCAATTTTGTCTTCACAGTATTAAACCTTGTATAGACAATAGATGATTTTATTACTATTCGAAATAAATCGGACAACCAATTTCCGTTTTTAAACAAATTTGTTCAACTAAAATTTCTTCTTGTATTCTGTTATTACTTTTCCTGACTGCATATATATATTTCACCTAATAAATTACGTTTCTAACAAATTTTCCTTCTGCAAATTTAAAGCAGTAATAAATTTTACTGTAAGATTTTTTTTTTCTGTACATATTTCACATAATTATTTAAATCAAAATTGAAAGTGATAAAATAAAATTGCAGAATGCTAACCACCTCGATGATAATCTCCTCCTCTGTTGATCACAAACTGCGACTCCTATCCACTTCGACACTGCCCTACAGCATTGCCGACCATCACGTTCGCCTGTTGCCGAGGTCGAGCCACCCAACCCTAGGCGCCTTCCCACGCTGTTGCGAATGCCAGTCACGCATCGCCGACCCTCCACGCACTCGCGAGCTCGAGTTCCTACATCGCCTGCCGATTTGCTTTCTTGTCTTCGAGCCTACGCCCACGTGCGCGCCCAAACCCCAACGCCGAAGAAGTTGCCACTGCGAAGCCCTAGATCCCCCGATCGAACGCGAGCTGGGTCGCGACTTCCCATTTTCGCCGCGATAGGCGACGCCTCCCCTCGCGAATTCATTCGCGTCCTCCTCTCTCTCTCTTTGATTTTTTTTCGAATAGCTGAAGGGAAGGAGAAAAGGGGCGAACGTGACTCGTTAGTTTGAATTTGATTTGGGAAAGAACAAGCGGCCATTATTAATTTCGAACGAGATGATTTCTTCTGCGTTTAGATTTGTACAGAAGGAGGCGAGATATTTTAAAATTTAAACGAGACATGCTCTACACGATCTCACATCGTGGTTCTAAGCGTGATTTAAGGCGTGAGGTAAGGGAAGAAGACGTGCTGATGTTTTGACTAGATTTCAAATTTTAACTTTAAATTTTTTTAAATTGAATTTCATTTTATTTCAACACGTTTGCATATCGTATGGTCACGTATTAACTCTGAAAAATACGAAAATTGAAATCCGACAATAATACAATATTTCGGATCCAATGGAACTGGTTTCGTCGAATTCCGAGACTGTGCCTCGGATGACTATTTTTATATTCAATTTAACCGATTAAATTTCAAAACTGAACAAATCGTTTTCAAACTCAATTCTGAAGCTTTTGTTATCTTCAGTAATATCAATACGAATTTTAGAAGCTTTTGAAATATTTTTCTTCAGCTTAAAATTTGAAGATTCAAATTTTTATTCCAACTATCAGCAGATTAAATTTTATAATTTGATCGCCAATTTCAAAGTTATATCGGGGATTCAAATTAAATCATCGTTCAAATATTTAAAATTAATTAAATATTTTCAATTTAATTTGTTCGAAATTCAGGGTCGTTACAGGTTCCGTTCGCATCCATCCGGAACTACACTCTTCGTATCCATCCAAAGGCGACCTCCTTCGTGTCGACCTTGTTCGTATCCATCAGATGTACATGGTTTCATATCGATCAATCATCTCCAACTTGTTCGTATCGGTCGATCAACATCCAATTCGTATCCATCCGTGACTGTCTACTTCGTATCCATCGGTAAGTAATGCAGGAGTCTATTTCATATCGATCTAGTTTCACATAGTTCGTATCGATCGGCCACAGGTCGATACGAAATCACCCATCGATACGAAAGTGACTACTTTGTGATCGATACGAAGAAGTCGTCCATCTATCGATATGAAATAACCACTAAGTGATCGATACGAACATGCGACAGTGGATCGATACGAACAAGTCCAAGCTGTATCGATATAAACGAGGCACATCCATAGGAAAGACTCGATCACTCGGCACGAAAGGTGGATCGATCCAAGAATTTAGCGCCACGACAACCTGCAGACACGTGCTCGGACCGATGCGAATAAGAGCGATACGAAGGGTATCGATACAAATGAGGCAACCTAAAGAAAACATAAGTTTGCATCGATCATAACTCACAATCTACAAGTCCAAATGCTACCAAATTTTCACAGAAGCTTGCGTACATCCTCGGCAACACTCACAATCGATCCCGACCCGATTGGATGAATTTTCGATTGATACGAATCTCGTTCGTATCGATCTCAGATCGTGTGCAAATCACGTGGGATCGATCGCGTGGGCCCGCTCACATCCCAAAAGAGGTCTCCCGAGATCTGAGCGAGATATTTGCAGCCTACACCTATAAATAGCAGTCCAAGAGCTTCAGAAAAGGGATCTTCTTTGGGTTCTTTACGCCGTTATTCTACCGAACTTCATTGTAACTCAATTATTATCAATTGTATTCTTGTAATCAGCGAGTGATAATCAATAAAATAGCAATTCTTTAAAGTGGACGTAGGCCGGAGGTAGCCGAACCACTATAAATCGTGTGTTTTTACTGCATCCTTTTATTTTTTGAGTGTTCTTCACATTTATTCTCTCTACATATTTGCTATCTATGTTCTATGATTGTAAACGAGTGCTTTCATCGACAATTGGGTGTTTGTGACCAATTTTGTCATTAACATTTTGGTGCTTTCACTGAGAAGGCAAGCACTCATGGATTCTAAAGCTTGGAGTTTGAATTTGGGAAGCTAGAGGATCAGATCTAAAGGGAACCATGACAAAGTAATCAACAAGGAGACAAAGAGCTGAAAGGAGTCAGCATGATGGGAGTCAGGAGGCTTCCTTAGAAGCAAATCAGGCTTCAGTTTTCATCGCCAGAGACGAGATGGAGATGACGATGGGAGCTATGCATGAAGAGCTTCTAAAAAGGCAAGAAGAGATGATGCAGAATTTGCTTTGACAAGCTGGACAAACCAAAGTGCTGAATCAAGTTAACGCAACTGCAAGGAATGTTGGAGATATGGATCTAGAGCACAGAGCAACCTGAATTCAGAATAGAGCAGGACCGTTAGGAGCAGCACCAGATCTGGGGGGCACCCACCAGGAACATGTTGATCCAACCTCAGGCAGGATACTAGGTGGAGCTGTTCAACACGACATTGATAGAGGAACGGATGCTCGTTCTGGACGGCAGATTCTAGAATTCCCTCGTGAACTCGGGGGGGGGGGGGGCAGCTTGGAGGCAACAGACAAGGACTACAACTTGACGACGATGACAGATTAGCGGAGGTGGTCAAACGAGCCATGAGAGGCGGATTAGTGAATAGAGATCTGGAAGATGTGAACATGAGCCCCTTCGCTCCCACAATTAGGCAGGCCAGGAACCCACCTGAATTCAAGCTACCAACGCTGGAGACGTACGATGGGAGGACGGATCCTGCGGTTTATCTGACAATGTATATGAGACACATGGAAGTACTGGGGGCACCAGAGGAGGTCATGGCCCGATGCTTCCCATTGTATTTGACAGACATAACAACACTATGGTTTAGAAAATTGGAGAGCGGTTCCATTAGAATGTGGACCGAGTTGACCGAGAAGCTTATGAGGCAGTTCAGAGTTCACATTTCGAGGCCCAAGAATGTAATGAGTCTGGCGACGCTAAAACAGAAAACTGGGGAATCTTGAGGAATTGTCTAACACAATTTAATGTAGCAGCAGCATCGGTAGATCGTCCAGATCCATCCATGGTCTTAATGGCAACCGTAGCTGGCATAGCTGATGGAACGGAGTTCAAAAATTCACTGACAAGGGATCCACCTATGGATCTAGGAGAATTTTATCATGAGGCCGATGGATTCCTACGATTAGAGGATGCAAATGTTGAACGAGAGGAAGGAGAGGGAGTATAAGTTTATGAAATCAAAGGCGGATATCCTCCCGAAAAAGATTCAGGTAAGGATGAAAGAAAACGAAAAGCTGAGGATAACGGTGATGAACTAAAACGATCGCGAAAGGAACCGAGATTCACCTCTTATACAGAGTTGAATGAAACTTTGGAACGGATCTACCAGGACACCGGGGGCAGGTTCCTTATCGAAAGCCAATGAGGAGGGATCCGACCAACAGTGAAAGAAGATCAGACAATTATTGCTTATTCCACGAACTAAATGGTCATAGCACAAATGATTGCTGACACTTGAGGGATGAGATAGAAGGACATACCGGAATGGCTTGCTATCGCAATATGTAAGGAGGCGAGCCACAACGGTGGAGCAAGAATGACCACCACCTGAACCAACTGGGAACAGCTCAGGATCGAAGCATCAACTTGTCATCAACTGATTGAAATAAGGACGAATAAGTGGCAAACTCCACACCAACACGATTAGGTCATTTACACATGTACGGGATCGCGAACGATCCTCAGGCATGCTCTGATATGACTATCAATCGCATCAGTGTAGGTGTTTGCACTTTGACGTCTCTGTTTTGCCTTTGTTTTCTATTTTTCATGTTTGGACTTGATTTTGTTGGACATTTCTGTGAAAGACTCATTTGAATGTAAATTTGGTTTTAATAATTCTATAACGGCCAAGTCACTTACACATGTACATGATCGCGAACAGTCCTCAGACATGCTCTGAGATTGCGATAAACCACCACCACAAACAATTCAGAAACTCACTCGAACGTGAAATCTGACGTTAATGATACTAAGTCCCCTTTGGGCACACACAATTCACCTCGAACGGCATTTGACCGCGAACGGTCAAAATTCGCCTCGAACAGCATCCGACCGCGAACGGTCACAATTTGCCTCGAACGGAATCCGACCGCGAACGGTCACAATTCGCCTCAAACGACATCCGACCGCGAACGGTCACAATTCGCCTCTAACGGCATCCGATCGCGAACGGTCAAAATTCGCCTCGAACGGCATCTGACCGCGAACGGTCACAATTCGAACGGCATCCGACCGCGAACGGTCATAATTCGAACGACATTCGACCGCGAACGGTCACAATTCGCCTCGAACAGCGTCCGACCACGAACGGTCACAATTCGCCTCGAACGGCGTCCGACCGCGAACGGTCACAATTCGCCTCGAACGTCGTTCGACCGCGAATGGTCACAATTCGCCTCGAACGGCGTCCGACCGCGAACGGTCACAATTCGCCTCGAACGGCATCCGACCGCGAACGGTCAAAATTCGCCTTGAACGGCACCTGACCACGAACGATTACATACCACCACGAACGGCATACGATCTCGAACGATCACCATTCGCAGCCTGGCAGGATTATCAATCTCTTTGCATGTCGTTAACAGGATATGAACATCCAGCTTATGGCATTACAAAACACACCTTCCTATTGCAAGTCATGTTTTGGGGGGCAAGTATTATCCCACCTTTTAGCAAGGCCATGACACCAAGAAATTGACTGGAAATCAAAGACAATTCGTTCCAAAGGTCTTATACGTAGGCTCACTATGGATATCGATGAATTTTGTCCGAGTCCGGATCGAGCTACAATTGACAAGACATGACAAGCAAAGCCGTGGAAGCCAAAGTTTCAAATTTCAAGTCAATCCGAGTTTGTATGCTCAAGATATGATCGATGCAAACTTAGAAATCAATTCATTCGTATCCATCATTTCACCCTCTTCGCATCGGTTCCGTTCGCATCCATCCTGAACTACACTCTTCGTATCCATCCAAAGGCGGTATATCGACCTTGTTCGTATCCATCAGATGTACATGGTTTTGTATCGATCAATCATCTCCAACTTGTTCGTATCAGTCGATCAACATTCAATTTGTATCCATCCGTGACTGTCTACTTCGTATCCATCGGTAAGTAATGTAGGAGAATATTTCGTATCGATCTAGTTTCACATAGTTCGAATCGATCGGCCATAGGTCGATACGAAATCACCCATCGATACGAAAGTGACTACTTTGTGATCGATATGAAGAAGTCGTCCATCTATCGATACGAAATAACCACTAAGTGATCGATACGAACAGGCGGCAGTGGATCGATACGAACAAGGCCAAGCTGTATCGTTACAAACGAGGCGCATCCATAGGAAAGACTCGATCACTCGGCATGAAAAGTGGATCGATCCAAGAATTTCGCACCACGACAACCTGTAGACACGTGCTCGGATCGATGCGAATAAGAGCGATACGAAGAGTATCGATAAAAACGAGGCAGCCTAAAGAAAACATAAGTTTGCATCGATCATAACTCACAATCTACAAGTCCAAATGCTACCAAATTTTCATAGAAACTTGCATACATCCTCAGCAACACTCACAAACACCCAATTGTCGATGAAAGCACCCGTTTACAATCACAGATCACAGATAGCAAATATGTAGAGAGAATAAATGTGAAGAACACTCAAAAAATAAAAGGAATCCAGTAAAAACACACGATTTATAGTGGTTTGGCTATCTCCGGCAGTGTTATCCCGCCTTTTGGCAAGGCCGTGACACCAAGAAATTGATTGGAAATCAAAGACAATTCGTCCCGAAGATCGGTTATACGCAGTCTCACTATGGATATCGATGAATTTTGTTCGAGTCCGGATCAAGCTACAATTGACAAGACATGACAAGCAAAGCCGTGGAAGCCAACATTTCAAATTTCAAGTCAATCCGAGTTCGTATGCTCAAGATATGATCGATGCAAATTTAGAAATCAATTCATTCGTATCCATCGTTTCACCCTCTTCGCATCGGTTCCGTTCGCATCCATCCGGAACTACACTCTTCGTATCCATCCAAAGGCGACCTCCTTCGTGTCGACCTTGTTCGTATCCATCAGACGTACATGGTTTCATATCGATCAATCATCTCCAACTTGTTCGAATCGGTCGATCAACATCGAATTTGTATCCATCCGTGACTGTCTACTTCGTATCCATCGGTAAGTAATGCAGGATTCTATTTCGTATCGATCTAGTTTCATATAGTTCGTATCGATCGGCCACAGGTCGATACAAAATCACCCATCGATACGAAAGTGACTATTTTGTGAGCGATACGAAGAAGTCGTCCATCTATCGATACAAAATAACCACTAAGTGATCGATACGAACATGCGGCAGTGGATCGATACGAACAAGGCCAAGCTGTATCGATACAAACGAGGCGCATCCATAGGAAAGACTCGATCACTCGGCACGAAAAGTGGATCGATCCAAGAATTTAGCGCCACGACAACCTGCAGACACGTGCTCGGACCGATGCGAATAAGAGCGATACGAAGGATATCGATACAAACGAGGCAGCCTAAAGAAAACATAAGTTTGCATCGATCATAACTCACAATCTACAAGTCCAAATGCTACCAAAGTTACACAGAAGCTTGCGTACATCCTCGGCAACACTCATAATAGATCCCGACCCGATTGGATGAATTTTTGATCGATACGAATCTCGTCCGTATCGATCCCAGATAGCGTGCAAATCATGTGGGATCGATCACGTGGACCCGCTCATGTGCCAGAAGAGGTCTCCCAAGATCTGAGCGAGATATTTGGTGCCTACACCTATAAATAGCGGTCCAAGAGCTTCAGAAAAAGGATCTTCTTCGTGTTCTTTACGCCGTTATTCTTCCGAACTCCACTGTAACTCAATTATTATCAATTGTATTCTTGTAATCAGCGAGTGATAATCAATAAAATAACAACTCTTCAAGGTGGACGTAGGCCGGAGATAGCCGAACCACTATAAATCGTGTGTTTTTACTGCATTCCTTTTATTTTTTGAGTGTTCTTCACATTTCTTCTCTCTACATATTTGCTATCTGTGATCTGTGATTGTAAACAGGTGCTTTCATCGACAATTGGGTGTTTGTGACCAATTTTGTCATTAACAATTATAATATCATTTGCATTTGTATAATTATAAATTGGTTTATTATATTCCTAATGAGCTTCCCACTAGATTTTTATATTTCTCAAAAACCTAAGAGAAATATAGAAACCTTTTGATTTCTCTAAAGGCATTACGACTCACTTATCTTAGTGCATCCAACCTTAGGTTTGCTCACCAAGTCGTAGCCTTATAAATGGTAGGTAACACTTATCGGTTATATCCTATATAATTCCTAAGCATATAGTCTTTTCCATAATCTTAATTATGACCTTAATTTGCTCAAAGCCATAGGAGATTATTTACTTGGATTTATCATTTTGTGATAGCCTAAGGATAAATTTCTTACACCTTGAGTTTACTCAACAAATGTAAGTAATGCCTTTACATGCCTAGAGACGTATTAAATAGTACCATACATAACTGCGAGTTTGCTCTACAACAACCGTATTCAAGTAATGTACCTAACATGTAAATGACAGAGCGAAACATTATTTAAGGTTCACAATCACTATTAATTAGGAGTGATATCGATTCAAGAGATAGTATATTCTTAAAGAATACCCCAAATGATGCAAGTGTCCAGCACATCAGATATCATTATATACGTACACTACGTTTGTATTTATCTTAGAAATATTTATTGGGTTTGTTTTCCAACCACGTATACATATTACTTGTGTGTATATGTACGCATATATAAGACTAATTTATTTACAACTTTATAATTTTAATTAATCTTTGTACTACATAGATAAGTTTATATGTATTTTTCTTAATTAATTAAATAATCTGATTGATCAATTAATTTAAAATTTTACAAATCTTCAATGTTAATTTAAAACAATTTTGAATTACCATGTAATTAATTTAAAATTTTACAATTCTATGTATTTATGTATGTATATATCTATATATGTATCTGGCCGATTAAAAAAATTTAAATTATTAATTTTAGTTGCGTTAAACCTTTTAATTATTTTAAAATTCAAAATTTATAATTTTATTCTCTCAAAACTATTTTTTCTCAAAAAATCATATATATGTATATATATGTATTTTAAACATGTGTAATATTATAACACTTATAATATATATACATGTGTATATTATTAAACACTTTTAGTTTATTTATATTTCATGTATTTAAAAATTAACTTAAAACAACTGTTAAAATTATATGCTTTAACTGTACATATGGATAAATTATAACCTTTATAATTTTACACACACGTACACACATATATAATTGTAAAAATTATATAATTTTAAATATTTTAAATTTATTTATTTTTATAAGCTTTGTAAAAAAATTAATATAAATATAAATTTAAATATTTAAATTATATTTTGTAATAATTCAAATATGATATTTGAATTAGCCCAAAGTTCCCAAAATACTTTTAGGCCTTACACTTGGGCCAACAATGGGAACTAACCACCTAGTGAGTCAGGAAAAGGTAGGGAAGGGAGAGTGCTAGTTATACCAACCCCAAGCCTAGACACTCTTTTCTAATATACACTAGATAGAAAATCCAAGAAGTTAGCCTAAACGGTGACCAATTATTTATATAAACCTTACTGGGGCCCAATACCATTGTTGGTTTAAGTCCGTTTGACAGCAGGTAAGTTGGATAAATTTCAAACAAAAAACCCCTTATTGGAATAATTTATTTTTCAATAAATCAAATTTAATGACATTTATTATAGTTTTGTTTCATTATTTGGTTTTATAACATATAAAATTCAATGACATTTATTATTGTTTTATTTCAATATTTGGTTTTGTAACATATAATTTGCGTACATCAATCAAATGGATATTGCATATAATAAAACATAGCAAATAAAATTATTCTACACATATTTATAGGTTACACACACACACATATGGTTCTTGGGATCTATAACCAATGTATACATACATATATAATATAATAATACATATGTATATGAGGTCCTTTATATCTAAGTAGTTATATCAATATCGGGTACGTGACAAGCACCATTGTCCAAGTGGTTAAGTGATTCGGCTCTGGTGCGAGAGGTCATAAGTTCAAAACTTGCGTAGCATGATTCGAACGTTTATTGACACGTGATATGTTGTCCTAGTGACATGTTGTATATAAAGTACCATTTCAAAAAAAAATCGAGTATGTATCGGTCAAGTACCGATATGAGATATTTTAAATATCATGATAATATCGATGATATATCGGATATGCGTGGAACATGTAATAAACCATATTATACTCTTTTATAATGTTATAATAAGGTTATATCTTTGAATATTTGAATCAATATTGCTAAATTACTATTAAAGAGTGATTGCATATAGTTTACATATTACAATATGTTTACCAAGATATTCTATTAAATACAAGTTATATAATAAGCTTATAAAAATCAAGAAATCCGTATAATGTGCATTTTTAATATTTTATTTATTATTTTACTACATTTTTTAAGTCATCTAATCATCTATATTCATTTGCAATTTTTTTTCATATTTATAGTCTCTTCATTTTCATTTTCACTTAATTTATCAAATAAGTAATGTTGATTTGACATCCATTATAACTTCTAGCCTATTCTTTATCCATTTTTCAAATATATAACTTTGCTACTCTTTAATGTTTTAGTTCTTAGCGCATGATAATAACTAATAAAATCAATTTTCATAACCAAACTTACTAATTAGAAACGGTGAACAAAATATTAGTAAAAAGAGAAGTGTCTCTTAAACGATGCAGTTTTTGTGGTAAAGTCTTCACACGAAATAAAATAAATAACATAATGGAATAAAAAAAGTTTTCTTTGTTAAAAGATGAACGAAATAGAATAAAAAATTAGTGCATTTGGGAATTCTACATATTGTCATTCACTATACACTAAAAAAAAATATTACGAATGTGAAGAAATTTATTTGTTAATTTATTTTCTCCAAGACATACAATAATGAACAAAATTCTTAAAAAATATCGGCGATTTCACACTAAGTATCAGAGTGATATATCGGAAAATATTGGACGATATATCGGTGATGATATTTTAAGCGATATTTTGAAAAGAATATCGGTTAAGGAGCGATATGAGATATGTCGCCAATATATCAACAATATTATGTGATATTAACTACATAGCTCATATACATATTGGTGCCATTGTAACGACCCGATATTTTCAACCATTCGCATTCGCACATGTTGGACTTGAATTGCTCAAAATACCGAATTGTTAATTTATATTTGGCAAAACTCATCATTTACAGTAAATAAATAATCACAGATCACATACACAGAGTAATATAATGCAGCGGAAACAAAGAAATAGTAGTTCATGAAGCTACTATAATAATACATCAGAGTTAAGTAAGATACAATAGGAATACCAAGATACAACAGGAGTAACAGTATGATAATTAGATACAACTCATAATACAACTGGAATCAACTGGATAACAAAATGAATAGATATCTGGTTCTTCAAAGCAAAACTCCAGCTCCAAAGGTGAGTCTCGAATGCTGTGTCACTCAGTCTGACCCGAGCGTAAAGCAAAACACAAAACACTCGAGTCAGGACATACATACTTATAAATGTAAACCAACTCAAGTGAACTTTAATAAAGGTACAACTTGGGATCGCCCATTCTTTAAGGATCCGTTAAACTATCTACTATGCAGTAATATTCGCTATTATAATAATGTCTAATATAAAATTAACATACTTTTAAATAGCATTAAGGAGTGACCCAATATTCCCCTTAACACGTAATAGTCCCAGTAGTCTATCCAGTATTAGCATACTCCCAAAATGGGGGCTATCCTCGATACTCCACAAGCTACGGGAGAAATTCAAACTCGTAGGAAAGCTCCCTATGGTAGGTGACACGACACAACTAGGCAATGCCAGGGTAGATATACCAGTTACGCATCCGGACTGGTGGTGACGCATAGCAGCCACTACCGCCCACCTCGAACATCACTCCCAAATCAAGGGGTGCACCCAATCAATCACAAAGTAATAGAATGGTATCGAAGAAGTGTGTCCGATCAGATGTGCTACCTCATTGGTCCGTCAATCGCTCATGTTTTAGCCACCTTATGCCAACTCACGGGAGTTGGGTCCATGTATATACCTTAGGATCGTTGCCACCATCCTACTTAATTCTGGAAACTCAACCGCGTACACAATTGTCAAAGTGGTTTTCGGTATCGACGGAGAGTATGTCCATATCCGATCCCGGTCTCTTTAACAACCAATCGTTATTATAACCCGTGGTTATAATTTTAAAATAATATTTTATACTTCAAAATAGAATATCATTTCAAATCCAAATCTTTATCAAATAAAGATTAAATCAATTCCAAACCATTTCAATATATTAAAATATCATATCATTTCAAAACTTCATTTCAAATCATTTCAAAACTTCATTTCAAATATTTTAATATATCAAAATATCACATCCTTTCAAAAACTTCATTTCAAATCATTTAATATATAAAATATCATATCTTTTCAAAACTTCATTATCAAATCATCGTTTGAGTTCAAATCCAAATATTCAACTTTAAATACCCTTTAAATTCAAAGATATCATTCATTTATTATCATTTCAAGTCACCTTTTAAATAGTTTATATTTCAATCAAAATAATTCATCTAAACCATTTAAAAGTGTAATTATTATACTTTCAAATCAAGTATTCAATTTCCAAAGTTTTAAACTATTCTGAGTTCATTTACTAAGTTAAAAACCATAAACATTGAAAATTTCAGCCTTTCACAGCATTCAGAAAAAGCTGTTATAAGTTATTCTTGAAAACATTTTAATTCAGCAAAGACAACATTTAATAAATGCTGTTAAATCTCAGTTTTAGTTGAAATTTAGTTTAAAACAGCAAAGATAGCATTTCCAGAAATGCTATAATAGCTCAGGTTTCAAATTAAAGGGTTTGATTAAATTCAGCAAAGACAGCAGACCACTACAGCAATTACAGAACTGCTGTAATAGACTTGAGTCAAGTTTTAGTCTATTTAGTTCAACTACAGCAACTAGATCATTCCAGAAATGCTGTAATAGCTCTTTTATTCAATTTTAGTTCAAGTCAGAAATCATAGAATTTCTGAATGATATTAAAAATAATTTCCAGATTTTAGTGTATTTCCAGCAAATAATAAAATTCATTTTAAACCTTTTTTACATTATAAAAATCATGTTTTTAACATTCAAAAATGTTCATTAAAATACCTTTTTACATATGATTTTATAAAGTAAACTTTACAATAAAATCCAATTTTTCAATAGTTTTACATAACACTTCAAATATACAATTTTCCCATTTTTACCTTTTACAATTTATTAACACTTACATTTTCAAATTACCATTTCACACATTAAACTAAATTTCCAATTTATTTAATTAATTTAAACCTTTAATTAGAACCAAATTTCCCGTTTCCAAGTCAAGTTATATCTCAAAATTTCACATTTAAGCATTCATTCATTTAACCATTTTAGTTCATAGAAAATCAATAATACTTTATTAAATCATTTAAATTCAAATTTAAAACAATTTATCATATTTGCCATTTTCCAAATAAAATTAAATTTCCATTTTATTCATAACTTAAATTCATTTTAAACCAAAATCCAAATTTCCAAACTTAAGTTATATTTCCAATTTCAATTTAACTAGTCATTTATTCAACATTTTTAACTTATAGAAAAATCATATTTTCTTTATTTAAACAATTTAAAATCCAATTTAAATCAAATTATCATAAATTTACACTTTAAACATATTTAAAATATTCAAAATACTTTATAAAATAACCACAGGCCTGTATATAGTTTTCTAACCTAGGTTAAGTGATACGGATATATATCATTTCAATCCGTAGTTTAAAAAGCAAAAATCCGAGTTCTATCATTTCAAACCCGCAATCCCAAGTTAAAATAAATAAATAAAAACCGTTCAGGCATATCATTTTAGCCCATAACAATTTTTTCCTATTCTAAAGTCCGTTCGAGTATGTATCATTTTAACCCATAGTGATTTCTATACTAACAGGGTACTTGCAATGTGATAAACAGATATAAAATGAACAATATACAATATATAATAGTAATAGATGATATGACAGGTAATTAAATAGGTTTAACATCATATAATATATAACATAAGCAGGTATAACATAATATAATAATTCTACACTTTCACTTGCTATCAATTCACAGTGGTATAAGTACAAATGTCAAGCGTGATTACTCACCTTTTCAAGCTGGAGTTTACGAATCAAGATATACAGAAAAATTCCGGAAAGGATGATACAGCTCTAGATTCAAGTGGAGAGAGTGCCAAGGTATAAATATTATATTCAACAACAAAACAAAGCCAAAATAAAATATAGATTAATACAAAGATTAATTGAAACAAGATTGGAAATAAAGTAGACAAGAACATCACCAAGCTTCCGGACAGGTTTTGCTTGACCACAACTCAATGTATGCTCGACCATACATGCTTAGGCTCGGCTTTGGCATGTTTTTAGGTGGGAAATGGATCACGGTTGGATCATATAGGCACGGCTAAGCTAAGAATATGAAGAGGAAGGAGTTTGCAAGCCTAGAATGCAAAGGGACAAGGCAAAATGGAGTTTTTGGTTCAACCCTTAGGCTCGCCATAGGGTCTATGGGTCAGGTCAGTTCTGGACAGAGGGGAGGGTGATGTTCAGAGGTGGTAAACAAGCTGGTGGTGGTGGCTAAGGGGGTGGCCATGGTCAACAATGAAGGTGGTGATGAACCAGAGCTCGGCTATGCACTTTAGTGGGGTTTTGGACATTGTTTTGTGGAATTTTGTTCAAGGAATGGTCATGGCACTTTCAGGTCAGAGGAGAAGGTTTATTGGTCATGGATTAGGTGGGGAAGGAAGTGGTGGTGGTGGTCGGAGGAGATGGTGGTGGATAAGGCCGAGCAAGACATGAAGAATCAAGGCAAAAATCAAGTAAAAGAATGGGAAAATGAAGAAGAAAAGTAAAAATGGAAGCCATTGCTTACCATAATTTTTTAGAAATGAAGAATAGCCGTGATTTGAATGAAGTGGGAAGCAATTTCACGTGAATAACATTAGGAAATGTACGGCCAAGAAGAAAATGAGAAGTCAAGACAATGAAGAGGCAGGAAAAGGAAGAGTCACAAGCAAATGAAAAGACTTTGTCTCTTTGAATTTCCATTTTATATTTATACAAAATAAACAAAATAAAACTCAGTAAAAAAAATAAAAACAAACTAAAATAAAGTGG
Organism: Allium fistulosum; assembly: GCA_030737815.1. Lineage (NCBI taxonomy): Eukaryota > Viridiplantae > Streptophyta > Magnoliopsida > Asparagales > Amaryllidaceae > Allium > Allium fistulosum. The sequence goes on along the minus strand of CM060908.1, from coordinate 608,437,234 downwards.
AAAAGAAAATAAATAATTTGTTTTAGGAAATTAGAAAAATAAATAAAGAAAATAGCTTATTATATTGAGACTAGCTTTAAAAATTGCAAACAAAATAAACTTAACTTTGGAAAAATTATAACAACACATTTAAACAAATAAAAAGTCAAATAAATAAAATAAACGCTGAACAAAGTAAAGTGGAAATGAAAATAAAATAAGATTTTAAGAAAATAGAGAAATAAATAAAGAATTTCTTTAATTAATTGAAACTGGAAATTAAAATTTATAAACAGAATACAACTGACATTTGAAAATTTCAATAACACTTTTAAAAATGTTTTAAAACCAAAATATATACATAACAAGTTAATTTACCCATATAAACATAAATTAGAACATTACATGACCAAATAAAATATTTTTTATATAATTTTAAATAAACAATTTTGTTAAATACAACAAATTACACACAATAGTTAAAAAGGCATAACTTTCACATTATAAATCAGATTTCAACGAAACGAAAAGCAGTATTCTTGAAATTTTATTTACTTTCATAATAAAAGATAAAATTAAAAATTTCAAAACTTTAAAAATTTAAATTTTAAAAGTCAAAGTTTGACCATATTGACCATAGTTCACGTTTCTAGAAAATACTCTATTTATTCTTATTTGGAATTGTAATTCACATCAGAATCAAAATTATATTTAAAATAACAAAATTTTCCATTTTAATAAATAAAATAAAGTTTTTAAATCAGGAAATTCAATTTAAAAAAATTACAAAATACAGGTTTGTTACACCATTTATATAAATACAGTATGTACATATGTTTAAGTATATTAATACATGTATGCATACATATTAATATCACATGTGTATATATGTATGTCATTATTAAATTTAGCCATTTAAGGTTTAATATAATTTATAATGTACGAATCTAACACGCGCACACACACACTCTCTCTCTCTAAGTGAATGCTTATTAATTAAGTAAATAAGTATATATAGTAACAATATCAAAAAGTACATACATATATCTTAATAGGATGAGAATATTTTTACATATATAGCATCATAAAATTTGGATTTTAAAAGAGCAAAGCATATGTATTGTATAAATATATTTCATTAATTTTTTTATACATTAAATGCTGCTATCATAAATGTAATAATTTAAATAATATTATGTTTAATATGCAATTTGAATATATATAAATAATCTATGCCTAAAATTAGAAGCACGGATTACATTTACTTTCCCTTAACTGTGATTTTTCAAACAATTCAGACATTTATATGCCAATAAACATGAAAATCATATATCAACATTAAATCCATAAAATATGATTTGTTAAAGTAAATTCACAAAATTCATTACAAGTGAACTGATGACCAAAGCTAAACATGATATTGTGTTGGGGATATTGTAATAGATTAGAACATGAATTTATCTTTTCGATATGTCTACTTGTCACACCTTGACATGGTTGTCCCCTACAAAAATTCCGAATTTCACTAATTTGAGTTTGCAATACCTGAGGTTCTTAACGAAGGAGGAGGCTTGTAGTTTAGGGTTTGGTAGAATTATAGTGGCTAAGTTTAGAGTTTTCGGTCAAAATGAAAAAGAGAGTAGAGGCCAATATTTATAGAGAAGGAATGAGAAGAGGCAAATTTTCAACAAAATATTTCTTTCCCTTTTCAACTTCTCACCAAATACGTTTTTCGCCGATACCATATCACTATATGGGTAGCTCTACATATTCCTTCAAAATTTCGATCTACCTTGTCAGAATCCATATTTAGAGGTTAATTAATATTAAAACTCATTTAATTCTAGTATGCATTCTAACTTAAATAAATGTACATATGAAAATGTATATACATATTAAAATAATTACGCGAGGGCACCCATAATTGTAACGACCGGGGCTTTTCGACTCTCGAAAATCGACACTAATACTTTCACCGTATTACATGCTGAGAAATCAAATGCCGGGAAACCCGATTGTTAGGGAAAAATAAAGAAGGAAGGAGATAAGAAGGAAAACTAAACAACACAGAATCTCATAGCGGAACGAATAATCTATAATATACAACAAATCTTTACGCAAAAGCAAAACTATAATATATGTATATACAAACATCAATCAGAGTATACTAACCTATTTCAGCCTGGACAGTTAAAACAACCTGTCCTTGCAATTGCTGATAAATACAACAATGAATACAGCGGAAAAATAACCATCTACGAGAATATGTCTCTGGGCTTCCAACTTGTCATCTGAAGCTCCAAAGCATCTAAACCAATCCGTAATATGCTCAGTCTAACCCGAGCATTATAATAAAATAACACCCGAGTCAGTCTAGAAAGCCAACGTGAGAAAACACACCCAATAAGATTTTAAGTTATATAAAAATCTTTGAAATCAAAGGTATCACGTAAGACCCACCGAACATAAACACGGACGGGTTTTTACCTTACGATAACCAAAACATTTTCTATAGAAAATCCATTTATATTATAATAATGTCTAGGGTCAAAGTAAAATATGAATATAGCTGAAATGCTTGCATCTCACGTTTCAGCATAGTTGGGCACAACTAAGTCCGTACGGTGCTTATTGGGGAATGGATTCCATACAACGACTGGGCAACTGGAGTACCGCAGGTCACGATGCATCTCTAGATAAAATAATACTGAGGACCTCGCCTGGATCCCCTGCCAACACAAGACCAGCCTACCCCTTACTAGATAGTACCGAATATGATCACCCTTCCGTTAATGGGCACCGAAGCATACACATGATGGATAATAGCGACTCTAGATAAGAATGATCATACCCTACTTGGGAGCGACCCACTTAGCCCTGTTGCATTGCCCCATTTATAGACATTCTCGGTTGATGAGGCCTGAGGCTACGATTACCTTTCAAGAACATTTACACTTAGAATGCTCATTGCCCTCTAATGACAATGTGCTGATAGCATTCATCCATACAAGTCCGTTCTGGGTCTGAACGAAACTGAAAGCACTATTCCTACTACATCCATTTTGGAATCACCCTCAATATTAGTAGCGATTAGCCCTTGCACTTCACATCTCTATCTTCGATTCCATACTCTTCACGATGTCTTCACTTCGAAACGCATTCATTGGATCGAAGTGGTTTTCGGATAACATATCCGATCCCGGTCTCTTCAAAACAACGTTCGATAATTTTCGGTAAACTCAACCCCGGTTCTTCAGGAAATTAACAGTCAAAGATAAGATCGGAGATCGCCTCCTAACCGTTAGCAGACGGATTTCCTTATAAATGTCCTAGGAGAATGAAACGAGATTTATACGCACGGTACATCATCATCGGAGATGACCATGCCATATAACTCACGTGTTTCTCCTAGATATTTCCAAAGTTTTGTTTTGGGTCCAATTTCGATAGTCGGTTATTTAACTATCGAATAACAAACATTCAATCAGGGATTTATTTCATAGGAAAAACCAAAATTGCTTCAGTATATAAGCAATTACTAGCCTCCTTTAATAAATCTTTCATAAATAAAACCATTTATAAATTACTTGTATAAGAATACTTTTACAAAGAAATATCCACAATCCCCATATTTTCAGTACTTAGAAAATATTCATGTACTTATCTCAATGGTAAGTATATCCATAGAATTGAGAAAGATTATCTTTTTATTCGATTCAAAAACAATTATAAACTTCCTTAAAATTATTTAAACATTTTAATCACTACACCAAAAGCTGAATTTTACAACAAGCCTTCCGCCTAATTAGCAACGGTTATTTCCCGTTGTTAAAATACAACGGGTTTTAACCGTTGTTATGTATTTAGCAACTTGGAGGGAAATTTCACCTTTGGCGCCATACGTTTTGCCCGTTTCTTTTCTTTTAGCGACGGGATTTAACCGTCGTTTATATTGTGCGAATTTCTGGCGGTATAATTTAGTACCTTTGCGCCATAATGTTTACAACAAACCACGAAACATTTCTCGTCCCAAATTATTTCCCCATTCGACCTAAATTAAACCTAATCGATTTCGCCCCAAAATATCTCCACCACCTCCGCCTCTTCCGAAAGAGCCAGAGCTAAGACCACTTCGAGGAGCAGGTTGCTGCCGAGCGTGCCAATCAAGGAAGGAGCGTGCCAATCAATCGCGGCGTGCCAATCAAGGAAGGAGCGTGCCACCAATCGCGGTGAGTAAGTCGTTTCGCTTACTGAAATTGTGAAATTGCAGTGGGACTGATTAGGGCTTGATTATTAGGACGAGTTGAATGGCTAGGTCAAAATTTAGGTTACTTAAATTGTTAGGATTGAATGATTTTATTAGCAGTTTTAATTTGCTTACAGAATTTGTATGCATGAATTATTTAATTATCATTAATTAGTACCCAAATTTGATTTTCTGCTTTTTTATTTATTAAGTTTGCTACTCAAATCAATTACTAAATTATGTGTATTTTATATTTTGATGATGCATTAAACGTCTACACATATTCAGATGTACTTAATATCATTCTAAACTTTTGCACTTAAATTGATTTCAGCTTCTAAAGTTATCAAAGTGAATTCTATTAGTTAATTTGGTACATCTGAATACGTATTGGTATCAGGTATTAGTTAATTAGGTACATCTAACTGGATTGATCACGTACATTGAATACGTATTGGTACCAATTGTAAACTGCTTCTAAATTATTAATTATGCAATTTGGTGATAAATTTTCGTATCTGAATACGTCTCATTTGGTGATTAATTGCCACTGTCAATCCAAAGGATTACAAGTATTCAGATGTACAAAAAAAAAAGAAATTCATAATCGCCATAATTAATTTGTAAGTACAAATTAGTAACCCAGAATCTGTTTTCAGAATCATGATGTAAAAGCAAACCTAACATGAACTTAATCCCATACATGATACATTCAAGAATTCACCAAGTCAAAGATTTTAATATGACAAAATCTGTTTTCATCATTAGTTTCTCCACCCTCAGTTTCTGTTCTTCCCGTGGTTCTGTTGTTTTTGTTTATTTTAGTGGTTTCTTAGATAAAAGTTTAGTTTACCATTTAATTCCCTTAAATAAAAGTTTTATATCATTTGTCTAATTTATTTATATGTTGTACATGCATGCATGATTACTATTTATTTATATGTTGTACATGCATGCTAGATTATGTGTTACATGTTTTATTTATTTACAGTATTCGATTTTGGTTTTATTTGGCTTCATTTGGTTTTATATCAGAAGAAGCAAAAGATTGATTTGTAGTATGTGGATTCCTTAATTATCAGTCCTTTTATTTTGATATATATGTTGGGTTGAATCATTCACTAGTTGTCACATTCACTAGTTTAGTGCTAGTGTTAAAAATAAGATTGATTGTGAAAAATAATAACCAGTAGGGATATTATTTGATTGGTAGTTGATTGAGTTGATTGTTGTAGGATAATATCAACTAGTGATATTATTCGATTGGTAGTTGATTATTAATCGATGATAAATAATTGTTTAGTAGTAATTGTAGATAACTATTATTGGGTAAATTAAATTTTGTAAATGACGCGAGCCATGTGTTGCGTAAAAGAGGAGTAGCGCATAGACGTTATGCCGGTGCTAAAATTCATGTCGTTGTAATGTCAAATTTTTTTGGAAACAGTTTGGTGCTAATGTTAAAAATAAGAATAACTTTTTTGTTAACTTAGTTAATTTTTATAAAACATAGTTAATTTAGTTAATTATGATATAATTTTGTTAACTTAGTTAATTTTTATAAAACATAGTAAAATAATAAACTTAGTTAATCGTTGTAATGTCAAATTTTTTTGGAAATAGTTTGATACTAAAATAATAAACTTAGTTAATTTATTTAATTATGATAAAATTTTGTTAACTTAGTTAATTTATTTAATTATGATAATTATTTTAGAATTATTATGCATTTTAATCCTCGAAGCCTTTGCATTTAAACATGAAATTATTCACGTACTTAGTAGCTCATTATTTTCTTTCAGTATGTCTTTTAATATAGACAAACAATGGATGAATGAATCTAATCGAAGAAATGAAGAATATGTGCAAGGAGTGATAAATTTCATTAAATTTGTTACTGAAAATGGTGGCAATAAGGAAAAGTTTTCGTGCCCTTGCACGCGGTGCAAAAACGAAGATACATTTGAATTAAAGGAAATTCATTATCATTTGCTTAGATATGGTATTGATCAATCATACACTGTGTGGTATTTTCACGGGGAAAGAATACCGGAGAAGCCAAAACAACAACCGGTTAGTCATGCCACTAATACCGATGAGTCTGCAAAAATTAGGATGGAAGATTTGGTCAATGATGCGGATAGATTCCATCATTTTCAACCTACAAGTCAGTTGCATGATAATGCTAGTATTGGAGAGCAGTCTACGGATAAATCATTTTTCGGTAGTGCAACTGCAACAGAGCCATTGTATCCTTCATGTCCAAAAGGGATTACAAAGTTGTATGCCATTGTTAAACTGAATAGCTTGAAGACCCAATACGGCTTTTCAGACAATGGTGTGACTGCACTACTCGAATTCATAAAGGAGTTACTCCCCGAAGGTAACACGCTACCGTCAAAGTATCCCGACGTGAAGAAGATCATTAGGCAACTTGGGATGGATTACATAACTTATGATGCATGCATTAATGACTGCATCTTGTACTGGAAAGATAATGCAAACAAAGTTTGTTGTCCAAATTGCCCCGAACCAAGATATAAGACAACGCTCGACGAAGAGAGAAAAGCTACCAAAGTACCTCAAAAGACGGTAAGACATTTTCCTTTAATTTCTAGATTGAGGAGGCTGTATAGTGTACCATGGATAGCAGAAGCGATGACCTGGCATGGTCGTGCCAAGTCCGGTACAACCGTAATGCGTCATCCGCGTGACACTTCTCAATGGAAAACTTTAGATTCTTTTGATTCTTCGTTTGCTGCCGAACCACGAAATATCACGCTTGGAATAGCAACAGATGGTTTTTGTTCGAATGCTTCTTTAACAAATCCTTATAGCTGTTGGCTAGTGATTGTAGTACCATATAACCTTCCTCCGTCTTTGTGCATGAAAAGAGAGTTCTCAATGTTAACACTGTTGATTTCTGGGCCAAAACAACCAGGTAAGGATATTGATGTTTATTTAGAACCTTTGATAGACGAGTTAAAGCAGTTATGGGAAGGAGTCGTTACATTTGATTCATTTACGAATTCTGAGTTCATAATGAGAGCTAGAGTGTTGTGGGCAATCCATGATCATCCCGCTCTTGGGACTTTATCGGGATGTACAACTCACGGCTACTTTGCATGTCCTATTTGTGGGGAAGAAACTGATTCTTATTATCTCCCTGAAAGTAAGAAAATTTGTTACATGGGACATCGTAGATTTCTTCCGTCCGGACACAAGTTTCGATACGATAAGACAAATTTCAACAACGAGCAAGTACTTAAGCGTCCTCCAAAGCCACTGACTGGTTATCAAGTTGAAAAAAAGGTAGCGAATATAAAAATGAAAGTTGGTAAAGAAAAACGAGAAATTGGTCGAAAACGAAAAAAGATAATCGATGAAGAAGTTCCTGCATGGTATAGGAGGTCGAAATTCTTTGATTTACCATATTGGAAAGCAAATTTGACCCGACATAATATTGATGTTATGCATACAGAGATGAATGTCATGAAACATTTGATTAACACAATTATGGACCATAAAGACATGTCAAAAGATGGCTTCAATGCACGGAAGGATTTGAAAATCATGGGTATAAAACAAAAGTTGTGGGTGATAGAAGATCCTGAAACAAGTAAACTAACCATACCAATTGCGACTTTCACTTTGAGCAAAGAAGAAAAGATAAGGTTTTGCACCATTTTGAAAAATTTGAAAGTGCCGAGCAAATTCTCTTCTAACTTCCGTAACAATGTGAGCATCAACCCTCCTGAACTAAGAAACATGAAGTCGCATAACAATGTGAGCTTCAATGCACGATATCTTTAGTCGGAGGTATGTCTTTTGTTTTATATTTGTTTAGCAATATACAGCTTGCTTTCCATGGTAATTTGTATTTTTACGTTATTATAACAATACATTAGCATCGGATCTTCAATGTTAGCGATCGCTCTTTGGTTTATAGTGAATTCGTGATAACTATGCAGATGAACATTCACGTTATATTCTGTTGTTTTGAAATGAAGTGCACACATTTTGTGTAACTGAAAGGAAAATCTTTTGTTTGAGAATAGTAGTCCATTTTGTTAGGTAGAGTTGCACATCATTTTGAATACATTATTTTAGATGAGAGCTATCTCGTCGTTACAGAGGTCAAATTGATCAATATTGAAAAAGGAGAGGATGGTTATACAAGGATGCTTTGGGTTGGAAGTACTATACATGTATTTTTCTTACAAAATTTTTCTTTTTTTTCTGGGTAAATGGGTAGTATTATTTATATATTTTCAATAAGAAATCTTGTATAGATGGTTAGGATGTTGTGTATGTAAACACAAACTGAATTTGAATGAAGGGACGTGAAGGGTGAGTAGTCGATTTCTTTGTTACTCAAGTTGTTTCACATTTTCTGAGCATGGTTGTGATGTAAATAATGAGTTTTTGATATCATCGTCCATGTTATATGGTTGCATTTGAAAATAATTTTGGAATGAAAGGGAGTAGGTGGTTTATACCCCGTGATATTGGCTACTAATGCAGTGCGTTGGCTACTGAACGGGATGCCGTGAGGAATCATCAATTACTAAAATTAATCATACATGGATTAAGATAGGGTAACCGATCTGTACATGTGAATGTGATACAATTTTTTTTTTGGATTTATTAGCTGATAAGAATCATAAGATGCTGCAATGCTGCATAGACAAGCTCAGACAAATAATTGAGAATTGTTTGCATCTGAATACAAGGGGCCTGGTGCACCACCTGTTAGAAGTTTTTTCAAAATATTTGGGCGGGGGTGGAGGTCTGGGTGGGTGGGTATAGTACCCTGTATTAATCGTTATTTTAATACTAAAGGCAAAATGATAATTTTACAAATATTGAAATTAGACGACGTGACTTATACCATCGCGTAGAGCTTATTGGATGAAGTCTTCTAAATCTGATGGCAATTGAAAACGTATTCTATAACAAGATCTCACTTCTAAAATTTCTCAGAATGTTTACTCATCTAAGACTATTTTTGTATTACTTACTTGAGCATGATTAATATATCTTGTAATATGTATTTGTTTTATCTTTATTGATACGATATCAATCATATTTGTTTTATCTTTATTGTGGCGAAGTATGTTGAGTTTTCACTATTGCTTATGGAATTTCTTTGATTTATGTGCAGGCAGCTTCTATTGTACTTACATTCAGGTGTCCAAACGAAAGAGCACTGGTACATTTTCTTACAAGACTGTTCTATACATAATTATATTTGATTAGTAAATTTGGGTTGCTAAATAATTTGAGAGTAGTTGTTGTGAATTTCAGTCAATTTGAATTAGCCTACTTTGTACCTTTTAAATCAGAAATTATGACTAATTTGATCAAAATGAGTAGTATGCTTATGTTGATTAAACTATTTAGGTTCACTTCGATTGCCTGTACATTGACCAAAATTTGTGGACGTAGCCAATCTTGGTTCATTTCATATATGTAAACATGAAATAATTTATATGTAAACCTGATTTGGATTCAAACCACGTAATGGCTTCGTTGCGTCATTTTTGTTCTATGTCTGCTTTCTCGAATGCAAGTAGTAACAAATATTTAGATTAGTTATTTATATTCGTTTTATGTAAAGCAAATGATATCTTAATTAGAATTACTTGGCTTAAAATTACCCATGTAACAAGAACGTTATGATTAAATTGTTTACTGGTACAATCTAGGTTCCATATTTCCATGTGTACAGGATTTTAAATAGTATACCATACTGAAAATTGTAGCTAAAACAACAATGAACAAACGTCATGTAGGAGTGATTTCTGATGAAAGCACACATCATAGTTGCTGAAACACATGACTGGTCAGTAGTAAATTGATAGAATCAAGAGTTGTGGCAATAGGGTTGATCAGGTGAGTTGGACTATTAAGACTAGATAGACTGCACGAGCAATGTTCTGTTGTAGTTGTACCAATGAGTTGAAGTGTTTGAAGCACCTAAAACCATTTTCTGATATGTAGCATGCTGATGTATGGCCAGTTATTACAAACTGAAATATTTTTGGAGCATGAGTATCAGACTTTTAAGAATTCAGTCTTAATTTGAAAGTGGACTGGAAGTTTGGGGCTTTGTTGTTTCAATTTTAGTATGCACTTTGTTGTTTCATATCAGTCTTAATTTAATCATAACCTGAAACTGATTGATCCTTGGACATCATAGGAAACATGTCTTCTTATGTGCAGTCTAGTAAAATCTCTTAATTTATAACCTTTAAACTATTAATACCATTTTATGTTCTCTTGTATTTCATGTTATATATGATTCAGTAACCAGAATGCATTGGGTTTTAACATTTATATGTATAGGTTAGTTTAATGCTAACTCATGTTTATTCATTTTGCAGCTGCATGGAAGGCCTGGTTACGAGGAAAGCTGTTTGAGCATGTAAATGAACGCTGTATTAAGAACGTATGCTTGTGTGAATTATCTTAGACTGCTCAAGTTAAGTGTTGTTATCATATGTATGGTGAAAATACTGTTATCTTCAAACTTAGGACGATGGATGCTATTATTATATGTTATGTAATAACACTATGATAATACTGTGTCATGACTTATGTAGCTGTTTGTAATTGTATGTCTGGTAGCACTGTATTTGTATGTCGGGTAGCTGTTTGTAATTGTATGTCTGGTAGCTGTTTGTAAATGTATGATAATACTGTGTCATGACTAATGCTTTTAATGCCTATATTTTTTTTTTCAAACGGACAGAATTACAACGGGTAAGAACCGTTGTAATTTAGTACATAACAACGGTTTCTGCCCGTTTCATTATGAGTAAAGGCCATGGAATTATGGCTCAAATGGAACGGCTAAAACCCGTTGCTATTTACGATAACACAACGGGCAATACCCGTTGCTTTATAGACACTAAGAAACGGTTTAAAACCGTTGCTTATGATCTAAAAGAAACGGTTAATTACCGTTGCTATTTGTAAATAAACAACGGGCAATAACCGTTGCTTTATGGCCATTAAGCAACGGTTTAAAACCGTTGCTTATGATCAAAAAACAACGGTTAATTACCGTTGCTAAAGTTTACCACTCCGTTATTAGAAACGGTTTTTAACCGTTGGTAATAGTGTAAGCAACGGTTATAAACCGTTTCTAATAGATGATTATGGTGTAGTGAATCCATTTTATAAATCTAAAAAAATCATTTATAATTCCTCTATTAAAACTCAGTAACTTATAAGCTCTTTGTAAATTTCAAAAATAATTTATAAACCTTTGTAATTTTATAAAACCATTTATAAACTCCTTTTATAAATCTATAAACTTGTTTCTAAAATTCATTTATAAATATCTAACTATAAACTCTTTCACCTTGCAAATAACCCTTCCTTAAGTCTTCAAACCATTTTATAAACTCCTTCATAAAATCTAAGCCTTTCAACTCTATTCATAGGTCTTGGAAACATTTATAAATAATTTAAAATCTTTTACTTCAAAACATCATTTTATAATAACGATTATTAACAGTAAAACATTATAAATGAATGGAATTTATTAACTTTAAAACCTCCTAAAATATTAATTAATAATTTCAAAATATTGTTTAAGAAACACTAATAATTAATCATTACTATTTTGATAAATAATAATAATTGATTTTCATGACCTTAGTAATAATTCTCATTATTAATTTTAAACCATAATTATTTTTGAAATAATTAACCCTTCACATTTTAATAAATTCTTTTAAACCATATTAGTATAAATAAATAACTCTTAACCAATACTAATATAATTTAAATAACTTTAGAATGATATTACTAAAATTAATTAACTTTAAAACAATGTTATAATCAAATAACCTTAAAATAACATTACTATCATTAATAAATAATCCTTAGAACAAAATATTTCCAAAACCTAATTTCGAATTTAAAAATCATTTCTTGCCTTCAAAAACCAATTCCGACTTAATCGGCAATTTATAGTATTTTTAAAATACTACATTGAGGCCAATAGCCACCCAACACTTTACCAATATCGCTATTGATTTTCTATCACCACTGGTTTTTATTTTCAAATATATAACGACGTTATAACCATAGTGTCCACAATCAGGTTCATTTTTCAATACTCAATATAAAAGAAATATTATTGAAACAAGTCAGAAATAGCGAGGAATCCCGTTGGATCCCTCCAACCTGTTTCCCCCTGCATCAAAAATGTTATATAATCATAAAATAAAAATCAACCGCTTCGAGGCGTGATTCATATACGAAGGGTCATCCGCTTTTACACGAGAACATAATTGGGTCTCATCCGCTCCAATAGGTGGGAATATATAATCCAACTAATATAAATATAGTAATTCATTCAAACAATCATCCAATAATTTTTATCAACTATATATTATACTAGTTAACCAAAAAGGTGAGTTTAACTCACCGAAATTTCCTGTCGTCGCTGAGGCGTTCCGGTTTGGAACTAAAATCGAACGACATCTGATTTTAGCCCAAATTTCTACAGTTTCCCAAACCTATTCCATTCCGAAGATCTCGGCGACACGATTCCAAACCAAAAAGTTTTGTCTCATTCGGAACTCGTATAAGAGAGATATGAATTTTAGAAGTTATCGAATAATTTAAATAATAATTTAATAAACAAATTACAATCAACTAATTACCACTATGCCCCTCTTCTTCCCCAAGTAGCTCGCTCACGCCTGTACATGGTGATATGCACAAACTGTGCACTGCCCCACCCACGCTCCCTCGATCCTCCACAAAATGACACGAGACCACCTCCATTCATCTTCAATTCGCGAGAGCTTCCATCCTACCCATTATCATCAAGCTCGGTCAAGGAATGGCCATCGCGACCTGCTGCCATCCACAGTGATGACACACTATTCATGCAATAATTTTTGTCGCCTCACGACCCAAAACTTGGCAACGAGCATCCTTTTCCCACCCCGAACACGAATACAACCTCCATTTCGACCAACGACGACTACACTCATCAAAAATCCCAACCCTAGCTCGACTGCTATTAACGACCTCCCTCAAGACAGTGGTCGAACACCACCTAACCCATATCTGCACGAAGCTCTCATCGAACCATGATTTTTAAAAGTTGTATCAGATTTTTTTATTGAGTAGATTTTGAAAAACAATTTTTTGAATGTTCATTTTTTTTACTTACTGACCTTGTTTATATATCTGAGGGAAGATGGAAAATATTGTAGAGGGGGTGTGGGCATGGGTACGGGTCTAGTTTGATGGAGGTGGAACATGGCAGAGGGGGTGGACTGATGGAGATGGGTCTATGATGTATGGTCAAAGTCATATAAATATATATAATTTAAATTCAAAATATCTAGCTATATAATTTCGAACCCCAATCGAGACATGCCGCCTGGCGTTCTATATATTATACCCTTATTTCGAACGCAATGGAATTTGTTTCGAGACCTAATTTGATTGTATGCAAAAGATAGCTTTTTGAACCCAATTATTATATTAAATTTTCAATATTAATTTCAACGCGTTTCGATCTCGCACGACCAAACAATTCATCTGATCGTCATGAAATTTGACGACGTATTATAATTCATTATTATGAATCCAATGATACTGGTTACGTCGAAATCTGAGACAGTGCCCCGGAAGGCTATTTTTGTATGTTAATTAAAACGTGTTATTTTCAAAATCGATTAAATCACTTTTAAATCCAATTTAAAAGTTTTATTATCTTCATTCTTATTAAATAAAAATTAAATAAGCTTTTAAATCATTTTTATCCAAATAAAAACCCAAGATTCAATTATTTAGATGATTTTCAATTATTAATTTAAACAATTAATTTATCCAACAAATTGCTGTATTTGAAATTCGAGTTATTTAATCTATAAATTTAACTTCTCTATATTTAAAATTAATTAAATATTTCAATTCCAAATGATTGAAGATTCTGGGACCTTACATTCTTTCCTCCTTAAAAGAATTTCGTCCTCGAAATTGCCAAGGTAGGAAAAATGCCACAACCCCTTACTTTTTAAATCAATTAGTTGAAATAACTTACCAAATCCTTTTAAGCCTTTAACTTTCCAAAACCAATTTGTTGAAATCTTGTTATTACTTTTGCTAAGTTTCCAAATTCATTCATAGATTCTAACTAATATCATCCATTCACCTATTTTAGGTTACAACCTAAAATCAAATTTTAGTTGTCAAAATTTTCTTCAAAATTTCTCAAATTTTTTCCAGCGCCTTAATTTAAGGAAAATTTTGCCAGCGTCTTCTTTGCGTGGCTCGATCGAAACAACTACGAATCACCACTATGGGCTAAACTAACAAAAGAAAATAAAAGCCAAGTGGTTCAATCATAAAACCATTAAATCAATCAACAATATAAACATGTACCTTTTAGTCGGGCAACCCAATTTTACTTATGAAACCCAAGGCATTAGATTAGTTCTCGCTTTTATATACCTGCATCTTATTACCAATGATATCCAATCATATAGTTCATAATCACATTATTTTGCATTTTCAATTTCCAACACTTAATTTATTTAAGCCCGTACGATGTACATATATTGTCCATATGCACAATTAAATCTGATCGCTGGCCCGATCACACAATCTCACTTCCGAATTAGTATCGTTCACACGACCACTTTAGTGCGGACTCAGAACCAGTTTCCTGAATAGAAACCGTCATTCTCCTTGCATAGCCATATACTATAATAGAGAATTCCAGGATCAACCAAAAATCCATATCCAGTGTTCGTCGTCGAGAATCGAGTGAAAATCCTTGTTCGCACTTATGTAAATCATCTTGAAATCATGTACTCGAATCTGGATCAAATCGTTATGCGAATAAAATAACATACGTACGACTTACGTATTTATTTCCATTGATTTATTAGCTATACCAAATCCCTTTTATTAACATTTACTTCTTTACTTAGTATATTCCTTTCAATACTAATGTCACTCAAGAAATTTTCCCTCAAATTCTATATTTAACCATATTTCACTCTATACTAAATTCATTAATGAATTATTCATAAAAATTTACTCAAGTTTATAAACATTTCATCAACCCTTCTCATGTTTATTACCACTTCCCAACTTAAGCCCATATCCATTACAAACCAATTTCAATTCCATTTAACTCAATTCATTTTCCAATTTCAATATTCAATTCTAACCATTTTCAATTCACAAACTTATTTAATTAGTCTATCTTATTTATTCCTTTCAAATCACAATCATTTTCCAACCAAAAATAATTATTTCATCTAACTTAATTTAGGTCAAATTCCCTTTCAAAATTCATTTTGTTTAACTTATTTTAAGTTAATTTCATTCCATAGTTCATAGTTCAATTCCAAATTTACCTCTCTTAACATTCATATTTAACAATTTACATTGTTTTAACTTTCGAAATTGATAAGTTATAAAGCTTATTTTCCCATATTTTCACAAAACACTCAATGAAAATTTCTAGAGTTTATACATCCTGTTCTTATTCCAAATTATTTTGAAATCACATATACATATAATCCCCTTGGAATATCAATCATTTTTTGAACTTTAAAATCAAAACTAGTTTTACCAAACAAAACTCCAATGGTAGCAATTCCTCTCTTGGAAACTTGAAAATGAACGTCGATGATGTTGCAGTCATCATCGAAATATTTCCCAGTGACCGAAGTGAGTTAAGTGCTTTTATTCTTTTTTAAAAACCATTTAAAAATATTTCCATTCAAAAATATTTTCCAAATAATACTATCATTATTTTCCAAAACTTTGAAAAGCAATTTCCAAAACCAGCGGAAATTAAATTACCAAATTTCCAGCTTCTAAATCCTTTTTACTTACAAATCATATTTATGATGTACTTCTAAAATGTGACGACCCGGAATTTTTGAGCATTTGAAATTGGAATATTTAATTGATTTTAAATATTTAAATGTTAATTTCTAACATGAATTTCAAATGCCACTATTTATTTAGTAATTTAATTATTAAATTAAATTATTTGAAGTTGGATAAAATAGTAAATCTGGTATTCTAAGCTAATTAAAAATATTTTGAAAGCTTGGAAAATTCCTATTAATAATACTGAAGGTGATATAACTTTTAAAATTGAATTTAATGGTGTTTTGTTCAGATTTAAAAATATATTGTTTAAATTAAATTTAAAAATAGCCTTTCGAGGCATAGTCTCGGAATTCGACGAAACCAGTTCCATTGGATCCGTAATATTGTATTATTATCGGATTTCAAATTTCGTAGCATTTGGGATTGTTGTGTGAGCGTATGATATATAAACGCGTTGGAAAACACATATATATTTATACACAATAGTCAACCTACATCAGTTGAGATTTCTGCGCTAGCCTGCTTCCTTTCACTATCAGCCTACGTTCTTCCTTTTCAGCTAGAATTCTTTCTCCATCAACACGTGTAACGTTTTAAACACGCTTCCTGTGCCTTCTCGAATACACTTTTCTCTTTTTTATTTTCGTCCTTATTTATTTTCTAAGGATACAACCGAGCTTCACTTATCCTCCTCAAACTCAGATGACTTGAAAAAAATGATAGGATGCCGATATTTAACTTCGTTCTCCTCACCCTTCAATCTGAAGTCCACTACATATTTCCCAAATCGCGGCTTTCCTTCCTTGAACAAAATTATTTTGTTCGAATTCAATTTGTTGCTCTTCGTTTTTTCAATTTTCGAGCTTGAGGCAGTTATGCTCGCGGGATTGGAGGAAGGCGAGGCGTTCGTTTGGCAGAGGGAAACTGCTCGAGTTCAATTGGAAGAGGATGAGGCAGTTCGATCGTTCGTCAATGGTAGGAAGCGAGGCCGGCGCACTCGCGAAAGGGGTCGATCGCGTTGGGGTTTCGTGAGGCTGGGTTGGTGGCAAGGAGCTGTCGGAAGTCAGGGAATGAGGTCTCGTTTCGTGTTGAGGTGTTCGAAAGGATGGAAGAACGAAGGAGAGGGGGTTGTGACCATTGCAAACTGGTCACGAGCATAGGGTTCGGGTCCACGAGATGAGCGACTTTGAGAGTTTTCAGCGTTCGACTTCAACAGTTGCGTTCGTGAGGGGGGTTGGCAGCAACCTGGTGGTCGTTCTTGAGTAAGGTAAAGTTTGAGCAGTTTAACTAACCTATTTAAATTAGTTACTAAGAGATCTGAAAAGGGAAATTAGTTTAAAAGTTTAATCATTTGTTTAAATTGAATCATGAGTTAAAATTAAAAATGTTAAACGGTAATTGGTTATTCGATTTGTTCGAATATTAATAAAATCATCTATTATTTATTCAAGGTCTAAAATCAAGAAGAAACAGTCAGGATTGGATCGGATTGGCAAAACAAAATAAAGGTGAGTTAATCTCACTCAGTTAGATTTAAATTTAAATGGTTAAATTTAAATAATTGATTGGATGATTGCATTGATTGATGTGATATATATAGTATATACCAATATATACATATTGGCATATGTATATATTGGAGTTGTTGATATTCCCGCATTTATATAGCGGATGAGACCCTATGCGCCGCATAATAGCGGATGATATTTTATAAACCCATATACCGCGATATTCCACCTCGAAGTGGAATTGGTATTGTGCTAACGTCTGTGGATGCAGGGAAACAGGTTGGAGGGATCCAACTGGATTCCTCAAAATATTTAATTTTTGTTTAAATATTCTGTGATATGAATGTTGTCATCCTGTGATAATTTATATTGGATAATCTGGTTGGATTGAATTTCCCAGTATAATGAGTTATCAAAAGCAATTGAATTGGATTTTTGGAAAATATAAAAGAGTAAAATTAAGTTAAGTAATTCTAGTGAATTCGAATAAATTAAATATGGAAAAGAGGAATTTTGAATAAATAGAGAAATGTTGAATTTAAAGAAGACTTATGTGATGTTATTTAAAGGGATAAAAATTTATTTTAATTCAATGTTTAAATGTAATTAAAAAAAAGAAGGAATTTGGGAAATCTGAAACTTGTGTTTCGGTTTAAAGATTTTAAATCATAATGAGAAATAAAATCTGAAAGTTAATGAATTTGGGAATAAATGGATCAAGTGAGGAAATTTATTTCAAGGTAAAATAAATTGGAAAATCAGTTGTAAATTGATTTAAATATTTTGGGATTCGAAATTTAAAGAGAAATGAGATTTTGGAGATATAAACTGGGTTTATAAAGTAAAATGGAATATAAGAGGATATTTGAAATATAAATTCAAGGTGGGAATTTATAAAGGGATATGAATTGGTTTAAAAATAAGTGTTGATTTATTTTTAAAGGGATGTGAAGAGAAATAAAGATTTGGAAATGTATTCCGTAAGCGGAAACTGTTTGAAATTGTTTTCAAAAGGAGTTTGAAAATTTGGAAATATATCTTGGAAAGATATTTGGGCAAATAAATAATGTGGGAAATTATTTATTGTGTGATGGTTGCTTGTGGATGTTAATTGATAGTTAAATAACCGACTATCAATATTGGCCAAATGCGTTGATCGTTTCGAAGAGACCGGGATCGAGTTTCCGTATACCGGGATTCTAGGTCTGGAGACTCGAATACCATTTCGATCCGGTTTGTACGTTTCGTGTAACGATTTCGGAGTCGAAGATGGAGCAGTGAAATGCAAGGGCTAGTCGCTACTAATCCTGAGGATATTTCCAAAATGGATGTAGTAGGAATAGTGCCTTCGGTTCCGTTCAAACCCAGGACGGACTTGTATGGACGAATGCTTGCGAAACATCGTCAGCGGACGATGGGCATTCTAAGGGATATGTTCTCTAAAAGGTATCGTTTAGCCTCGAACCTCATCAACCGGAAATGACTGAAAATCAGGGGTTATGCAGCAAGGCTTCGTAGGTAGCTCCCACTGGAGGGTAAGGTCATCCCTGTCTAGATGTCCCTTTTTATTTCGGCTTAGTGGTGCGGTTGCTGATCTCAACCGTGGGGTGATTTTATTCGGGATCATCCAGTAAGGGATGGTTCCGGCCTTGTGTTGCAGGGGAGCGGGCGTACTCCTCGGTACGGTGATCTAGGCCACGTACTGTGATAGGTGGTACCCCAGTGCCTAGTCATTCGTTGGAAATCCATTCTCCCTACGTGCCTGTACGGTTTTGATTGTGCCCAACTATTGTTGAAATGTGAGATGCAAGCATTTCAGCTAGATTATATTTTACTTTCTGTAGACACTATTATAATATCAGAGGATTCTGATATAAAGTGTTTTAGCTATCGTAAGGTAAAAACCCGACATGTTTATTTGTGGCGTGGTCTTACGAGATGCTTTTGTTTTCTAAGGATTTTGAAACTTTAATAATCAATTTGAGTGTGATTTTCTCACGCTGGTTTTCCAGACTGACTCGGGTATTGTTTTATATGATGCTCGGGTCAGACCGAGATAAACAGGTTCAGGATATGATGCTGTGGAGCTCAGGAGATGAGCTGGATGTCGATACGTACTCCCGTACTTGTTATTATTTTTCCGCTGTGTATTTAGTTGTATGTTATGGATGTTGATGTACTCTGATGATGTATTCTGATGTATTGTATAAACAGATATAATTTTGATTTGTGTAAAGATCTGTTGATATATTATATTTTATTCCGCTGCGAATGGTTAGATTCTGATGTTGTTTTTCTTTTATTTTCTTCTTCTACCTCTTCTTTTTACCCAAATGGTCCGGTTTTTCGTGTTAGAAAAACTCGGGTTATTACAGTGGTATCAGAGCGAAGGTTGGCGATAACCTTGGCTCTGGTAGGAATTTTGAGAGTACTAATAGATATGAGCGCGTATTTGTTAGTAAATATAAAATGGTTTTATATTGTGTTGGTTGGTTTATTGAGTAGTTTATGGATTCTGGTCAATACGAGTAATTAACGTCATTGATAGGGATCTCTAAACACTTAAGTAGAACAATTCGACACAGTATTGTTTTAAATAGGGTGAATGAAATAATTTTGCCCAAATTATTTTTGTATATAAAGGAATAACTTTTGTAAATATATATATTCGGTTGCTTGGTTGTTAGGAAGTGATAATATTAAATTATTATCATTTAAGTGTAAATTGAAAAAAAATTGAAAGTTTATAACCATGTTGAAAAATAAATTGATATAACAAATGGAAATCGGAGAATATCGGTTATAAATGAATTGAATGAACTTCATATACAAATGTGATTTATAATTGGAAATAGGATTCCAGAGAAATGTTGAAAATAAATCGGAATGGAGTTCAAGTTTGGAATTTTGGGAAAAATTCAAATTCCTGGGATTTGGAAATGGTTTTCAAAGATTTTGGAGAACTAATAGTATTATTTCAGGAATATTTTTGAGTTGAATTTGAAATCTTGTCAAATTTGGAAATTAAAAGTATTTGAAATGTTTTTAAAGAGATGAAAGCATTAAATTCTCTTTCGGTCGCTGGAAAATAACTTCGATGATGACTGCAGCATCATCGATGTTCATTTTCGAGTCTCCAAAGAAAAATTGCTACCAAACTGTTTTAAATTGGAATTGTTTGTGAACTAGGTTTGGTTTTGAAATTCCAAAGGGAAAAGAAAATTGTCAAGGGTTTTGGATGAAGTTGATTTCAAAAGTGATTTTGAAATTTTGGAGAATTGTTTAAACTCTGGAATCATATTTAAAATGTTTATATGGAATAATAAATATGCCAAACTAAATAAAATATAAATCCTGTAGTAAAGTATTAAAATGTGAATGAAATCGATTGTAAATGAATAAAATATAGATATAAATAAATTTGGGACTTATAAAATTTGGGAGTAAAATAAATAAGCCAAATAAAACTGTTTGTAATAGTAAGGAATATAATCCAGAAATTTAAATTATAAAATAGATTGAACACTTGAAAATAGTAAAGTGTTTTTGAAATAAAAAATCAAATATTAGAAATAAGTAGATTGGAAACGGGTAGTGGATCTAGAACTCGAGTTATAAATTAAAAGTTAACATGAAGTGTTAACAAATTAATTATAATTGAAATTGTATCATATAAAAAATGAAATTGGGTTAAAATAGAAATGGTATGAATTGCAAATAGAATCCAACTAAGTGGAAATAAATTTTAATCGAACTAAATTTAGGTGAGTTACAGATAACATTTAATTGGAATGCGTCGAGCTAAATAATTGTTGTGAATGAATTAAGATAAAAAGGAAATCCACTTGGTAATGAAGATGAACCTAAGTAGTTAAAGGGTTCGAATTCAAAATGCAATGAAAATGAGATTGTATAAATCTATTGAGTTAATATAAACAATAAAATTTGTTTTGAATCAATTGTAATGATATGAGTTTGTTTGGACTTAAAAATAAATTGAAGTTAAGAAAGGAAGTTGTAAAATCATTTAAATTGAATGGGATGGTTTAAATGTTGTTGGGAAACAATTAAAATTAGTGTTGGAACATTTCATACGTGTTTATGGAAGTATATAACATGCATTGTAATAGAATCCATATTTTAGCTATTTAAATATAAGTGAAATGCTATGAACTTCCTATATTTGTCACTTACACTTTTAAATTGAGTTAGTACAGGTTCAGGGAAGCCGTATAGCTGATTTTGGGTTGCATTAATTGCTAAATAATAAGCCGCTTGCTTTAAAAATGCTAAAATAGAGGTACGCCTATGCAAAAGAATTTAATAGGAGATATGAACTGCATATATTGATATATATTGTGATTTCCGGCCTGAGGCCGATGTATATACATATTTGTGCATCCTGCGATATCGCAGAAGTCCCTCCGTACAAAGGAGACTCTGCCAAAATTTTCTAGAAATTTTGAGAGTTAGAAAATTTTTGAAAATTTTTGGAAATTTTCACTGACAACAAATGATTTAAAATTTGTTAAACAAATAAGGTTGAAACTGAGTATTGAAATCTATTTAAAATGTGAAAGTAAAGTAAGTGAAATCGAAGGAACTAACGAAAGTAAAGCTTGCAAACAAACTTTTAATTGAGATTTAAATTAATTAGTAAGTGCAACTAATTCAATATTCAAAGTGGAAGATAAATTGAATTCAAGTGGAAATGTAAAGGCAAAAGTGGATAGAAATGGATAGGAACTTCAATAGTGAAGTGAAAATATGTATAAGCAGTATGTAAAATGTTTATCTTAAACTTAAGAAATGAATAGTGAATTCTTAAGAAAATGTGGTACTGAAAGTATGCTAAGTGAATAATTGAATTAAGGTGAGACTGTAAATTGTGAAATGAGATAGTTGTGAATAAGGGGATAACAATAAAAAAGGGAATGTGAATAAAAGAGAATTGATATGACTGATAATCAATTGGAATTTATACGTAAGATGTACGTATATTATTTTATTCGCATAGCTATTGGGTCCAGATGTCGAACACAGAATTTCGAGATAGTTTTATCGATCCGAATCAGGATTTTTCACTCGATTTTCAACGGCGAACCTGGATATGGATTGTTGATTGATTCTGGATATTCTCTATCATAGTTTGTGGCTATGCAAGGAGAATGACGGTTTCTGATCAAGGAACTAGATCTGAGTCCGCACTAGGAAGTCGGATGGACGATACTAGTTCGGAAGTGGAATTGTGTGATCGATTGAGCAATCGAATGTGATATTGCATACGGATGATATATGTGCATCGTACGGGCTTAAGTAAAGCAAATATTGAAAATTTGTAAAGAAAAGTATAAAATGACTTTGGGATTGTGATTGAATATTATTGCTTAGTAGGATATACAGGTGTATAAAAGCAATGGATAAATTGGGATTTTTGATTTAGAAGATAAAATTTAATGGCCCGACAAAAAGGTATGTATTTGAATTTCTATATGAAATTTGATTGGGTTTTGGATCCAGCCACTTGGCTTTTTGTTTTCTTTTTGAGATTGGGAGGCCGTAGAGCCATTTTGTAGTAGTATCGAGCTAGCCGCGCAAAGGAGACGCTGGCGAAATTTTTCGGAAATTTAGGGAGTTAGAAAAATTTCGAGAAAAATTTGATAATTCAAAATTTGAATTCAAATTTAAATTCGAATTGATAAGCAAGTAATATTGTTTGGAACTAATAGATAAGCTGGAAAGTAGGATAAAGTTAATGTGTCTTTGATAAAAAGATTTGTTTAGCAAGTTGATGAAACTGGTTAGTTTTGAGAAATAGTTGATGGGTATTGGCACATTCTTTCTAACTAGTAATTTCGGGGACGAAATTCTTTTAAGGGGGGAGGAATGTGACGACCCGGAATTTTTGAGCATTTGAAATTGGAATATTTAATTGATTTTAAATATTTAAATGTTAATTTCTAACATGAATTTCAAATGCCACTATTTATTTAGTAATTTAATTATTAAATTAAATTATTTGAAGTTGGATAAAATAGTAAATCTGGTATTCTAAGCTAATTAAAAATATTTTGAAAGCTTGGAAAATTCCTATTAATAATACTGAAGGTGATATAACTTTTAAAATTGAATTTAATGGTGTTTTGTTCAGATTTAAAAATATATTGTTTAAATTAAATTTAAAAATAGCCTTTCGAGGCATAGTCTCGGAATTCGACGAAACCAGTTCCATTGGATCCGTAATATTGTATTATTATCGGATTTCAAATTTCGTAGCATTTGGGATTGTTGTGTGAGCGTATGATATATAAACGCGTTGGAAAACACATATATATTTATACACAATAGTCAACCTACATCAGTTGAGATTTCTGCGCTAGCCTGCTTCCTTTCACTATCAGCCTACGTTCTTCCTTTTCAGCTAGAATTCTTTCTCCATCAACACGTGTAACGTTTTAGACACGCTTCCTGTGCCTTCTCGAATACACTTTTCTCTTTTTTATTTTCGTCCTTATTTATTTTCTAAGGATACAACCGAGCTTCACTTATCCTCCTCAAACTCAGATGACTTGAAAAAAATGATAGGATGCCGATATTTAACTTCGTTCTCCTCACCCTTCAATCTGAAGTCCACTACATATTTCTCAAATCGCGGCTTTCCTTCCTTGAACAAAATTATTTTGTTCGAATTCAATTTGCTGCTCTTCGTTTTTTCAATTTTCGAGCTTGAGGCAGTTATGCTCGCGGGATTGGAGGAAGGCGAGGCGTTCGTTTGGCAGAGGGAAACTGCTCGAGTTCAATTGGAAGAGGATGAGGCAGTTCGATCGTTCGTCAATGGTAGGAAGCGAGGCCGGCGCACTCGCGAAAGGGGTCGATCGCGTTGGGGTTTCGTGAGGCTGGGTTGGTGGCAAGGAGCTGCCGGAAGTCAGGGAATGAGGTCTCGTTTCGTGTTGAGGTGTTCGAAAGGATGGAAGAACGAAGGAGAGGGGGTTGTGACCATTGCAAACTGGTCACGAGCATAGGGTTCGGGTCCACGAGATGAGCGACTTTGAGAGTTTTCAGCGTTCGACTTCAACAGTTGCGTTCGTGAGGGGGGTTGGCAGCAACCTGGTGGTCGTTCTTGAGTAAGGTAAAGTTTGAGCAGTTTAACTAACCTATTTAAATTAGTTACTAAGAGATCTGAAAAGGGAAATTAGTTTAAAAGTTTAATCATTTGTTTAAATTGAATCATGAGTTAAAATTAAAAATGTTAAACGGTAATTGGTTATTCGATTTGTTCGAATATTAATAAAATCATCTATTATTTATTCAAGGTCTAAAATCAAGAAGAAACAGTCAGGATTGGATCGGATTGGCAAAACAAAATAAAGGTGAGTTAATCTCACTCAGTTAGATTTAAATTTAAATGGTTAAATTTAAATAATTGATTGGATGATTGCATTGATTGATGTGATATATATAGTATATACCAATATATACATATTGGCATATGTATATATTGGAGTTGTTGATATTCCCGCATTTATATAGCGGATGAGACCCTATGCGCCGCATAATAGCGGATGATATTTTATAAACCCATATACCGCGATATTCCACCTCGAAGTGGAATTGGTATTGTGCTAACGTCTGTGGATGCAGGGAAACAGGTTGGAGGGATCCAACTGGATTCCTTAAAATATTTAATTTTTGTTTAAATATTCTGTGATATGAATGTTGTCATCCTGTGATAATTTATATTGGATAATCTGGTTGGATTGAATTTCCCAGTATAATGAGTTATCAAAAGCAATTGAATTGGATTTTTGGAAAATATAAAAGAGTAAAATTAAGTTAAGTAATTCTAGTGAATTCGAATAAATTAAATATGGAAAAGAGGAATTTTGAATAAATAGAGAAATGTTGAATTTAAAGAAGACTTATGTGATGTTATTTAAAGGGATAAAAATTTATTTTAATTCAATGTTTAAATGTAATTAAAAAAAAGAAGGAATTTGGGAAATCTGAAACTTGTGTTTCGGTTTAAAGATTTTAAATCATAATGAGAAATAAAATCTGAAAGTTAATGAATTTGGGAATAAATGGATCAAGTGAGGAAATTTATTTCAAGGTAAAATAAATTGGAAAATCAGTTGTAAATTGATTTAAATATTTTGGGATTCGAAATTTAAAGAGAAATGAGATTTTGGAGATATAAACTGGGTTTATAAAGTAAAATGGAATATAAGAGGATATTTGAAATATAAATTCAAGGTGGGAATTTATAAAGGGATATGAATTGGTTTAAAAATAAGTGTTGATTTATTTTTAAAGGGATGTGAAGAGAAATAAAGATTTGGAAATGTATTCCGTAAGCGGAAACTGTTTGAAATTGTTTTCAAAAGGAGTTTGAAAATTTGGAAATATATCTTGGAAAGATATTTGGGCAAATAAATAATGTGGGAAATTATTTATTGTGTGATGGTTGCTTGTGGATGTTAATTGATAGTTAAATAACCGACTATCAATATTGGCCAAATGCGCTGATCGTTTCGAAGAGACCGGGATCGAGTTTCCGTATACCGGGATTCTAGGTCTGGAGACTCGAATACCACTTCGATCCGGTTTGTACGTTTCGTGTAACGATTTCGGAGTCGAAGATGGAGCAGTGAAATGCAAGGGCTAGTCGCTACTAATCCTGAGGATATTTCCAAAATGGATGTAGTAGGAATAGTGCCTTCGGTTCCGTTCAAACCCAGGACGGACTTGTATGGACGAATGCTTGCGAAACATCGTCAGCGGACGATGGGCATTCTAAGGGATATGTTCTCTAAAAGGTATCGTTTAGCCTCGAACCTCATCAACCGGAAATGACTGAAAATCAGGGGTTATGCAGCAAGGCTTCGTGGGTAGCTCCCACTGGAGGGTAAGGTCATCCCTGTCTAGATGTCCCTTTTTATTTCGGCTTAGTGGTGCGGTTGCTGATCTCAACCGTGGGGTGATTTTATTCGGGATCATCCAGTAAGGGATGGTTCCGGCCTTGTGTTGCAGGGGAGCGGGCGTACTCCTCGGTACGGTGATCTAGGCCACGTACTGTGATAGGTGGTACCCCAGTGCCTAGTCATTCGTTGGAAATCCATTCTCCCTACGTGCCTGTACGGTTTTGATTGTGCCCAACTATTGTTGAAATGTGAGATGCAAGCATTTCAGCTAGATTATATTTTACTTTCTGTAGACACTATTATAATATCAGAGGATTCTGATATAAAGTGTTTTAGCTATCGTAAGGTAAAAACCCGACATGTTTATTTGTGGCGTAGTCTTACGAGATGCTTTTGTTTTCTAAGGATTTTGAAACTTTAATAATCAATTTGAGTGTGATTTTCTCACGCTGGTTTTCCAGACTGACTCGGGTATTGTTTTATATGATGCTCGGGTCAGACCGAGATAAACAGGTTCAGGATATGATGCTGTGGAGCTCAGGAGATGAGCTGGATGTCGATACGTACTCCCGTACTTGTTATTATTTTTCCGCTGTGTATTTAGTTGTATGTTATGGATGTTGATGTACTCTGATGATGTATTCTGATGTATTGTATAAACAGATATAATTTTGATTTGTGTAAAGATCTGTTGATATATTATATTTTATTCCGCTGCGAATGGTTAGATTCTGATGTTGTTTTTCTTTTATTTTCTTCTTCTACCTCTTCTTTTTACCCAAATGGTCCGGTTTTTCATGTTAGAAAAACTCGGGTTGTTACATAAAATTTCATTTTCCTTCCCACTTATAAATCACATTTATACATCATATCTAATAATTCCATTTAGTTATATAAAATCATTCCTTGATTGTTAATCTTTATTTGCTTTATAATAACAACTTTTATTAGAGCACAACAATACAACAATAACAACAATGATAATAATCAAATATTCTCATTCTCAAGCAACCAAGCACACCATATATACTATAATAATTTTCTGAAAATTATTCCTTTATATGTAAAAATAATCAAGGTAAAATTATTTCATTTACCCAATTTCAAAACAATACCATGTCGAATTTCACAGTTCAAGTGTTTCGAGACCCCTATCAATAATGTTAATTACTCGTATTGATCAGAATCCAAAAGCCACTCAACTGACCAATCAACACAATATAAAACAATTTGTATATCACTAACAAATACATGCTCATACACACACACACACTCAAACTCATCCTAGGGTGCTACTGACCATATTTCTAATGGGTTACCCTACCAAAGCCAAGGTTCTCGCTTAACCTTCAGCTCTGATACCAAATGTAACGACCAGGGCATTTCGACCCTCGAAAATCGATACTAATACATCCACTGTATTACATGCTGAGAAATCAAATGCTGGAAAACCCGATTGTTAGGGAAAAAGAAAGAAAGAAGGAGATAAGAAGGAAAACTAAACAACACAGAATCTCACAGCAGAACGAATAATCTATAATATACAACAAATCTTTACACAAAAGCAAAACTATAATATGTGTATATACGAACATCAATCATAGTATACTAACCTATTTCAGCCTTGACAGTTAAAACAACATGTCCTTGCAATTGCTGATAAATACAACAACGAATACAATGGGAAAATAACCATCTACAAGAATACGTCTCTAGGCCTCCAACTTGTCTTCTGAAACTCCAAAGCATCCAAACCAATCTGTAATATGCTCAGTCTGACCCGAGTATTATAATAAAATAACACCCGAGTCAGTCTGGAAAGCCAACGTGAGAAAACACACCAATAAGATTTTAAGTTATATAAAAATCTTTGAAATCAAAGGTATCTCGTAAGACTCGCCGAACATAAACACAGACGTGTTTTTACCTTACGATAACCAAAACATTTTCTATAGAAAATTAATTTATATTATAATAATGTCTAGGGGTCAAAGTAAAATATAAATATAGCTGAAATGCTTGCATCTCAAGTTTCAACATAGTTGGGCACAACTAAGTCCGTACAGTGTTTATTGGAGAATGGATTCCATACAATGACTGGGCTACTGGGGTACCGCCCATCATGGTGCATCTTTAGATAAAATAACAACGAGGACCTCGCCTTGATCCCCTGCCAATACAGGACCGGCCTACCCTTTGCTGGGTAGTACCGAATATGATCAACCCTCTGTTAATGGGCCCCTAAGCATACAAATGAGAGATAATAGCGACTCTGGATAGAAATTATCATACCCTACTTGGGAGCGACCCACTTAGCCCTGCTGCATCTCCTCGGTTTTAGTCATTCCCGGTTGATGAGGCCTGAGGCTACGATTACCTTTCAAGAACATTTACACTTAGTATGCTCATTGTCCTCTAACGAAAATGTGCTAATAGTATTCATCCATATAAGTCTGTTCTGGGTCTGAACGAAACCGAATGCACTATTCCTACTACATCCATTTTGGGATCATCCTCAGGATTAGTAGCGATTATCACTTGTACTTCACATATCTATCTTCGATTCCATACTCTTCACGATGTCCTCACATCGAAACGCATTCGTTGGATCGTAGTTGTTTTCGGATAACATGTCTGATTCCGATCTCTTCGAAACAACGTTTGATAATTTTCGGTAAACTCAACCCCGATTCTTCAGGAAATTAACAGTCAAAGATAAGATCAGAGATCACCTCCTAACCGTTAGTAGACGGATTTCCATATAACTCATAGTACATCATCATCGGAGATGACTGTTCCATATAACTCACGTGTTTCTCCTGAATATTTCCAAAGTTACGTTTTGGGTCCAATTTCGATAGTCGGTTATTTAACTATCGAATAACAAACATTCAATCAGGGATTAATTTCATAAGGAAAACCAACATTGCTTCAGTATATAAGCAATTATTAGCCTCCTTTAATAAATCATTCATAAATAAAACCATTTTTAAATTACTAGTATAAGATTACTTTTACAAAGATATATCCACAATCCCCATATTTTCAATACTTAGAAAATATCCATGTACTTATCTCAACGGTAAGTATATCCACAGAATTGAGAAAGATTTTCTTTTTATTCGATTCAAAAATCATTTATAAACTTCCTTAAAATTCTCTAAACATTTCAATCCATTTTATAAATCTCAAAAAAAAAACATTTATAATTCCTTTATAAAAATTCAATCACTTATAAGCTCTTTGTAAATTTCAAAAATCATTTACAAACTCTTTGTAAATCCATTAAACCATTTATAAACTCTTTTATAAATCTATAAACCCGTTTCTAAAATTCGTTTATAAATATCTAACTATAACCTCTTTCACCTTGCAAATAACCCTTCCTTAAGTCTTCAAACCATTTTATAAACTCCTTCATAGAATCTAAGCCTTTCAACTCTATTCATGGGTCTCATAAACATTTATAAATAATTTAAAATCTTTTACTTCAAAACATCATTTTATAATAATGATTATTAACAATAAAACATTATAAATGAATGGAATTTATTAACTTTAAAACATCCTAAATTATTAATTAATAATTTCAAAATATTGTTTAAGAAACACAAATAAATAATCTTTACCATTTTGATAAATAATAATAATTGATTTTCAAAACCTTATTGATAATTCTCATTATTAATTTCAAACCATAATTATTTTTGAAATAATTAACCCTTCACATTGTAATAAATTCTTTAAACTATATTATATAAATAAATAACTCTTAAAAATACCTTATTAATAATTCTCATTATTAATTTCAAACCATAATTATTTTTGAAATAATTAACCCTTAGCATTGTAATAAATTCTTTTAAACTATATTACTAAAAATAAATAACTCTTAAACAATACTAATATAATTTAAATAACTTTAAAATAATACTACCAAAATTAATTAACTTTAAAACAATATAAATCACAAATATTATATAATCATAAGATATAAATCAACCGCTTCGAGGCAGGATTCGTATTCAAAGGGTCATCCGCTCTTACACGGGAACGTAATAGGGTCTCATCCACTGCAGTAGGCGGGAATATATAATCCAAATAATATAAGTATAGTAATTCATTCAAACAATCATCCAACAAATTTTATCAACTATATATTATACTAGTTCACCAAAAAAGTGAGTTTAATTCATCGAAATTTCCTGTCGCCACCGAGGCGTTCCGGTTTGAACTAAAATCTAACGACGTCTAATTTTTGTCCAAATTTCTATAGTCTCCAAATTCATCCAAACCAGTTCCATTACGAAGATCTCGATGACATGAGTCCAACGCAAAAAGTTTCATCTCAATCGGACCTCGTATGAGAGAGATATGAATTTTTGGAGTTATCGGATAAATTAAATAATAATTTAATAAACAAATTACAACTTCAACTAATTACCACTATGCCCCTCTTCTTCCCCAAGCAGCTCGCTCACGCCTGTACATGGTGATATGCACAAACCGTGCACTGCCCCATCCACGCTCCCTCGATCCTCCACGAAAAGACCACCACCATTCATCTTCAATTTGCGGGAGCTTCCATCCTACCCATTATAATCATGCTCGGTCAAGGAATGGCCATCACGACCTGCTGCCATCCATAGTGCGACGATACACTATTCATGCGATAATTTTTGTTGCCGCACAACCCAAAACTTGGCGATAAGCTGCCTTTTTCCACCCCGAACACGAATATGACCTCCGTTTCGACCAACGACGACTACACTCATCAAAAATCCCAACCCTAGCTCGACTGCCATCAATGCCCTCCCCTAATACTGTAGTCGAACACCACCTAGCCCATCTCATCACGAAGCTCTCATCGAACCATGATTTTTAAAACTTGTTTTAGATTTGTTTATTGAGTAGATTTTGAAAAACAATTTTTTGAATGTTCATTTTTTTTACTTACTGACCTTGTTTATATAGTTGAGGGAAGATGGAAAATATCGTAAAGGGGGTGTGGGCCTGGGGACGGGTCTGGTTTGATGGAGATGGAACATGGCAGAGGGGGTGGGCTGATGGAGATGGGTCTCTGAATTATGGTAAAAGTCATATAAATATATATAATTTATATTCAAAATATCTAGCTATATAATTTCGAACCCCGATCGAGACGTGCCGCCTGGCGTTCTATATGTTATACCCCTATTCCGAACGCAATGGAATTTGTTTTGAGACCTAATTTGGTTGTATGCAGAAGATAGTTTTTTGAACTCAATTATTATATTAAATTTTCAATATTAATTTCAACGTGTTTTGATCTCGCACGACCAAACGATTCATCCGATCGACATGCGATTTGACAGCGTATTATAATTTATTATTATAGACCCAATGACATTGGTTTCGTCAAAATC
The DNA here is from genome assembly GCA_030737815.1 of Allium fistulosum. NCBI lineage: Eukaryota > Viridiplantae > Streptophyta > Magnoliopsida > Asparagales > Amaryllidaceae > Allium > Allium fistulosum. The sequence goes on along the minus strand of CM060908.1, from coordinate 608,405,286 downwards.
CGAGATAGTGCCCTAGAAGGCTATTTTTGTACAGTATTAAAACGAGTTATTTTCAAAATCGATTAAATCACTTTTAAATCCAATTTAAAAGTTTTATTATCTTCATTCTTATTAAATAAAAATTAAATAAGCTTTAAATCATTTTTATCTAAATAAAAACCCAAGATTCAATTATTTAAATGATTTTCAATTATTAATTTAAACAATTAAATCATCCAATAAATCGCTATATTTTAAATTCGAGCTATTTAATCTATAAATTAAACTTCTCAATATTTAAAATTACTTAAATATTCCAATTTCAAATAATGGAATATTCTGGGTTGTTACAATAATTTTTCTATCAAACCTTCTATAGTAACCATAATTACTATAAGCTCTCACAATAATTAATATAACATTTGTAATAATTAATTTAATTAGTTTATAACACTTTATAAATTAATTAAATTGGGTGGTATTTTAGGAGACTCGGATTCGATTGTGCGAATAACAGATGTGAATTCGACCAGCAATTACATTAAACACTTTGAATTTTAAAATTCATAATGTAAGTGACATTACGACCAAATTCATCGCTTACATATTCTTAAGGTAGATCATATTAAATCTTTTGAGCAACACTAAGCAATGATATATTATATGCACATTCTCTTCATCATCACTATATCACTTTCGATATTTAGAGTTTGGCCTTAGTCAAAGCCCTAACGATATCTATATACAAATGCATAGTCCATCTCCAAAATCCTTGATTCAATAATAACATTCATTATTAACTGATATGCTCTAGCTAGACACATCGACTTTGCATTGACCATAGTTGATCATGATACTAACCTCTTACTACATAGGAGACAAATTCTCTATTGAATAGTGTTTCACTTCTATAGCCTCGATTCTAACTCATTTATACCTGCATCATAAATGTTATCCCATGATTTAACTAAATCAATGTGGAGTATTCACCTTAATGTTCCACAGATTTTTAAGTTGAAAGAATGTCATAACTTGTCATACATAGATTTTCTATTTGACTTAATTGTAATTAACTAATATGAAACTCTCAATTGAGTCATTCTATAGTTTTCCCATAACAGCTAGTACGTAACCCCTTAGTGCCCATAGGAGACATGAGTAATACATTGCCCAACATTTGGAGAAAATTAAGCACATTGGTCTCAATGATGCATCGATACCATTTCTTCTCAAAACATCTTAACCATGATTCATTTAAAATAAATATTAAATATTTTATGACTAAGTATTCGTGGGTACAACGTTTGTAACTACAATCGTATAATACATTATTTAAGGATTATCTACATATATATGTTTAATGATTTTAGTTATTATTTATATCACATGTAACCACATATATAACAGAAAACAAAACCAGAAGCTTAATTCATTTCGAACAAGATTGGTTCCAAATTAGGTTATGTAATAAATTACATAATTGCTCATAGGCACACTCTTTAAACTTTCAGTTGTACCTGACTATTCATTGAGACTAGATCTTACGCACCGTACCATTCTTTTACTAGACCCTATAAAAGTGGTAGGCATGCATGTCAATAAGCTACTTCATTGACCCAACTACATTCAAGGCCATTGCAAATTGTCATACATGCTCAGTTGGATTAGTTGTCCCATCGTATGATTTTAAATGTAGTTCATATGATTCTGAACACTCCTGATGTTCATTGGCAAGATATGACAAATGACTTTTGATCCCATTCGGGATATGTATTACCATTATCCACATGCAAGGTTTGGGTATATTTTTTAACTTTTCAAAATAGCATTGGGGTCTTTTTTAATAGTTCAACATCTCCAAAAATTCTTATGTAGTGCATTTGCTTGATGTTTTTCTCGGGGATGTTATGAATTCACACTTTGATATAGGTCCTCTGGTTTGGCACATGAATTCATACTTCCTACTGATTTAGGTCAATACTACATATGTGATTTCTCTCGGTCTTTCATTGTCAATTCCATTTCTCAGAATAGGTCTATTTCCACCTCTTTGGGATTCAAGTATAGAAGAATATGTTCTTATTATATTTTGTGATACATATCCATTCGACTCAAATTTATCCTCGTTGATGTTTTCAAACAATATTTTTCTAAATGAAGCTTCGATAGTCTCTCATTCAGCCACTTCCAACAAAATTCTTTCCAACAATAATCTCTGTTCTTTTTGTTCATTCATCGTTGTATTCCATAAATCAATAATCATATTTTCAATATTGGATGATTTATTCTACATTGCTACAAAAATCATTCTGAACTTAATGTTACATCCTTATCAAAGATCTCAAAATTTATATTTGATCAAATTTTTCCTAAAAAAGTTCTGTTGAAAATTTCCAGACGATCATTAGATCTTTCTATGACTACGAGATAATTTACGATGGTGGCTCTCTGACTACCTTTTGATCAATAATAAGAAAAATTCTTCTGCCTTTTGATTCTCACCTAAGAAAATGAATCCTAAGTTTGACTCTCACTAAAAGCATCAAATGTTCATGTTGTTTTTATCATGTATACACCAAAGATAAATTTAAGAAGAACTCTTCATTCTAAACGTAAAGCAAAGTTTTATATAAGAGGATTCTAATATTATTTAAAGAAACTTAAAGCATCAATAGAGTGCTAAATAGTAAGAGAGAATCTAAGTTATTTCAGCAGAAAAGTAACAAATGCAACATTTTTATAGAGGTTTGATTGTAATTATGCTTACATTCACTTTTGTTCTTGTATTCCTATATTTGAGTACAATATATATGGAAGAATGTATGTTTCAATCAATGAAGCAATACTTGATAAGAGAGAATAGATGACAATTTTACCGTGGAAACTTGTTTGATAAGTCGAATTATTATCAACTTGTGATCATTTTCTACCTGAATACTTTTGTTATCATATATTTCCATCTCTATTATTATGTGTATGCTGGGATATTTAAATGGTTATTTATCTCGTGTATTTTTTGGAGAAATGACTAGCATTTGTGCAAAATTAGTGGAGATTATAGAATGGACTAAGTCAGCATTAGTTTCTTACAGTTGAAAATAAATTATGAACAATTGGATATGAAGTTCATAATGACAGTTTTCGTTGTGCGATTGTTGATATAACGATCGTTGTCTTTTCACCTTGTTTTCATTTTATGCTTTTGATTTTTTCTCTTTTGCAACTTCCTTTAACCTGAAGTACAAAAAATTATTATTCTTAAAATAATTTGATTGAGTAAAATTTAGCCTATAACAATGCTCAAACCTTCTATGTTGTTAAAATAAAATTTTGAATATACACCTATATGTTTTTCCCAATTTAACTATAATAGTTTTGTTCACCTTTTCCACATTTTCAATATAAGAAAATTTTGTTATTTCCTTGATATTTTTTCATCTTCACATTCTTTTGCACCTCCATCGTTTAATTTTCTCACAATTTTATCCTTTTCCCTTGTTCTTTTTTATACAAAAGTTTAAACAAAAAATTTAATTCTTAATCTGAATAAAAATAGGGATTATTTCCAAACAATTTTTTAATCAATCTTATTTACTTTTTAATCTGATTAGATTTTTATTTAATTCATCAATTTGTATTCACATAATATTTTCTAAGATTTATTCATGTTTTACAATGATTGTGTTTCAACATGTTGCATTAATGGTTTGGAATTTTTTGAAAATAATAATTATTTGAAAGCTACCAAAAGAACCTTAGCTTGCTATATCATTTGAGCTTGATTTAAAGATTTGTTCTTTATTTTGTTATCGTCTTTTCATTTTGTTTAATGTCAAATGTACTGTTTTCTTTTTAATTTCTTATTCCCGACCTTTGCTTTGAGTTTCGTATCAAAATGACTTTTTACTTCTGATTTTGGTTCCTATTAGTATATTTATTATTTTGGCCTGCTTTACTTATTTTGTAGGGGTTTATCAAATTTATTACTAGATGGATAACATAAAATCTTTAGTTTTCCATTAAGATTCATTGTAGGTAAAATTGAAATATCTTTTATGGTTGAATATATTAACACCCCTTAATTTCTCTTTCACTCCCCACCATTTTATAAAAAGCATTACACCCAATGTATTTCTTTTCTTCTATCATATTATATCAATTTTACTTTTTAGTTTGAATTTCTTCTTCGTTCACTTTCCACTCATTATCTTCTTAAATTGTCAAGCTCATGAAACCTAAAATTATGACCACTAATTGGCAATTTTATCGTCAATCTTTGTAAAAAATTTAGTTAAGAAAGAAAAACCTATACTGAATAAATTTTATTTAAAGCTGTATATTTGCTCTTTCATTTAGAGATTAGGGATAATAATTTGGGTCTTTATGAGATTGGTCAAATGTATTTAAACATTGATGAAGTCGACAAAAATCTACTACAGACTTGTTAATCAAGCGAAATTAGTATGAAATTAAATATAAATATGTGGTTATATTCAACTTTCAATTTGAGATCAAAGAATGGAGAAGGGGAGGGCAAAGAAGGAAATGAAGAACATCTAGACTATTTTCTTGATTCCATTAATGGTGCTTTTTGATTTAACCCTTTTTAGTGTCAACCAGGTGGGAAGAGAAAAAATCGGGGTGTTAATAGATTTAACCTTTTTTATTCATAATTTTTATATCAAACTCTATTTTTATTTGATTTCTTTTTACATGTAAAGAGATTCGAGTGTCATTAAAAATTAGATTTCCATCACTATTTTCAAGTCATTATCAGTTTATTAATAACTAGATATAAAAAAATAATCTTCAATTGTACTATATAATCTATTAACAGTAAAGTTGATATTGCTTGTATTCTCAAACATAATTACATAAAAATGTTAGGTAAGGTATTGTATCTAAATTAAAAGGATACAAATGGTAATTTTTCATATCGTAATTAATGAAAAAAATTAAATGCAAAAGTAGTATTTTGTTATACTTCAATATGCAACTTTAAACTTTTGCTAAAAGATATATTTTTTGTAAAATTTGACACTTTCTTAATTCGTCTAGGCATTAATACTTTTCAATGGTGCTATTAAATTACTTGCTATGGGTGTAATATTTCAAAAGAAAAAATAAATTTTACATACTACTAACTCAACCTCTTAGCATCCATTTCAACATCAAATAATTTACTTCCCTCATCACATCGATTCATCACCCAAACAAGATTGTCTCTATCAATACCAGAGAAATAATTATTAGAAAACAAAGAGTTTGTTACATCGGTTCCTAAATGTTACAGAGTTTTGATTCCTGACCAGGTAATACTTATCCCTTCAATATATACTTATGTTGATTTAGTTTAATTTTTGTAAAAAAGACCATATATTTATTTTAGAGGTAACTAGTCTTTGAGGTTTATTTATAACCGAGAAGGAAGTAGTTATCCAATGGAGGTATCCAACTTTCCACTATTGATAACCTTTTTACATGGAAAAGTGTTGATGAAACATTGCGGGTACTCCAGTTAAATAATGATGGTCTCACTTTCAAGGGGAAAATAAGGATTGTTATGGAACCTTACTTTAATTTGCAACTAAACTCTTATTTAATGGATAATTAATAAAATAAAACTTAGAGACATACAAGTTATTTTAAACTAATTTCAATTTTCATTAGATTTCTAAGTTAATATTGTTGAGTCACAGATTCTATGAAGTTTTGATTTCTGACAAAGAAATAAAGGCGATTGACAAAACGAAGACATCATGGCTATAAAGAGGCACAAAAGAGCTACATATGGTACTCTAGATTATAGGTTGATTATTTGATGTTGCAATAGTGTTAAACTTGTTAAAATCTATCCTCAAATAATCATGCACCTCAATATAATCAATATATATACGTTTGAATGTCATTGCACATTCATTGTGCAATTTTACAGGGACCGGTCGACCGGTTATAAACCATGCGGTCGACCATTTCTGTGTAAAATGCACAATGAACGTACACACATGCACATAACGTCTATATATTTGAAATCCTGTCTACCGGCCATTTTTGACATATCGACCGTTTTTAAACAGAGAGCAACCTTTCCCAAAAGACACTTCTTTCTCCAATGGTTGCATCTCTTACCTTTCATCAATGATCATATCTATTAGTGGCTACTCTTCACAAAGAGTTACAACCATTTATTCTCTATATAAACACGTCTAAATCATTGATTCAAAATAAGAATTCTTGCTCTAATTTCTGATCTTACTTTCTAAATATTCTTGCATTCTAAAAGGCTCTCAAACATTTCAATTGCTTATTGAATCATTGAAATTATTTCATATCTTTTGATTCAATAAGTAATATACTTCCTTCAATCTTCACAAACATCATTCACATATTTTGAGGATAAGATTATAGGAAGGGTGTACTACAAGTGACAAATCCATGTTATCAAGAGCACAAGTTATCAACGGCAATTGTATTTGTTTTTGTTGAAGTCCTCGGTGTTGTAAGAGGCACGAAATCCCGTTCGGCTGTTCGGGTGTTGTAAACATGTTCCTCCGGGTGAAGCGAGGTAGTTGGTTGTGAAAATCCAGATAGAAGTCTGGGACTGGAAGTAGGACGGGAGGTCCGAACCAGTATAAAAATCCCTGGTGTGATTTTTACAGTTTACAGCATTTAGTATTCTATATCTGTGAATTGCTATATAGTTATTTTATTGAATTTTTACTTGTATAGCAATTGTAAATAACATTCCGCATATATTGTTAGTCCATATTACACGATCCATAATTAGTGTGCACAAGCGTACACATTTTCATTTGGTATCAGAGCAGGACATCATATAACCGTAACACCGTTATTTGATATATTCTTGTAATATGGCAAATAACGCAAGCACTAGCACTAACACTTACACGGAAGGTCAATCAACACAAAGACCTCCATTCTTTAATGGTCTCAACTATAGCTATTGGGCAACACGCATGTCTTTTTTATGCAATCAAATAGCTATGATGCTTGGAATGCTACCTCAAAAGAAATAGTGAATCCAACAACTGAATATTCAGAATGGACAACGGCTGAGAAAACGGCAGCAGCCGTAAATGCAAAAGTAATAAATATGTTGTTTTGTGCATTAGACCAAAATGAATATAACCGTGTTAGTATCTGCACTACTGCATATCAAATTTGGCAAACGCTGAAAACCACTCATGAAGGTACTAACAAGGTTAAACAAGCCAAAATAGCTATGCTGAAAAGTCAGTTTCAAAATTTCAAAATGAAACCAAATGAGACAATCAATGATATGTATTAAAGGTTTCAAACTATTCATCATGCACTTATCGGATTAGGGCAAAAATATTCAGATTTTAATGTTGTTTCAACAGTCCTACATTCTCTGACTAGTGAATGGGAAGGAAAAGTATTAGCAATTGAAGAAGCTAATGACCTTTCCGTCATGAAGCCAGATGAATTGATAGGAAATCTAATGTCCTATGAAGCAAATTTGCAGGCTAGAAAAGAACAGAAAGAAGAAAAGAAAAATATAGCATTTCATGCTGAGAAAGATGAAAATGAATCAGAGTCTGAAGATGAAGATTTGGCATTCATTGCAAAAGGATTCAAAAAATTCCTAAAATATCGAAAAGCTAGTCGTTACAACAAAAGGAAACCAGGATCAAATAAACCATCTTCATCCGCTATAGAATGTTTCAACTGCCACAAAAAGGGGCACATGTAGAAGGATTGTCCAGAACAAAAGAAGAAGTCAGAAAATGACAAATTCAAATATAAGAAGGACAAGTCAAAGAAACAAGCCTTCTCAGTAACATGGGATGATTCAGACTCATCTTCATCAGAAAGTGAAAGTGATTCGGAGAATGAACAAGCTAATGTTTGTTTTATGGCAACAGAAGATGAGGTACAAATTCCTACATTTGATGAATTACTTGATATTAATGCTGAATTGATAGTCAAATATAAAGACATAAAGCGTCAATTAAAACTAGTCAAAGCAGATTTAAGTAGAGCAGAGTTTGAACGAGATATGTTAAAAGATGAGAAGAAAATACTAGAAGAAGAACTTGAAAAAATTCAAGAATCATCATCTAATGTTGACTCTCAACTATCTCTTTTGAGTCAAGAAATAGAAGCTCAAAAAGAGAAAAATAATGCTCTCACTACTGAAAATCATGAGCTTAAGGCAAAAGTCAAAATTCTAGACCTAGAAAAAGCTAGTTTACAAACAAAGTTTGATGACATTACTCAAAATGTTTCTAACTTTAACAAAGGTCGAGAAAATTTGACAAAAATCATTGAAAATTCACAATCTGCATCAAATAAACAAGGTTTGGGATATAAGAAACAAGAAATCAAGAAACATCTTGATAATGAAAGGAAGAAGAAAGTACAAAAGACTGAAGCTAAGAAAATCTTAGTTTATTATATTCCAAACCAAAACCAGTTGTGAAACTTTGGAAGAAATATGTCAAGACTATCAAAATATGGGTTCCTAAAACAAATAACAATTTGATTAGGAACAAATATATTCAGAATTTCATGAATACTGTGCATCTTAATTCTAATTATATATATAAAGGGGATACCGGACCCGTATGGGTTTGGACTCCTAAGACCTAACTCTTAGGACCCCATAAAAAGTGGGTACCATGGACTTAATTTTATTTTTTGCATGTCCCACTTAAGAAAAGAGGAAAGTGATATATGGTAGTAGTTTTATGTTGCTTATAATCTGGCTTATATCATTTACATCCTCTATTTAACAACTCCATTTGTTTTCTACCTCTATATTATTTTGGTTTAGTACTTTAAACATCATTCGACACTTATACTAAATAGTGTCGTTACTTTTATTCGTATGATTTTATGGTGTGTATGATATTTTGGTTTGCTTGGATATGATTATGTTTTGCTATGCATGGATATTCTGGTTGATACATTCCTATGATTATCTATTACTCCTTTTTGTCGATGACAAAGGGGGAGAAAGTGCTAACAATTATTTGCAGGAATATATATATATAAAGAATTACAGACAAAATCTCAGGGGGAGATCACATATTCAGGGGGAGATTCAGAACTTCGGATATATGTTGTCATCAATCAAAATGGGGGAGAATGTTGAGTCACAGATTTTATGAAGTTTTGATTTCTGACAAAGAAATAAAGGCGATCGACAAAACGAAGACATCATGGCTATAAAGAGGCACAAAAGAGCTACATATGGTACTCTAGATTATAGGTTGATTATTTGATGTTGTAATAGTGTTAAACTTGTTAAAATCTATCCTCAAATAATCATGCACCTCAATATAATCAATATATATATAAGTTTGAATGGCATTGCACATTCATTGTGCAATTTTACAGGGACCGGTCGACCGGTTATAAACCATGCGGTCGACCGTTTCTGTGTAAAATGCACAATGAACGTACACACATGCACATAACGTCTATATATTTGAAATCCTGTCTACCGGCCATTTTTGACCTGTCGACCGTTTTTAAACAGAGAGCAACCTTTCCCAAAAGACACTTCTTTCTCCAATGGTTGCATCTCTTACCTTTCATCAATGATCATATCTATTAATGGCTACTCTTCACAAAGAGTTACAACCATTTATTCTCTATATAAACACGTCTAAATCATTGATTCAAAATAAGAATTCTTGCTCTAATTTCTGATCTTACTTTCTAAATATTCTTGCATTCTAAAAGGCTCTCAAACATTTCAATTGCTTATTGAATCATTGAAATTATTTCATATCTTTTGATTCAATAAGTAATATACTTCCTTCAATCTTCACAAACATCATTCACATATTTTGAGGATAAGATTATAGGAAGGGTGTACTACAAGTGACAAATCCGTGTTATCAAGAGCACAAGTTATCAACGACAATTGTATTTGTTTTTGTTGAAGTCCTCGGTGTTGTAAGAGGCACGAAATCCCGTTCGGCTGTTCGGGTGTTGTAAACCTGTTCCTCCGGGTGAAGCGAGGTAGTTGGTTGTGAAAATCCAGATAGAATTCTGGGACTGGACGTAGGACGGGAGGTCCGAACCAGTATAAAAATCCCTGGTGTGATTTTTACAGTTTACAGCATTTACTATTATATATCTGTGAATTGCTATATAGTTAGTTTATTGAATTTTTACTTGTATAGCAATTGTAAATAACATTCCGCATATATTGTTTGTCCATATTACACGATCCATAATTAGTGTGCACAAGCGTACACATTTTCATTTGGTATCAGAGCAGGACATCGTATAACCGTAACACCATTATTTGATATATTCTTGTAATATGGCAAATAACGCAAGCACTAGCACTAACACTTACACGGAAGGTCAATCAACACAAAGACCTCCATTCTTTAATGGTCTCAACTATAGCTATTGGGCAACACGTATGTCTTTTTATATGCAATCAAATAGCTATGATGCTTGGAATGCTACCCAAAAAGAAATAGTGAATCCAACAACTGAATATTCAGAATGGACAGCGGCTGAGAATACGGCAGCAGCCGTAAATGCAAAAGCAATAAATATGTTGTTTTGTGTATTAGACCAAAATGAATATAACCGTGTTAGTATCTGCACTACTGCATATCAAATTTGGCAAACGCTGAAAACCACTCATGAAGGTACTAACAAGGTTAAACAAGCCAAAATAGCTATGCTGAAAAGTCAGTTTCAAAATTTCAAAATGAAACCAAATAAGACAATCAATGATATGTATTCAAGGTTTCAAACTATCCATCATGCACTTATCGGATTAGGGCAAAAATATTCAGATTTTGATGTTGTTTCAACAGTCCTACATTCTCTGACTAGTGAATGGGAAGGAAAAGTATTAGCAATTGAAGAAGCTAATGACCTTTCCGTCATGAAGCCAGATGAATTGATAGGAAATCTAATGTCCTATGAAGCAAATTTGCAGGCTAGAAAAGAACAGAAAGAAGAAAAGAAAAATGTAGCATTTCATGCTGAGAAAGATGAAAATGAATCAGAGTCTGAAGATGAAGATCTGGCATTCATTGCAAAAGGATTCAAAAAATTCCTAAAATATCGAAAAGCCAGTCGTTACAACAAAAGGAAACCTGGATCAAATAAACCATCTTCATCCGCTATAGAATGTTTCAACTGCCACATAAAGGGGCACATGCAGAAGGATTGTCCAGAACAAAAGAAGAAGTCAGAAAATGACAAATTCAAATATAAGAAGGACAAGTCAAAGAAACGAACCTTCTCAGTAACATGGGATGATTCAGACTCATCTTCATCAGAAAGTGAAAGTGATTCGGAGAATGAACAAGCTAATGTTTGTTTTATGGCAACAGAAGATGAGGTACAAATTCCTACATTTGATGAATTACTTGATATTAATGCTGAATTGATAGTCAAATATAAAGACATAAAGCGTCAATTAAAACTAGTCAAAGCAGATTTAAGTAGAGCAGAGTTTGAACGAGATATGTTAAAAGATGAGAAGAAAATATTAGAAGAAGAACTTGAAAAAATTCAAGAATCATCATCTAATGTTGACTCTCAACTATCTCTTTTGAGTCAAGAAATAGAAGCTCAAAAAGTGAAAAATAATGCTCGCACTACTGAAAATCATGAGCTTAAGGCAAAAGTCAAAATTCTAGACCTAGAAAAAGCTAGTTTACAAACAAAGTTTGATGACATTACTCAAAATGTTTCTAACTTTAACAAAGGTCGAGAAAATTTGACAAAAATCATTGAAAATTCACAATCTGCATCAAATAAACAAGGTTTGGGATATAAGAAACAAGAAATCAAGAAACATCTTGATAATGAAAGGAAGAAGAAAGTACAAAAGACTGAAGCTAAGAAAAATCTTAGTTTATTATATTCCAAACCAAAACTAGTTGTGAAACTTCGGAAGAAAAATGTCAAGACTATCAAAATATGGGTTCCTAAAACAAATAACAATTTGATTAGGAACAAATATATTCAGAATTTCATGAATACTGTGCATCTTAATACTAATTATATATATAAAGGGGTTACCGGACCCGTATGGGTTTGGACTCCTAAGACCTAACTCTTAGGACCCCATAAAAAGTGGGTACCATGGACTTAATTTTATTTTTTGCAGGTCCCACTTAAGAAAAGAGGAAAGTGATCTATGGTAGTAGTTTTATGTTGCTTATAATCTGGCTTATATCATTTACATCCTCTATTTAACAACTCCATTTGTTTTCTATCTCTATATTTTTTTTGGTTTAGTACTTTAAACATCATTCGACACTTATACTAAATAGTGTCGTTACTTTTATTCGTATGATTTTATGGTGTGTATGATATTTTGGTTTGCTTGGATATGATTATGTTTTGCTATGCATGGATATTCTGGTTGATACATTCCTATGATTATCTATTACTCCTTTTTGTCGATGACAAAGGGGGAGAAAGTGCTAACAATTATTTGCAGGAATATATATATATATATAAAGAATTACAGACAAAATCTCAGGGGGAGATCACATATTCAGGGGGAGATTCAGAACTTCAGATATATGTTGTCATCAATCAAAAAGGGGGAGAATGATGAGTCACAGATTCTATGAAGTTTTGATTTCTGACAAAGAAATAAAGGCGATCGACAAAACGAAGACATCATGGCTATAAAGAGGCACAAAAGAGCTACATATGGTACTCTAGATTATTGGTTGATTATTTGATGTTGTAATAGTGTTAAACTTGTTAAAATCTATCCTCAAATAATCATGCACCTCAATATAATCAATATATATAAGTTTGAATGGCATTGCACATTCATTGTGCAATTTTACAGGGACCGGTCGACCGGTTATAAACCATGCGGTCGACCGTTTCTGTGTAAAATGCACAATGAACGTACACACATGCACATAACGTCTATATATTTGAAATCCTGTCTACCGGCCATTTTTGACCTGTCGACCGTTTTTAAACAGAGAGCAACCTTTCCCAAAAGACACTTCTTTCTCCAATGGTTGCATCTCTTACCTTTCATCAATGATCATATCTATTAATGGCTACTCTTCACAAAGAGTAACAACCATTTATTCTCTATATAAACACGTCTAAATCATTGATTCAAAATAAGAATTCTTGCTCTAATTTCTGATCTTACTTTCTAAATATTCTTGCATTCTAAAAGGCTCTCAAACATTTCAATTGCTTATTGAATCATTGAAATTATTTCATATCTTTTGATTCAATAAGTAATATACTTCCTTCAATCTTCACAAACATCATTCACATATTTTGAGGATAAGATTATAGGAAGGGTGTACTACAAGTGACAAATCCGTGTTATCAAGAGCACAAGTTATCAACGACAATTGTATTTGTTTTTGTTGAAGTCCTCGGTGTTGTAAGAGGCACGAAATCCCGTTCGGCTGTTCGGGTGTTGTAAACCTGTTCCTCCGGGTGAAGCGAGGTAGTTGGTTGTGAAAATCCAGATAGAAGTCTGGGACTGGACGTAGGACGGGAGGTCCGAACCAGTATAAAAATCCCTGGTGTGATTTTTACAGTTTACAGCATTTACTATTCTATATCTGTGAATTGCTATATAGTTAGTTTATTGAATTTTTACTTGTATAGCAATTGTAAATAACATTCCGCATATATTGTTAGTCCATATTACACGATCCATAATTAGTGTGCGCAAGCGTACACATTTTCATTTGGTATCAGAGCAGGACATCATATAACCGTAACACCATTATTTGATATATTCTTGTAATATGGCAAATAACGCAAGCACTAGCACTAACACTTACACGGAAGGTCAATCAACACAAAGACCTCCATTCTTTAATGGTCTCAACTATAGCTATTGGGCAACACGTATGTCTTTTTATATGCAATCAAATAGCTATGATGCTTGGAATGCTACCCAAAAAGAAATAGTGAATCCAACAACTGAATATTCAGAATGGACAGCGGCTGAGAATACGGCAGCAGCCGTAAATGCAAAAGCAATAAATATGTTGTTTTGTGCATTAGACCAAAATGAATATAACCGTGTTAGTATCTGTACTACTGCATATCAAATTTGGCAAACGCTGAAAACCACTCATGAAGGTACTAACAAGGTTAAACAAGCCAAAATAGCTATGCTGAAAAGTCAGTTTCAAAATTTCAAAATGAAACCAAATGAGACAATCAATGATATGTATTCAAGGTTTCAAACTATTCATCATGCACTTATCGGATTAGGGCAAAAATATTCAGATTTTGATGTTGTTTCAACAGTCCTACATTCTCTGACTAGTGAATGGGAAGGAAAAGTATTAGCAATTGAAGAAGCTAATGACCTTTCCGTCATGAAGCCAGATGAATTGATAGGAAATCTAATGTCCTATGAAGCAAATTTGCAGGCTAGAAAAGAACAGAAAGAAGAAAAGAAAAATGTAGCATTTCATGCTGAGAAAGATGAAAATGAATCAGAGTCTGAAGATGAAGATCTGGCATTCATTGCAAAAGGATTCAAAAAATTCCTAAAATATCGAAAAGCCAGTCGTTACAACAAAAGGAAACCTGGATCAAATAAACCATCTTCATCCGCTATAGAATGTTTCAACTGCCACAAAAAGGGGCACATGCAGAAGGATTGTCCAGAACAAAAGAAGAAGTCAGAAAATGAAAAATTCAAATATAAGAAGGACAAGTCAAAGAAACGAGCCTTCTCAGTAACATGGGATGATTCAGACTCATCTTCATCAGAAAGTGAAAGTGATTCGGAGAATGAACAAGCTAATGTTTGTTTTATGGCAACAGAAGATAAGGTACAAATTCCTACATTTGATGAATTACTTGATATTAATGCTGAATTGATAGTCAAATATAAAGACATAAAGCGTCAATTAAAACTAGTCAAAGCAGATTTAAGTAGAGCAGAGTTTGAACGAGATATGTTAAAAGATGAGAAGAAAATATTAGAAGAAGAACTTGAAAAAATTCAAGAATCATCATCTAATGTTGACTCTCAACTATCTCTTTTGAGTCAAGAAATAGAAGCTCAAAAAGTGAAAAATAATGCTCGCACTACTGAAAATCATGAGCTTAAGGCAAAAGTCAAAATTCTAGACCTAGAAAAAGCTAGTTTACAAACAAAGTTTGATGACATTACTCAAAATGTTTCTAACTTTAACAAAGGTCGAGAAAATTTGACAAAAATCATTGAAAATTCACAATCTGCATCAAATAAACAAGGTTTGGGATATAAGAAACAAGAAATCAAGAAACATCTTGATAATGAAAGGAAGAAGAAAGTACAAAAGACTGAAGCTAAGAAAAATCTTAGTTTATTATATTCCAAACCAAAACTAGTTGTGAAACTTCGGAAGAAAAATGTCAAGACTATCAAAATATGGGTTCCTAAAACAAATAACAATTTGATTAGGAACAAATATATTCAGAATTTCATGAATACTGTGCATCTTAATACTAATTATATATATAAAGGGGTTACCGGACCCGTATGGGTTTGGACTCCTAAGACCTAACTCTTAGGACCCCATAAAAAGTGGGTACCATGGACTTAATTTTATTTTTTGCAGGTCCCACTTAAGAAAAGAGGAAAGTGATCTATGGTAGTAGTTTTATGTTGCTTATAATCTGGCTTATATCATTTACATCCTCTATTTAACAACTCCATTTGTTTTCTATCTCTATATTTTTTTTGGTTTAGTACTTTAAACATCATTCGACACTTATACTAAATAGTGTCGTTACTTTTATTCGTATGATTTTATGGTGTGTATGATATTTTGGTTTGCTTGGATATGATTATGTTTTGCTATGCATGGATATTCTGGTTGATACATTCCTATGATTATCTATTACTCCTTTTTGTCGATGACAAAGGGGGAGAAAGTGCTAACAATTATTTGCAGGAATATATATATATATATATAAAGAATTACAGACAAAATCTCAGGGGGAGATCACATATTCAGGGGGAGATTCAGAACTTCAGATATATGTTGTCATCAATCAAAAAGGGGGAGAATGATGAGTCACAGATTCTATGAAGTTTTGATTTCTGACAAAGAAATAAAGGCGATCGACAAAACGAAGACATCATGGCTATAAAGAGGCACAAAAGAGCTACACATGGTACTCTAGATTATAGGTTGATTATTTGATGTTGTAATAGTGTTAAACTTGTTAAAATCTATCCTCAAATAATCATGCACCTCAATATAATCAATATATATAAGTTTGAATGGCATTGCACATTCATTGTGCAATTTTACAGGGACCGGTCGACCGGTTATAAACCATGCGGTCGACCGTTTCTGTGTAAAATGCACAATGAACGTACACACATGCACATAACGTCTATATATTTGAAATCCTGTCTACCGGCCATTTTTGACCTGTCGACCGTTTTTAAACAGAGAGCAACCTTTCCCAAAAGACACTTCTTTCTCCAATGGTTGCATCTCTTACCTTTCATCAATGATCATATCTATTAATGGCTACTCTTCACAAAGAGTTACAACCATTTATTCTCTATATAAACACGTCTAAATCATTGATTCAAAATAAGAATTCTTGCTCTAATTTCTGATCTTACTTTCTAAATATTCTTGCATTCCAAAAGGCTCTCAAACATTTCAATTGCTTATTGAATCATTGAAATTATTTCATATCTTTTGATTCAATAAGTAATATACTTCCTTCAATCTTCACAAACATCATTCACATATTTTGAGGATAAGATTATAGGAAGGGTGTACTACAAGTGACAAATCCGTGTTATCAAGAGCACAAGTTATCAACGGCAATTGTATTTGTTTTTGTTGAAGTCCTCGGTGTTGTAAGAGGCACGAAATCCCGTTCGGCTGTTCGGGTGTTGTAAACCTGTTCCTCCGGGTGAAGCGAGGTAGTTGGTTGTGAAAATCCAGATAGAAGTCTGGGACTGGACGTAGGACGGGAGGTCCGAACCAGTATAAAAATCCCTGGTGTGATTTTTACAGTTTACAGCATTTACTATTCTATATCTGTGAATTGCTATATAGTTAGTTTATTGAATTTTTACTTGTATAGCAATTGTAAATAACATTCCGCATATATTGTTAGTCCATATTACACGATCCATAATTAGTGTGCACAAGCGTACACATTTTCAAATATTACTTTAAGATTGGAATCCGATTTCAAAATTTAAGACTTAGCTTTGGTCTTGAATTTGCTTTTGAACCAAAATTAATTGTAAATATCTAATCTTAAAATGAACTTTATGAAAATTTAAGATTCGACTTAAGTCGTAAATTGACATTAAACTTTAAACTAATTTAGACTATAAAATTTGGTTTTTAATTTTTTTAAGACAAAAGTTGCAATTCAAAATATGGTTTAGGACTAACAAAATTAGCCCAAGTATTCATTCTTTTATTAGCTTATTCAACAACTTAAAACCATATTTTCTTTCTAATTTGGTGTTTTTCTAATTAAAACCAGTTTAAGACATTTCTAGATCAATAAGTCTTAGAAGAAACAATTGGAGAAAAAAGACCAAAAAAATTGTGATTTTAATTAGCGTGTTGTCAATTTTTATCTAGTATGGAATTCTGTTTATTCACTTTAAATTGGGTACTTGTTTGCCTCATTTTCCTACTTAAGACAAATTTCAATAGATTAATATTAAATTATTTAGTTCTAAATTGCGGATTTTTTGTAATGAGCCTTCTATTATCCATTATTTTACCCCAACTAACATTTTGATGGAATTTGATTAAGAAATGATTAAAGAATGGATTCTAGACTCAAAGATGATTAATTCCTAAGATTAGAGGAAGAAATGGGAAATTTGACTAATTCCATGGATTAGTACCGGCTCATAAAATGACCAATTTTGCCCTAGAACTCTAAAACATTAAAGACTAAGTCGTTTTGGTGTAAAACACAAGTTTCTAGACAAAGACCATGCATCCATACTGATCCATGGATGGATCCATACCGATCCATCAAGGCATAAGATTGGATCCATATTTGACTTGATCTCTTTCCTGATATATTGAGTCTGATTGACTGGGTATTTCCAAATAAGATCCAATGAATCTAAATGCTAGACCAGCCCAATTTAGCTAGATTTAGACCATCATCTCCAACTAGAAACAAACCTTTGGACTTTTGGATTTATTCTTTGTTTATTAGGGGAAACTCTTCCATTCTTGTACCTCGAGGTTTAACTTTAACATTCATTGTAAATTTTTTATAGATCTAGTGTAAACAAAAGCAATAAACCATCAAGGTGAATGTAGGTAAGTAATTTGCTAAACCACTATAAAAATATTATGTCTTCTCTCTTTACTCTCTCTTGAATTCTTTCTATATTTTATTTATTTACTACTTTTCTATCAATGAGAGTGTTAGCCCAAAATAAAGACTGATATTTTTAGTGCTTTCATAGAGAAATTGAAGACCGAGTTGGATCCTAATTTTCTACTAGGATTTGAGGAAAATCTATAAAGGGATTCGATAAAATATGGGACCAATGAAGAGTAAGATGGTCGTTGAAGAGGAAGTCGTTGGAGCATATGATATAGGGGGTGGAGAAATTACTCAACCTCCACCAGATTTGGTGACAAAGTAAGAGTTGGATGCAATAATGGCTGTTGTGGATTAAAAGATGGAAGCAAAGAAGCAAGCTTTCATGGCGGAATTGAAAAAGCAATTTGCATCAAGGAAGAAAACTCTATAAGGAGATGGATCTCGCCCTAGGGATCATAGTGGTAGAAAAAATTCTCATCAAGCTCGAACAAAGGAAGTTCCGCTGATTTGCATAGACCAGGAAAGAATCCAGTAGATGATGGAAGTAAATAGAAGAAAAGAGATGAAGGAGATAGAGTAGAAAAATAACAACACGGATGGATATGTATTGATCCATAATAGATCAAGCCCAATCGATCAAGGAAGTTGAATCATGATGATGTTGATGTTGTAGGCACTTGTGAAGGTGTTTGGTTGAGCTATGAGTTAAAATGATAGAAGAACTGGTAGAAATTTTATGGGAGATGCTCATAGAGGATGAAGCTCAAACCAACGTCACAGAAGTCCAAAACGAATGGACTCCCTAGAGAAAGGAAGACCTAGTTGTCGTGATGATAGCCATGACCATTCAGGTTGTAATCGTAATGGCAGCTTACATAACCAAACACATTTTGATGCATGCGATGACTATTGTTTAGGGCAGATGGGAGATAATGATGAAATAATCATTGAGGCAATCCAAAGGTTTCTTCAGTAGGATAAGCATAAGAATATGTGGGAGACCACCTCTAGTCGAAATCCGTTTAGAATGGAAATTTGGGCAACTGAATACCCAAGGAAGTTCATGATGGTTTTAATGCCAAGTTACAATGGATTGACGAATCTTATGCAACATCTATTGATGTATACTGGCACATGGATGGTGCCTAAGAAAATGATGATGTGAAGGGTAAATTCTTTCCATTATTCTTGGGTGGACTAGCTACGATATGGTTCTATAGGCTAGAGCCAGGATCCATATTGTCATATGATCAACAAGCAAATAAGTTCTTAAATAAATTTAGGGTTCACTATATACAGCCGAAATATGTGATTTCAGTGGCATCCACTAAAGAAATGGAGAGTCGCTAAAACGTTAGTTGAAACAGATTAATGTTGGAGTGATAGAGGTAAAAAATCTATAGGATGATGTTGAGCGGATGGAAATAGTTGGCGGAGTGAAAAAAAGTACTGATTTTGGATGGTGGTCGACAATGAAGAAGCCAACCATGCTGAAAGATTATTATAGAAAATAAATTTAATTTTTGCGCTTGGAAGAGGCAGAAACGAATAAGAGGACGAATATTAGTGGTCAGGTTGGACTAAGCAAAATGGTGAAGAGTATGGAGGCTTATAAGCAGGACGGTAACAGTGGTAATGATGATGAGAATAAGCGGAAGAATAACAATTTGGAGGTAAGAAGCAAGACCCCAAGATATGTTTTCAGTTTACTAAAGATAAGAAGTATACAAAGTTAAATGACTCCATAAAGAATATCTACCTTACCGCTCAAGGCATAGTTATATATAGAAAGCCAGCTCCAAGAGAGGCGATGGCTAAATAAAAGCGCTTGGTGAAGTATTGTAGATTTCATAGGACACATCGACATAACACCAATGAGTGCAGACATTTAAGGGATATAATTGAGGACTTGATAAGGAAAAGCATGCTCCAACAATATGTTAGGAACCCGTAGGAAGGCGGGTAAGAAGATAATTAACAACAGAGGTAACCGCCTCAGGGAAACATGGAAGGGACCAGTGGAGAGGGTCTAGATCAATAAGGCGTGAATTTGTGATCAATAAGATATATGGAGGTCTGCATCCTGTGGAAAAAGGCTTGAACGAGATGAAACGCTATAGGAGTTCCTTGAGGCATGCAACACAATAAATGTGTTATGCTATCGAGTGAAACACTCTTGCTAAGCAACAAAGGAGGATCGATGATGACATAGTCTCTATAAACAGGGATACTGATGAGGTCAAACCGCCTATCTTCGACTTGAAGTGGATTACGATTTTGATTGGGCTACTACAATTCACCGAGTGCTGGTTGACAGCAAAAGCTTGGTGTGTTGATACGCTAAGATTTTGATCAATGACAATGAGCTTCAACAAAAAGGAAGAGATATATGCAAAATCAGAGGAAGATCGATGAAGACCAAAGTATAAACATGAGTATGTTTTTTATAGGTCTAAAGTCTAGATTATTTGTTTAAATCTATCCTCAAGAGATTTGCACGAACACTAAAACATATTCATAAAACTTCATTTTTATTCACACATACACTGTGCATACTTTTATAGTTCAGTCGACTGAACAGGCATGGACAGTCGACTGAAACTGGCACACATTTACAAATATGCACAGTTTCAGTCGACTAAATTTCCTGCGCAGTCGACTGAAAGTGTTCCTGAAAATTTTACTACATATTTTCAGTCGACTGAAATCCCTGTTCAGTCGACTGAATTTATAACTGCGAATTTTTTCTAAAAGGACACCTTCTTCCTCCCAAGAGTTGCAACCATTCTCCAATAGAATTGGAAGCATCTCTTGACTGCACCTCTAGCAAACAAATGCATCTCTTCTACACATATAAATACATGGTTTTAACATTTGCAAATCACAAATTCTAATTGCTTTAATCTTTCTATTTACTTGAACATACTTTCAGATCTCTTAAGTTTTCAAAAGCAATCACAAACCAATTGCTTGAATCTCTGTTTTAACTATAACACCTTTTGATTCATAGCAATTCACATTTCCTAAATCTTCACAAACACTTTGTATACTCTCGAGGATAAGATTATAGGAAAGTTGTACTCAATTTGACTCATTAGTGTTATCAAGAACACAAGTCAGAAATACTTTTTGTATCCAGTTTGAAGTCCTCTTCGGTAGTTGAGGCAAGAAATCCCATTCGGTTGTTCGGGTAAGTTGTAAACCTATTCCTCCGGGTTAAGTGAGGGTTGTTGGTTAGTTGAATTCCTAAGAGGAGCTTAGGGACTGGACGTAGGACAAGAGGTCCGAACCAATATAAAGTCTTGGTGTCTACTTTACTTACTACTTATAACTATCTACCTAGACCGTTTCACTATTCCATATTATACGATCCTACCGCATAGACTCTTTCAATTGGTATCAGAGCAAGGCCATCTTATAACCATAACACTGTTATTTGACATATTGATAATATGGAAAACAACACAAGTACAACATCTGCCTATACCTCTACATTTGCAGAAGGACAATCTACTCAAAGACCCCCTCTATTCAATGGACTAAACTATATTTATTGGGCTACAAGGATGAGGATTTATATGCAAGCAACAAGTTTTGAAGCCTGGAATGCAACTCAAGCAGAACTCGTTGTACCCACAACGGATTATTCTACATGGACGCAAGCTCAGAAGAATGAAGTTAGTGCAAATGCCAAAGCTATGAATATGATATTTTGCGCTTTGGATAGAAATGAGTTCAATCGTGTTAGCATCTGTACTACTGCACATCAGATATGGAGTACACTTAAAACCATACATGAAGGCACAAACAAGGTCAAGCAAACAAAGATCTCCATGCTAAAGAACCAGTTCCAAAACTTTAGAATGCGACAAAATGAATCCATCAATGACATGTACTCGAGGTTTCAAGACATTCATCATGCCTTAATAGGACTAGGAGAAAAATACACGGATTTTGATATTGTATCTAAACTTCTAAATTCACTCACTGATGAATGGGAGAGAAAAGTCTTAGCAATCGAAGAAGAAAATGATCTATCTACAATGAAACCAGAAGAATTAATTGGAAATCTAATGTCGTATGAAGTAAATATGCAAGCTAAGAAGGATCAAGCACAAGAAAGAAAAAATGTAGCCTTTCATGTGGAAAAAGAAGAATCAGACTCTGAAGATTAGGATCTAGCATTTATAGCCAAAAGTTTCAAGAAATTCTTAAGATATAGAAAAGAAAATAAAAACGGTTTCAAAAAGAATTTCTTGAACAAACCTACATCCTCGAATATAGAATGCTTCAACTGTCACAAGAAAGGTCACATGCAAAAAGATTGTCCAGAGCAAAAGAAGGAAAATCAGAACAAAAACAAGAAAGAAAAATTCAAAAAGAAGGCATTCTCTGTAACATGGGACGATTCAGATTCATCTTCATCTGATAGTGAAAATGATAGCGACAATGAACAAGCAAATGTATGCTTTATGGCTCAGGAATCTGAGGTTAGTAATTTAACTTTCGACGATTTAATCGATGTAAACACTGAACTTTTGAGTATAATAAAAAAATCTTAAAAAGAAACTTAAGGAAACTCGTGAAAATCAGAACAAAGCTGAGTTTGAAAGGGATATGTTAAAAGATGAAAAGAAAATTCTAGAAGAAGAACTTGAAAAAGTTCAAGAGTCTCTTTCAAATTCAGAAACTCAATTATCACTTTTAAGTCAACAAAATGAAACTCAAAAGACAAAAAATGATATAATTGTTTCTGAAAATCATGAGTTAAAAACTCAGATTAAACAAGTTAAGTTAGATAATAATAGTCTTCAAGTTAGATTAGATAACATCACTAAAAATGTCTCTAACTTTAACAAAGGAAGAGAAAATTTATCTAAGATTTTAGAAAATTCTCAATCTTCCTCAAATAAACATGGATTAGGATATAAAAAGGAGCCAAAAATTCCTAAAAAGATAAATACAAATTTTAAGAGGAATATTGATTCAAAACAACAAATGTTATTAAGAGAACCTATTAGAACAAAAGAAGAAACTAAGATAGTTAAAATTTGGGTTCCAAAGACTAACAATATTTTAATTAGAAATAAATATATTAAAGCATTTATGGATAGTGTTCATAATAATAAAAATTATATTTATAAAAAGGATCCCGAACCAAATTGGGTTTGGTTTCCTAAGTTCTAACTTTTTAGGACCCTATTGAAAGGTGGGTACCAATAATTTTATATTTATTTTCAGGTCCCACTCAAAAAGAAGAAATGGATATTAGACAGTGGTTGCTCAAAACACATGACCGGCGACAAAGATATGCTTACAAACATAACATACTTTGATGGTGGCTCGGTTACCTTCGGAGACAATTCAAAAGGCTATATCATTGGCAAAGGAGATGTGAGCAATTACGGTACATCAAATTTACCTTTTATTACAAATGTTTCATTAGTAAAAAATCTAAAACATAATCTACTAAGCATAAGTCAACTTTGTGACAAAGGATTTAAAATAACCTTTTCGGAAAATAAATGTAGTATTTTTGATAAAAACCAAAATCTTGTTTTTGAGCGAAATAGAGATAGGAATATTTATGTTCTAAATATGAAAATTAATCATAATACAAATATGTGTTTACTAGTCAAAGATAATGATCCTTGGTTACGGCACAAAAGATTTTGTCATGTTAATTTCAAAACTATTAGAAAACTTTCTTAAAATGAATTAGTAAGAGGTTTACCTAAGATAAACTTTAAGATAAAGAATCTTTGTAATGATTGTCAAATAGGAAAATTAACAAAACCATCTTTCAAATCTAAGAAAAATATTTCAACTTTACAACCACTAGAATTACTTCATATGGATCTTTTCGGACCAACACAAGTTCAATCCATTAATCATAATCGATATGTATTTGTAATAGTTGATGATTTTTCAAGATACACATGGACCATTTTTATGAAAAATAGAAGTGATACATTTGAGCACTTTAAAACATTTGTCAAAAGAATTCAAAACACTAAAGATTTGAAAATTAAGAATATACGAAGTGATCATGGTGGCGAATTCGAAAATGAAGCTTTTGAATCTTTCTGTAAAAAGAAAGGAATAAATCATAACTTCTCATTTCCTAGAACTCCTCAACAAAATGGAGTAGTGGAAAGAAGGAATAGAACATTACAAGAATGTGCAAGAACATTATTAAATGGAAGCCTTCTACCAAAACATTTTTGGGCAGAAGCCGTAGCTACTACATGTTATGTATTAAATCGTATTTCTATTAGACCATTAACTAAAAATACTTCATATGAACTTTTCAACAATAGAAAGCCAAATATCTCTTATTTTAAAATATTTGGATCAAAATGTTTTATTCTAAATACAAAAGACCAACTAGGAAAATTCGATCCGAAAGCTGATGAAGGAACTTTTGTAGGATACTCAGAACGAAGTAAGGCATATCGAGTTTTTAATAAACGAACAAATACAATTGAAGAAACTTTACATGTATCTTTTGATGAAAACTTTAATAAAAATTTGAGTATAAAAGATGATGATGAATTTATAATAAATACAGACAATACAAATATTGAAAATATAAATAATACCAAACTTAGATCTCCACCTAGAATCTTATGAGATCACCCTGTACAAAACATAATCGGTGAAATTGATTCTCAAGTTAAAACTTGAAGTCAACTAAACCAAATGGGATATGTTGCTTTTATTTCTACACTAGAACCTAAAAATCCTAAAGAAGCATCAATAGATGACTACTGGATTGTTGCTATGCAAGAAGAATTAAATCAATTCGAACGCAATGATGTTTGGGATTTAGTTCCTCGTTCTAATAATCAATCTGTTATAGGAACAAAATGGGTTTACAAAAATAAAGTAGACGAACAAGGAAATATAACTAAGAATAAAGCTAGACTAGTAGCACAAGGATATAATCAAGAAGAAGGTATCGACTTTGAAGAAACATTTTCTCCCGTTGCAAGACTAGAAGCAATACGTATTCTATTAGCCTTCGCTTGTTTTCACAATTTTAAACTTTATCAAATGGATGTTAAAAGTGCTTTTCTAAATGGTTTTATAAAAGAAAATGTGTACGTAGAACAACCCCCTTTATTCATACATGAAAAATATCCGGATCATGTATATAAATTAAAGAAAGCCCTATATGGTCTTAAACAAGCACCTCGTGCTTGGTATGAGAGACTTAAAAGCTATTTACTAGACTCGGGATTTCAAATCGGAAAAGTAGATCAAACTCTATTCATTAAAAACACTACTAATGACATTCTAATAATTCAAATATATGTAGATGACATTATATTTGGATCAACTAATGAAAACTTATGTAAAGAATTTTCGAATATAATGACTAAGGAGTTCGAAATGTCACACATGGGAGAATTATCTTATTTTCTCGGGTTACAAATTAAACAATTAACAAATGGAATTTTCTTAAATCAAGAAAAATATTGTGCTAATCTAATTAAACGTTTTGGATTGGAAAACACTTTTGGAAAGCCTACTCCTATGAGTACCACAACTCATCTCGATCGAGATGAAAATGGCAAAAGTATAGATCAAAAATTGTTTAAAAGTATGATAGGTTCCTTACTTTACTTAACCGCTAGTAGACCAGACATAATGATGAGTGTATGTTTATGTGCACGATTTCAATCTAATCCTAAAGAATCACATTTAAGAGCGGTAAAACGAATTATACGATATCTTAACAATACTAAAGATTTTGGTCTTTTCTATCCAAAAGAGTGTCCATTTGAGTTAGTATCATTTAGTGATGCTGATTTTGGTGGATCTCGAACAGATAGAAAAAGTACAAGTGGTACGTGCCATTTCATTGGAAAATCACTTGTATCTTGGTTTAGTAAGAAACAAAATTGTGTCTCGCTTTCAACCTGTGAAGCAGAATATATATCAGCCGCTTTAGCTTGCACTCAAGTTATCTACATGCAACAAACACTTAAGGATTTTAATATAAATTTAACAAACTCTACAATATATTTTGATAATACAAGTACAATAAATTTATCTAAAAATCCGGTTAATCACTCTCGTACAAAACATATAGATATTCGTCACCATTTTCTACGTGACAATATCGAAAAAGGAGTCATAAATTTAGAACATATTTCTACCGAAAATCAAATTGCCGATATATTTACTAAACCTTTATTTGAAAACTCATTTATAAAATTGCGACGAGAATTAGGAATAATTTCTTTTAAAGATATTTTATAACAAATATTATTAAAAAATTATTCAATATATATATATTTTTCTATTCAGCTACCTAATACATAATAGATTAAAGGATGTCTTTAATCCGTCCATTTCTAGCCAATGCTTTTATTCCAATAAAACAATGATTGGTTCTAAAACCTTATTAATTTTCAACCACATTTTTTTTGGCATTTTTATACTATAAATATACCTTTATACATATAATTATTTTCAAAAGAATTACAAAGTTTGAAAATTCTATATAAAATGTCTTACGACAGCTCAAACTCTCATATCAACATTACCTCCTTAGTCGAAAACTCTCCTACATCACCAAAACTTCCAACGCCAACACCAAAGCATGAACCAGTGTATAAATGGGAAAACTATTGCACTGGCTACACACCGGAATCAAAGAAGGCAAAACGTGGACTTTTTACCTCCCCTGATACAAAAAGAAAGATTGACGAGATTCATCACTTTCAACAACAACAAATTAATCTCCAACGAGAATTATATTTTGAACAGAAAGTAACGGCAAGACGACTAAGCTTTCTTGAGAAAATTGGTTTACATTTTTGTAGTTCAAAGAAAAATGAGGTGAGCGAGCCCCTACCTTGACCAAGTAGTGTGTTCGATCCATCTTAATCTTACCGTACACCAGGTGATCCATTGAATCCTTGGACGTCTCCAAAGACTCCTCAGTATACTCCAAATTCATGGGATATAAATTATGTGAACAATGAAGAAAAAAAGACTCCAAGTCCATTCCCGAAGAAATAGTCAATTTTAATATATTTTCATGATGTTACATCTATATAATTGTAACTATTTTAAATAAATTGTTTACTTTCAAAAATTAAAACAAACAACAAAAAATACATGTGTCAGTCGACTGAAACCCACTGCTTAGTCGACTGAATTTTAGACAGAAAACAATATTTATATAGCTCAGTCGACTGGAACCATCTACACAGTCGACTAAAATCTTAACAGAAAATTTCAGCTATAAATTCAGTCGACTAAATATACTGTTCAGTCGACTGAATCTAACACAGAAAAATTTCGTCCTTTGATTCAGTCGACTGAACAGACTATTCAGTCGACTGAACGCCAATTCCCAGACAGTTTTTCCTTTTTTAACCATCAGATTTTTACCTACCCATTCACTTTTTAACTACAACAACATATTCTTCCATAATTAGTTTCAAAACCCTAACTCTTGAATTGCTCCAATCTCACTCAAAATTATATACAAATGGCCCCAAAGAGATCTAGAGCTTCTTCTTCCTCATCCTCCGAGCCAATTGATGCTCAAATTACACAATGGCTCTATGATGGAGTAGCTGTAACATGGTGGAACAAAATGAAGAACTCTCATATTTTCGAACATTCCTTCGTTGATTTCCAAAGCTTTCAGACATACAACATTCAAGCATTCACGGATCAGGAAGGTTTAACTTCTCTCTTAGATTTAAGAATAAATGACCATGCAATTAATCATATCATGGTAAAATTATTTTATGAAAACCTCAACCTTGGACACCAAACTCCAAGAAATCCTAATAATAGTATTTGGAGTATGGTGTGCGGGAAGAAAGTTTGGTTCTCCTTAGATCGAATTGCACACATCTTAGGATCACCTAATGAAGGGAGAAAGCTTGAAGAAATAGATTTCAATCCACAAATTCGAGATAACATAAACCATCAATTTTTGGATGATAATATCAACATTAGAGATCTTAAATCCACTTCCCTACGACCTAGAGCAAGAATCCTTCACAAAGCTCTTATGAGAACAATTACTCCACGTACGGGCTCATATGAAATTGTTTATCCCATCAATTATCGAGCTCTATACGCTATTTGGGGAAACATTCAAGTTAATTGGGTCCAACTCATTCTAGATGAATTTCTCACTTTTAACAATAGTAAATTGCGAACAATATATTTTGGAGAATATATCATGCGACTTCTTCTCAATGTTGATACGCCATTATGCGACTCCGAAAACACAATGGTTCATCAAATTAATCAATGCACTATAAGTCTTATGCAACTCCCGGCTAGACCTCCTCGCATCATATCTCTAGCCGAATGGGAAGCTAGGAATCAAGAACCGCAACAACCTCCACAAGCTCTACATGAAGAACCTTTCAACCAAGAAGATGAAATTCGTATCATTGAGCCAAGTTATACTACCAATCAATCATTGGGGATTTTATCAAGAAATCAACAAATTCTTGATAATCGTCTTAAGAAGGTAGATCACAAGCTTGATAAAGTTAAAGGATTCTTCAACAAATTATGGAATGCCATCTCATGCTCAAGCTCCACTACCGCTTCAACATCACGTGGCAAACGTCCGGCACCAACTTTCACATGGACGTCATCCAAAGAACATACAAGCAGCAGCACAAGTGGAACTAGTGGTGGTCAAGGAGGACGAACTAATAGACCATCCACAGGTGGACCGGTTATTCGTGAACCTGAAGGAGATCGTGAAGGTTCTTATGATTGGGACAGAGATACTTGAACATTTTAATGGTTTGGTTTCAATAACTCCTAAATTAAAATTCTAAACAATCTCTACAAAGGCTTGTATAAATAGCCTTCTTTTATTTGAGATACTCCTTGGTTTGTACTATTTGCTCTGTGGTTATATTTGCATGGTTACCTTTTTAATTTCCAAATTATATTCTTCTATAATTACTTCCTTTTTGTCGATGACAAAGGGGGAGAAATCTATGTAACTAACCTTTTTGTAGGAAAGATAGTGCATATATTCAGGGGGAGGAAAGATAGTTACATCTCTACAAACACAAGTGTTGTCATCAATCAAAAAGGGGGAGAATGTTGATACGCTAAGATTTTGATCAATGACAATGTGCTTCAACAAAAAGGAAGAGATATATGCAAAATCAGAGGAAGATCGATGAAGACCAAAGTATAAACATGAGTATGATTTTTATAGGTCTAAAGTCTAGATTATTTGTTAAAATCTATCCTGAAGAGATTTGCACGAACACTAAAACATATTCATAAAACTTCATTTTTATTCACACATACACAGTGCTTACTTTTATAGTTCAGTCGACTGAACAGGCATGGACAGTCGACTGAAACTGGCACACATTTACAAATATGCACAGTTTCAGTCGACTGAATTTCCTGCGCAGTCGACTGAAAGTGTTCCTGAAAATTTTACTACATATTTTCAGTCGACTGAAATCCCTGTTCAGTCGACTAAATTTATAACTGCGAATTTTTTCTGAAAGGACACCTTCTTCCTCCCAAGAGTTGCAACCATTCTCCAATAGAATTGGAAGCATCTCTTGCCTGCACCTCTAGCAAACAAATGCATCTCTTCTACACATATAAATACATGGTTTTAACATTTGCAAATCACAAATTCTAATTGCTTTAATCTTTCTATTTACTTGAACATACTTTCAGATCTCTTAAGTTTTCAAAAGCAATCACAAACCAATTGCTTGAATCTCTGTTTTAACTATAACACCTTTTGATTCATAGCAATTCACATTTCCTAAATCTTCACAAACACTTTGTATACTCTCGAGGATAAGATTATAGGAAAGTTGTACTCAATTTGACTCATTAGTGTTATCAAGAACACAACAAGTCAGAAATACTTTTTGTATCCAGTTTGAAATCCTCTTCGGTAGTTGAGGCAAGAAATCCCGTTCGGTTGTTCGGGTAAGTTGTAAACCTATTCCTCCGGGTTAAGTGAGGGTTGTTGGTTAGTTGAATTCCTAAGAGGAGCTTAGGGACTGGACGTAGGACAAGAGGTCCAAACCAGTATAAAGTCTTGGTGTCTACTTTACTTACTGCTTATTACTATCTACCTAGACCATTTCACTATCCCATATTATACGATCCTACCGCATAGACTCTTTCATGGTGAACGTTCTATTCAAGAGAGTATTTGATGAAATGAAACTTAGCGAGAATGATTTTTTTGCCTTTTAAATCCCACTTTCAGGGTTTTACCGGAGAGGCAACATCTCTGTTTGGATGTATTAGGCAGCCAGTGCAACTAGGAGACAAACCTAGTAGGTGATAAGGATTCAGAACTATGTTACAGTGGATGGATACTCCGCTTACAATGCCTTTCTGGCTAACTAGCCCTTGCGTCAACTTTAGGATTTCTCCTACACCTTAGTATTTAATGATGAAATTTCCCATAGATGGTGGAGTGTGGGAAATTAATAGCGATCAAAGAAAAGGAAGGGAAGTTACATCACGGAGCTATGGGAAGCACGATGTAAGGAGGAAGGAGCCAAAAGAGGCTAGGGCCAGATTGATGGAACTAATATATGAGAAATGAGTGGATGAAGATGACCTGGCAAAGATAGTCAAAATTGGGTCTCAACTTAGCCTGAGGATGAAAAGGGAACTAACTAGGTTTTCGAGGGAAAAAAGGATGTGCATGTGGACTCACTCTGAAATGTGTGTGATTTTGCCTGAAGTTGCATGTCATGCATTGAATGTCAGCCCAACTTTTGTTTTAGTAAAGTAAAAAATATGCAGCATGGAATCGAAGAAATCTGGTGCATTAAAGAAGGAAGTGGATAAATTATTGGCTAACAACTTTATTTGAGAAGAATTATAATCGAAATGGTAGAGAATCTAGTGGATGGAATGGTTGGATTTGATTTCTTCAATTTTTAGCAATTTCTTTCATTTGGATATTTCTTAGATGGATGGATGTATAAAGTGGTATTTTCTTTTGGAATTACTAGAATAAAGTTCACTTTTTGAATCAATAGAGCCATGTTCATTAAGTATAACTCGTGTATAAAGTGGTGTCCTGTACCCGAAGATAAGCATCGCCGTACTCCTTTGAACCTTGGTTGGGTTGTTGAAGTATAATCGGATCAAGGGAAGGTCTGATAATTCACCCTACACATCCAATCTTCGACGAGCACCGGGAGATAGGCATCACAAACACCAGTGCTCAAAGATAAGTATCAGTGTATAATTGACTCTATGCAGGTATAAGCAATGGAAATTATGTTTGTGCTCATGTGAATACGAGTGGAAATCCATGCAAAGGTGGATAATACATTACAATTTTATTTATGGTTAAACTGGATGAGTTTAACCGGCAGTGAATAAAGCTAAGAAGAAGGAAAACACTACATAATAGCAAAAGTTTACTTATAAGTAGGGAGCTATAGTAAATAAATGCATTACATAGATCAGTATACATAGGCGGGTATGATATATATAAGTAAATCATTACTAGCAGTTATATGTGTGTGTGTATCTCTGTGTTGTATGTGTGTATTTGTTGGGATAAAACATATGTGCAGGAAAATAAAAGTGCGATAAACGTAAATGTCACAAATTTAGGATTAGAAACTTTCCATTACTTCACTTTTTGGTATACAGGACTTCGAGGGCCGGACCTATACAACTCAATGGCCTATGTACAAGCAAAAAGAAAAAAAAGGAAAATTCAAAAGGAATAAGGTGAACAACTAGACGCTCTACTTCTTGGATGGCATGAATTTAATGGTCAGCTTCTTCTTTCACTTCTTCATTTGGATACCCCCTCTCAAGAGGGCTATCGTTTTCTTCAACAGATGACAGCTCATCAACTGAACAATATGTGTATGCTTAGAGACGCCATTGAGACGATTGGAACATTGCATCAAGAAGGCAAGGGTCATAAAAGTTAAAATTCAGGAGGTAGGATGAAGGTTAGCATCTTTCTCGATCTTTACTTAAACAAGAACGATCATCTATTCCATAAGAGACACGACAATGGAAGGACCCAGGTTAGAAGTACCCATTACGATGACTTCCTCCTCCTTATCCAAGAATGTGCCAAGGTCGTCACCTTAAGAAAGAGCTTCTATTTTCTCGGCATCAGGTTTGGGGCTAGATCTACTGGAGATGGCAACGACCATGGAAGTGGTACTGATGACTTCAATTAGAGGTTTGGAAGCAAAGATGATTGTAGAAAGTGAGACGATCGCGGGTTGACCTTAAATAAGTCATACATATTGGTATAAGTTAGCAATGGCTTCGAAAGTCAGTTGGAGCTTCTTGATGATTGGAGAGTTTAGTGAAATACATTCGATTGAGTACCTAAAAGGTGGAAAACGGTAGACAATCTACCTCTCTTAGGAATGGAAAACAATGCATGATCAGCAGGGGCAAACACGTTGGCAGGTACGTACTCAGTGATGTAATTTTTGGTTGTAAAGGAAGCTACAACTAAAATGTAGGACACCATATTTTGGAGTGCCAGAGTATGGAATCAAACTAATAATAAGAAATTATTGATTGATAATTAAGAAAACTTAATTGAAATAATTACTTAAGGGTAATTTGATTAGTTAAGTGTGGAACACTTAGATATAGATAATTAAATTAATCAACTGTAATTAGAATAACTAAATTCGACCATGTATATACAAAGGAATAAATTGAAAATTGGAATGAAGAGGATTTTATATTGGGGAAACAAATTAATAAGATGAGGGATTTTAGCCCAAGCTAAAGTCATTAATATATATATATATATATAACATTTCATTCTTTTCCTTAACTCTCATTCATTATAAAATAAAACAAACAAAAACTCCACCAATAATGGTCGGCCACCATTGCTGGGAAAAAAGGAAAATAAATCAACTCAAGGTCAAAGCTTATATTTCTAAGGAAAAGAAAGAAGATTTAATCAAGTTATTCTAATCTTAGTGAGTAACACATACTCAAATTATCTCCAAAGCCATTTGGGTTCATATTTGATGTCATTTGAATGTTTTAAATATGGGTGAACATGTTTCAATGATAATAAAAGTTTTATCTACATGTTTGGGAATTAAGTTACATAATTTGATATATGTTTTTGGGTATAACATGGGTTAATCTTCTCTAAATGTTTCAAAATTTCGATTAATGTTTTCAAAGTAATAACATGGGTGGGTTGTAATTTCCATAATTCTTGGTTAAATGAGTAATTTACTTTGAATTTTCTAAACCAAAAATAAAATAAGAAAAATAAGGGATGAATCGATTCTGTGGAGAAAAGGTAAATTATAAACCTAAATCAAAATCTACGTTTAATTTATATCCCTTTTCAGATCTATAATTCTAATAGACATGTACATAATACAAAATTTGGTAGAAGAAAAGGGAGTCAATAAGAAGAATGGATTAAGATCTGGAGATTTGGAAGCTAAGGGGTGAGTGGAAAATTATATATAATTTTATATAATATTGGACTTATATCGTTTTAAATCAGTTCCTCGTATGCCTGAATATTATTTTGGAGTTGTAGGCTTAAATATATACATGTAACGAATTTGAAAACAATGCCTACATATTTTGTGAATTGCTAACTTTGATTTAACATTTCATATCCTTAACTTTATAATATTGTATAATAATTCCAAGTTTGTTGGTTGAATGATATATGTTAGTAAACATGAATTTGATGTTATTATAAATTGGACTGGGATTTAAGTAGTATTTTAATTCATTGAAATAAAGCGTGTTGCAATGTAAATTTCAATAAATTATCTAGTTTTATAATTATGAATAAAAGTGTACAGTTTAGAATAACAAGGAACATGCCTAAAAGAAAGATATGTATAGAGTAAAGATGTTTACCGTATTTTGTATGGTCTATTTCAATAATAACAAAAAAGATATTTCCTTTTAATTCCAAACATAACACAAGTCCTCTTTTAGATAATTTATGAAAAATTACAGTTTTAACATTTCCTTTTTGGAAAAATGTAATTCCAACACATTAAAATGAAGAAATTCCTAAGTATAAACCAAAGTATTTGTTATCCCGCCTTTTGGAAAGGCCGTGGCACCAAGGAATTGACTAGTAAACCAATGACGATCCATCCCAGAGATCGGTTATACACAGGCTCGCTATGGATATTGATGAATTTTGTCCGAGTCCGGATCGAGCTTAAATTAATATAACATGACAAGCTAAGCTATGAAGGTCAACTTTCCAAATCTCAAGTCAATCCGAGTTCGTATGCTCAAGTTACAACCGATGCAAAGTTGATTGGAAACAGCCTTCTTCGACTCGCTCAGTTCGCGTCCCTCGGAAATGCCCACTTCGACTCGCTCCGTTCGAATCCATCTGGGAAGCCTGCTTCGACTCGCTCAGCTCGCATCCCTCAGAAAAGCCTTCTTCGACTCGCTCTGCTCGAACCAACTGTTTGACTCCATCAAGTTTGACTCCATTGGCAAAGCCACTGATCGAATCGATCGAACAATGACCACTTCGTGTCCATCACGGAGCCTTTATTCGAATCCCTCAGGACGCTCCACTTCGACTCGCTCAATCAGTGCACACTTCGACTCGCTCAAAACAGCATCAAAGGCAGAGTGATCCAAAGATTCAAGTGCCACATCACCGAGTCGAACGAAAGCTAGTCGAACAAAGCGAGTCGAATGAAACAGCCAACCGAGAATCCCATTTCGTATCGATCATATCTCCTAATCTACTAGTCCAAATGCTATGAAATTTTCACATAAGACTACGTGCATGCAAAAGAATGTCCATGCCAAATTTCGACTCCATTGGATGACATCTTGGTCGATACGAAATCTGTTCGTATCGATCACGGATCGGACTGAAACTTCATGGGTTTAGGCGCGCGGGCCTGGTCACGTGGCAGAGAGGGTCTACCGAGATCTGAGCGAAATACCAGCCTCCTACACCTATAAATAGACCCCCAAAGCCAACAAAAAAGGGGTTCTTCTTCTTCTTTGAGATCTCCAACGCCCAGAGTCTGCCGGATCCAGATCTGAACTCCATTGCTGCTGCTAACAACGAAATTCATTGCTGCAAATCATAATCACCTGTTGTAATTCATTGAATTCACTTGTAATCTTCAAAGAAAGATCAATAAAGCTATCAACTTCATAATGGACGTAGGCGATACGCCGAACCACTCTAAATTCTTATGTCTCCTTGCATTTTACTTAGTTTCATATCTGAGATTTGGAGTTTTTGTTAGATAATCCTCTTTTTACATTTAATTTCTTCACTTTATCTCTTCAAAAACTTTCGAAGAGTGTTGTGCCCAATTTTGGTACAAACACTTTGGTGCTTTCACTGAGAAAAACCCAATTTGTCTCCTGCTCTTTGGATCTCCTATCTATATCGGATTGCATAAATCTAAGAAGAAGATCCAGATCTAGAACTTTGAAGCTCTTCCATTCTATTCAGATTTGCATCAGATCTAGGAAAGGACTTTCATCACCTCACCATGGTAAGTACACGGACTACCTCTACAGCTGCTGATCAGGGAGGACGGGACAGGCAGAATCCCGTGCAATTGCCTCCATCCAACCAAAATGCTACAGGACCTTCAGATCCATCAGGTCCAATCACCAGACAAGAATTCCAGACGTTGTTCCAAGAACTGACCCAGAGTCGACAACAGCTAACTGAATAACTACACGCCAACGCAGAGTTGACCAACTAGCTAAATCGCCAAAGGCGAAGAAGATCCAGAAGAGACCAAGGTTCCTATTCTTCCACAGAGAGTTCAGCCTCCTCCGATGGCCAACCAGATCCACACGTCCACGGTTAGGTGTAAGCTACACCCAAGCCACGGGACACCAACCTGCTTCGAATCTTGGGCAACCTAGAGCTGGACCATCTGCTAGTCTCCCTAAAGAACCTTCAACTCGAGGAGATGCTTCTCCTTACCATGTCACCGGCAACATTGCTACTACCACCACTGCCGGACGGGAAGGTGATGCTAGAAACCAAGCTGATCCTCAATGTAACCAACGAGAGCAGACTCTTGAGCCTTATGTCCCTAAGGATGTTGAACCAAGGAGGCGAGGCACGGACCGTCGACCGTGTCCGGTCCAGACTCGCGCTGTGGAACCCAACCACACCTTGGCACAACATGCTCCAAGTATCTGAATGTCGGATATACCAACGATGATCCGCCAAATGATCCGTGAAAGTCAGGGTCTCTCTAATGATGACTGGGGAATCTCCTAGAGTCATACCCCTTTCACGATGACATATTGTATGCTGAACCACCTCGGCGCTTCAGGATGCCAACTTTGCCAGTTTACGAAGGGAGTTCTGATCCCAATCAACACATCTTGAAGTACGAATGGCTGATGAATGCTGCAAGAGCTGATGATGCAGTAAAATGCCGTAGTTTCCCCATTTCCTTGGGGGCTTTGCGACCATGTGGTTTACTCGTCTGCCACTACGATCCATTTCTAGTTTTGATCAGATGGCCACCAAGTTTGTTGAGCAATTCCGTATGCACGTGGCGAGGCCTAAAGATGTTAACACTCTGTCTAGTGTTACACAAGCTTCCGGAGAAACACTTAGACCTAGACGTTACTTAGAGCGATTCCATGCTGCGTGTGCAGAAATAAGCAATCCCAATGATAACTCTATCCTGATGGCATTGACTAAGGGGATTGATGTTGATTCCGAGTTCGGAAATTGGTTGGCTGGAAAACCACCTGCGTCATTGGACCGTTTCTATTCCAAGGCAGCCCAATTCTTGAGAAGGGAGGATGCGAAACATTCTAGGAAGCAGGATGACCCAGGGCCCAACATCGAAGGAGTCCAAAGTAACATCGCTGTTAAACAATCCAGAGATAGTTCTGGAAAAGTTCAGCTGAACATCCAAAATAAACAGAATCAGCAGAGGGACAATGGAAATCAAAACAAAAAACGCGATCAGAATCGTGGTCCATGGCGTAGAGCTTCTATGTACGATAATTACACTCCATTAAACACGTTGTTGGAAAATGTGTATTTGCAGACCTGCAATACCATGTAGTACAAGAAACCTGCCTCGAAACCACCAACTAAAAGACAAATCCAAACAGGAAAATTTTGTAGATTCCATGAGAGCTATGGCCATAACACCAATGAGTGTCGTCATCTACAAGAACTCATTGAAAAACTGATACGTGAACGGAAGTTGGATCAGTATGTGTAGGCGCCGCAGTCTGGTGGTGCGGGCCCATCAAATCAGAATCGTGCATCAAATCAGGAAAGACAGGAGGAACCCGCTCGTATAGGCGGGAGATTGGTCATCAATACAATAAGTGGTGGTCCTCACCCAGTAGATCAAAGCTGGAAGGAAATGGAGTCGTATGCCAGTTCTATCAGGCATGCGGACTTCAAGTGTTGTAGTAATTTTGATGAAGGTGCTTCGGCCAAGCAACAGAAGACGATGACAGATGACATCGTGTTTAGGAATAGAGACGCTGACAAAGTCAAAGCCCCCACTATCGATCCATTGGTCATCTCAGCACAAGTAGGTCCTGCTTGGATGAAGAGGATCTTAGTTGACAGTGGAAGCTCTGTGAATATTTTGTTCAAGCGAGCTTATGATCAAATGAAAATGGAAGCCACGAACTTGAAGCCTTGTCAATCCTGAGTCCATGGTTTCAACGGAAGTGCTACTATACCCACTGGAATGGTGGAACTGCCAGTAGAGTTGGGAGTTAGAGAACGTCGAAGAGTACGGATGTTGCAGTTCATTATTTTGGACATAGACTCCCCTTACAATGCTTTCTTGGGCCGACCGGCCCTCGCTGAATTTAGGGCAGCCATCGCCCCGTGGTGTTTGACTTTAAATTTTCCCACTGATCATGGAATAGGAATCATTCAGGGAGATCAGGCTGCTGCCAGAGCCTACTATGTTGCTGAGCTGCGGTGTAACGACCCCGGATTTTTATAAATTTAAAAATCCAATTAAATTAAAATTTTAATTTATATTTGTGAAATAAATCGATAAAATGGGAGCGAGTTTCCCCAATACAAAATAAATTTGATATAAATCATTTAAATTTAAATGATTTATATATGTGAATATATATGTATATGGAATAAATATGAGTAAATTTGAATTTATATATATACACACACACACACACACACACCCATTGAACTTAAAATTGAATCACAAATAAATGATTTTTTAAAAATAAATAAATGTATACCTTAGACACGAGTATGAAAATGAGTAAATAAAATTTTAAACGACATGTAAAATAGAAATGCATTTCTATTACAGAACCCTTGCAAAAAGAATGAAACAAACATAACATACAAGTGGCAATGTTATCTTTTCTTTTGAAATTAAATTTTACAAAATAATGAATTAAAGAAAGTATAACCAGATTTATCATTTTCAAAACTCAAACTGGAAATAAGAATCTGGAAGTGGATTAAGTTTGGGAATCAAAACTATAAAACAAAGGTTATCCAGGCAAATAAATATCTCATGTAGACAAAGAAGTAACATATGTACCTCTTAACATCATCTCAGCCGAGCTAAAGAAAAATACATCACTTTGTACAATGCTAATAAATGCATGTAGCATTAGTACACTACACAAAAGCAATTCAGCCTCCAAGTAGAGAAGAAAATTGTATCATGTTGTACAAGCAAAATAATATCACCAGTACTCTTCCTTTCTATACATCAACCAACCTCATTTCAGTTCGTTTATTCTCAAAACTGAGTAGAAAACTAAAGCAATATCATCTCATATTCAAACAAACATTAACTTTAAAACATCAAAACAATTTATCCAAAGTCTGAGATCAAGAGGAAGCTTCAGCTATCAAGTTCAAAACCAGATTTCATCTTCAACTTAAAAGACTACAACTTCAACTTAAATCTGAAACTCTGGGAACAAAGGTGAGTAACACTTTTATCTTAAAAACTTAAGCATGTTTTGGTTGTTTGATCTTCTAAAAACAATGTTGTTGTGTATGTATTTATAAGTATATAGCTCTGAATAGTTGAAAATGATGTGTGCATGTCTGTATATGGTGATATGTCTGTTCTTAATTTTTAAGTCTCAAATGTCCAAACAAATCACTATCTGTTGATCTAATTATTTTTGAACTTAGGATTTAAAGTAAAAATTGTTTGTTTGATTTGGAACGAAAATTTAAAAATTCATTTAAGTTAAAACAACTTATAATTGTCTCTGGAAACACAAAATAGCAGAGCAAACTCAAGATAAGTCGAAATTTAAATTTCTTAATTCTCGAATTCAGGGTTATAAACTGAAGTCTTGTACTAAAATATGATTTTTGAAGTAAAAATTATGATTTTTAGATCATGGGTTTGAGAGCAACTCGTAATTGTTCGAAAATTGGTTTTTGATCAATTGAGGTTGATCGGAGTGCGGTTGGTGATTGAGGCTTCGCGTGAAGGCAGAGAGGCCTATGACGATGGTTGGAAAAATGATCAGTGGCACTCACGTTCACCGTGGTGGCAGCGGCGGAGGTTTAAAATTTTTAAACCTAGTTTTTGACACAGTTTTGTTTTGATCTCGTTCGACGACCAGGGGTGATCGAGTGTGAAGGGCTGTTGGGAGATGGTAAAGGGGATGTTGGAGAGAGGATGGCCGGAGTTTCGTGATTTCTGGTGGTAGAGGCGGCGAGTACGAGGCGTTTTCCAGACTCGACATTGGTTCCAGTTTCAAGCGCGATGCTTGATTTTGAATCGGGGTTCCTGCTACCGATGTGATGATCGGAATGGTGTTAGGGGAGGGTCGTTGACTTGCGAGGATGATCGCGAGGGGCCGGAGTTGATTGCCGCGGGGGTGCACGTGCACGGCAATGACGATGACGTGCTTGTCTGGGTTTTCGAATCGAGATACTCGAAGGGGTTCTCGAGTAGACAGTCGATTAGCTCGTGTTTGGACTCGAGTTCGCGAGAGTTTCATCGTGCAGATTATTTAAAACTTAGGAAAATAACTTAGTTAAATGTAGAAGAAAGGTTGGAGGCAGAGTCGAGTAGGAAGGCGGGTTGTCTCGAAGCAGGATTCGAGTAGTATTCGGGTAGGACCCGAAGTGAGAAAGGAAGTCCAGTTTTATTAAATGTTTTTAAAATAAGATTTTGAAATTAAAAACAAATTTGTTTAAACTCTCTTTATACCATTCCTATATAAATGTTAAGATAATTGTAAAGATAAAAAGGTTTAAAAAATGTAAATGGTAAGTAATGTATTTATAAGATAATGTATCTTAAGTAAAAAGAAGATTTATTATCTTTGAATTAATTAAGTTAATTAGGTAATTAATTATAATTAATTAAGTTAATTAATTAAGGATAAAGGTTAATTAACTGATTAATTTAAGTATAGTTAATTGATTTAATTAACGAGTGATTATGATTGGATAACTAATAATTAGAGGGTAATAAATTGGAAATTTATTAATTAAGAAAATTAAAGGTTGATTAATTTGTAATTAAGAAGTACTTAGTGAAATTGAGTTTATTGCTTAATAACTTGGTTTTATTAATTAATTAATGAATAAGAAATAATTGATCTATAGAGATTAATTAAGGATTAATTGATTTGTTATTAAGTTTATTAATTGATAATTAAGGGGTATTAATTAATAATTAAAGAATATTTAATCGGTAATTAAAGATTAATAAATTGTTTTAAGTCAATTAGGAAAGAATTACTAACTGTAATGAATCAAATGGATGTGATTAATTAAGGATAATTAATTTAAGAATAATTTATTATTTATTAATGGTTAGTTAATAAATGATTTAAAGGATAATTAATTATATCGGTTTGTAATTAATTAACGATTAATTAACCCGGATTAGAAATTCATAAGTAATTAATCAAATTTGAATGAATCAGATAATTAACTGACCTTACTTATGAATATTTGGATTTGATTGGATGATTGAATTGTTTGATATTTCCTGATCTGTAATGCTTTGTGATATATTCTGATTTATGTGTAATCTTTACTGCAGTTTATTTATCTGAAATTTATATATATCCGTGATCTGTGCATGAAAGATAAGCGATATAGTTTATATCGTTTATCAACTATATCCTGTATTCTGATATGTGATGATTCATTGTGTTGCACTACTGTGTGAAACCCCTGGACTACACCTTTACACACACAAATATGGATTTCACGTGGAAATCGGTTAAGTCACAGATAATTTAAATTTAATATTTTTGAAATTGAAATTTTAATTTCAATTGATTTTGAAATTGGAAATTCGGGTTTAAAGTGAAAAGCTTTTGAAATAGAATTTCAAAGATAAAAGTTATTTTGAATAACTTAATCGAGTTTTGAAAATTTAAATAATTTGATTTAAATTTGAATTCAAGTTTAAAATTGAATCCTAAAATTTGAAACTAGGGATTGAAGATGTTATAAATGTGTTTATCTGAAGTTAAACCATTTAAAAGTATAATTTTGAGAATTTGGATTTAACCCAAGGATTTCCACTCGTATGAATGAATCAGATTTTCTGAAATGAAACTATTTGTTTTCAAAGGATAAAAGATTTCAGATAAGAAATGAAATTCCAATTTAATTAAAGGAATTTCAAGATTGAATTGAAAAGTGGTTTTCCAAGTTATGAATGAATTGTTTTGAAAAGCTATGATTTGAATCTGTTATCTTTAACAGATTTAAAATAATGATTGGTTTAAATCATTTGAAATGGGATTGTTTTGAAAGAAATAAGTTAAATCTTGATTTAAAGATTTAACGAGTTAATCAAATTGAAATGGAAATTAATTTGGAAAATCTGTGAATGAATCTTTTGTTTAAAAGATTTAAATGTGGAAATTGTTTAAACCGTTGAAGGTTGTTTAAAATAAATCTTTTTGTTGAAAAGATTTGAAATGGTAATCGATGGAAACCATTTAAAAAGAAAGTTTGGGTTTAAGTTGTGACTTAATTGAAATCCCATATCCATATGTTTTTAAATATTTCGCTCACTATTCGGTTTAGCCGGGAGAGGACCTTTGGGTCGTATAACCCATTCCGAATATGTGATACGTCGTATATGGATAGCATTTGAAGACCGGTGTTGAAGACCGGATATTTTTGAAAACAGAAGGATTACCGTCGAGTTACTCTGCATCGGCTGATCCCCGATATAGAGGTTTTATCATCCTTAGTGACGGGAAGTCCGGACGTGATTGGAAATTATTCGGATTTGCAAGGGCTTCGTGAGAAGTGCCTTCGGTTCTGTTCGATCCCGGAACAGACTTGTATGGATTGTGTGTCTGACATTACACTTTAAGATATAAAGCCGATTTCTTTCAAATACATTTCTATTGGTGGCGGAGAATTTATTCTCTTAGCTTAACACCCTTCTCTGAGACGTACGAGCTCAGAGGTTATGTAGTTGAAGGTTATCAGCGATATATCCCAATTTGGTAATGTGGCATGCTGAGTGTTGCTGTGTGATGATCAGTGTTTGATCATTTGTGATATGATCATTTGTTTGATCATTTATCTTTGTGATCATAGGTTGATCATCTGTTGACCCAAAGCGTGGCTTTTTGAAAAAGCGTAGCTTTGTGGACGAGACTTCGTCAGGACCTCACAACCCGGAAATGGTCGAAACAGGATCGTTGCGGCAAGGTTATGAGGGTCGCGCCCTTTAGGGTATGTCATTTCCTTCTGGAAAAGGGTGGTATTATGGTATGGAGCCCTAATACTTACTCATGTGGATACACTTTCTTTATGATGTGTGATGTTGGATATCGAGCACTCGGATAAAGGTCCCAAAGGACCGGGGGGTGGCATATTCGTGAGTTACCTGTTACACGGGTAACCCGGCCTTGTTGGCAGAGAGCAGTTTGTCTCTCGGGACGTCCCGCCAGAGGCGATCCCATGCGGCGGAAGGAAGTTCCTTAGC
Organism: Allium fistulosum; assembly: GCA_030737815.1. Taxonomy (NCBI): domain Eukaryota; kingdom Viridiplantae; phylum Streptophyta; class Magnoliopsida; order Asparagales; family Amaryllidaceae; genus Allium; species Allium fistulosum. Next base: position 608,362,027 of record CM060908.1, on the reverse strand, counting down.
CTGACCATTTGTTGGAAAATCCAAAGAAACAATACGTGACGTGTACGGTTTTAGTTGTATAACCTGCTATGGAATGTGGCGGTAACCTACTATTGAACATAGTAGCTATAGTAGGCATACGATACTGGTCGTATGTTGGCTAAGATTAATATTATACTTTCGAAATGTTTTTCTACACTATGCACTAATGATAATATCAAGATGATTTTACGTAGTAAGCATCTTTGACTATCATAAGAAGAAATCTCCTCCAATTCTGCGTTTGCATTGTGTGTGTGGTGGGAGGTCTTATGGTAGTTTCATTTTCCAAAAGCATTGCGGATTTCAATGTTTAAAATCCTTTTGTTGTTGTTTAAAGATAAACTGTTTTTGTTGCTCACACCAGTCCCATGACTGATCCGGAGTTTATTGTTCCCTTCCTAAACTCTGGGTGCTCATAATTTTCCACACGAGCAGTCTAGAGTTGGGTTTCTTTTCAGATATTCAGGTTTAGTAGATTATCTGGAGCTAGTTCATTCATCGGAGTTGCTTATCTTGGAGTTGTGGATTCATTCTTGTCTGAAGATCATTTTGGAGTTATCACTTCTATTGATATTGTTCCGCTGCTGTTGTTATCTTTTCTTTTCCGCTGCTATTTGTTGTATCATATCTCTGATGTATATTGATATTCATTGTATCACTCTGTTGTATCAGATAATATATATCAATGTATTATTCTTTTCTTCCGCTGTGTTGTTATACTTAATTGTGTTATAGCTCCGGCGAATCGGATTTGAACGGTCGAATCTGCGGCATTCTAGTACAATGTGAAGTACGGATGTTGATTTTCGAGCGGGCAAAACCCGAGTCGTCACATGTGGTATCAGAGCTAAGGTTGAACTTTAGCTCAGGAGTATAACACGTTAAGTAGCTCATTAGAGATAGAGTGAAGTAAACTCTAGAATGAGTAATTCTCAGATATCCGTCTGAATGTCTCAGTAAATTCTCTTACTATTCAGCGATAGTGAGTATGAGTGCAAGAAGAGGATGAGATAGGGGACAGAGGGAATACGACTAGAAATGGTCAATACTCTGTAACAACAAGGAAACAATCTTTTCTCTATCAATCTCTTTTGTTCAACATCTTTTTTCTCAATTCTTTGATAATTTCTAGTAGATCCAGGAAGAAGATTTGCTATATTTGTTATGGGACATAAACTCCGGATGGACCAAAATTGTTTGTTGGATGATTGTTTTCTTTGGTTGCTATGGTTGATAGGTATAATTTAGTTTCTAAACTAAAATTTTGAAATTTTATCCATATATCTATCTATTCTTTGGATCCCAATATATTCTACGAATGGTTAGTTATCCTTTTGAACTAACCGATGCCCTTGTATATTTCATAGATCTGGATAACCCGAGTATCTTGTGAAGTGTTAAACAGATTCGTTCTTGTATCTGTTATTGATATTCTGATTTGGTAAGCCAAATGCAGAATAGATATTCAGTTTGAGTTGATGAAATATTCTTCATCTATCTTTTTGTCTCCTTGGGAATTCCGAGGACGAAATTCTGTTAAGGGGGGAAGTCTGTAACGACCCCGGATTTTTATAAATTTAAAAATCCAATTAAATTAAAATTTTAATTTATATTTGTGAAATAAATCGATAAAATGGAAGCGAGTTTCCCCAATACAAAATAAATTTGATATAAATCATTTAAATTTAAATGATTTATATATGTGAATATATATGTATATGGAATAAATATGAGTAAATTTGAATTTATATACACACACACACACACACACCCATTGAACTTAAAATTGAATCACAAATAAATGATTTTTTTAAAATAAATAAATGTATACCTTAGACACGAGTATGAAAATGAGTAAATAAAAATTTAAACGACATGTAAAATAGAAATGCATTTCTATTACAGAACCCTTGCAAAAAGAATGAAACAAACATAACATACAAGTGGCAATGTTATCTTTTCTTTTGAAATTAAATTTTACAAAATAATGAATTAAAGAAAGTATAACTAGATTTATCATTTTCAAAACTCAAACTGGAAATAAGAATCTGGAAGTGGATTAAGTTTGGGAATCAAAACTATAAAACAAAGGTTATCCAGGCAAATAAATATCTCATGTAGACAAAGAAGTAACATATGTACCTCTTAACATCATCTCAGCCGAGCTAAAGAAAAATACATCACTTTGTACAATGCTAATAAATGCATGTAGCATTAGTACACTACACAAAAGCAATTCAGCCTCCAAGTAGAGAAGAAAATTGTATCATGTTGTACAAGCAAAATAATATCACCAGTACTCTTCCTTTCTATACATCAACCAACCTCATTTCAGTTCGTTTATTCTCAAAACTGAGTAGAAAACTAAAGCAATATCATCTCATATTCAAACAAACATTAACTTTAAAACATCAAAACAATTTATCCAAAGTCTGAGATCAAGAGGAAGCTTCAGCTATCAAGTTCAAAACCAGATTTCATCTTCAACTTAAAAGACTACAACTTCAACTTAAATCTGAAACTCTAGGAACAAAGGTGAGTAACACTTTTATCTTAAAAACTTAAGCATGTTTTGGTTGTTTGATCTTCTAAAAACAATGTTGCTGTGTATGTATTTATAAGTATATAGCTCTGAATAGTTGAAAATGATGTGTGCATGTCTGTATATGGTGATATGTCTGTTCTTAATTTTTAAGTCTCAAATGTCCAAACAAATCACTATCTGTTGATCTAATTATTTTTGAACTTAGGATTTAAAGTAAAAATTGTTTGTTTGATTTGGAACGAAAATTTAAAAATTCATTTAAGTTAAAACAACTTATAATTGTCTCTGGAAACACAAAATAGCAGAGCAAACTCAAGATAAGTCGAAATTTAAATTTCTTAATTCTCGAATTCAGGGTTATAAACTGAAGTCTTGTACTAAAATATGATTTTTGAAGTAAAAATTATGATTTTTAGATCATGGGTTTGAGAGCAACTCGTAATTGTTCGAAAATTGGTTTTTGATCAATTGAGGTTGATCGGAGTGCGGTTGGTGATTGAGGCTTCGCGTGAAGGCAGAGAGGCCTATGACGATGGTTGGAAAAATGATCAGTGGCACTCACGTTCACCGTGGTGGCAGCGGCGGAGGTTTAAAATTTTTAAACCTAGTTTTTGACACAGTTTTGTTTTGATCTCGTTCGACGACCAGGGGTGGTCGAGTGTGAAGGGCTGTTGGGAGATGGTAAAGGGGATGTTGGAGAGAGGATGGCCGGAGTTTCGTGATTTCTGGTGGTAGAGGCGGCGAGTACGAGGCGTTTTCCAGACTCGACATTGGTTCCAGTTTCAAGCGCGATGCTTGATTTTGAATCGGGGTTCCTGCTACCGATGTGATGATCGGAATGGTGTTAGGGGAGGGTCGTTGACTTGCGAGGATGATCGCGAGGGGCCGGAGTTGATTGCCGCGGGGGTGCACGTGCACGGCAATGACGATGACGTGCTTGTCTGGGTTTTCGAATCGAGATACTCGAAGGGGTTCTCGAGTAGACAGTCGATTAGCTCGTGTTTGGACTCGAGTTCGCGAGAGTTTCATCGTGCAGATTATTTAAAACTTAGGAAAATAACTTAGTTAAATGTAGAAGAAAGGTTGGAGGCAGAGTCGAGTAGGAAGGCGGGTTGTCTCGAAGCAGGATTCGAGTAGTATTCGGGTAGGACCCGAAGTGAGAAAGGAAGTCCAGTTTTATTAAATGTTTTTAAAATAAGATTTTGAAAATTAAAAACAAATTTGTTTAAACTCTCTTTATACCATTCCTATATAAATGTTAAGATAATTGTAAAGATAAAAAGGTTTAAAAAATGTAAATGGTAAGTAATGTATTTATAAGATAATGTATCTTAAGTAAAAAGAAGATTTATTATCTTTGAATTAATTAAGTTAATTAGGTAATTAATTATAATTAATTAAGTTAATTAATTAAGGATAAAGGTTAATTAACTGATTAATTTAAGTATAGTTAATTGATTTAATTAACGAGTGATTATGATTGGATAACTAATAATTAGAGGGTAATAAATTGGAAATTTATTAATTAAGAAAATTAAAGGTTGATTAATTTGTAATTAAGAAGTACTTAGTGAAATTGAGTTTATTGCTTAATAACTTGGTTTTATTAATTAATTAATGAATAAGAAATAATTGATCTATAGAGATTAATTAAGGATTAATTGATTTGTTATTAAGTTTATTAATTGATAATTAAGGGGTATTAATTAATAATTAAAGAATATTTAATCGGTAATTAAAGATTAATAAATTGTTTTAAGTCAATTAGGAAAGAATTACTAACTGTAATGAATCAAATGGATGTGATTAATTAAGGATAATTAATTTAAGAATAATTTATTATTTATTAATGGTTAGTTAATAAATGATTTAAAGGATAATTAATTATATCGGTTTGTAATTAATTAACGATTAATTAACCCGGATTAGAAATTCATAAGTAATTAATCAAATTTGAATGAATCAGATAATTAACTGACCTTACTTATGAATATTTGGATTTGATTGGATGATTGAATTGTTTGATATTTCCTGATCTGTAATGCTTTGTGATATATTCTGATTTATGTGTAATCTTTACTGCAGTTTATTTATCTGAAATTTATATATATCCGTGATCTGTGCATGAAAGATAAGCGATATAGTTTATATCGTTTATCAACTATATCCTGTATTCTGATATGTGATGATTCATTGTGTTGCACTACTGTGTGAAACCCCTGGACTACACCTTTACACACACAAATATGGATTTCACGTGGAAATCGTTTAAGTCACAGATAATTTAAATTTAATATTTTTGAAATTGAAATTTTAATTTCAATTGATTTTGAAATTGGAAATTCGGGTTTAAAGTGAAAAGCTTTTGAAATAGAATTTCAAAGATAAAAGTTATTTTGAATAACTTAATCGAGTTTTGAAAATTTAAATAATTTGATTTAAATTTGAATTCAAGTTTAAAATTGAATCCTAAAATTTGAAACTAGGGATTGAAGATGTTATAAATGTGTTTATCTGAAGTTAAACCATTTAAAAGTATAATTTTGAGAATTTGGATTTAACCCAAGGATTTCCACTCGTATGAATGAATCAGATTTTCTGAAATGAAACTATTTGTTTTCAAAGGATAAAAGCTTTCAGATAAGAAATGAAATTCCAATTTAATTAAAGGAATTTCAAGATTGAATTGAAAAGTGGTTTTCCAAGTTATGAATGAATTGTTTTGAAAAGCTATGATTTGAATCTGTTATCTTTAACAGATTTAAAATAATGATTGGTTTAAATCATTTGAAATGGGATTGTTTTGAAAGCAATAAGTTAAATCTTGATTTAAAGATTTAACGAGTTAATCAAATTGAAATGGAAATTAATTTGGAAAATCTGTGAATGAATCTTTTGTTTAAAAGATTTAAATGTGGAAATTGTTTAAACCGTTGAAGGTTGTTTAAAATAAACCTTTTTGTTGAAAAGATTTGAAATGGTAATCGATGGAAACCATTTAAAAAGAAAGTTTGGGTTTAAGTTGTGACTTAATTGAAATCCCATATCCATATGTTTTTAAATATTTCGCTCACTATTCGGTTTAGCCGGGAGAGGACCTTTGGGTCGTATAACCCATTCCGAATATGTGATACGTCGTATATGGATAGCATTTGAAGACCGGTGTTGAAGACCGGATATTTTTGAAAACAGAAGGATTACCGTCGAGTTACTCTGCATCGGCTGATCCCCGATATAGAGGTTTTATCATCCTTAGTGACGGGAAGTCCGGACGTGATTGGAAATTATTCGGATTTGCAAGGGCTTCGTGAGAAGTGCCTTCGGTTCTGTTCGATCCCGGAACAGACTTGTATGGATTGTGTGTCTGACATTACACTTTGAGATATAAAGCCGATTTCTTTCAAATACATTTCTATTGGTGGCGGAGAATTTATTCTCTTAGCTTAACACCCTTCTCTGAGACGTACGAGCTCAGAGGTTATGTAGTTGAAGGTTATCAGCGATATATCCCAATTTGGTAATGTGGCATGCTGAGTGTTGCTGTGTGATGATCAGTGTTTGATCATTTGTGATATGATCATTTGTTTGATCATTTATCTTTGTGATCATAGGTTGATCATCTGTTGACCCAAAGCGTGGCTTTTTGAAAAAGCGTAGCTTTGTGGACGAGACTTCGTCAGGACCTCACAACCCGGAAATGGTCGAAACAGGATCATTGCGGCAAGGTTATGAGGGTCGCACCCTTTAGGGTATGTCATTTCCTTCTGGAAAAGGGTGGTATTATGGTTTGGAGCCCTGATACTTACTCATGTGGATACACTTTCTTTATGATGTGTGATGTTGGATATCGAGCGCTCGGATAAAGGTCCCAAAGGACCGGGGGGTGGCATATTCGTGAGTTACCTGTTACAGGGGTAACCCGGCCTTGTTGGCAGAGAGCAGTTTGTCTCTCGGGACGTCCCGCCAGAGGCGATCCCATGCGGCGGAAGGAAGTTCCTTAGCCTGACCATTTGTTGGAAAATCCAAAGAAACAATACGCGACGTGTACGGTTTTAGTTGTATAACCTGCTATGGAATGTGGCGGTAACCTACTATTGAACATAGTAGCTATAGTAGGCATACGATACTGGTCGTATGTTGGCTAAGATTAATATTATACTTTCGAAATGTTTTTCTACACTATGCACTAATGATAATATCAAGATGATTTTACGTAGTAAGCATCTTTGACTATCATAAGAAGAAATCTCCTCCAATTCTGCGTTTGCATTGTGTGTGTGGTGGGAGGTCTTATGGTAGTTTCATTTTCCAAAAGCATTGCAGATTTCAATGTTTAAAATCCTTTTGTTGTTGTTTAAAGATAAACTGTTTTTGTTGCTCACACCAGTCCCATGACTGATCCGGAGTTTATTGTTCCCTTCCTAAACTCTGGGTGCTCATAATTTTCCACACGAGCAGTCTAGAGTTGGGTTTCTTTTCAGATATTCAGGTTTAGTAGATTATCTGGAGCTAGTTCATTCATCGGAGTTGCTTATCTTGGAGTTGTGGATTCATTCTTGTCTAAAGATCATTTTGGAGTTATCACTTCTATTGATATTGTTCCGCTGCTGTTGTTATCTTTTCTTTTCCGCTGCTATTTGTTGTATCATATCTCTGATGTATATTGATATTCATTGTATCACTCTGTTGTATCAGATAATATATATCAATGTATTATTCTTTTCTTCCGCTGTGTTGTTATACTTAATTGTGTTATAGCTCCGGCGAATCGGATTTGAACGGTCGAATCTGCGGCATTCTAGTACAATGTGAAGTACGGATGTTGATTTTCGAGCGGGCAAAACCCGAGTCGTCACATGCGGGAGGTGCAACGAAAGGAGAAAGGAAAGGGCGTGGAGGAATCTCTCTGCGTCCGTTTTGCCGATAATTTACAATTAACGCCCGAGCCCAGGCTCGGGCACCCCAGCCAATTCCTTAAGGATCTTGACCCAAGGGAAACTGAAGATGAAGGTGAATCTAAAGAAAGTCAAGGATCCCCGACCGAACTGGCGATTGATGTGCCAGTTGGCAATAACGATGGTTCGAAAATGATAAAGATTGGATCTCAGCTAAGCCAGCAAACTCAAGAGGAATTAGTTGAATTTCTACGGGAAAATCTTGACATATTTGCCTGGACACATTCCGATATGTGTGGGATCTCACCAGACATCGCGAGCCACACTTTGAACATTGACCCGCGGCATGTCCCGATCAAACAGAAAAGGCGTGGTATGGATCCAGAGAGTTCTGCCGCCCTTAAAGAAGAAGTAGAAAAGCTTAAAGTGAACGAGTTTATTCGAGATGCGCTATATCCTGAATGGGTGTCGAATCCAGTGCTCGTCCGAAAGCCGAACGGAAAGTGGAGAACATGTGTCGATTATTCCGATCTGAATAAAGCATGTCCCAAAGACAGTTTCCCACTCCCCAGAATTGACCAGCTAGTAGATTCGACAGTTGGGCATGAACTCTTATCCTTCATGGACGCGTATTCTGGCTACAATCAGATACCGATGCATTTACCCGATCAAGAACATACCAGCTTCGTAACCAATCTGGGACTCTATTGTTACAAAGTTAGGTTGTTCGGACTCAAGAATGCCGGGGCTACTTACCAACGATTGGTCAATCGGATGTTTGCCAATCAAATCGGGAAAACAATGGAAGTATATGTAGACGACATGCTTGTGAAGTCACGACTCTCCACCGACCATGTTAAGGACCTAGAAACTATGTTCAATATACTTCGAGAATACACAATGAAGCTAAACCCACTGAAATGTCATTTTGGAGTTACATCCAGAAAACTCCTTGGATTCATCGTCAACGCTCAAGGGATCGAAGCTAATCCTGAAAAGATCTGGGCTATCAGAAATCTTGAAACTCCGAGAACCATAAAACAAGTCCAAAGTCTCAATGGAAAGGTAGCGGCATTGAGCAGGTTCATTTTAAAGTCAATTGACAAATGCATTCCTTTCTTCGATCTGATCCGAAAAGGGAAACGAAACTTTGAATGGACCACGGAGTGTTAGGGCGCTTTCCAAGTGCTAGTTCAACATCTATCCACACCGCCAATACTGTCAAAGCCTATTGATCATGAGAAGTTATATACATACTTGGCGATATCAGAAAACGCTATCAGCGCTGCCTTGGTTCAAGAAGAAGACGGGATACAGAAGCCAGTGTACTACATCAGCAAACGATTGACGGAGGCTGAAAGGAACTATCCAAAGCTAGAAAAGTTGGCTTACTGCCTTGTAATTGCATCAAGAAAACTCCGACCGTATTTCCAGGCACATCCCATTGTTGTTTACACCGACCAGCCGTTACGACAGGTCCTTTCGCAGCCTGAGACGTCTGGTAGGTTACTCAAGTGGAACATCAAACTGAGTCAGTTTGATATTACTTACACTCCAAGACGAGCAATCCAAGGACAAGTCCTCGCTGATTTCATAGTTGAATTTACCATTCCAGAGGACTTGCCCGAAACTAGTAAATCCCCTGAATACGTCTGGAAGCTGTATACTGATGGTGCATCAAACGACCGATGTTCAAGCGTTGGTGTTGTACTCAAAAACCTCGAAGGCCGATCTATATGCTATGCTTTGAAGTTTGACTTTCATGCAACCAATAATGAAGCTGAATATGAAGCCCTCATAGCCGGACTAAAACTTGCCAAAGATCTGAAAATTATCGCTGTGGAAATTTATTGCGATTCACAACTAGTCGTGTGTCAAGTTCGAGGAGAATATCAAGCGAGAGACCGAAGACTGGCTACTTACTTAGCTCGAGTTCAGGAAGTACTAAATCAGTTTGATTACTATGCCATTTATTGTATACCTCGAGAACGCAACCAAAAAGCCGATTCATTGGCAAAGCTGGCTAGCACAGGTGAAGCTCAGCAAATGGGACTCCTTACCATAGAAACGCTATCCTCCCCAAGCATTGACCGGACATAAATAAACTGGGTATGTGAAACCATTCCCAAAAAGGATTCATGGATGACCCCACTCAGGAATTACATTGAGCACGGAACCCTGCCGAAGCGTAGGAGTGAAAAGAGACAAGTCCTTCGGAAGGCCTCATGATTTACCATCCAGAATGGACTCATGTATAGAAGGGGGTACTCAGTCCCTCTACTCCGGTGTATCGCTCACGATGAAATTAAACAAGTATTGCACGATGTGCACGAGGGAGAATGTGGCGATCACACCGGGGGCAAGCACTTGCCAAGAAAATACTTCGCTACGGATATTACTGGCCGACCGTGAATCGCGATACGTCGGACTATGCAAAGAAATGTGATAGGTGCCAGAAATATGCCCGAATTCCTAGAGCTCCTCCTACCGAGATAATGTAGATGGTCAGCCCATGGCCGTTCGCAATGTGGGGCATCGACATCATCGGTGCCCTACCTTTGGAAAAAGGTGGTGCGAAGTACGCCATCGTCGCAGTTGTTACTTTACAAAGTGGGCTGAAGCCGAAGCTCTCGCTACCATTACAACGAAGAAAGTAATCAACTTTGTGGTTCGTAACATCATCTGTCAATTCGGTCTCCCACACACCATTATTACGGACAACGGAACCCAATTCGACAGTGCTGAATTTAAAGATTTCTGCAAACGATTTCACATCCAAAAGAAACTCTCTGCAGTTGCACACCCTCAGGCAAACAGACAGGTCGAAGCAGTTAATAAAGTTATAAAATCCATTCGGAAAAAACGACTGCAAAAGGTCGGGGGCAAGTGGGTCGATGAACTTCCTATGGCTCTATGGGCTTACCAAACAACCCACAAGACCGCGACCGGCCACACTCCATTCTCTCTCTCTTATGGTTCAGAAGCCGTTATTCCAGTTGAACTAGAAGTACTTTCTCATCATGTGACATACTATGATCCGAAGACAAATGCTATATTACTTGTTGAATCTCTCGATCTATTAGATGAGAAGCATGAAGAAGTTGATTTGAGGGCAGCTGTGCATCGAAGTCGAGTCGCCCGATTGTATAACGCCAAGGTCCGTCCGCGAACCTTTGAACTAGGCGATCTCGTCTTAAAAAGAGTCTATCTGATTCCTTTGCATATGAATCCGACATGGGAAGGACCGTATGTTATTGAACGAAGGCTCGGAGATGGCACATTCAAGTTATCGACCGTCGACGGCCTTACTCTGCCAAGAGCCTGGAATAGCGAGAGCCTTCGCCGTTATTACACATGATAGGCTATCTTTACCCATTTAGATTACTTTCCATTTTGCAATTTGTTTCTACATTTCAAAATTAGAATTTGTAATAAGGCAACTGACTTTGCCATATTTTCTTATTTCGGCAATAAAATGCAATCTCTTCGAGCCAGAGCTTTGATTTACTTGAAATGCTTCATATGATCATCACTATGCATGGAGAGCTAAGTTCCACCATACGGTATGATTTATTCAAATAGGGAGTGACTGCGATGCAACCAATCACTCGCTAAGTGAAAACTGAGCTCGGGGACCAGCCATCACACCAAACTCAAGAAAGGATTGATACACGATAATCCTTCATTCAACTCCGAGTTCCCAGAGTGCGAAGCGGAGTATAAACATCAACTCCAAATTCCCATTGTGCGAATTGGAGTATAAACATCAACTTCGAATTCCCAGAGTGCGAGTCGGAGTATAAACATCAACTCCAAATTCCCAGAGTGCGAATTGGAGTATAAACATCAACTCCATATTCCCAGAGTGCAAATTGGAGTATAAACATCAACTCCGAACTCCCAGAGTGCGAGTTGGAGTATAAACATCAACTCCAAATTCCCAGAGTGCGAATTGGAGTATAAACATCAACTCCAAATTCCCAGAGTGCGAATTGGAGTATAAACATCAACTATGAACTCCCAGAGTGCGAGTCGGAGTATAAACATCAACTCCAAATTCCCAGAGTGCGAATTGGAGTATAAAAAACAACTCCAAATTCCCAGAGTGCGAATTGGAGTATAAACATCAACTCCGAACTCCCAGAGTGCGAGTCGGAGTATAAACATCAACTCCAAATTCCCAGAGTGCGAATTGGAGTATAAACAACAACTCCAAATTCCCAGAGTGCGAATTGGAGTATAAACATCAACTCCAAATTCCCAGAGTGCGGAATGAAGTATGAACAACAACTCCAAACTCCCAGAGCACGAGTCGGAGTATAAACATCAACTCCGAGTTCCCAGAGTGCAAAACGGAGTATAGACATCAACTCCGAATTCCCAGAGTGTGAAACAGAGTATAAGCAACAACTTCGAGTTCCCGAAGCATGAATCGAAGTATAAATATCAACTCCAAACTCCCAGAGTGCGAGTCGGAGTACAAATGTCAATTCCAAATCCCCAGATCGCGGACATATGATTAAAAATTAAGCCGGCGTGACCAACCGCCGATAAACGAATGGGAATCCCCGGAGTGCGGATATGATCATCGACAATTAGACAAACATGGAAAAGACCACTCGATTTCACTTGACTCAGACATCCGTTCTGTGGCTCTAAACTTAGCATGATGTAAGCGAGAAGCAACTGCTAATTGATGTTCAACTACTCATCCCCGAGACTGGGGGCAGGACTTAAGCATCGACCATTGACTGAAGCGATGTGATGTAGAAAATCCAGGTCGCAAACCATGTCCATAGTACCCGAACTTGACAAACAAAAACAAACTTTATTCGGAAGCTGAAACTTCACAAGCGCATTTCAGATACTGAAACACTTAGGCAAACACACAATGACAGAAAAGAAGCCAAAAAAGAGAAGTTTCATTTCTATTGTTTATAAAAGAAGTTCGTGTACAAGTCTCCAAAAAATTCCTACTAGCAGGGGGCCGAACCCGCATCTATACACGGCCAACAAAATGCTAGTCAAAATAAACCGGGGAAGCATGTTTAATCTTTCTTCTTCCTTGGCTTCCTTCTCGGTGTAGACCCGCTGGAGCCACCTCTAATCTTCCTCTTCGAGCCTTTGCTTTTTGGAGGTTGGTCTTTAGGCAAGGGCATTATATCAACATCCTCCTCCGAACTCGAGTGGATAGGAATGCTCCCTGCGGGCGGAGTCGGAGGAACAAGATCAAGTATAGAAGGTGGAATGGGCATGCTGGTGATGAAAACAGTACCACCAGGAGATATCATTCTGAGCGGAGCAGGTCCCGGTGCTGCCATCCCACCTCCAAAGCTGCCACCATGAGCCGCTGCTGCCATTTCAGCATCGATTTGAGCGAACATCTCCTCTTCAGTTACTGATCGAGCCCCGCTGGGGGCATCAGCAGTCGGCATTGAAGAACTTGTAGCAGGATCAGTTCCACTCATGACAGATGGCAAGTCAGCTAAAGGATTGCCATGACGGCGAAAGAGTTCGTCCATCAACTGCTCATTGAACACAAGCGTGCTTCCCTGCATATCGTCAAGTGGGGCAGTTGCAGTTATGGTGATCGCTTCGGTAACGATAGCCTCCTGTGTCTGATGTGATTCTTGAGTAACAGGAGGCACGACATGTGCAGCATCGATCACTGGACAAAGAATAAGAGAACTGTTAGAACTTAACTCGAGCAAAGATTTCGACTCAAGAAAGATATGTGGAATGTTCAGAATAACTTCCTCAGTTTGACTCGTAGGTGGTAGAGCAGCTTCAGTCACTTGCGCTGTAGCCGAAGACATCTGCGGCTGATCCGGGTTATAGGCAGGAATAGCTTGAGGATCAACCGCAGGCAAAGATTCAGGCTGGGTTGACGCTGGAAGTTCAAGACTTGCATTGTGATGTTCAACCCCGGAGCCTTCTCCTACTTCCAGGTGCTGGGTGCCGAGTCTCTCCTTCTCATAAGAAATCATTGAATCATGGAGAATCTTCTTTTCATCTTCGGTTAGCAGACGATTCTCGAGCTCAAACTCATTAATAGACTCACCCAGCTACACCGCTTTCTCCTCCTCAACCAATCAGCCCCAGGCGTTGTAAATATGCGTCGAGTAATCATCGAGCCAGGCTAGACCCCTGTGCCTCAGCACGTTAGCGTTGTAAACAACAAGAAGGTCTTCGATGTCAGCCTCTAGCCTGGACTCGGCCGACTTTACTTTCTCCTCAACCTCAGTTTCCACCTTGTGGACTTTAGCCACAGCTGCATCCCTCTCACCCCTAAGCAGAACAGCCTGCACGCACGCCTCCTGGGCTGCATTATTCGCATCATCCTTTTCCTTGGCCATGTCGGAAAATTTAGCCTTAAGCTCATTGAGTTCCTTGACGGCCGCATCCCGCTCGGCGGTAACTATAGTGTTCCGATGGCCCATCTCCTCCACCAAGGCAACATCCGTCTGCCTCAACCTCTCCATGGCCACATTCACTTCATTAGCTTTTTTGGTGGCCTTAATTTCAGGTTTTCGAGAAGACTCAGACTCAGCGGTGAGCACTTGAATAATCCGGTCCCTTTGAGCGAGTTCGGTCTCCATTTTCTCAAGCGCTTTAGCTCGCTCAAAGGCCACCTTAGAAGCTTTTTGTGCAGCCTTCGCCCACTCTCTGTACTGGGTGAAGATGTCATGAATGTAATCATGCACCGTGTTCTCCACTCCAAATGGAATTCTCTTTAGGTGAGGAGGGAAGACATAGCCATTAAAGCAAATATTTGGAAAATCCTTCCTCATCAGAGCCAATTTAAGGGCCCCTTCTCCTGTGGGCTCAGCTGGGACTTGCTCTTTAATTATGGAGGTCGTGGTCTCGACTCTCTGAATATGAGGCTCAGATCTAGAAGTACGAGAAGACGGCCTGTGACGAGGAGGCTCTAGCGGCTGTGGAACATGAACGGGAGGTGGAGATGGAAGTCTAGGAGGAGGAGAGCGCGATCTAGACCGATGTCTATATTCTTTGTCCCTGTCACGCCCATACCTATCTTGATTAGAGTACTCGCGATCGCAGTCTCTATCAGAGTCCCTCCTACGGGAATCGTAATAAGAAGAAGCCTTTCGGGCCGAGCGAAGATTCCCGAGCATCGATCCTCTTCCAGACATAGTACTTGAGAATGAGAAACGAAGAAAGAGTTAGTGACTTCCTAAGTTGGAAGATTTACAGTTGTGAATCATGCAGTGTAGTGAAGTGTATGCATGTGCAATCCCCCGACCAACCCGAAATGTCGGCCGCACTCATAGCAAGCGACCCGCTCAGTTCAAGAGCATTATCAAGCTCCTCCATCCCGACGTCGTGTTGAGACGACACAAAATCCGAAATCGGAATATCAGCAAGCCCTTCAAAAGGATTCTCTACTAGCGGGGAAGAAGCCTCAGAAATTCTAATCCCTTGAACAGGCAAGGACATAACAATAGATTTTAATCTCTCGGATTTAGAACGCTTGTGGGAAGCAGCCTTGCCTTTTCTTCTTCCTCCTGAATCCTGAACATCAGAAGAAGGCCCAGCTGGGAGCTCGGTATCGGTAGGCATTCTCTCCGGATCAACTTCTTCGGTTATCACAACTGCGGGCGCTTTTCGCTTCACCCGTTTCTTCGGGACCACTCTAAGTGTCCCTTCCAGCCGTATGCTCTGCCTCCGTTCTATCAGCCCGACAGTCCTCAAGTTTCTGTCGGTCAGAACCAATTAAGTCAATATGCCTCTCTTCGCTTGGACACGCTTGAAGGATCCTAACTAGCTCTCTGAAGTATGCACCGTCAGGTCGAGAGATTGCAGCTATAAAAGAGGAAAAGTATGTCAGTTTTGAAGTCAGTTACTAATATCTCAGTGATTCAAGAGAAGAATGGCAACACTTACGTCTATCCAACCACCGCCTAGCAAATCCTGGGGGGCACCGAACCTAGAACCATTCAGTTTTGAAGTAACTTAGCCTTCCCAAGGAGCCCATTACAATGTGATAGTTTCTGACTGCTTCCAAGAAGGTGAAAGAGGGGTTGTCTCCAGGGCTCTTGACGTTAAATAAATATCTGATCTCGATCGGCTTTGGTGGTCGAAAGAGAATCTCCATAAACAGAATAAAGGTGTTGTTCAACAAAGCATACCCGTTGGGATGTAGCTGGGATGGAGCTATTCCAAGGAATGATAACATCTCCCTTATATATTGATTGAAGGGAGGAAGTGTCCGCACTGTGCAAGCGTAACGGTTGAAAGCGGTAAACCCCTCCGGGGGATAATGTGGCCTGTCATTCGGCCCGGGTAGTAACACGTCGTCAAGCGACAAACCATGCCTTAAACAAATCCATCCTAGCATATCTTTGGAAATACCCGACGGCACAGAATCTGGTGGACTACAAATAAATCGAGCCCCTAGACGCTCGTCCGGGGCTGGATCTATAACTTCGGCTTCAATAACCGATATTTCGATGGTTGAAGGAATTGAGCTCGGGAGTTCCTTCTGTTGAGAACTTGAAGGTTCCATGGCTAGCTAGCTTATGAAAAATCATTGTTAAACAGACAATAACGCTCGTGCATCCCCTAGTGTAAAGTGTGTGAGTGTGATGTGCAATGCAGTATTGCATATCACTTGAGAAGATCTACAGGATTAAAGAAAGCATGAAAACAACGAGACTTCGGAATTCAGTCGAAAGGACCGTCATCGCTGACCGTCACAACCGTGCCATCTAGTTATTATCTATCAGTCCAAGTTAAAGTTTGTTATCATTTTGATAAGTTCCAGTTTCATCAACGAGCTTCGATAGGCAGTCAGATATGCGGAGAAACGATTAAGTCCAATTATGCAAGTTTGAAGCTCGTCGGAGCCAATTGTTCAAATGTGCAAGGAGTTTCAAATTTTTTAATGTTCAATTCGTATCGCTCACGAGAGCCATGTTCGCATCAATAAGTCATGGTCATGTGCGTATGAGTTAGACTCGGTCAGAAGGTTGGAATGAAAGTTCGACTCGATTAAGAGGCTGAGGATTTCGAATCGATCGGAGCGCAACACTTCGAATCGATTAAAAGCCTCCAGTTCGACTCGATCCAAAGGCTATGCAGTTCGACTCGTTTCAAAGCCACCCACTTCGACTCGAGCCAAAGGGTACGCACTTCGACTCGATCCAAAGCCATCCCTTCGACTCGATCGAAAGCCATCCACTTCGACTCGATCCAAAGCCATCCACTTCGACTCGATCGAAGGCCATCATTTCGAATCGATTAGACACAACCCCTTCGTATCGATCCATAGATTCAAAGCATTCGATTCGATGCGAAGCTCAACCATCGATCGATATGAAGGCCTCCATCTCACCATTTCAAGGCCCCTACTTCAGATCGATGCGAAGCTGAGGCAAAGGAATCTCGATCGATCGCAAAGGAATCTCGATCGATCATGACTCTGGTTGATCTGGTGTTAAAAATCGAGTCTAATCGTTTACGTGTTGCGTTCGCTTGGGGGATTACCTAAAACTGGCAGTTAGTTCGAATGGTTAAGAATCGATTCGAAGGCAAGAATGTTTCTTCTTTCTTCTTGAGTTTCTGAGCGATACGAAGGCAAGGCAGGGAAGCAAAAGGTAAAAAAGTGAAAAAATGGCTAAGTACAAAGTATTTATATGGACTCGAAAGCAAAGGTAAAAAACGATTCGCCTCCCTAGTGCGTTCAACTGGCTACGAAGTGTCACCACAAAATCGAGTCGAACAAGCAGTTCGTATCCATCGGGAAGCCTACTTTGACTCGCTTAGTTTGCATCCATCATGAAAGCTTACTTCGACTCGCTCCACTCCGACTCGCTCAGTTCGTAGCCATCAAGAATGCCTACTTCAACTCGTTCAGTTCGAATCCATCATCGAGTCGAACAAGCGCTTTGTGTCCGTCATCGAGTCGAACAAGCACTTCGTATCCATAAAACCCTGTGTCCATCGATACGAAATCTTTGTTCGTATCAATAGTTTCCAACTCCTTCCCCAAAGCATCAATACGAACAGTCGGTTTGAATCCATCAAATCATGGCTTCCAGAGGCCAACTCCATCGAATCGAAATGCTCACTTCGCATCCATAAGTTCAATGAAAGTTGTCTTCAACGTTTCAACCCTTCACATCGATTCAGGAGAGGATCGTTACAAAGGAACATTCAAAAACAACCATCTAGCGTTGTTACAACGAATTTTACATCGGTTCTGGAGAGGATCGATACGGAATTCAATATAAAATAAACTGACAACGACTCGTGAACGTACAAACGTCAAACTAGAGTCATGTTAACATATATGCATGTATGTCGGACTAATATTCAAAACTCCAGATTTACAGGAATCAGATACTCATCTAATAACGATTACAACAGCAAACGGCTAATCACTGGCATACAACAATCAATTGCAACAATACAGGGTACAGCAGTTAACAGTCAACAATTTACATTATCAAGGAAATCAGTCGAAGATTACAGCTTTCATCGAAAAGACAATAACTAATCAGAGTAAAGATCACAGCATTTCAAAGCACGTCATGTTTCCACAAGACGTACTTCAGGGGGCAAATGTTATCCCACCTTTTGGCAAGGTCGTGGCTCCAAGGAATTGACTAGTAAACCAATGACGATCCATCCCAGAGATCGGTTATACACAGGCTCACTATGGGTATCGACGAATTTTGTCCGAGTTCGGATCGAGCTTAAATTAATATAACATGACAAGCTAAGCTATGAAGGTCAACATTCCAAATCTCAAGTCAATCCGAGTTCGTATGCTCAAGTTACAACCGATGCAAAGTTGATTGGAAACAGCCTTCTTCGACTCGCTCAGTTCGCGTCCCTCGGAAATGCCCACTTCGACTCGCTCCGTTCGAATCCATCTGGGAAGCCTGCTTCGACTCGCTCAGCTCGCATCCCTCAGAAAAGCCTTCTTTGACTCACTCCGCTCGAACCAACTATTTGACTCCATCAAGTTCGACTCCATTGGCAAAGCCACTGATCGAATCGATCGAACAATGACCACTTCGTGTCCATCATGGAGCCTTTGTTAGAATCCCTCAGGACGCTCCACTTCGACTCGTTCAATCAGTGCACACTTCGACTCGCTCAAAACAGCATCAAAGGCAGAGTGATCCAAAGATTCAAGTACCACGTCACCGAGTCGAACGAAAGCGAGTCGAACAGAGCGAGTCGAACGAAACAGCCAACTGAGAATCCCATTTCGTATCGATCATATCTCCTAATCTACAAGTCCAAATGCTATGAAATTTTCATAGAAGACTACGTGCATGCTAAAGAATATCCACGCCAAATTTCGACTCCATTGGATGAAATCTTGATCGATACGAAATCTATTCGTATCGATCACGGATCGGACAGAAACTTCACGGGCTTGGGCGCGCGGGCCTGGTCACGTGCCAGAGAGTGTCTCCCGAGATCTAAGCGAAATACCAGCCTCCTACACCTATAAATAGACCCCCAAAGCCAACAAAAAAGGGGTTCTTCTCCTTCTTTGCGATCTCCAACGCCTAAACACTGCCGGATCCAGATCTGAACTCCATTGCTGCTGCTAACAACGAAATTCATTGCTGCAAATCATAATCACCTGCTGTAATTCATTGAATTCACTTGTAATCTTCAAAGAAAGATCAATAAAGCTATCAACTTCATAGTGGACGTAGGCGATACGCCGAACCACTCTAAATTCTTGTGTCTCCTTGCATTTTACTTACTTTCATATCTAAGATTTGGAGTTTTTGTTAGATAATCCTCTTTTTACATTTAATTTCTTCACTTTATCTCTTCAAAAACTTCCGAAGAGTGTTGTACCCAATTTTGGTACAAACAGTATTTTAAGTAGATATAATAACATAATTCATTTATAAATCTAATGCAATAAGTTAGAAAATAACAATAAGTGATGAATTGTAGTAAAGTAATGAAATGAGTAACCAAGAGAATTATAATAATCGAAGAAAGATAAAAATAGTTTAAAAGGAACGGTAGGATATACCTAATAGTATCAAATGGAAGTCAAATAGAAAAAGGTATTTAATCCATTAAATTAAATGCAAGCGGTAAATGAAATTAAATTGGCGTAAATAAAACAAGAAGCAAATTAGGTAAAATAACTAAATATCATCAGTTGAACATATGAGGCGTAGTAACTAAATAAATTTATGTAGCCTCAAGTATGCGTTTATGACGGCTGTGAATTATTGAATTTAGTCAATAACTTAGAATAATTAAAAAAGACATAGTCATTAATATGGGTTGAAATGCGAGGTCAGTAGTGTTACACAACAGATGTCTGCGTACTGCAAGGGGCTACCTACAATTATGTATACATTATACTGATGTAGGACATATCCAATTGTAGGACCCGTAGAATTATATATTTGCGTATAGGTGAAAGGGGTATACCAAAGTAGGTTGGTTTACCCCCGTTGAGGAGTTAAAGGGCCAAGTAGGCTCTGCTTCGACCTTTTAGGGTGTACGTGTTAAGTAACCAAATTGGTATTTCCTAGATTGCCTTAGGCAATGTAAATGGGATGATGAGCATAGGCTCGGAGCTATGACTTTGAGATTGGTACCATATATGTAAGGAGTAGGAGATGTTTACATAGGTCGAGATCGTCATCGGTCCCGAGCGATCAGTGGAAAGGCAAGGGTTATGCCTAAACGGGCTATCCCTTCTACTAGTGAAAATCACGTTTTGGACATGCACTACCTCATAGTTGTTAGTTAGTTTGTTGTTAGGAGACAAGGCTAGATAACCCTTAGATGAGGTCTTTCAAATGAATATCATAGTCCATGGAACCGATTCCATGATATAAGGCAAGA
Source organism: Allium fistulosum (assembly GCA_030737815.1). Lineage (NCBI taxonomy): Eukaryota > Viridiplantae > Streptophyta > Magnoliopsida > Asparagales > Amaryllidaceae > Allium > Allium fistulosum. Next base: position 608,341,705 of record CM060908.1, on the reverse strand, counting down.
CGAGAAAGAATGCGGCTAAATAGTTGTAATTCTGTTATTAGGCACTATGGGAGTTCCTTGGTATGCACGAGGCAAAGACATGATACTGCATTGACGATGGATCCTGATGAGATGCGGGGAAAGTATCCTGGTCCAAAAGGGGGACTATTGTACTTATATATATGTATGTATGTATGCATATATGTATGTACCTATGTATTGTTTCCCTCGAGTAGATGGGGCGTATCGTACATGTACATGAAGTCAAGGCGACTAAGTTTAAGAAGTAGGCATAGCATGTAATGGAAGGCCATCGGCATGAACTAGTATTATGTATAAAATATATAACTTACCAGTCACCGGAACTTTGTTCTGATCTCTTTCTCATTACATCCACAAGATAGACTTAGAGGGACATGTATTGGTACTTGGCGGGAACGGTAGAAGGATAGATTTTTATGCACACTCCGCCTTGACGAGGGTAGAAGATATCAGAGGTATTAGCCTTGGTTAGTTATTATGTTTTATTATACTTTACTTTCCCGCTGTCAGTTTTATCAATAGTGCTTTGATACACTTTTATTTATTTACAAGATATCAACACCAATGATCCATACTTTGGTGGACTTTGGTTTTCGATTTAGCGAAAATTCGGGCCTACTGAGGTGCAGAATGTTACATTTGGTATAAGAACATAGGTTAGTCAATCTTAAAAATTAAGATACGTTGAGCGAATGTATTTGTATTTTTACCTATAATTATATATATATATACATATATGTATACGTATATATATATACATATACGTATACGTATATATATATATATACATATACGTATATATATATACATATACGTATACACACACACACACACACACACATATATATATATATATATATTATACACCAAACTCTACAAACTCCGACTATAGAAGTAGTTGTAACAATATTCTGAAAGGATGGAAAATGCGACTATGAATTGGAACAATGGATGAAGTTGAAGATATACACATATCCCGATTACCCCATAGAAAGTAAATCGTATTGGAAGGCATTGACTTAAGAAGATCATGAATGCGACATATATAAGGGTCTCTGATGCCAATTGATACATGACTCCCTTATTAGGCCTGGACTACCCAATAGTTGTAGATCCCTGTAGGATTACCGATTAATGATGTGCATTAGATCCAGATAAGGAGAACGTAAGTATATATATGTTGTAGATATCTAGAAGTAATAATTAAATAAGTTCATAAAGGAAGGAGTGTAGTATTCACTCCAAGATGATAGCTGGATTTTTAGTATATTTTGAAAGAACTCAAGTTAGAAAGTAAGTGGAAAAGAAGAAAAGTCCAAAAGAATGGACAAATAAAATTCACTTTGAGTCCGACCTCGTATGAAAGAATTTATTAAATGATTTGAATAAAATTGAAATGATATTTAAAGGATTTATTTAAAAGTAGAAAACTCGAATTTTGAAATAAGTAAATATTAAAAGTTTTTCGCAAAATAAAATATCATATTATATTATAAATAGAATTGCTAGATGAAATATAAATCTGTTTAAAAAAATGGTTTTAATATAGATATTTCTTTTGAAATAGTAAAAAATAGAGCAATGTTTAGGTCAGTGATTTTTATAATTTTGTAAATTCGAAGTTTTAAATTTCTTTTAAAGGGGTGGGGAATAAGCAGTGGTACTAGTTTTAAATGGGGTAAAGAAAATGGAAGGTTAAGAACACCCGATAATGAAGATAAGATGAATATTCCCGTATAAGGAAATATGGAGAAAACATCTTAAATAGGTTTATTTATAAAAGGAGTTATATAAGAAAAAATCATTTAAATGAAAACAATTTAGGTAGAAGAAATTTAAACATTAGTAGCATTAGGAAATTTAAATATAAGCAACGTTAGGAGTTTATATTAAAATAATGCTAGTAATCTAATTAGAAATAATATAGGAGAATGGATATTTTCCAAAAATCGTGTGCATTGATTAGGAGTATCTTTTAAAAAATCCCCCTCACATGCTATCAGTGCCTCCGCTAAGATTGTAAGTGGTGATAGCATGAGTAAAGGAAAATAATAGGATGGAAGTGTCATTGTCTACTCCTATTTCTATTGTTAAAAGTTATAAAAGATGTTTTAGAAACACTGTAAAGTACATTTTTTAAAAGAATGGTTTGGTATAAAAATTGAGTTTTTAAAGACAAAACTTACCAAATGGTTTGAGTTAAAAATATTACTCTTTAAGAAGTAATATCCTTGTTGTTAAAAGGCTTTAAAGGAAAATTTGATTTGAATGACATTCATGTAATGAAATTTGCCTCTTATTTCAAAAGAAGGAAATGATCGTTTAAAAGGTAAATTGCTAACATTTCCTTTTAGACTTAATAAGTAAACTTAATTGGTAGATCATAAATTATATTTTAAAAGTTAAGACGCCTACGATTTACATTGGTTAAAATAAAGAGATTCTCATGGCTCCTTTTTGAAACCAAACTATTGAAGGATTTAACAAAAAAATTCCAAGTTTTTTTTAAAAGATAAAAGTTTTGAGGTTAAGTACTTCATGACTGTGGAGTTTTATTTTAGAAAGAGTGGTGAAAACCAAATCAAATTTTTAATGGAGTAGATAGGGATGACCACCTAGGTAAAACGGGGTAAAAGTTAAGGCTATGAGTCAAATAGCGACGAATGCTCGTAGAATAGCAATAGTGAACCCACCGTTGGATATAAAAAATATTGGTATGAGCCTAGGAATGTTTCAATAAACATGTGTAAAGACCATAAAGAAGAACCCATAAGGAAAGGGAAAATGGTATCAAAGTATATTTCTGCGAGTTCTAGGATATATCCGCATGATTAAAAATAAAGAAAGCATACTAAGATTTGAGAATACTATCAAGAGATTTGGATTAAAAGAGAAAGTAATATAATTAGTTATGACATGGAAGCAATGGATGGACCTTATTTATTAGAAGCCTAAAAGAAAAGTTAGGATATGTGTGTTAAAGTAGAACGACATGTTAAAAGCTCCATTTAGTTTAAGTAAGAAGTGATAGAGCCACAACATCATTAATGTCAGTTGATGTTGAAGGACAGCTTCCAACAGTTGTTTCTTTTTGTTTAGTTGGGTTGTAAGCATTAGTTTTTTCTATTGATATAAAAATTCATGTGATATTTTATGAGGAAATTTTGTTTTTATTACTGTGTAGGTTTTATGGATTGATCGCTATTTTTTGGAAAGTAGAATAAATAAGAAAATCTCATGTAGACACTTAACTAATGCTAAGTTAGACTGGCAGTTTATAAAATAAATTAGAAAATTTATTGAAATAACTACTAAATGAATATATTAAGCCCCAAAAGCACTAAAAATTTTGGGAAAATAAAATTTAGAAGGCGAAGGACATGGAAGGTTGTTGCAAAACCACAGGTCACTGTCCATACGCCTTAGCTGAAATTTATAAATGAACTTTTGTGATGATTGTTGTTCTAAAATAAAATAGAATGTTTTAGAAATTTGAAAATTTACCGTGTAGTAGAAAAAAGTCAATCATGGACGTCAATCCGTTTGACTAAATCTCGACTGCATAAGGTGTGGCTAAATTTATTTTAAGAAGTAAAAACAAATACTTTCGAAAAATTTTGTTCAAAAATCTTAAATTTTTTTGAAATAAAATATTTTGGTGAAATATTTGAAAATTCAAGTTTTATTTTAAGATTTTTCAACTATTTCAAAATTCTAATTGGAAAATATTTCGAACGAAAAGTGATATTTTCTGATTTTTGAAATGCCACATGCTTAGCATAAGGAAGAAGTCGATGGGTTAGCACAGATGAATTTTACCGTGCAACAGAAGTGATAGTATGTAAAACATAAAGAGTAATAGGGAAAAGCTATTTTAGCCTTAGAATTTCAATTTCCTTACCTTGTTGACAGTAGAAAAAATGGTTTTTAAAATAATTCTGTTTATAATTTAAAATCTTAAAAATAAATTTCCTTTTGTGGATTGTACTTGGATATGTTGAAAAAGATATGAGGGCAAAAGAGAACATTCCAAAGTACAATGGAAAGGGTACACAAGAGAAGGATGGAAATATGGAATTCTTCATCTACACTCTTTTTTAGACATAAGAATATAGGTTTGAAAAAATGGATTTTTAAATATTTGGATATTAGAAATTGTGTGCTAGGATTTTGGATAGTATGGATTGGATGCAAAATTGGTTGAACTATACTTCTATTCATAGAAGTGTGGTAAAATTTATGTGCAAAAACAAAGAATTTAATTTTCAAAACTTGCATACGTATAGAACTGCCGGTATATATAGGTTGTTTGCACCATATTTTCAACTTTTTTTTAAAGAATCATTCATATGGAAGGTCCCGATCTAGTATTATTCTGCATACATATCATATATGTTGTGATATACCGTGCACTTGTACACTATTGGTTGCAAATTTGGTTGTACACTAATTGGATGGATAGCTTAGAATGGTTGCTTGCTATGTTACATGATTCAATCCTTGGGGAATTTCGGGGATGAAATTCTTTTAAGGGGAAGAACGTAACACCTCGCAAATTGAATGACAATCAATTAAAGAGCATTAATAAATAATCATTAAACCCTAAAAATAGAATTTTTGAAAATATTATGATTTGGCTATAAAACCTGCACCATCGTGCTCGTGACGGTTTCTAATCGATTTTCCTATATAAATTTCATGATGGGAGTTCAAACGAAAAAGTTATTAACGTTCGAAGTTTTCGGATCGGAAATAATTCAGAACCAATTAAGGAAGTAAATGTTAATAACTTAATACTAGAATGGGTATTAATTATAAATGTTAACATTAAATATACATGTAAATTAATAGCATTCAATAAAATTAAATCTATTAATAAGGTGGAGAAGGAAATAAATAAATTGAATTCAGAATGAAATAAATGAGAATTAATTAACATTAAAAAAAATGTTCATAAATAAGAACGTTAACGCTGAAGTAAAGAAAATCAGGAAATAAATGTAATTGATTGACGTTAACTATAATTAACGTTTGCTTAATGTCGAAGAAAAATTAATGTTAATTAACATAATCAGATAAAGGCGAAAATAGTATTAAATAATGTAAATAGGGAAATAAAAGAATGTTTAACAAAATAACACGACCGGTTGACCATTAGCGGTCGAAGGTGGTAGAACGGTTTTACCGATGGTGAGCAAACGATGCATATTGAACCTAGGCCGGGCAGTCTGGATTTAATAAATTAAAATCTCATGGATGGAATTGATTCGTGCGCCTATAAATACAGGCCTAAACCCTCACTTTTCTTCTCATGTTTTCTGAATCAAGGAGCTAAGCTCCGCCATTTTCTTTTCTCGACAAATTCTATGAAATATAGAAACTATAAAATATTATATATATATATATATGTGTGTGTGTGTGTGTGTGTGTGGAATAGTAGAAAATATAAGAGAAGAAGAATAAGGGGTGAATCGATTCCGTGGAGAAAAGGTAAATTCTAAACCTAAATCTACATTTAATTCAAATCTCTTCTCAGAACCATAATTCTAATAAACACGTATACGTTTAATACTTATTTTGGTAGAAGAAAAGAGAATCAAATAAGAAGAATGGATTTGGATCTGGAAATTTGGAAGCTAAGAGGTAAGTGGAAAATTATATATTTTTACATAATGTTGGATTTATATCGTTGTAAACCTGTTTCTTGTATGCCTGAATATGATTTTGGAGTTGTAGGCTTAAATATATACTGTAATGAATTTGAAAATCATGCCTACATATTCTATTAATTATTAATTTTGATTTAACATTGCATATAATTGAATTTGGAAATTAAGGATGAAAGTAGTCCTTAAATTTGTAACATCGTATAATAATTCCAAGTTTGTTAGTTGAATGATATATGTTAGTAAACATGAATCGAAAGTTATTATAAATTGGATTTGATTTAGGTAGTGCTTTAAGTCGTTGGAATGAAGTGTGGTGCAATGTAAATTTCTATAAATTATCATGTTTTATAATTATGAATAAAAGTGTATTGTTTAAAATAACAAGAAACATGCCTAAAATAAGGAAATGTATAAAGTATGAATGTTTACCGCATTTTGTACCGTCTATTTCAATAATAACTGAAAAGAAAATTCTTTATAGTTCCAAACATAACACAAGTCCTCTTTTAGATAATTGATGGAAAATTACAGTGTTAACATTCTCTTTTCTGAAAGATGTAATTACAACACATAGAAATGCTAAAATACCTAAGTATAAACCAAATTATTGTAAGCAGAGATAATAACAATAGCTCAATTATAAATCTAATATATGCGATAAGTTAGATAACAAAAAATGATGAAATGTGTATAAAGCAATGAAATAAGTAACTACGAGAATTATATTAATCAAACAAAGATAATATTAGTTGAAAAGTAATAGTAGGATGTACCTAATAATATCAAGTGGAAGTCAAACATAAAACGTTATTTAATATATTAAATTAAAAGTAAGCGGTAAAAGACAATAAATTTGCATAAATGAAACAAGAAGCAAGTTGGGTAAAATAACTAAATAACGACAATTGAACAAATGAGGCATAATAACTAAATAAATTTATGTAGCCTCAAGTATGCGTTTATGATAGGTGTGAATTATTGAATTTAGTCAATAAATCTGAATAATTAAAAATGACATAGTTATCAATATGGGTTGGAAAGCGAGGTCGGCAGTGTTACACTATAGAAGTCTGCCCACCCAAGGGGCTACCAGTAGTTGTGTATATATTATACCGATGCAGGACATATCCAACTATAGAACTCATGGAATTGTATGTTCACGTATATGTGAAGGGAATATACCAAAGTAGGATAGTTTGCCCTGGTCGAAATGTCAAAGGGCCAATTAGGGTCTGCTTCAACCTTTTAGGGGGTACATGTTAAGTAACCAAATGGGCATTTCCTAGATTGCATTAGGCAATCTAAATCAGATGGTGAGTGTGGATTCGACGCTTTGACAATGGGGTTGGTACCATATATGTGAGGAGTAGAAGCTATTTACATAGGTTGAGATCGTCATCGGTTTGCGGAAAGGCAAGGGTTATCCTAAACGTTCTATACCTCCTACTAGTGTATATCACGTTTAGGACATGCACCGCCTCACGGTTATCGTATGAGGGACAAGTACTGGTACATGATGGGAATAGTAAAAGGATAGATTTCTTATATGCTTAACATTAACAATGGTAGTAGATACGAGAGGTATCGGCCTATGTCAGTACTTAAATTTTTTACTATACTTTACTATTCCGCTGTGAGTTTTATTAATATTGCTCTGATCACTTTTGTTTATTTATAGGATACCAACACCAACGATCTGTATTTTGGTGGACTTGGGTTTTCGATTTAGTGAAAATTCGGACCCACTGAGGTACAGGTTCTTACACGATAGCTCCTATTTGTGACCTATGATGGCTTTGAAATGAAATTTATGATAGCCTTTGTTGAAACTTATGATTGTTTCAAGTTTGATGCACGAGAGCTTTAAGTCATGATTTGCGATAGCCTTACACTGGATACTTGTAATAGCTTTCTATGCCCGATAAGTCATGATGCACGATAGCTTTAGATGCGTGGCAAAATTAGAGGCACAATAGATTAGTGGCACAATAGCCTAAGAGGCATGATGGCTTAAGCGGCATGTTAATTTTTGATGCGATATGGCCTTGGAGACACGATAACTTTATGGCGATAACTATGGAATGAAGGTTGTGATAGCTATAAAAGGATAAACATACCATAGCTGCTAAACTACAAATGTAATAAATATAGAAAGGTGGATACACGATGGCTATTGAACTAGAAATGCAATAGCTAATATAGATGAATTCCTTAAATAAATAAGTGAATTTTAGGTAACATTTAGGAAGCCAATTTCCAAGGTGTTTGATTGAAATTTCATTAGGATGGAATTTAATAGAAAAATAACTTATTGAAAATGAGGAAAACAAGTGAAACTTAGGGAAGCTAGGAAATGGTAAAAGTGTCATTTGAAAAGAGCATCTACAGAATTGAAAGAATTTGATCTAACATTAAGATCTAAAGAATGTGTAAGGGTACACAACTAATAATGAAAGAAATGGACTAAACCTAATATATGAAATATTACAACTCTTGGAATTTTGGATGACCAAGGGTTAGTGCTTAGGGAAGTCTATATTCAATGGTATATGTTAGGGTGCCAAGACTTGGGAAGTCTATAGGGTTCAATTCAGAATAATTAACTCTATTGTGAGTTTATGGAAGGGTGTCAAGACATCAAAATGGATATAATGAATGGATCAACAACGTGAAATAAGTGCTTCGGGACTAGGAGGGGCTATTGACACTTAGTAAGGACGCTTGCTAGAATGTATTTTAGATTCTTACATTCAACGTCTTAGGAGAGTCAGGGTAGCTTCCATAGTGGAATCAGTGGTCATTTCATCAGCAACGTTGTTTGAGAAAAAGATAAATTAGTGATAGAAAGACCTAGGGAGGTAATCACTAAATATCACTAAGGACAACTTTAATACTAACATCTAATAGGAGTCTAGGTGATGCTTACTAATATGTTTTATGATTGTATGACATGGTTCATAAAAAATTAATGATAAGTATATGGCATACTTAAATTGAAATGAATGAATATACATATGACATGGTTCATAAATGAATGTTAAGTGTAGGGTACACATAGAATTGAAATTTCGTTATATGCATGCTAATGAGGTGATCATTGTTATACATGATATGATGCAATTATTGTTGATTTAGTGTGGGGGAAACCATTTCATACTTTAGCGGCATAGTCTCACCATGTGATATGTTTTAGGGTAAAGTATTGCTCATACCGGGCTTTATGTCTAACCCATGTTTTTATTATTGTTTTCCCTATAAGCTCATGAGTATTCTTCGAGCATGCTAAGTTTATAGATTAGACATGATACTTTTGGAAGATGAACAAAGAAGCTGAAGACGAAGAAGATGGTTTGTTTCTAATAGTTGTTTTGTATTCTGTTGTTATAAAACTAGGGTACATAACTGGTTAAGTGTTCATGTCAGCATCTTCATATGTTGGGCATAACATTATTATTTATGTTTAGTATACTTTACCCCAATATAGGAATGTTTTAGGGTTACAAAAAAGTAAAGACAATTTAAGCAATGATAAATATTTAAATACTTTATTTACTTAATGTTGTGAAAAAAAAATACTGATCCTATTTTGTCGTTTGAAAAAAACTTTGCTGATGGCTATAGCATCATTGGCATTCATTTTTGTCTCGAAATAAAGGATGCTACAACATGGTATCAGAGCTTGGGTTAGGGGACACTTATGTAAAACAGAACTAAGTATTAATCTAGTTTGTAACTAGGTAGTTGAAACTAATACCTTAGAAAGGGTATACGCAATATATACATGCACACACATATAATGTAGTTGTGTTTTGATGTAGATATATAGGTGGATATATTCGTTATCCAACCTTTTGAACATGCAGTATTTAAATGGACCAAACAAGTTGAACTTGAAAGATAACTAGGCAGACATCCCAGATAGATAGCCATAGAGTCCAGAAAGCAAGTGCAACCACGATCACAAGATGAAAACAAAACCAATCTACAAAATCCCAAAGTTGAATCCATCTAATGATGGATCGATACCGATCCATCACCATGGATCGTTACCGATACATAAACTTGCAACAAAATCACTCCAATTTCCTTCTATACTCAAGTATTGGTGATAGCAACCCATTCCAAGCTTCATTCATCGATCGCACGTCATTTGCTATCGAAGGCCTCGAGCACCTGAAATCAGCAACTCCATCCCTCTACCCATCCGTCACTTGGACTCAGAAACAAGCTCATAGCATTACAAACAAGTTGGAAATCATAAAGTTAACAAGTCACTTCATCCCAAAAGCAACAAGAATGATCCATAAGTGAATCTTATGGATCGATACCGATCCATGCCCATGGATCGGTACTGATCCTTAGCTGCTTGTTGACCTGGCCATGTTTTCTCAAGAGAAAATATTGTTAGTTAGTGGAGATCATAGAGGAGATGTGGTGGAGCATTTCCAGCTAACCTATAGCTATAAATAGGAGGCTAAGGGCTCATTTTGGGGATCCTTTTGCTTCCTTGCAATTTTCACATATTTCTCTGCAATTACCTGTGGAGGGGTACTGAACCATAAGAACTATACTTGTAAAACAACAAAATAATTAATAGAAATCTCAAGTCGATATAGGAAACGATTAGTCAAACCACTATAAATGTTTGGTTTCTCATTTTTACTCATTTTCCATTTACATTTCTTCATTTCATTCTCTACTCAAATTTCTTGGGTATTTGTGCCAATTTTAGTACTCACATTTTGGTGTCTCTTATTTGTGTCCAATTTTCTTCGTTTTTGGAATTTTTAACTATTCAGATTTTCAAAAAATATACACAAGTGTTTTATGCCATGGCTTCCACCATGTCACATGCTGCTAAGGATGTTGAGGAGTCGACCCTCAACAAGTTGCGCACCAGATGCTTCAAATGTTCAAAACCCAACGGATGTGGTCACCATGGTTGAAATGGACTACATGATGAAGAAATGGAAGACATGCTCGAGGAAAGCCGCAATGTACTGAATCCGCAAATGAAGCAAAGCTTGGATTTGCTGAATCAACTAACAAACAACCATAGGAGAAGCAGGAGGGACGTGACACCTTCTAGTTCAAAATCTGACAGTTCCTCATCGTCGAAGCAAAGGCAGAGAAATATGAAATAGAAGATGGCTCAAAAGGAAACTAGAGCATCGAAGCAAAGGCTTGGACCAAGCCAAGGCAAAGGACTATGGATCGGTACCGATCCATCGAGAGGGATCGGTATCGAACCATCCAATTTTGGTTCTGGTGCTTGTTTTTCTAATGACGGTGTTGACTTGGCTTTTGGTCGTGCTTTTGATGGCCAGAATGTTGGAAATCAGGCGGTTGCTGTGGACCCACCCTAGAGAAGTCATCAAACTGCTGAACGAATCGTTCTCTGGAGTCAGGGGAACCCAAGTATCATGAAACAAACCAAGAGCATTTGCCGAGCCAAACACTTGTGGCGGATCATGATTACCGCTTTTCAGTAGACCCATCTAAGCCGTATTTGACTGAAATGGTCAGGAGACTTATAAGTGAGAGACAACATCGGATTAATGATGATCGGGGTTCCTCTCCGAACCAAAATCAATTCATGGAAGATATCCTACATGAGGAATACTTGAGGAGGTTTGTGATGCCGACGATGTCGTCGTATAACGAGAAGATGGATCCGAGGCAACATTCGATGAAGTACGACTGGCACGTGGATTCTGCCAAAGCTACTGATATTGTACGATGTCTTTGTTTCCTAATTTTTCTGGAGGAAGTGGCGACGATCTGGTTCACCTGACTACCGTCGAGATCCATATAATCTTTCGAGAAATTAGTGTGAAAGTTCATTGAGCACTTCCATATGCATACTACCCGTCCGAAGGACGTCATGTCACTTTCTAACCTCTTCTAAGGAGCGGGAGAGCCTTTGTAAGATTTATTGCATAGGTCCAATAATGCAGTGACTGAGGTGAGCAATGCTCAAGAAGATATTGTGTTGATGGCACTAATTAGGGGGATTCATCTCGAGACTGATTCTGGAAGGTGGTTGAAGATGAAACCCCCACCAACAATGGATGTGTTTTGTAGGAAGGCGAATCAGTTCTTATAGTTGGAGGAGGCAAGTACTATTGCCAAGAAGGCTGACGCTGGTCAATCAGCCGAAGTGATACAAGGTAATTTTGCTGTAAAGCAGTCCGGAGGGAATTTCGGCAATGTCGATGTTAATATAGAAAATAGAAGTGGTGGACATAGGAAGAATGAAAATGGAGCTAAAGATAAAAAATCAGATTCAAGGAGGCATCCGAGAATCCCAAAGTTTGACAACTACACTCCATTGAATAACTTGATTGAGAACCTTTACTTGGCTACTCAAGGCAAAGAGTAGTGTAGAAAATCGGCTCCGAGGGAGTCGACCGAAAAGGAGAAAATGTCTAGCAAGTTTTGCAAATTTCATGAAATGCATGGTCACAACACCAACTAATGCGGGCATTTGCTTGATGTGTTCGAAGAATTGATTCGTAAGAAGAAGTTACAATAGTTTGTGTAAGCCTCATAGGATGGTGGGCAAGAACTTCAAACCCCCAACAGGAGCAAGTTGGACCTGGTGTTCATGAGCCCAGATGGCTTGAGAAGCGATTGGTGATCAATACTATAATTGAAGGACCACATCTAGTCGAGAAGAGATGGAACGAGATGGAGCGATATGTAGGTGTGTTGAAGCACACAGTGAATGAGAGCTGTTTCACCGTTGAAGATGATGTTCCGTCAAAGCAACTCGAAACCATGACAGATGACATTGTTTTCCGAAATAGAGATACCGATGGGGTAGAGGCCCTGCCAATTGATCTGTTAGTGATATCGGCCATGATTGGCCCTACTGTTGTAGCCGGTTGACTGTGGGAGTTCAGTAAACATTTTATTCAAGAAAGCCTACGACCAGATGCTTCTAGAGGGCAAGGACTTAAAGTTGGGTAAATCTCGGATCCAGGGATTTAATGGGACCGCTACTAAGCCAATGGGATGTGTGGATCTGCCAGTGGTGCTTATGGAGGGCAACTGCAGGAAAGTGCGAGCAGGTCGTGCGTTTTTGATGTTGGATATTTATTCAGCTTATAATGCCTTTTTGGGCCGACCGACCCTTGCTGAATTTCGAGTGGCCATTTCTCCATGGTGCTTAACAATGAAGTTCCCGACAGAGAATAGTGTGGAGTAGTACAAGGTGATCAAGAGCTTGGCCGTGAGTGCTGTGTCGCTGAGCTGAAAGAAGTGAGGCAAAGAGTGAAAGGAAAGGGTGTGGAGAGGACTCTCCGCATCAAGACCTTGGATTCATAGCAACCACTGTCTAGGCCCTGGCTCGGCAGCGTAGTCGATTCCATAAGGATATGGATCCGTGGAAAGAGACGGAGGATGGAAGGGCGGCTCTAACCCAGTTGACAATCAACATCCCAAACCAATCATCCAAAATGATCCTACAATGGTCCTTAAGGTCGGATCAAAGCTTGGTGTGAAGATGATGAAAGAGTTAGTTGGTTTTATCTGAGCCAACCTGGATGTGTTCGCTTGGATTCACTTAGACATATGTGGAATATCAAAAGAGATAGCAAGCCATGCATTGAATATAAATCCTAAATGCATTCCTATGAAACAAAAATGCTGTAACTTGGGTTAGGAGAGATCCGCTACACTAAAAGAAGAAGTGGAGAATTTGAAAGATAACGTCTTCATCCGTGATGCCCTGTACTCGGAGTGGGTATCAAATCTAGTTTTGGTGAAAAAGTCCAACAGGAATTGGACGACATGCATCGACTATTCTGACCTAAATAAGGCATGCTCGAAGGACAGTTTTCTACTCCCGAGGATTGACCGGTTGGTAGACTCGACAGTCGGACATGAATTGCTCTCGGTCATGGATGCATACTCTAATACAATCAGATTCCAATGCATGTCCCAGACCAGGAACACACCAGCTTTATAACCGACTTGGAACTATACTGCTATCTTGTCTTGCCCTTTGGATTGAGGAATGCTGGAGCGACTTACCAAAGGTTGTTGAACAAGATATTTAATGATCAGACCACACGCTCGATGGAGGTTTATGTGGATGACATGCTCGTGAAGTATGGGATGAAGCTCAACCCTTTAAAATGCTCATTCAATGTTGCGTTGGGGAAATTCTTAAGCTTCATCATGAACTCCCGTGGAATCGAAGCCAATCTAGGGATGATCGAAGCACTGAGGAACATCAAAGCGCTAGAAATGATCAAGGATGTCCAGAGCTTAAATAGGAAGGTTACCGGCCTAAGTTGATTCATTTCTAGAGCCACTGACAAATGCATCCCTTTCTTCGAAGTGATCAAGAAAGGGAAGAGGGCTTTATCTTGGATACAAGAATGTATACATGCATTCCAGGCTCTGGTGGATCACTTAGAGAAACCCCCCATTTTGTCGAAGCCGTTGGAGGATGATGACTTGTTTATTTATCTAGCAGTATCTGTGCACACTTAAGCGCCGCACTCATACGTGAGGAGTCCCGAATACAAAGGTCGGTGTACTACATCCATAAGCGGTTGAAAGGAGCAGAAAGAAATTATCCCAAGTTGGGAAATCTTGCATACTGCCTGTTGATTGCTTTGAGAAAGCTCCGCCCTTATTTTCAGGTTCATCTGATCAAATTTCTAACTGACTAACCTTTGAGATAGGTCCTACAACGACCTGAGGGTTCTGGAAGGCTGTTGAAATGGAACACTGAATTGAGCTAGTATGACATAACCTATCAACCTTGGAGTGGGATCCATGGTCAAGCTTTGGCAGATTTTATTATTGAATATGTTATGCAAGATGACACTCCGAAAATCAGTGGAGAGTAGAATGCCAGATGGAAGATGTACACGAATAGTGCATCTAATGAACATTGTTTTGGTAATGGAGTTATATCGGTGACTTCTGAGGAACGTTCGATTTACTACGCCTCGTAACTCGACTTTCTTGCGATGAACAACGAAGCAGAGTAAGAGACCTTGATCGTAGGACTCAAGACTGCCAAGGAACTGGGAGTTAAAACTTTGCTTATCTTCTATGATTCCCAACTGGTGGTATGCCAAGTAAGGAAAGAGTTTCAGGCAAAGGGAGCTTGGCTAGTTCCTCATCTTAACCGAGCCCTCGAGCTGTTTAATGATATTGAGTATTACACCATAACGCATATTCCAAGAGAGGAAAATGTGAAGGCCGACTCACTTGCTAAGTTAGCCAGTTCTAGAGATGAGCAGCTCATGGGCCTGGTTCCAGTGGAAGTGCTATCAGCTTTGAGCATTGGCCACATAGAGGTCGTTTGAATTTTGGAGCCCTAATGTGAGAAGGAGTCATGGATGACTCCGATAAAAACTTATCTGTAGAGAGGAGTTCTTCCTAATAGAAAAAGCGAGCGATATCAACTCCTTCGTAAAGCGTCAAGACTCATCATGGAAGAGGGAGTACTTTACAGGAAGGGAATCTCAGTTCATATGCTTCGGTTTGTTGCCAACGATGAGGCCAAGCAAGTCCTAAGGGAAGTCCATGAAGGGGTCTGTGGCGACCACACCGGGGGCAAACCCTAGCAAAGAAGATCCTTCGTTTTGGGTATTTCTGGCCTATTGTCAATCAAGATGTAGCTGATAACACTAGAAAGTGTGACAAGTACCAAAGATTCACTAAAATTCCAAGAGCCACGCCGATAGAGATTACTCTAACGGTCAGTCTTTGGCCATTTGTGGTCTGGGGAATCAATATCATCGGTGGGCTACAAATATCTAAAGGTGGGGCAAAGTACATCATCATCGTTGTTGATTACTTCAGTAAATGGGTTAAGGCAGAGCCGTTATCCATAATTACCGCAAAGAAAGCAGTCAACTTCGTGGTCAGAAACATCATCTGTCATTTTTGGGTTACACAAATGATTATTTTTGATAACGTGACCTAATTTGACAGAGCCAAATTCAAGGATTTTTGCCGCAGACACCGCATCGAGAAAAGATTTGTTGCGATGGCACACCTCCAGGCGAATGGATAGGCCGAAGCGGTGAATAAGATTATTAAATCCATTCTTAAGAAGTGATTGGAGAAGGCCAATGGCAAGTGGGTCGATTAACGTTCGTTAGCACTTTGGGCTTATCGAACGATCCATAAGTCTACAACCGACCACTCTCCATTCGCCCTTTCTTACGAATCAAAGGCTATGATCTTAATTGAACTTGAAGTACCTTCTCATCAAGTGAGTCATTATAATCCATGGATGAACGAGGAACTTCTACTGGAGCCTCTCGATTTAATCGATGAGAAGCATGATGAAGCTGACTTGAGAGCAGCCGTGCAACGAAACCGAGTCGCTCGATATTACAACGCCAAGGTTAGAGCTCGGACTTTTGAGATTGGCAATCTCGTTCTCAAATGGATCTTCTCTGGCCTTGGGAACTTAGGCCATAGTAGGGGAGGTCCGAATGCAGTTGAACAGAAGCTTGGAGATGGCACGTTCAAGCTAGCAACGGTGGATGGGATCTCAATCCCATGGGCGTGGGATAGCGAGCACTTACAATGCTATTTCACTTGAATGTAAATTTGTACATATTTAATCAAAGCTGTGTAGCCAGACAAAATCTGTCATTTCTAATATTTATAAAAGAAGTGACTTTCGGAGCTCCTGAATCTGTTTATACTTAATATTACAATATGAAAATTGTTGTGTTTAAATGAAACTGCATGTGCAAAATGCAGGTGTGTAGGTACCCAAAGGTAGGTGCCAACTAAGCATCTACTGTCCTTAATCGGACGCACTAAACATGAACATACTTGGTATCTGGAGATAGATACCCAGCAACTCCTCTAACCGTTGACTCGGGGGCAGGAGTATAAACATTCAAAGGCTGAACGAGGTAGTTCGCCTTTACGGCTCATGCCCAGAGTTTGGCAGAGCATTCATACCTTGCATAGAGTGGGCAAGACGAAAGGACTGCACTCGAAGTTAGGTGGGATCTCCTACAATCTTCGATTGATGCTCGTAGTTAGGCATGATTGCAAGTAAACATCCTGGATGGGGATGTCCAAACCACCATCTTAAGTGGCTAACTCTCAACCGACGCCTAGAGTTGGGCAAGGTCAAAGAACGCATACCCAAGTAGGATGCCAAAATTGCCATCCAGAGATGAATCGTTTCGATTAATGCCCAGAGTTAGACACGATCGCACTTAAAACATCCCCAAGAGGAATGTTTAAGTTATTTCTTCAAACAATTGAAATTCAACCAGGTTCCAAATTTGAACATGGTCATGTGTGGGCATGAGTAGATAGACACCCTGATAATCGTCCCTTACCTGCCTAAACAATGGAATGGACTAATAACTTAGTCCAATGATGATGATGAGAAGTGGATCACAAGTATGTTGAATATAAAGTGCATTTCTCAAACATTTAGTTAAATTCACATAAGATTTGGGTGAAACAAAAAGTCTATATTACTCAAAGTCAAAATAAGACTTGGAAGAAAAGTACAAGTATTATTGACATCTAAACTGAAAGCAAAAGCGAGGGCCGAATCCACACAAAATCGGCCTGAAAACTAAAAGCAAAACAGGTCCTATAACTGTACAACCAAAAATCTAAAAGAGACAGATGCTCACTTCTTAGACTTCTTCTTCTTCTCCTCAATTGAAGATGGCGCACTGGACCCCTCGGGTTTCTTCCTTATTCTTCTTCCGCTTTCTTTGCCTTTTGCAGGCGAGCTATATGAAGACATGGCTAGCATGCTTTGAGTATCTATGGCCATAGGTAGAGTGTTTGAGAAAAAATGGTCTCTCTGAGCAAAAGCGATGGATAGAGGAGGAGGGAAAACGTCGGTTGGCTCTTGCTTAATTTCTACAACGGATTTGAGCTGTTATTCAAGAAGTTCGCTCACTGAAAGCCCTTGAGCAAGATCAATCGACCTGGTGATCTGAACATCATCGTCAGCTTGTGTAACCTAGAGGTTACCGGTCCTTTCTTCTTGCAAAGCATGAATCATTTGCACACTATGGCCAGGAGTGTTGCCAACTGGAATGCTCGAAGTCGTCCATGAAATAGTCACAACAATTGAATCGATCATTGTCACTTGTTTTTCAGGTTGGGAGCCCTCCTTCGGGAGACTAGAAATCGTAGGCCGACCTAAAATTTGAGAAAGATAAAAGGAGAGATTAGCGACATCGACCAGTGTCCTGTGAACCTTCTCAAGTATGAGTGAGGTCAATGATATAACTCCATCGGATTGAGACTCTATATGGGCGGGCAAACCATCTAAATTCTCTTTTTGAATGGGAGACATCGTGCTTGTTTTCTGCATTTGCGGTCCATCCGGATTGTATAGAGGGACAGATGGAGCAATAGATGCAGCTGGAGGTTTATAAGTCAGACCTATAGCAAGCTCCTGAGGAGTAGTGCCAAAGCCTTAGGCTTGATCATTTTGAATTATAGTAGCCAACTCTGGGTGTAAGATAAGCTCCCTTGCTCCAAGCGCCTCAATTTCTACTGGACTTAGAATCTCGCTCTCCAACTCTGTCAGATTTACTTCACCTCCTTCTGAATCTTGTTGCTCTTCCCGCACAATCTACTCCCAGGCCAACATTAGTGCTCGGGGATAACCCTCACCAAGCTATGCCAAATCTCGGAACTTGAGTACGTTGGCATTGTAAATGGTGATGGGTGGCTCGAACTTGTCTTTAACACGCCTCTCCGTGGTTGCCACCAACTCATCAACTTTCTTAGCTTTATCCAATGCATCGTCCCTCTATTTATGAGTGTTGAGCATTTCTTCATAGTAGTTTTAAGCATATGAAGGGCCTCGTCTTTCTCTTTCTTTTTCTTTTCAAGTGGTGCCTTCAGCTCCTTTACCTCTCCAGTCAGCTCAAAATTCTTGTGATGAATAGATTCAACTTAGCTTAAGTGGTCTTTTCTTTCCCGCTCGATTGTCGCGTTTAAGTCTTTGACTTTCTGGTCGGCTTCCACTTTTTCCTTCTTCAGCTTGGCGACCTCTGCATCAAGATGAGCGATAGGCTCATTGTTCCGATTTTCCATTGGTCGTAGTCTCGCGGCCTCAGCTTCCAAGCCCTCGGCATATTCAGAAATTTGCTTGGCCAACCTTCTCCAAGTGAAGAACTAATCATACGCTATAGTTTGGTCCTTGATATCATAAAAAACGTCTTTCAATTGGGGACAAACTTGCAACCTTTAAAGTTCATTTTTAGGAAGCGACGCTGCAACTTAGCTATTTTAGGATTTGAAGCGATCGGTTGCTCTATTTTTATAACAGGCTGTTCAGTAGGCTGCTTGATAAGCTCTTTATCAGCTTTGTGTCGAGATGAGTCGGAAGCAGCGTATTTTGATGGGCTATCGGAATGCCGAGAAGCGAGAGACAATGCTATTTTTTTAGCAGAGAGGGAAGCACGAGAGAGGTCATCATGGGAATGTCGTCGTGATAGCTAAAGTGCCTTTCCGAACCCCTGGATAGGGGCGACCTAGATCTAGATCGACGCCTAGACGACGATTCGTATGACCTATAGTCCATCTCTCTACCCCCTCATTCATGACTTGAACTCCAGCTAGAATCAGAATCATGACTAGATTTGTGGGGTAGTGCGGTTGGTTTACATCTCGTCTAATATGCTATTTGATCTTCAAGATCCTCATACAATATGCGTTGATCCATCGAACCTACAAATGAAACGAAGACAAATCAGCCTTGACAAAACAAGAATACAACGTAAGCTTAGCAAAGTGCAGTACAAGTGAGTGTGCATGCAAATGTCCTAGTGTCCCCCCGATGGACCGTGGGTTTGAATTTTTCCGACAGGGGTAATGTCCTCAGCTTTCGTTGAAGGCACATCTTCTTGGAAGCGAACAGAGGTTCCTGCATCCTCGATTCTCATATTGGCAAGGCCAAAAGAGTCAAACACATCTGGGATTGGCCTAAAGTTTACATAGGGATCCCTCGAAGGCTTCGTAGGAGTTTCAAATGCAGTTATGGCCGGTGGAGGCAGAGTCGAAGTTTGCTTTTTGGTGAGTTTAATCTTGAGACTTCTTCTTTGGAGAGGTTGTTAGTCGTCGTCTTCCTTACCAATAGATGTGTAGTGGCCCACATCATCACATTCTGGCCAATTCCATCACCTTCACCCTCATTAAAGTGTTCTCCTGCTCCTCCAGCCTCAATAACTGGACTTTGAACCAAGGTCACCACTAAGTGATCCTCATTATCTATGGATGAAGAATCATGCTTCTCACTATCAATGGCTTCAGGAACAAGGCCGACACTACGATTTGGATCCAACAAGTTATAGCTCTCAGGTTCTTATCACTAAGCAATGTCTTGGCCTCCAGAATCTTGTGAATTTGTCAGAGGGTTTTCTCTAAAGCAGCATTGTTAGGCTTACGTGGTGCATCTGCAAAGAACAACAAAGACGTTCAGGATAGCAGAACTATGAATCCGGACTTGTACGAAAAGGACAAGAATAGAACTTATAGGGACACAATCATCATTGTGCAAACTCAGGTGGACAGTGAACAAAGAAGAATTCAACCTTGAAATAGCTTAGTTTATTCTAAGTGCCGACCACGATTCGACAACCCCTAGACGACTCTAAGAAGATGAGGGAAGGATTTCCTTTATGGCGCTTGAAGCTGAATAGATATCGAATCTCTTAATTACTGGGAACCCTGTTGAAACGGCGAGCGAAGATTATAAATAAGCCGTAAAGGAATGCATAACTGTTCAGATGGAGCTGAGCTGGAGCCAACCTCATAAAATGTAGAAATCGTCGGATGAACTGATTAAATGGTGGGACACATCCTGCCAAGCACATATATTTGTTGCATGCTGTGTACCCACCTACGGGATGATGTGCCCTTTGGTGGCATGTAGGAACTAACACATCCTTAGATGGGATACCATGTTTCTCGCAGATCCTCCTCAGTGATCCCCCCCCAATTTTTGACGTACAGAATCTACTTGAGCGAAGAGATGCTCGGAATGTTTATGACCCATAACTATCAAAACTCAACACACAATTGATATCAGATTGATTAAAAGTTATGCCCCATGCTAAAGTGAAAACATAGTGCGGTGTTGTGTAATGTCTATTTCCGATATCCCGTAATAGTTCATTTTAATGTCTAGAGGCTATGCGAAGTGACCGTCATTGCTGACCGTCCCAACAGGCTTCACATCACTGGTTATGCATTAGAAATATCTTGAAACTTGAGAGATAGCATTGAGAAAAACACATGTTATTCATACTTGCAAAGTTCTTGAATAAGTCAAAACCAAAAATCCACCAACGGTTGGATCAGTATCGTTCCATCCCCTTGGTTGGATTTCAGTCAAACTTTGAGCCATCTCCTAATACATAGCACCACCACTAACATGAAACACCTCTAACCTCTCCATTACCATCACCGCGTACCAAGGAATGTCAAAGAACAAGTAAACAACTGCTTTGAGTGTTTGAATGTAGTTTGATAGATGGATTGGGCTTGGGGTGAGGGCTCAAGTTCAAGTGATATGAGGTAGACGGCGGTCGAAGTCTGGAGGTGGGACGGTAGGTCGAGGGGCAATGGTGGCCATGCTAGTCTCGAGTGATGATGTTTCAACTTTGGTAGCAAAGTTCTTTAATAGCAGAAGGCAAAAGATTCAACTCGAATAGTAAAGATAAAGTGAACGAAAGGAAACAGTTGGGTAATATACCCCCTGAACCCAAATAATAAATGTTGAACTCACCTATTTCTAAGGCTTGGGTCGGTACCGATCCATACCCATGGATCAGTACCGAATGGTCCAATATATAATACACATACACATTCACAAAATGTGTTTATGCATGTACAGTTGATATTTCACTAGAATGCGTGTTCATGTGGAATCAAAGCATGATGGACGATTAGAGTACACGTGTGTACACATACTCAACATCCCATAACTGGAACCAAGGAAAAGTAGATTAAAACTTGAAAGATCCAGAAAAGGAACCAGTTTGAAATCACTGAGCTTGGAATGGTAGAACATGAGAGCACACTCCAGTTTTATGATACTAGATGGTAGTGAAGCATCATAACGAATAGCTAGAGACACGACACCTTACCGAAAAAGTCAAAAGGAAGAATAACAACTACTCAATGCATGAATTGGAGTCCGATATGGAAATCTCGACTTATCTCGATACAGAGAGCATCGTGTTTAAAACAAGATGTACTTTGGTGGGCAAGTATTACCCAGCCTTTTGACCAGGCAGTATTTGAATGGACCAAACAAGTCGAACCGGAAAGCTACAAGGCAGACAACCCAAGGAGATAGCCACAGTAACCAAAAAGCAAGTGCAACCCAGATCATAAGATGAAAACTAAGCCAATCTACAAAATCTCAAAGTCAATTCCATCTATGTGATGGATCGGTACCGATCCATCACCATGTATCGGTACCGATTTATAAACTTGCAACCAAATCACCCTAACTTCTTTCTATACTCAAGTATTGGTAATAGCAACCCATTTCAAGCTCTATTGAATAGTCGCACGTCATCTGTTATCGAACGCCTCGAGCACCTGAAATCAATAACTCCATTCCTCCACCGATCCATCACTTAGACTCAGAAATAAGCTCATAGCATTACAAAAAAGTTGGAAATCATGAATCTAACAATAAGTCGCTTCATCCCAAAGCAACAAGAATGATCCATAAGTGAATCTTATGGATCGGTACCAATCCATGCCCCTGGATTGGCATCGATCCATATCTGCTTGGTGATATGGCTACATTTTCTAAAGAGCAATGCTACTAGTTAGTGGAGATCATGGAGGAAAACATGGTGGATCTTTTTTCGCCAACGTACAACTATAAATAGGAGGCTAAGGGCTCATTTTCGGGGATCTTTTTGCTTCTTTGCAATTTTTACATATTTCTCTATAATATCCTGTGGAGTGGTACCGAACCATAAGAACTATACTTATAAAATAACAAGATAATTAATAGAAATCTCAAGTGAACGTAGGCAATGATAAGTCGAACCACTATAAACGTTTGATGTCTCATTTTTACTCATTTTCCATTTACATTTCTTCATTTCATTCTCTACTCTAATTTCTTGGGTGTTTGTGCCACTTTTGGTACTACCAATATATATCACTCTACTATTATTCTCACTCTCTTTACTTCTGTTTCTTATGTATGCTTTCTTATGCAGAAATCAAGAATGGAAACTCGAAGAGAATGTATGGTGTTAGGAGGTTCTAGGAACAATGCTAGTAGAGGAACCATAAATACTCAAATAAACAGACAAGGAGGGGAGGCAACCTCGGAAGTTCATGTTAAAGTCGGTACTCAGATGCCTGGCACGGTTGCTCGAGAAATAGATATGAATGCTCTTTTCCACCAGTTTATGATGGAAATGATGAAGCAACAACTAACTAAAGATGTTGAGCAATGGCCAGTAGTAGTTAGAGGAGGAGAATTTTCCAAGATGAACCAAAATTATAAGAATTATGTGGGAAAAGTGTTTATGGGAAAAGAGCCCACTTTGGAAGTGTTGAATTGGCTGAAGGTGTAAGAGCATATTTTTGGAGAATGGGTTATGATAACACTCAAAAGAGGAGGTTGGCTTCTCTTCATATTCAAGAAGATGCTTTGGGCTGGTGGCAGGCATGGATAGTTGAAGTTTAGGAGGAAGAGATAACTTTGGAATAGTTTTAGGAAGGATTCGAGGCTCGGTTTATACCTGAATCGCATAAGAGTGCTTTGTGTGGGGAGTTCTAGGACTTGAAGTAAGGGGAAATGACCTTTGTCGAATATATCCAGTGTTTTATGCTCCATCAAAGTCTGAGAGGGAGTTTATCAGGACTCCGTTGAAGAAAAATGAGAAGTTTATAGAAGGTTTGAGGGAAGGCTTAAACCACGAGATGATGACGAACTTGTTCTCTCCTTTCGAGATAGTAGTAGAAATGGCAAGAAGGTATGATCATTGGACAGGGAAAAGAGAAAACTAATGCAAAAGCCAAGGTAGGGAAAAAGAAGAGGTTCAACCTATATCATAAGGTTAATAAGAACCCCAAAGAGGAATTACCTCAGGAGGAGGAGCCCAAAAGTCTAATATAGCTAATGTTACCTACTTTAATTATGGGCGGAAGGGTCACTACTCGACTAAGTGTACCCTATTGAAGAATATGGGAAAGGCCAAGTGCTTCAACTATGACAAGCCTGGCTATAGAAAGATGGACTGTCCATAATTCAGGCAGATAAAAGAGCATGCTCGAAAAGGACCACTAGCTGGACCAACCGCAGAGGAGAAAAGGGTGGGTGTAGTGCTTAGATGTGTTATTTTAATTTCTTGTATTTCAGTTAGAGTTCTGTTTGATACAAGGGCTACAACAGTCTTTTATTTTCAAAGATTTGGCTGATAGGTTGGAGTTAGATACTACCTATTTAGTTACGTATTTGCATATGGTTAATCTAATTTGTGGGTATGCCACTCTGGGTTATAGTCCACTAATATTAAGTTTGATTTGTGTGGATATTTGTTTATTTGCGACCCATATGAGTAAGGCTTCGTAGGGTACAAGGTAATTTTCGGTACGGACTAGTTAGGACATAACGACATTAGAATTTATTGTACCTACATTGTTATCACTTTACGAAATCCTAAAAGCGGTGGAAGGATTATGGTAGCATTAGATATGTTGAAAGAGAAGTCTGGAATTACTTTATGCGCAATGGAAGATCAGGAAGATGAGATTAGTAGAGAGCTGGTAGTTCAAGAATTTGTAGACATCTTCGAAACAATAAGCGAATTACTTCCAATAAGGGCATTCGAATTTCAGATAGACTTGATATCTAAGGCACAACATGTTAGTAGACCACCTAGCAAAATACCATCCAAGGAGATGGAGGAATTGAATAAGCGGCTAGTAGAACTTGAGCCTAAGCGTTTCATTAGACCGAGTAGTTCATCATAGGGAGCATCCGCAGTATTTATGAAGAAGTTAGATGGATCGCTCAGAATGCATATTGGTCATAGAAATTTGATTGAGTTGACGATGAAGAACTGTTATCCATTGCCTATGGTAAATGACTTGTTAGATCATTTATGTGGAGCTATAGTGCTCTTGGAGCTAGATTTGGTAACGGGATTCCATCAACTAGAGGTAGCAGAGGATAGTGTTCCATTGACCACGTTAAGAACAAGGTACAGTTCATATGAGTGGTTAGTCATGCCCTTAGGATGGAACAATGCCCCTGCATTTTTTGTAGATCTTATGTACCTAATCTTCTATGATCAGTTGGTTAGATCTATGTTGGTCTTCATTGATCATATTTTGGCATATTCTAATAATGAAAGATACCACGAGGTTCATCTTAGATTAATGTTGGAGACCTTAAACAACACAAGTTAAAGGCAAAGTTTTTCTAGTGTCACTTTTGGGAATAAGAAGTTAAGTTTCTTTGTCATGTCATTTCTGAGAATGGATATGCAGTACAACCATTAAAGATAGATACCTTAATAATTGGAAGAGATCAAAGACAATTACTGAGATAAGAAGTTTCTTAGGATAAACTAGTTGTTATCGCAGATTCACTAAGATTTTTTCGCATATAGAAACACTCTTGACAAAGTTAACGAGAAATAACGAGAATTTAGTGTAGACATATAAGTGAAAAAAGTCATTTCAGAAGTTGAGGCAGCATGAAGTTATCCATCTCACTCGTGACTTAGAGTTAATGATAGTGATCTTTGCACTAAAAATATAGAGCCATCATCTTTTGGAAAAATAATTCAAGTTGTATAAGACCATAAGTATCTTAAATATTTATTCTTTCTAGAGTTGAATATGAGGCAACAAAGATGGTTAGAATTTCCAGCGTCATACGACTTTGATATAGAGTATACGCCAGGAAAGGGGAACAAGTTTGTTGATGGTTTTAGTAAGAGGCAGCGTAATGAAATGTTAGCCATGCTTGAAGAATGGAAGGAATTAGAGGCCTTGACTTCTTATGCGGTGCATTTTAGGCTGAAGGCGGGATCAAGTTAAAATCTTGGTGCATTAGGAAGTTTGGAAGTTTGTAATATACATGTGGATAGAATTGCTATGAAGCAAAGAGAGGACCCATTATTAGTCAAAATAATTAGGTGATTAGAGATAGGTATGGATGTAGAGGATCTAAAAAAAATTATAGGTAGATTCGAAGGGGTTTTTCAGGAAGAAAGAAAGACTTTGTGTTTCGAATACGGGAGATCTTTGGAAGGAGGTCTTGGAGGAGAGTTATCAGTTTAAGTTTGCAATTCATCCCAGAGGCGTAAAGATGTATCGTGACATGAAGGAAGTATTATTTTAGGAAGGGAGGAAAAGAGAAGTTGGAGAATATGTGGCTACCACCTTATACCTCGGATATCAATGTACCCGAATAATGTGTTGCGACAGTACCCGACAGATGCAGGGTGGATGTCGGGAGTAAAATAACCAAAACCAAAATAAAACTTATCATATATTTCAATGCGCATAGGATAAAATATAATAATCAACATTGATATAAAATAGGCGAGACAATAATATAACAAAATGAACTAAAATAAATCAGAGTGCATCGGTCCATCATAGTTATAAAAATTGAAAATAGAGTTTATACATCATATCAATAAACTCTAGATAGAAAGTTGTATGTAATAAATAAGTATTGACAATAGCTCCACAATATTGCATAGCGGAATAACAATAATAGCTTCAAAATATAATATATGAACTAGCCACCAACTCGTCCCCGCACAGCTCCACAAGCTATCTCAGACCAGTTATCCTTAATATAGTCCTTTAAGAGTACCTAAGACAATAAGATAAAACCTCGAATCAGACAACAGTCAGGTATGAATAATCTATAACCTCAAAATAACATAAAAAATCAATAGAGTAAATAGGAGGTGTAGAGAATCATACCTGACATGTTCCTGCATCGAACAAGTTAGCAGATATAATAGTATATGCTAATCTATCATTATAGGGTATAATACTAGTCAAAGTACAATATGAGGTGTCTGGGTATCTAAGTTAGCAATACCTAAATTGTGTGACATCCATAACAGAACATAACAAACATGCAACCATCAAGCAAACATCACATAATTCACTCAAGTGCATTAGATGTATAATAACTTGTAGACCACATCGTCAATCAGACACTTTTCAAAATCTGGGTTTCTCAGTGCCCGAATCCATGCCACTTCGAAAGCCAGGAACAAGACTTAACATCAAAATTCCAAGTTACATAGATCTACAATCAATGATCTGAGATTAACGTCAAAATCTAGGTGAGTGTCCTGGCATACTCTTGCTTCACGAGCACAAATTGAAACCTCCGAGCTACCAATGATCCCTCGACATATGTCTCCATAGAAGAACATGTCATACGTTCCACTTCATAAGCCCGCATCCACAAACTTGCCCTTATGGATCATCAAAATAACTCCCATTATTGGGTCATCGAAGTTCGGAATAATCTCTAGAGACCAATCTTAAGTCACAAAGTCTCTTCATCTCGGTCTCGAAGTCACCTCATTAGTTCCCTAGGTCATAACTTAAGCAACTATGCCAAATCCCTATGTTAGCCTTTAGTTTCCTCCATGTTTCAGCCATTTTGAAGATCGATTGGTACCTAGGCCATAACTTACCATTCCTTCACCTGATGAACCAACGATCGATGGGGCACATTCCACAGGACATCCCCTTCAAATCAAATTTAGCATGGTTTGATACCGACCGATGTTAAATTCTTACTTAGTAAAAAATGGACAAGTACTCCAACCGTAAACTATCTTTTAGCTTTTCCCAACGTCCACCCCAAGTACTTAGTTCCCCAACCTAAAGTTAGCCTCATATTTGCTCCAAGTCTAAATCGTTCGGTAGTAATCCATCTTGATCATTCGGTATCTAGCTTCCTTCACGTTTCTTTGCTTTTGCTTGAAGTCTTCTTTATGCATGCCTAAAGCTGCCCCACTACTTCACCATAAAGTGCTACTTTGCAGTAACTCCCCGCCATCTGTCGACATTGACCTATATGGGTCTGTGGTGATATATGACTTAGCTCAAAAATTGGCTAAATCATTCTCTGACTTCCAACTTGATTCACTTTTGAAATTTGATTATGTTTTGCATTCAGTCCCCCGATCAATACTCTAGCACCAATTCTAACAACTTTGTTTTATCGATTTGAATCTCGTATCATTTGTGCAACTATCTTGGATGGCCCAACCTATAACAAAGCCATATGCATAAGATGCAATCTCCCAGAATAATCCTAACTCTAGTTCACATCAATTGGCACTTCCGACCAAATATCCATACAAACACATACAAACATACAAAGAAGAAAATACATACACACAATATGAGTATAGAATACATCCATAAAAATAATTCTGAATAAAAAACTATATCATCCAAATCTAGCCTATCACAAAAGGGTGTATCAATATGAACACATACGTAGATCCAACTAAATTACATTTTAAAATCATTTATAAAATATTGGTAAGTTTAGATCTAGGACAAATCACATTTTTATCATCAAAAATAGTTTAAAACATAATTAAAATCATATATCAACTTGTAAATCATAGTGAGGGAATAAAATCACTTACTTAAGGGTGTAGATCAACAAAGCTCACCAAAAAAGAGAATATTTGAATTTAGGCAGTAGTTATACACTTCCTGAGGCGCGAAATTAAAAATTCCAAAGTTCCTTACTATTCCCTAGGCAAATCACCCTTTAATTAATCGATTTAGACTAATTTAATTAAGAAAATGATGAAGTTTTAGTAGAGGAAGATCAATGAAGGTTAGGAGATGATTGGAAATATAAAAAAAGTTATTAGTAGTTGTTATGGCCGCTACTCTTAACCCTAATCTTGAAATCATTAGCAGGCTTAATGACGGGCTCGGGTTAATTACCCACTAGTCTACCTAAAGGATATCCAAACTTTAGACGGTCATATATCCTAAAGTATTAGTCCGAAAAACTGTTATGACCACTCCATAGGAAGAGAAATCTTTATATTTTTCATTTGGAAGTGGTTTCAGGCCCTAATTCAGCACCTATCAAAAGTTATAGTCCATAAAATATTTTCATGGTCAAAACCATCCAATATTTATTCTAGGGTACAAAAATGTCAATGCTCAATATTCCCCAAAGTTGTATTTAACTTGGACCCAACAATATAACATTTTTATGCTCCGCCAATGCATAGAAATATGGATCGTTACGTTATCCCCCTCTTAAGAAATTCGCCTTCGGAATCCCAATGAAATAAACATAATCAAATAATATGGATACCAAGCATGCCTAACAATCAAACAAGAATAATAATCATCAAACATACACATATAAAAAATGAATGAATCATATGCAAACTGTAGCATACAGGGTATTAACCCAAACAAAATAGAATACCGAATGTGAATTCTAATGATAAAAATAGAACCTTACTAAGTAAAAAGCTTCAGATAAGTGATGCTCAGCTCTCCTTGGTCTCCCAATTACTATAATCTTCACTTTCACCCCCACTAAACCTTTACCAACTTCACTGCATTCCTCCTAAGCTATTTCATACTATGTTCAACTATACGAATAGGCCAATAGGATATCAATGCTTTAGGTTCAATTTCAATATCATCCAGTTGATTTGATGCCATATCTATATTTGAGTTATGCACAAACTTCCTAAGATGAGAAACATGAAATACATTCTCACACCTATCATCTTTTATGATAAGTTGACCCAATATGCTAGGCTCTTAATCTTCTCAAGTATTAAACAAGGACCTACAAATTTTAGTGCTAACTTCTCATTATGATCAAACCAAAATATATTCTTTTATGGAGAAATTTTGACAAACACCATATCACCAATAAAGAACTCAAAACCTCGGTGTTTCTTATCAACATTCCTCTTCTTTTTGTCTTGTGCAACTGTTATTCGTTAATGAATGATCTCAATTTCTTTGAAGTACCCCTAATTACATCTAACCCAAGTATCAGTTTCTCACCTGCATCCCACCAATATGAAGAGGAATTACACGGTCGGCCATACAATGCTTCAAATGGAGTCATACCAATAGTCAACTAATGACTATTGTTGTATGTGAACTCTACTAAATGCAAATGATCACCCCTCGAGCCTCCAAAGTCTAGAATGCAAGCCCATAAGAGATTCTCCAATATACGATTCAACCTCTAGGTTTGACCATTAATTTGTGGGTAATAAATGCAACTCCATTCCTAATATCTCTTGTAATCTCTTCCAAAATCCACTTGTGAATAATGGGTCTAGATCACTTACAATGCTTTCGGAATACTAAGGAATTGTACAATTCATTTGACATACCACTCAGCCAACTTTAATGTTGTTCTATTAGACATTATGTGTATGAATCGAACACCCTTCATAAGTCTATCGACAACGACCAAAATGTCATCATACCCTCGTCTAGTCCTTGGCAATCCATCAATGAAATCCATCAATATCTGTTCTCATTTCGATTGGGGAATCCCAACCGGTTGCATCAAACCACTTGGCTTCTTTTGCTCAACCTTCACTAACCAGAAATGCACACACTTCTAAATGAATGTCTCAAAGTCATTCTTCATCCCCCCTCCCAATAAATTGTCTGCTTCATATCCCCTTACATTTCATTCCCTCCAGATGTAAAGTCAATCTAGAATGATGGCACTCTCATAGCACATCATCCCTAAGTCTATAATATCAGGTACGTACAATCTACGATCCTTACAGAGCTATCCTTCTTGGTTGAGTCCATACTGCTTCATCTCCTTAGATTCTACTCCCACTTGGATCATAAAAATAATCTTAGCTAATTTAGCATCGTGCCTCTGACTAGTATTGATCCGCTTTATCAAAGTAGATCTAATAGTCAAGTTTGCCAACACTTCTCTAGTTCAGACTTAGGTTGGAAACCATAACTAGTGATATACTCTAACTGCATACACTCTATAAACATAGCTCACAAACTGGCATGTCTCCTACTTAATGCGTAAGCGACTTCATTTCCCATACCAAATGTATAGGAAATGTCAAAGTGGTAGGAGCCGAGAATTTTAACCATCTTTAATAATGAACGTTAAGATCCTTCTATGAGAAAGGGTAATTCAATGATTTATGTTCGACGAATAACTCAAACTTTTCCCCAAGCAAGTGGTGCCTCTATCTTCAATCCAAACAATATCGTAGCTAACTCCAAATCACTGGTTAGGTATTTCTTCTCATGCAGTTTTAGTTGCCAACTAGCATAAGAGGACACCTTATCACTTTGCATCAACACCGCACTCAATCTAGTACCACACGCGTCTGTTCATATTATCAACTCCTCATTCCCACTTGGAATGACTATCACTGGTACACCTGTCAACCTCTCTATTAGACTTACGAACATGTGCCCGCCCCTACAATCTAAGTAAAAGTCCGCTTCTTCTTTGACAATTTGGTTAATGGTGCTACTACTTTTGAGAATTCATTTATGAATCGTCTATAATAACCAGCTAATCTAAAGAAACTCCTCACATCCATAGTATCCTTGGGTCTTCCCCTATCTTGGACTATCTCTTTCTTAGTAGGATCCATAGTGATGCTCTGCTTCAAAACCACATAACCTAAAAGTTGCACTTCCCTCCTCCAAAAGTGACACTTCGAAAAATTCTTCTTAAGTGGCATTTCCTCAACACCTCTAGTACAATCCTCCAGTGCGTCTTGCGTTCTTCTTCCATCCGTAAGTAAATGAGAATATCATCAATGAACACAAGTAGAAACTTATTTAGTTGATCTCTAAAAACATGATTCATAAGATCAACAAAGTATGTTGTTGCATTTGTTAGTCGAAACGACAACCAACTACTCATACTACCTCGATGGCATATGAAAAATGCAGTAATCAGCACACTCTCCCTCACCACTTTTAGTTGGTTGAACCCCACTACCAAGTCCAATTGGGAAAACACCATTGCACCATGGAGCTGATCAAACAAGTCATCAATATGAGGAAGAGGATACATGTGTTTCTTCGTTACCTTATTCAACTCTCGATAATCCACCAAAAGTCTCAAAGAGTCGTCTGCCTTAGTGGAAAATACTACAAGTGCTATCCACTCAGATATGCTCATACAAATGAACCCTCTCCTTAACAGATCATCACTTGCTCCTTTAGTTCCTTTTTCTCTTTGGGCGCCATATGCCACAATAGCACAACTAACGGTCTAGCATCCTTCACTAAATCAATACAGAATTCTATCTCTATATATATTCGAATAATCCCCGGCTATAGGTATTGATGACAACATCATGCAGGATATTGAGCGAATATAGAAAGCTAACCATCACCTCATCATCAGGTAGGCAGCCTAACTCTAGTCTACACTCAACATTTGTCCTTATCGTCACAAACAACCTCTCGCAATCCACCATGGCTTTGTACTTTCTCAGCTAGTCCATCCCTAATATAATACTAAGCCCCATAAAAATAAGTATAAAAAAATCACAAACAAACATGCATCCATTACTCGATAAGACTACGTCTCGAAAAATCATAGACAACCTAGTCGAACCTCCCATAAAGTTTGATACAATCGAATGACTGCCTACTAGGTCGGGTTTTAATCCAAATCTGTCTTCCCAGTCGCTAGATATAATGGAATGTGAAGCCATGGAATTAAAAAAAACATGAACATATACATCATAAATAAAAAAGCATACCTAAAAATGCCCTTCCCTTTCTCTTTCTTTGATGGAGCATTCAATGAAGTTATAACACTATCAAGAAAATATGCCTTCACTACCTACCTCTGCTTCACTGGCTTAGGACAATCTCCTTGGGTATGTCCAAACTTATTGCAATTGTAGCACTTCTTTTCCATCATTCGTGCAGTTCTTGCTCATATGACCCTTCTCTCCACAGTTGCAGCAAGTTAGCTCCAATTCACGTTCTTTTGGCCCTTCTTGTTTTGGAACTACTTTTTATTCTTATTGTTCCACTTCCTTTTTCCACCACCATCTTGCAGTTTATATACCTCCATTGGTGTAAAACCCCATAGAATTTAGACTTTTTTTATTAAATAGGGTAAAATAATAATTATACAAACTTTTGAATTAGGTAACGGGAACTATACCATTGCGTAGAGCTCATTTTCATGTCGATAGGTATTATTCATTTATTCGGATTAGAGCCTGTATGAAGAAGATATGTGTATTTTAGGTAAGTGGGTTTTGGTTGGTTTTAATAGGCTAAAGCCCATTTGAGTGAAGTGATGGTTCAGAAGTCATAAAACAGACTATAGGAGTCTGAAATCATTTTCTCACGTACGTTTTTTTGTTACGCCTTCTTCTTTTTTCATCCTCTTCTATTCCATCACTCTCTCTCTCAATTCTTTACAAAACCCCTTTTATATATATATATGTGTGTGTGTGTGTGTGTGTGTGTTGTATGTATATCAAATCGACGAGTGCAAGAAGGGCTACAAGAAGGTTTTCATTGTTTTCATATTTGAGAAACTTTGGAGGACTGAATTTCTGTATGGCGCAGGATTGGAGGCTATTAAGCGATTTCTAGGGCTTGGCAATGTGGATTGGTGAGTGGAAATCATTATTGGGTATACATTGTTCACATGAAAGTAGTTTCCATTGTTTGATTACTAATTAGTTTAATTAGGTGTTGAAATCAGATAAATTGAATTTTAGATAAATACTGATGTAATTGTAGGATTAAATAATGTTAATGATAATTGAAAATTGATTTAGGTTTAAATTAGCATTAATACTATATAATATGAAAATTGGAAGTTGACGATTAAGTTTATGATGATCAAGATTAAACTATGGATATGTGGTTAATATGTGATATATGAATGGTGAAGTTAATATAAAATAATGTTTAAGAGAAGTAGAATGCATCAAAACAGTAAACAGTGGAGGAAAAACAAAACAAGGAAGAAACAGTTCCAATTTTTGGTTTTTTGACGTTCAACGTGTTCACCGATCCACCTGTGTTATGTGCACCGGTCCACTAGTAGACATATTTTAGCCCAGGTTGAACCTAGATCAAGCTGAAGCACTTTGGCTTTAGTGTACAAAAGAGATGACAGATGATATATCGGTTTTCTATGACGTTTTAGCGTTCAATGTTTGGAAATGTATATGGTTGATTTGTGTGTGTTTTGACGATGGTATTAAATCATTTGTTAATGGGGTTAGGCTATGTTTACCTATACCTTCATACGTATGTGGGTTAGTCTATGTTTACTTAACTCATGTCCATGTCCATATTTATGGGTTAGTTTTTGTTTAATTATATCCTGGGGTTAGTCTCCATTTTAGTAATTCTTATATGTAATGATGGGTTAGTATATCATTAACTAACTCTCTCTCTCTCTTGTATGTGTATGATTGTTAAGCATATGATAGTGATCCTCATATTATGTTTATTATGATGGACTAACTTAGTAGATGAAAGTGAGTCAGGATGAAAAGTAAGTGTTAGCTCTCATATGATGTTTATGAAATCATGTTAGCAGTATATACTTGGTAATATTTTTACTCACCAGACATGTGTCTGACCCTCTCTTCATACACTATAGGCTAAAGGAATAACCATGGCATGTATGGTGTTTGAGGATGGTGACTATGAAGGCGTTTACATATGTTATCCGTTCATTTGTACATACTGTATACATGGTGTGACAATGTATGTATGTATAAACACTATGACTAGTTTGTGATGTATATAAACAAGATTTGTTTATATATATATATATATATATATGTGTGTGTGTGTATATATATATATTATATTTTGATTCATTCCACCGTAAGTTCTTAAAATGTAGTTAGCTAGCTTGGCTTTATGTATACTATTGTTCTAAAATAATCAAGCTTCATTTTACGATGCTTATGACTAGATCATATGGTCGCGAAAAGTTGGATTGTTACATTCAGTATCAAAGCAGCAATTCAGAATGTATAAAGAGAGCGTACTTGTATATTTTTGTATAATGTATACGCGTGTATCTGTGTGCGTTAGTTAAAGTAAATGGGCATATGACGTTTAATTATGGTTTTATATTTACATCTCTGTTTACTACTCTGGGAGGATCTAATATTGAATCCAATTTTACAAATAGTAGAGATGAGTAAACCGACTGAATCTTGCACTGGAAATTAAGCTGTGGAAATACCGAGTGTGAACATCCCACTTTGGTTTCGTAGTTATCTTCAAGCAAGAAACCAAGCCACCGTTAACGAAGGGGCACATGTAAGTAGAGCAAAATACGGAGACGTTGTTCATGTCCCGAGGTCGAATTTTCCAAAACCATGTAAGAATTTTCTAAATATGGGTGGCAAGCCATATAAGGGAATAGAAGCTTTTGTGGAGACGAGATTGGTTGTATACATGTGATAGGATTTTTAGGATGCTGAATTTGAGTGATAAGGTAAAAAAAGGCAGCTTGCTTCTTGGCACCTACAGGCGAAGCAATGAACTGGTAGGACGTTGTTATAGAGGATTCAACGAAAATGAATTTTTCTAGACTGATTTTAAGAAAAGGTTTGAGATTAAATTTTGTCTAGATCTAAAAAGGAAGTGATGCTTGAGAAGCTTATTAATCTCAAACAAGGAAATTCCACTATGAAGGAATATATTAATAGCTTTAATGAGTTGGCAAAATTTTGTTTTGAATTGATAGATGCAACACCAAAGAAGGCGATGAAGTTTGCACAAGGGTTGAGTTCACCACTTAAGGAATTAGCGCTTAGTCAGATTCATACGGAAGCGATGTTCGAAAGTTTAGTTTAGGAAGCTTTATTGAATACCACTATAATAGAGGCTTCTAAAGGGCAGTCGGTGAAGAATGTCAGTCAAGATAAGCACAAAGACCCTGGAGGTCCAAGTGGATAGGGTGGTGATCAAGACACAAGGTGTGAAAGATGCAATTTGAGAGAACATGAGTCGGAGGATTGTAGAGTAAAGGTTTCGAGGATAAATGTTATAATCAGATACGCCATATGAAGAGGGAGTGTCCTATTTTAGGAAGATTGCTTTGAGGCATGTTATTTTCCTATGTTACTATACATATACGTTAATGTAGTATAAGGTACGTAGAAACGTGAGAAGGAATAGTGTTCGAAATCTCGAGGACGAAATTCTTTTTAAGTGGGGAATAATGTATTATCCTATAGAATTTAGACGTTTGTTTTATTAGTGGGGTAAAAGACAATTTTATAAATTTTGGAGTTAAGCGACAGGAACTGTACCATTGTGTAAAGCTCATTTTCCTGGTCGAGATGGTGTACTGGTTTATCCGGATCGAAGTTCGTATGCAGAAGTTACGAGTATTTTATGTAAGCAGGTTTTGGTTGTTTTTAATAGGCCTAAGCCCATTTGAGAAAACTGACGGTTCAGAAGTTATAAAACGGACCGCAGGAGTTTGAATTCATTTTCTCATGTATGTTTTCTGTTATGCCTTTTCCTTCTTCGTCCTCTTCTCTGCCATCACTCTTTCTCTCTCAATCCTTTACCAAACCCCTCCCGTACACACACACACATATATATATATACATACATACACACACATAGAGATGTATATATATAATCGACGAACACAAGCAGGTATTCGTTGTTTGTGGATTCAAGAAACTTTGTAGGGCTGTGTTTCTAGACGACGAAGGATTGGAGGCTATTAGGCGATTTCTAGGGCTTGGCAACATAGATTGATGAGTGGGAATCGTTATTGGGTTATATATTGCAGTTATATATTGTTCACAAGAAAGTAGTTTGCATTGTATGATTGCTAATTAGGTTAATTAGGTGTTGAAATTAGAAAAATCTTATTTGGTGATAAATATTGATGTAATTGTAGGATTACATAATGTAAATGATAATTGACTTAGGATTAAATTAGTATTAATTTTATATAACATGAAAATTTTAAATAAGCTATTCAAGTTTATGATGATCAAGGTCAGATTATGGATATGGGGTTAATATGTGATATATGAATGGTTAATGTAGTATAAATGATGCTTAGGAGAAGTAGAAATGCGTCAAATTAGTAAACAATGAAGGAAAAATGAATTAAGGAAGAAATATTTTAGATTTTTGGTTTTTTGACGTTCAACGTGTTCACCAGTCTATCGGTAATTTGTGCACCGTCCACTGGTGGGCATTTTTCGGCCCAGGTCTAACCTGGACCAAGCTAAAACACTTTGGCTTCAGCGAGGCCTATATAAAATAGATGATAGATGATATATTGGTTCTTTACGATGTTTGAAGGCGTTTGATATCTAGAAATGTTTATGGTTGATTTGTGTGTGTTATGACGAGGATATTAAACTATTTGTTAATGGGGTTAGGCTATGTTTCCTTATACCTTCATGCCTACATAAGTTAGTCTATGTTTACCTAACTCATGTCTATGTATATGTTTACAGGATTATTTTATTTTTAACTACATCCCGGGGTTGGTCTCTATTTAACTAACTCTTAAATGTATTGATGGGTTAGTATATGTTTAACTAACTCTCTCTCTTTAGTATGTGTATGACTGTTAAGCATTTGATAATGATCCTCATATTATGTTTACTATAATGGACTAACTCTGTTGATGCATATGAGACAGTTTGGGATAAAGTAAGTGTTATCTCTCATATAATGTTTATGAAATCATGTTAGCAGTATATACTTGGTATTATTTTTACTCACCAGACAAGTGTTTGATCCCTTCCTCACACACTATAGGATAACAGAGTAACCATGGCATGTATGGTGTTTGATGACGGTGGCTATGAAGGAATTTACATATGTTATCTGTTTATTTGTACATATTGTATACATAGTGTGACAATGTGTGTATGTATAAATACAATGACAATTTGTGATGTACATGGACGAAATTTGTTTATTTTATCTATATTAAATTTTGATCAATTCCACCGAGTTCTGAGAGATATTGTTAGTTAGCCTGGCTCTTTGTATACTATTGTTTTAAAATAATCACATATTTTAATTTACGATGCATAAGAGTCGGTCATATAGTCATGATTGATATCAGAGCTATAGGTTAGGATATATAGAGATAGCGTACTTCTATATTTTTATATAATGTATTCTTACATACATACATACATACATACTTACATACACACACATGATATATACATATATATATTGTTTAAAGTAAATGAGCATATAATGTTTAATTCTTGGTTAATGTTTACCATCTCTATTTACTACTCTTGAAGGATGTAATATTGGATCCAATTTCATAGATAGTAGAGATGAGCAATCTGGCTTAATCTGGCACTATAAATGAAGCTGTGGAAGTATCAGGCGTGAACATTACACTTTGTTTCTGCCGTTATCTTCAAGCTAGAAACCAGGGCACCTGTAACTGCGGTGCAAGATGGAGATGTTGTTTGTGTACTGGTGTCGAAATTTCTAAAACTGTTTAAAGGTTTTTTGAATATGGATGGCAAACCGTATAAGGGAACAGAAACTTTTATAGAGACTGAGCTTAGTTGCGTACATATGATAGGATTTTTAGAATGCTAAATTTGAGTAATGAAGTAAAAAGGAAGCTTGCTTCTTGGCACCCACAAGGGGAAGCAATGAATTGGTGGGACGTTGTTTTGGAGGAAGTCAACAAAAATGAAATTTCCTGGATCGATTTTAAGAAATGTTGCAAGACAAAATTTTCGTCTAGAGCTAAAAAAGAAGTAATACTTCATAAATTTATTAATCTCAAATAAAGTAATTCCACTGTGAATGAATATATTAATAGCTTTAACAAGTTGGCGAAATTTGTTTGGAATTGGCAGATACGGGGCCTAAGAAGGCAGTGAAGTTTGCGAAAGGGTTGAGTTCGCTACTTATGGAATTAGCGCTTAGTCTGATTCCAATGGGAACGGCGTTTGAAAGTTTAGGTGAGGCACCATTGTTAAATACCACTATAGTGGAGGCTTCTAAAGGGTAGCCGATGAAGAATGTCACTCAAGGCAAGCGGAAAGACCTTGAAGATCCAAGTGGATAGAGTGGTAAGGAAGACATAAAGTGTGAAAGATGCAATATGAGAGGACACAAGTCGAAGAATTGTAAAGTGAAGGTTTCAAAGATAAAATATTATAACAACAATCAGATGGACCATATGAAGAGGGAGTGTCCTACTTTAGGAAGTTTGTTATGAGTTGTGTTATTATCATATGTTTATATACATACACTTATGCAGTATAAGATAAGTAGATACGTGAATAAGAGTTGCTTTGGGAATTTCGAGGATGAAATTATTTTTAAGCGGAGGAGAATGTAATACCTCACAGAATTTAGAAATTTGTTTTATTAATAGGGGTAAAATGGTAATATTACAAATATTGGAATTATGTGATGGGAACCGTACCATTGTGCTCATTTTTCTAGTCGAGATGGTATATTAGTTATTCCAGATAAGAGTTTATATGAAGAAGATATACATACTTTAAGTACGCAGGTTTTGGTTGGTTTTAACCAGCCTGAGCCTATTTGAGTGAAGTGATGGTTTTGAAATTATAAAATGAACTACAAGAGTTTGAAATCATTTTCTTACATACATTTTTCTGTTATGCCTTCTCCTTCTTCATCCTCTTC
Organism: Allium fistulosum; assembly: GCA_030737815.1. Taxonomy (NCBI): domain Eukaryota; kingdom Viridiplantae; phylum Streptophyta; class Magnoliopsida; order Asparagales; family Amaryllidaceae; genus Allium; species Allium fistulosum. The sequence continues at coordinate 608,302,316 of CM060908.1, read as the reverse complement.
TCTTTCATCAATCTTTCTCTCTTAATTCTTTACGAAACCCCTCACACACACACAAATATATATATATATATATATATATATATATATATAATTAATGAGCGTGAGAAGGGCTTAAGGAAAGCATTCGTTGTTTGGATATTAGAGAAACCATGGAGAACTGCATTTCTAGACGACGAAGGATTGGGGGCTATTAGGCGATTTCAAGGGCATGGTGATGTATATTGGTGGGTAGGAATCATTATTAGGTTATAAATTGTTCAATGAAAGTAGTCTGCATTTTTTTATTGCTAATTAGGTATTAAAATTAGATAAATCGAATTTGGTGATAAATAGTGATGTAATTGTAGGATTAAATAATGTTAATGATAATTGATTTAGGATTAAATTGGTATTAATAATATACAATATGAAAATTGGAAGTAAGTGATCAAATTTGTGACAATCAAGGTTTGATTATTGATATGTGATATAAGAATGGTTATGGTAGTATAAAACAATGTTTAGAAGTAGAAATGCATCGAAGCGGTAAACAATGGAGAAAAATGAAATAAGGAAGAAACAGTTCAAGTTATTGGTTTTCTAATGTTCAATGTGTTCACCGGTCCACCGTGTTATGTGCACCGATCCACCGATAGGCATTTTTTGGCCTAGTTTGAACTTGGACCAAGCTGAAGCAATTTGGCATCCGCGCGGCCTATACAAAATAGATGGGGGACGATATATTGGTTTCTCTGCGACGTTTGAAGGCGTTTAATGTCTAGAAATGTATATGATTGATTTATGTGTGCTATGACAATGATATTAAACCGTTTGTTAATAGGATTAGGCTATGTTTACCTATACCTTCGTGCATATGTGAGTTAGTCTATGTTTACCTAACTCATGTCTATAATTGTGTTTAGGGGAGTAGTCTATGTTTAACTATATCTTGGGATTAATCTCTGTTTAAATAACTCTTGTGTGTGTTGATGGGTTAGTATATGTTTAACTAGCTCTCTCTCTCTCTCTCCCCTCTTGTATGTTTGTAACATCCCATATTTGGAGGCCAAAAGCTAAGCACTACAGATACTGCAGTCATCTATAGTATTAACTTCTGGCGACAAAACATGGCATTGCTAATGGTATCCATAATATCAGAAGCACTTGAATATGAACAAAATCACAGATTTCAAAAAACAATATTTTACTGATTACATTTCGAAACAATAATTCATATCCAAGTTACATAACCCCTTAACGTTTCCCAGGCAATGGTCAAATATGTCAATTATAAAATATGCCAAGAGCGACATATGACGATGCCCCCTTGGTTGACCATAGTCATATTTGACTTAATACAGACAGCGGAAATAAACAGAATAAACTGTAACTCCTAGTTAGCTATCCGTCAGCGACCTGCTCGTCTCCGGAAGCTTTATTCGCCAAAATTACTAAAACCTGAAAAGCTCAACCCTCAGCCTACTCAAATCAGTTTTGAGCACCTGAGAGTTTAAGGGGAACAGAAACTTCGAGTCAGACATAAAGCCTGGTGTGAATAACACTGTTACATTTCGGTTTATTGGTATTAAGTGAGACAACGCCGCTTAGTGAAACGGGTTTCCCCTCACTAATATCCTCTTCAAAACATATATTTAGCAAATCTTTTCCGGCAACCAAACTAGTTAATCCAACTAATCATAATAATAATGATAATAATAATAATAATAGTAATGTCTGTTAAGCTATAATCAGGTAACTAATGAACTATCTGTCCACAAGTAATAAATGGACTATCGGTCCGAAAACTGAGCTGATTGCCCGCAAACTGGACTAACTGTCCGCAAACTGGACTAGCTATCCGAATCATTTTCTTAGGGTTAACTACCCTTCATCTTTTTCCTTGAAAACCTTTTCAAAATGATTTAGCCTTTTAAATCATACTTATACAAGGAAAATATACTAAGCTATTTTGCCATGTTATATATACTTTACTCAAAATAATGTTGATGAATTTTAATGAAGATTACCTATCTTCTCAAAATGAGTTAAAACCCATTTTTAACTTAAAAACACTTAGGCTATGCTGCCTAGTTAGTATATTCGAAACCTTTGTTTAAAACCTTTAAACAACCCTTTCGAAAACCTTGAAAGTAACCCTTTCAAAACCATAGAGAGTAACCTTTTCGAAACCATTAGATGCCTTTCCTTCGAAAGCTTTAAAACATTAGACATCCTTCTTTACAACCTTTAAACCATGCCTTTTGAAAACATTGGAAAAACCTTTCCTCTTAGACCTTTCGAAACCATTGAAAAAACTTCCTTCAAAACCTTTCGAAATCATTGGGGAACTACCCCTTCGAAACCTGCATTAAAAACCCTTTCAAAAGAATTAAAATACTAAATCTTTCGAAAACCTTTGTGTTCAATTTAAAAAACGTGGAAACCTTTCGAAACAATTCAAAATTTTACTCCTTCGAAACCTTTGAAAACCGTTTCGATCGAAACCATTTGGATTATGCCTTCAACTAGAGCAAAAGGATCAGGAACCCATTAAAGGCAAAAGCATTCCTTTCGAAATCATTACTAAGTAAAGAAGTGATGGTGTCGAAACCATCCCTTCGAAAGCATTGGAGAAGTGGTCAAGTTTAAAAAGCAAAGCAAAGCAACCCTTTTGAAACCAATCTGGGTCGAAACGTAGAAGGAGATAGTCATGGATTTTGACTTAGTCGAAAGAAATTATTTAAAAACAAAGGCGCATCCCATTTGAAATCAATTCTTTAAAACCAATTGACCTGGTCGAAAGCCAACCCAGTCGAAAGCTATTCAGTCGAAAGCAAGCAGGCGCATTTTCATTTAAAAGCAAAGTATCGCTTCAACACCTGGTTTCGACCCTATACCTTCCTTCTATATCTAGTTCACTACGTAACAGTTACCTGATACCATGTGCATTAGTTTCGAGTCGGAGGCGAAGGTAAGGAGGCGAAAGCCTGGTACCGAAAGCATCGAAACAGACCATGTAGATTTGTCCATTTTAAACTATTTCTTTGTACCTAACCTGCCTTGTTTGTCAAATTGTGATTGGTTGCAAGTTCCTCTTTTCCAAAAGTACTGCCAATTTCTAGAAATAGCAATTTTGAATTATTTACAAAATACCCCTTCTCCTTTTTATAAATATATAAAACATTTAAGTCTCATAGCTTAAATAATTTTATATATCCATTAAAACACTTAGGAAAATTCTACAAAATTCTAGAAAATCATTTTTTAATATGTTCTCTAACATATATTAATTTCACATCCAAACCATTAATTATTTAACCGTAAATAAATTTTAACCTAAAATCAAATTTTCTTTACTAGAAAATTCAATAAAATCCACATAAATTCTGAAAATTGAAACACATCTCTAAAATATCATTTCTTTTCCATACAAAAATCAGCAAGGCATTTGGATGTCATTTGATAGGGTTTTCACCTTAAAACATGTCATAAAGTCTGTATGAACAAACATAAATCATCAACAAGTATATATAATCACTCCATCATTCAAAAATATGGCAAATCATTGCTAATAGGTTCGGATTTCATCTTAAAACCGAAAACAATAAGAAATTTGAGATGTAGCCATTATTTACCTTAGATTTAGAGATTTAGGAGCTTGAGATTTGAATGGATTTGATTTGATTTAGCTTCTTCCTTAGCTTTTCTTAATCTTCTTCCTCTTTATCTTGTTAATAGTGGCCGACCTCAAGTTTAAAATTTGGTAAATGAAAAATGAACGTGTGTAGAGATACACGACTAAGGTTTAAGGGTATAAGAATGGCCTCTTTCCTATTTTACCCCTCCTCTATTTCATTTTAACTCTTATTTTATGTCATTGGTTAAATGGCATGGCTACCCATTAATAAAAAAATCAAATCTCAACCCCCTAATCAACACATTATTTTATTTAATTTAACTAATTAAATATGCTAAATAATGTTACCAAAAATATGGGGTGTTACAAACTCCCCTCCTTAAATAATTTCGTTCTCGAAATTGCGATAAGGTACAAAACAAATCAATCAAAGAGGTAAAACATACCACCAAACAAGTCAGGATAAGTATCTCTAATCATGCTCTCAATCTCCGAAGTACAATCCCTATCATCGTCGCTTTACTAGACTTTAACTAATCTGACTGTCTTGGTTCTAAGCCTCTTCTCATCTCTTGCAACAATGCGAATTAGCTTTCTCACTATAGTCAAGTCCGGTTCTACCACTAAGTCATCTAGCACTATCAGTGAAATAGTAGTCTCCGGGTCTCTAACACACTTTCTGAGATAAGAAACATGGAAAACATCGTGGGCTCCTGCCAAACTACTCGGTAACTCGACCCTATATGCGAGTTTGCCGATCCACTCAACAATACGAAAAGGTTCAACGAATCTCAGTGCCAATTTTCCTGATCTTTCGAATCTGATCACACCCTTCATCGGTGACACCTTAACGAAAACTTGATCTCCAACTGAGAACTCTAAATCTTTCCGTCTTTTATCTGCATAACTCTTCTGCCTAGACCGAGCCTCCTTCATCCTAGCTCAAATGACCTCAATCTTTTCTGCAGCTTCTCTAATCAAATCTGGACCAAGAACCAACCTATCCTCGGTCTCTAACCAACAAACGGGAGATTTGCATGGCCTCCCATACAAAGCTTCAAAGGGTGCCATCCCAATACTAGTCTGATAACTATTGTTATACGAAAACTCGACTAAATGTAGTTGGTCTTCCGATGAACCCCCAAAATCTAATACACAAGCTCTTAACAAATCTTATAAGATTTGTTAACTCTTTCCGTTTGCCCATCTGTCTGCGGATGGTGAGTGGTACTCATCTTGAGCTTAGTTCCCAAAACTTCCTGCAGACTCTTCTATAACTCGCTAGTGAATCAGGAAATTCTATCACTTACTATACTACTAGGAATTCCATGCAGTCTAACTATAACTTTCATAAACAACTTCGCTAAAACAGGTGTCATTCTGGTTGACTTAACTGGAATAAAATGGACACTCTTAGTCAGTCTATCCACTATGACCCATATGCTTTCATTTCCTCTACTAGATCTTGGCAACCCGTCAATAAAATCCATAAAATAGAATCTCATTTCCAAACCGTGATATCTAATGGCTGAAGCAATCCACTTGGCTTCTGGTGTTCGGCCTTTGCTATTGGCAATTCAAGCATTGCATTACCCATAAGCCAATATCCCGCTTCATACCTTTCCAGAAGAAACTTCTCTTCATATCCTGATACATCTTAGTTCCTCCCGGATGAATAATGAATTTCGAATGATGGCATTCCTCTAAAACTTCCTCCCTTATGTTTCCTGCACTCGGAACACATAATCTCCCTTTCTTTCTCAACCACCCATTCTGGTCAAGATTGAAATCCCTTAAGTCATCGCTCTCAGTTCCATCTCTTAACTTCCTGATCCGTTCAGCTAACACTGGATCCTCCTCCTGTTTAGAAGCAATCCTTTTGATTATCACTAGTCGAACTTCCAAACAAGATAATATAACAGTCTCTCCACTAGACCCAGCCTTGGATCTCCATTGGACTCTACAAGTTGATAAGGCTTCTAAATCTTACCACTAAGCAATCATCGCTAAAACTGCATTCTGATATTTCCTGCTAAGTGCATCTGCAACCCTGTTGCCTTTCCCCGGTGTGTACTCAATCCCAAAATCATAAGCAGCGATAAGCTTTAACCACTTGTACTGTCTCATGTTCAGCTCCTTCTGAGAGAACAAATACTTCAGCGACTCATGATTTGTATATAACTCAAACCTCTCCCCCAAAAGGTAGTGTCTCCACACCTTTAACGCAAAAATCACTGCAGCCAATTCCAAATCATGCGTCGGATATCTGACCTCATGTGGTCTAAGCTGTCTAGAAGCATAGGCAATCACTTTACCTTTCTACATCAGCACAGCTCCTAATCCTGTTCCACATGCATCTATATAAACCCCCAAATCCTGATTCCCTTCTGGAACAACCAAAACTGGTGCATGGGTCAATAAGTGTTTCAAACTCTAGAATGCTTCCTCACACTTATCGGTCCACACAAACTTCACATCCTTCCTTGTTAGCTTGGTCATCGGTGCTGCTATCCGCGAGAAATCTGTAATGAATCTCCGATAATAACCAGCTAATCCAAGGAAACTCTTTATCTCAGTCACTGTCTCGGGTCTCTTCCAACTATTCACCACTTCAATTTTATTCGGATCTACTAACAACCCTTTCTCTGAGACTACATAACCAAGAAACTTCACTTCATTCTTCCAAAAATGACACTTCGAAAACTTCGCCTTTAGCTGATGTTGCCTTAGCGTCTCAAGCACCACTCTAAGATGAACTGCATGCTCCTTCTCATCCTTAGAGTATCTCAAGATATCATCTATGAAAACCAACATGAACCTATCCAAGTGCTCTCAGAAAACCCGGTTCATAAAATCCATAAAGAATGTCGGCGCATTAGTTAGTCCGGACAGCATAACTAACCATTCGTACGATCCATAAAGAATACTATCCTTTGCTACTCTAAGCCGATGAAAGCATGTCGCCAAATCCAACTTTGAAAATACCTTGGCTCCACTTAACTGATCGACCAAATCGTCAATCCTCGACAATGGATATCGATTCTTTACCGTCTTCTCATTCAACTTACAATAATCGATACATAGCCTTAACGATCTGTAACGACCCGTATTTTTAAACATTTAAAAATATTAAATTAAATAAGATTTTTGAATAAAATTGTGAGGAATTTTTTTTTGCAAGATTTTACTGATACAAATTTAATTATAATCCAAGTTATGAGCTTAAGTAAAAATTCTATTAATGAAACATGTTTGCAATAATGTAAGGATAATAACAAATGCTAGTGTGTATTTTAATAGCATTGGTTTGAGTGAAATTAACAATTGTCTAAATGTAAATTTCCAATTGATTGGAATAATAAATGTTAATGAAGAATAATAAATGCTTCTTTATTAAATAAGAAATCATATGTTTATTTATTTGAAATGTTTAGTAGTCGAAAGATTGATTGCAGAGACGAGAAACTATTATTTGGTAAGAAATGTATAATTTCTGTTTGTATCCAATAGTGTGTAATTATGTTTAAATTACTATTAGATAGGAAATAATTGTTCTATTTCTCATTACATTTATTTTGTTCATTTTAAATTCACCTTTGTAAATAATTGAAATTAATGTAATTGAATAATTTCAATTAATGGTAGAGAGGACACCAAATTGTAAATTAATAGGTGTAATTAAACGTAGCTTATGTTTTAGGAAAATATAAGGAAAGTTGATTTAATGAAAAGAACATTTATATCACATGAAATGAATGTTTCATTTGTGAATGTAGGTTTAATTTCATTAAAATAAAGAATAGAATGATTGATTTAAAGGAAGAAATATATGTATATTTGAACTATGTTTTAGCATACAGATGGATTACAAGAGTAGGAAAATAATCTATTTAAGCAAGTTAATTTATAACTCTTATGTGTAAACAACAATTCTACAAATGTATTTAAGTTACTGTAAAAAAGAATTCAATTGTTTTTATTATCTATCCATTAATTATTTTCCGTTTTAAATTTTAATGTTGAAATTAATTGCCGAGGATTTAATTTGAAATCTTTTAATAAAATAGAAAGATAATTTAATTGAACTTAATGACGTTTAATGAATGAAATGTACAGGATTCACTTTAAAGTGTAATTTTGAAACTAATTAAAACTATGTCGATTTGGAATCTTTCAATATTAAAGAGGCAAAAAAAAACCATTAATTGTAATTAATGGATTTAACGAAAGAAATGTACGCTATTGTTATAAAAAAAGTATGTTTTAATGAAAACAAAATAAACGTTGTTGTTTTTAAAGTAAGTGTAATTTTATAAAAAGAAAAAAATTGAATTTTGAAGCAATATTTTACAGTCGTTGAATAATAATCTTTGGCAATATAGAAGTGATTTTAATGCTAATCGTAAAATTTAGAATAAATTAAATATTTTATGTTCATGTTTGTGCGCTGAGAAAAACGCCGATTTTGAATTGGAATTTGGAATCATGGTTCTCCTTTTATTTTATGTAGCGGTGGCCATCGTTACTTTAATTGGTGTGTTCAAATTTTTTTACTGTATGTTAATAAAACTTTTAGATAGGTGTAAAGTTGAGTTGATTTGGAGTTAAAGAAATTAATTGAATTGAAAAATATTTCCATATTGAATTAATGTGACATTAAATTCCTTTTGAAGTATGAAAGGTGATGTTCATCATGAATTCATATTCATGCACGTTTCATATTCTATTGCTTTTTCTAACTACTATCTCATTCATATTTTTCTGCCTTGTTTACTCTCACATTTCAGTTATTCATATTAAAAAAAAACCTCTCTCTTTATTTCATAAAACTTTCATTTATTCTCTATATATTCATTTTCCATTCTTATTGTTAGCTATACATTCTCTCACCCAATTTTATTCGACCTAATTCTTATATACCTCTTGTATTTGCATCTAAGCATTTATTTTTACACGTTACAACTTTTAGTATTCACTCTTTTTCATAACTTCTGCTTGCACTAATTCGTCCATTAACAATTTAGATTTAATGCACGAGCATCATTCCTGCTAGCCTGTTCATGTTTATATTTATTAAACACATAACCACGTCGTTTCTTTGAAAAGCTTACTTTATTTTTGTATTCTTTTATCACCTTCCCACTTTCCAATCTGTTGACTTTTCAATTTCCCACTAGAGAACAAAACCAAAGTACGTACAGATTGTTTCTCATTCCTCTATCTGAAGCTTTCTGCTCACACTTCCTCCATCCTCAAAACTACATAAACTCCAAAATTACTAAATCCACAAATTCCCCTTGCTTCATTTCTCTAAAAAAAGAAGAAGAAAACTCAATCTGTTCGATTTGCATTGCCATGCTTTGCTTTTCTATTAGATTGTTGTTATGGATAAGATTGGTTAGCTTGTCGTGTTTGGATTTCAACTAGGATCTACATATTTGTGTTGTTAAAAACTCTCTAACCTCGAAAGGTGAGCTATCACTCACGATTAACATTTTTATTGTTAGGTAAATAAACATTGAAATGTTATAAGAAATGTTTGCTTTAGATATGAATATGTGATATATGTTGTTATGTTCCCTTGAATTTGTGTTATGATATTCACATGCACATGTTGTTTTATATGTCACAAGTAGTATGTTATGTTAATTTGATTAATTGTCACATATGTATGTGAAATACATCACATATGATATGTAAAAAAAATGCATTATGTTAGAAAAATATATTTTTATATGCCATGTTGAAATACATCACATATGATATGTAAAAAAATGTGTTATGTTAGAAAACATATTTGTATATGCCTTGTTGAAATACATCACATATGCTATGTGGAAATAATGTGTTATGTTTGTGAAAAATGATATGCCATGTTAATTTATTGTAAACCACCTTGCAAGTTCCTTGTATATATGTCATGTTATATATTTATATGTTGTGTTAGAATTTGAAATATTCACTTATGTTGTTTACGATATGTGACACATGTGATATGTTAGTTATGCATGTGTATATATTAAATTGTTAATTATGCACGCATGTTGGTAATTGACATGTTATGTTATTTATGTTGTTATTGTTCTCACACTCCAAGTTCTCTGATAGTTAGCAAAAATCACTTTGGATTGAAATGATACATACCCGATATAAAACCACTTTGGTTTAAATAAATTAATTTAGAAATAAAATTGGAATATTGTAAGTTTAAATTTATGTTCGAACTTGAAATTATGAAATTGAAATTTAATTGATTTAATGAAAGTTTTAATTGGATTTTTTTTTAGATTTAAACTTGTTGTTTGATTATAACTTAATAGCTTTAAGTGAAAAATTGAAATCTGAAGTTGGATTTAATAATGAATCGATTGGAAACGAACATAAAGTCGGTATTTGAACTGAACTAATTTATAGTGTGAAAGATGACGTTTATTTAAACCTAAGCATTTCACTTATTGAGTTATCTGTACATTTCACATGAGTTGACTTACTTAAATAAGAATGTTAGTCCTGACTCGAGTGTTCTTGTTTTACTTTACGCTCGGGTCAGACCGAGTATTTCAGTTTAGCGAAGACACTTATTTTCTAGAGGACGAAGACGAAGATTCAGTATATTATTGCTATTTAATATTTCACTACATTATGTGTTCTGCTGCATTATTTGTTTATTTCTAATGTATGTATAACTCTGATTTGAATTGTAAAAGTGTAATCAAATGTTATTTGTAAAACAGCTTCATGAACTGTTTATTTGATTATTATATTTTGTTATTCCGCTGCGAGATTATGTGTTTTGTTTTCTTTTTTTTCTTATTTACCCCATTAACAATCCTCCCTTTTGAATGGTTTGAGTATGACATGTGTGGTTGGTTGTCGATTTGAAACGTCCAAAAGGGTGGGTTGTTACAGTTGGTATCAGAGCTTTGGTTTAGACATACCTTAGCCTGTTAGGGTTAACTCATTAGAGATAGGGTAGAAGTACCCTAGAATGAGTTGTCTGAATCTATATACGAGAGCGCGTATTTGTTAGTGTTATAAAAATGTTTTATATAAGTTTTGAAATGAAATTATTTTTCCTAATATTATATGATATATATAAAGGAATAAAATTTTATAACTGATATAGTTATTTGTAATGTGTTTGTTTTATGAAATGGTAATATCTAATTATTATCATTTATTGTTAATTTGTTGTATTTAATCAAATTATAAACATTGGCAATTATTGTTGATTGAAATAATAGACTAAACACTAGTTTAATAATAATGTATTAAAGAGAATAAAATGAATAATTAGGATATTTGTTTATGAAACTGAAATGTTGTTGTGAATTTTGTTGTTTGTTGACCGGTAGTTTCAACTATTAAAATTAAATGGAATATCTGGATATTTTGGATAATCGAAACCTTCTAAATTAATATATGAGTTAAAACTTAGAAATTGTGTTGAATTATGCAGTTGAATTTGATAACATTAATTTGAAAGCAAGTGAAACAAGGTTTAATTTGTTATATCTATGTTCAGTAAATGAATAGAATTGTTGTATACATTCTTGGCATGTAATGTAATAATATAAAAGTGTGAACTTTAAGCCTTTGGATGTTTAAATTGAAATTGTGATTAAGGAAATGTTGTAAATGTGATTAAATTGGAGAAAAATATGTTTATAAATTTAATTAACATAAATAAATTGAAAGGTAAAGGTGAAAGTAAATGGGATAAGCAAATATGAATTAAAAGTGAAATGATTATAAATAAAGCCATGACTTGTAAATTGATATGAAATTAATGGATGTAATAAATGGTTATAAATAAAGTTGTGATAACTTTAAACTCGAACAATGTCTTATAAAAAGGAATTAAGTTTTATAAATTGGTTACGAACTTAAGAAAATTCCTTATGAAAAGATTTGCAAATAAATGTTGTATTAAATAAGAAATATTACTTGTGAAATGAATGTAATTTAAAGTGAAGAGAAATATAAGCAATTTTATGAGAATGAATACATTAATGTTTTATATTAATTGGAGAAATTCTGTGAAACAAATATTAAAGTATGAAGTGATATTTGTGTTAATCAATGAGATTAAAAATGAATTTAATTGAAATGTAATTGTGATGAAACAAATTAGAATAATTACGTATGTTGTATGTATATTGTTTTATTCGCAAAAATATCCGGATTTGAGTACACAAGTTCTATGTGAATTACACCACTTCGTGTTAGGATTTTTCATTCGATTCTTGATGGCGAATATTTGATACGGATTTTTGGTTTGATTCTAGAATTCTCTATCATAGTATATGGCTATGCAAGGAGAATGTTAGTTTCTAGTCAAGAAACCTTATCGAAGTCCGCATTAGGGAAGTCGAATGAAAAATACTAGTTCGAAAGCAAACTTGTGTACTCGAGCGAGCGATCGAATGTGATTTTGTGAAAAGATGACATATGTACCTCTTATGTTCTAATATTATTGATATGCTTTGACGCTGAATTTGAAAGTCGTTGGATTGGATATCTTTGTAATTTAAATTGGAATTTTTCTTGTATGCTAAACTACTATTAATTTAAAACCATTTTACAAAACTATTTTCTTTTATTTTTCTTATACAAACTATTTTATTTACAAAACTATTTTACAAACTATTTTATTTACAAACTATTTTACAAAACTATTTTATGTACAAAACTATTTCACAAAACGATTTTATGTACAAAACTATTCTAAATTCAAAACCTTTTATAAAGCAAAGATGTTCAATCCCATATGGCTTTTCATACAACGAAATTGATTTTGGAAAAATTTTGATTCTTGTATAAGATGGACTTTATATAAGTATAAGGTGATTTTTAAAACTGTTGATTTTAGAAGGTATTCGATCTAAAGAGATAAATCTTACATATAAAGGAATTTATATAAGAATGATTTGATATATTCGAGATTATTGATTTTGGAAAGTACTTTATTTGAAAATGAAATCTTATATATAATGGAATTTATATAAGTCCGATATTTGAAGCTATTATTTTGAAAGGGTATTATATATGGTATGTTATATTTTGAAGTAAAAGGTATGGGGAAGCACCCTCCACGAAGAAGTATAGTGTGATATGCTTCGACCCAGATGGACTTGGGGAATCCAGGAATGGATTCGACCGATAAACCCTAATATACTTGGGTGAATTCAGAAATGGATTCGAACCGATATGGTTGTCCGGACTTAAACTCATGAGTTCCTCGAATTTTTTTTCCAGGGTAGATGGTTCTTTAGTTTACCCAATGGAGGCGCTTTTGATCCTGGGATCTGTTGTTTATGAATCTTCCGGGAAGGAAGTGCATCCATTGCGTAAATCATTGAATCAGCAGCGTACCACTGCAGCAGGGGTCGATGGTCCCTTGTTTACGAACTGGCTACGATATTTTTCTGGAATTCGGAAGGTGGAAGGATCTTCTGGAAAGTTTTGTGTCCATTTTGTAAATTCTGGATCAACAGCGGGCCAATGCTATCGTAACATCTTCATTTGACATCAAATTTTGAGCGGTACTTCTCATACCTATTTTTAAGTATTTTTCACTGGGTGTTGAAACAGGTCTACTAGGTACTTGGAGAATTCTAGTCTTACGCTTGATCAACGTACGACCAGAGTCTACAAGAACGAGGATAAACTTGTTAAAACATCGAGTTATAAAAGTATTTTGATAAAGTATTATATAAAAGATATTTTGGTTTTTTTTTTTCATTTCTAAATACTTTAAAATGTTTAAAATATTGTTTATTTATGTAAAACATGGTTTAATAGTAAATTATTAGTGTTGTAAATATTGTAGGAAGTTATTAATTAAATAAAATGTATTTAAAGTTAATGATTATTGATTTATTAATGATGTTTAAAAGTATTTTGAGATTTAAAACTAATAAAATTTATAAATAATGGATTTAAGGTTTTCAATAACTTCTTTTTAAATATAAGTAATGATGTAAATTATTGTTTTCAAATAGTTTACCTATATTTATAAAGATGTTATTTAAAATTTTTAAATGGTATTTATATATGAAGCAAGAAATTTTACAGATGAATTTTTTCGTAAAGTATTAAAGATGATTGATTTGCAAATGAAGTTTTCAAATGAATATTTCAAGTAAAATTTATATAAGTTTCTTTGAATGTATAATTTAAAGGTATTATATAAATGGAAAAAAAAATTTGATTTGCGAAGTTCATTTATGGTAATATACTTGACAAATGAATTTGAATCTCTATTTTGGAGGTATGGTTTGAAATATTTACTTGCTTTCGAAGTACTAATAGTAAATTTATAGGTTTATTTACTATTTGAATTTTGTATTAAACCATAATAAATGTTTTTCCATGATTTGAATATTCGTTTTAAAACAAGTGTGTACAATTAATTATGAAGATATGAAATTTTATACTTTGATTTGGATATTTAATGTAAGATTTGAGTATACTATTAGTTTTAGTTTAATAATCTAGAGTTTATACTTATTTTATTTTAAAATAACGAGTCTAATAAATTATCGAATTTAAGGAACTTTATTTTTTTTTAAAAGCTTATCATATGTTTTGATATAAACTTTTAACATTGTTTAAACTTTTTGGAAAATCCTTGCAAAATGCTATTGGGGATGTTTTAAATATATCTTATATTCTTACTAAGTGAATGAGATTAAATGTTTTAATTGAATTTTTAAATATATTGAAATATTTCTTTTCTCTTCAAGAGCGAATACCAAAAACTTAAATTTTTATTCTATAACAGAATTAAGTTATAAACTTAGGTAAGGCAGTAAGAGCTTAAGTAGTATTTTATGAAATGATTCATTAATGACTTAAATCTTTAATGGAAAACAAATTATGCAAGTGATTGATCTTTATATAAATAAATGAATGGAAAGGTAAATGATGAGAGAGAAAAAACTAGTAGAATAAATTTAAGTAAATTTAAAATTCTTGTTGTTTGGCTGATGGGAAGTTTGGGAAAGAATACTTCTAATTGTTTGAGGTTGTATGAATAATCTATTAAGTGATTATCTAAGGCTGTTGAGCATAAAGTACACTTATTAGTTTATTTATCACCCTTGTACGATTAAAAGTTCTGAACCAGAACAAACCATTAGTTTTGGTTGCTATGGATGTGCGATGGATTCTTTGTTGCCTATGATGGTTGTATAGTTTTGTGTGCATATGATTGTGATATATTGTATGTTGTTTGTGCTATTGATTTGAAACAACTGAAATATTATTCTTTCACATAATTTTAACTCTTTGGATTATATAAGTGAAATACATGTTATAGAAGCAACAGCTACTGCTTTTGGTTTCATAAATAAAGTTTGTTTGCCCGACAAATAGGTACGTTTTCGGATTAATAAATTGACTGTTTTAAATAAAATGTAACAAATTTTTGAATTCCTTCTTGTTTCTTTTCGGGGACGAAAATTTTTGAGTGGGGGAGATTGTAACGACCCGTATTTTTAAACATTTAAAAATATTAAATTAAATAAGATTTTTGAATAAAATTGTGAGGAATTTTTTTTTTGCAAGATTTTACTGATGCAAATTTAATTATAATCCAAGTTATGAGCTTAAGTAAAAATTCTATTAATGAAACATGTTTGCAATAATGTAAGGATAATAACAAATGCTAGTGTGTATTTTAATAGCATTGGTTTGAGTGAAATTAACAATTGTCTAAATGTAAATTTCCAATTGATTGGAATAATAAATGTTAATGAAGAATAATAAATGCTTCTTTATTAAATAAGAAATCATATGTTTATTTATTTGAAATGTTTAGTAGTCGAAAGATTGATTGCAGAGACGAGAAACTATAATTTGGTAAGAAATGTATAATTTCTGTTTGTATCCAATAGTGTGTAATTATGTTTAAATTACTATTAGATAGGAAATAATTGTTCTATTTCTCATTACATTTATTTTGTTCATTTTAAATTCACCTTTGTAAATAATTGAAATTAATGTAATTGAATAATTTCAATTAATGGTAGAGAGGACACCAAATTGTAAATTAATAGGTGTAATTAAACGTAGCTTATGTTTTAGGAAAATATAAGGAAAGTTGATTTAATGAAAAGAACATTTATATCAAATGAAATGAATGTTTCATTTGTGAATGTAGGTTTAATTTCATTAAAATAAAGAATAGAATGATTGATTTAAAGGAAGAAATATATGTATATTTGAACTATGTTTTAGCATACAGATGGATTACAAGAGTAGGAAAATAATCTATTTAAGCAAGTTAATTTATAACTCTTATGTGTAAACAACAATTCTACAAATGTATTTAAGTTACTGTAAAAAAGAATTCAATTGTTTTTATTATCTATCCATTAATTATTTTCCGTTTTAAATTTTAATGTTGAAATTAATTGCCGTGGATTTAATTTGAAATCTTTCAATAAAATAGAAAGATAATTTAATTAAACTTAATGATGTTTAATGAATGAAATGTACAGAATTCACTTTAAAGTGTAATTTTGAAACTAATTAAAACTATGTCGATTTGGAATCTTTCAAAATTAAAGAGGCAAAAAAAACCATTAATTGTAATTAATGGATTTAATGAAAGAAATGTACGTTATTGTTATAAAAAAAGTATGTTTTAATGAAAACAAAATAAACGTTGTTGTTTTTAAAGTAAGTGTAATTTTATAAAAAGAAAAAAATTGAATTTTGAAGCAATATTTTACGGTTGTTGAATAATAATCTTTGGCAATATAGAAGTGATTTTAATTCTAATCGTAAAATTTAGAATAAATTAAATATTTTATGTTCATGTTTGTGCGCTGAGAAAAACGCCGATTTTGAATTGGAATTTGGAATCATGGTTCTCCTTTTATTTTATGTAGCGGTGGTCATCGTTACTTTAATTGGTGTGTTCAAATTTTTTTTACTATATGTTAATAAAACTTTTAGATAGGTGTAAAGTTGAGTTGATTTGGAGTTAAAGAAATTAATTGAATTGAAAAATATTTCCATATTGAATTAATGTGACATTAAATTCCTTTTGAAGTATGAAAGGTGATGTTCATCATGAATTCATATTCATGCACGTTTCATATTCTATTGCTTTTTCTAACTACTATCTCATTCATATTTTTCTGCCTTGTTTACTCTCACATTTCAGTTATTCATATTAAAAAAAAAACCTCTCTCTTTATTTCATAAAACTTTCATTTATTCTCTATATATTCATTTTCCATTCTTATTGTTAGCTATACATTCTCTCACCCAATTTTATTCGACCTAATTCTTATATACCTCTTGTATTTGCATTTAAGCATTTATTTTTACACGTTACAACTTGAGGGAATTAGGCATAAGGACAAACTTTGAAAAAAAAATTAGTCTGAAGGACACACAGTTTCATTTTTTGGCTGAAGGACAAACTTTGGAAGAAAATTAGGCTGAAGGACAATGCTAAATATAGTAGCATTTTGTACAGTGCAAACATTGTACAAAATGCTAATTATAACTAGCATTATATCCAGTTTTACATTGTACAAAATGCTAGTTGTATTTAGCATTGTCCTTCAGCCTAATTACCTTTCAAAGTTTGTCCTTCAGCCTAAAAATGAAACTTATTGTCCTTCAGCCAAAAATTTTATGAAAATTTGTCCTTGTGCCTATTTTCCACTTACAACTTTTAGTATTCACTCTTTTTCATAACTTCTGCCTGCACTAATTCGTCCATTAACAATTTAGATTTAATGCACGTGCATCATTCCTGCTAGCCTGTTCATGTTTATATTTATTAAACACATAACCACGTCGTTTCTTTGAAAAGCTTACTTTATTTTTGTATTCTTTTATCACCTTCCCACTTTCCAACCTGTTGACTTTTCAATTTCCCACTAGAGAACAAAACCAAAGTACGTACAGATTGTTTCTCATTCCTCTATCTGAAGCTTTCTGCTCACACTTCCTCCATCCTCAAAACTACATAAACTCCAAAATTTCTAAATCCACAAATTCCCCTTGCTTCATTTCTCTAAAAAAAGAAGAAGAAAACTCAATCTGTTCGATTTGCATTGCCGTGCTTTGCTTTTCTATTAGATTGTTGCTATGGATAAGATTGGTTAGCTTGTCGTGTTTGGATTTCAACTAGGATCTACATATTTGTGTTGTTAAAAACTCTCTAACCTCGAAAGGTGAGCAATCACTCACGATTAACATTTTTATTGTTAGGTAAATAAACATCGAAATGTTATAAGAAATGTTTGCTTTAGATATGAATATGTGATATATGTTGTTATGTTCCCTTGAATTTGTGTTATGATATTCACATGCACATGTTGTTTTATATGTCACAAGTAGTATGTTATGTTAATTTGATTAATTGTCACATATGTATGTGAAATACATCACATATGATATGTAAAAAAAATGCATTATGTTAGAAAAATATATTTTTATATGCCATGTTGAAATACATCACATATGATATGTAAAAAAATGTGTTATGTTAGAAAACATATTTGTATATGCCTTGTTGAAATACATCACATATGCTATGTGGAAATAATGTGTTATGTTTGTGAAAAATGATATGCCATGTTAATTTATTGTAAACCACCTTGCAAGTTCCTTGTATATATGTCATGTTATATATTTATATGTTGTGTTAGAATTTGAAATATTCACTTATGTTGTTTACGATATGTGACACATGTGATATGTTAGTTATGCATGTGTATATATTAAATTGTTAATTATGCACGCATGTTGGTAATTGACATGTTATGTTATTTATGTTGTTATTGTTCTCACACTCCAAGTTCTCTGATAGTTAGCAAAAATCACTTTGGATTGAAATGATACATACCCGATATAAAACCACTTTGGGTTTAAATAAATTAATTTAGAAATAAAATTGGAATATTGTAAGTTTAAATTTATGTTCGAACTTGAAATTATGAAATTGAAATTTAATTGATTTAATGAAAGTTTTAATTGGATTTTTTTTTAGATTTAAACTTGTTGTTTGATTATAACTTAATAGCTTTAAGTGAAAAATTGAAATCTGAAGTTGGATTTAATAATGAATCGATTGGAAACGAACATAAAGTCGGTATTTGAACTGAACTAATTTATAGTGTGAAAGATGACGTTTATTTAAACCTAAGCATTTCACTTATTGAGTTATCTGTACATTTCACTTTAGTTGACTTACTTAAATAAGAATGTTAGTCCTGACTCGAGTGTTCTTGTTTTACTTTACGCTCGGGTCAGACCGAGTATTTCAGTTTAGCGAAGACACTTATTTTCTGGAGGACGAAGACGAAGATTCAGTATATTATTGCTATTTAATATTTCACTACATTATGTGTTCTGCTGCATTATTTGTTTATTTCTGATGTATGTATAACTCTGATTTGAATTGTAAAAGTGTAATCAAATGTTATTTGTAAAACAGCTTCATGAACTGTTTATTTGATTATTATATTTTGTTATTCCGCTGCGAGATTATGTGTTTTGTTTTCTTTTTTTTCTTATTTACCCCATTAACAATCCTCCCTTTTGAATGGTTTGAGTATGACATGTGTGGTTGGTTGTCGATTTGAAACGTCCAAAAGGGTGGGTTGTTACACGATCCATCCGGGTTCTTAGCAAACACTGTGGCTGCTCCCTAAAGCGAACTACTCAATCTGATAAAACTCTTGCCTTCCAGATCCACTAACTGCACCTTCAACTCCCTCATTTCTGTAGGGGTCATCCTGCATAGCGGCCTAATCACAGGTTCTGCTCCCGGAACCAAATCTATCTGAAACTCAATGGCTCGTTTCGGTGGCAATCCAACTACAGGCTCAAAAACATCCACGAATTCACTGACCACGAAAACTCGATTAAGCTCGTCTTCCAATTCCATAACACCCAACAAGGCATTCACCTCACCTCTAGAACCTTCTACGCCATAAACAATCATGTTGCTACAATCAGAGTGCTTAAGCGATATTTTTCTATCATGGCAAAATATCCTAGCATCGTACTAACTTAACCAATCCATACCAAGAATAATTCCAAAACCCACAAAATCAAACACATGCAAACTGCAAACAAAAGTATGACCTAACAAGTCAAACTCTATCTGGTCACATCTCAACCCCTAGAGTTGCATACCCTCATATTGGATTCGCAACCCGTAAGGAAGTAACTAAATATGTAGGTTTTAGGTTAAGATTATCTATCA
The DNA here is from genome assembly GCA_030737815.1 of Allium fistulosum. Lineage (NCBI taxonomy): Eukaryota > Viridiplantae > Streptophyta > Magnoliopsida > Asparagales > Amaryllidaceae > Allium > Allium fistulosum. The sequence continues at coordinate 608,282,460 of CM060908.1, read as the reverse complement.
AATATCTAGATATAAAAGAATGTGATGCACCAGTATCAAATAGAACGCTAACAGACATACCATGAATCTGAAGTGTACCTCCCAAAACTGCCTTTCCTTTCTCCTGAGCTGTTGGCTTCGAAGTAGCAGGCTCAATGCATAAACCTTTCCCTTTCCATCCTTGGTGGGCTCCTTGCATTGATTCTTACAGTGGCCAATCTGGTTGCAATTGAAGCATTGGACATTCTTCTTCCCGGCCACCTCCTTTTCCATTCCAGCACGACACTCATTAGCAAAATACCCCTTCTTGCTGCACTAAAAAAATACAACTTTAGACCTCCCTTTCTTAGCTGCTCCACCATTCTAAGCACCCATCTTAGGAAAAAATTTCCTCTTATGACTCTGCCCAACCTGGACCTCCTTAGCCTTACTCTTCTCTAGAGAATCAAGCATCTCCTCATGCCTTAAGGCTATCTCCACTGAAGCATACCCATATCTAACCAACTCCTCATACCTTCTAGCATACACCAGAAAAGACATTTCTCCCTTCTCTAACTCAGCAAACTTTATGATCAGAGCTGACTGTGCCATCGTAGACATGAACCTCTCCTGGAACCTCCCTTTGAAATCTTCCTATGTCAAAGTTTCCTCATCCACACCAGCCGTCACAATGTTCCACCAAAACAAAGCCGATCCCTGAAGCTGTCTCGAAGCAAGCCTCCTCTTCTGCTCATCATTGATCCCCAAGTCTGCAATGATTCTCTAACAGCACATCAACCAATTCTCTACCTCTATAGCATCCTCTGTTCCCAGAAATGGCTTCCCTCCATGCTTAGTGTAATCTCTTCTCAACTTATAAAAATGGTAACTACCGAAACTTCCGGAACTCCTGCTCCTGCAGCATCTCCTCCTACCACTCCAGCTGCAATTCCAGCTTGCATCATATTCACAAAAAACTGATACATAGCTCCCATGTCCACTTGCAGGACTCCAACACCCACATTCTCTGCTTGTGCCTGACCTTGGGTCCTCCTCGTATTAGGTCTGGCATTCCCATCGGTGCCCTCTCCTCCTGGGTTAACTCTTCCTCTTCTACCCTCCATATCTATATTCAAACTTCATGAGATACAAAAAAATAACCTAACATAGATAGGAGACCAAAGATAAAGCGTATACTTATATATAGGAAATACAAGTACGTTACTATAACGTTATCACATACCCCAATCTTACTCTAATTCCTTAAGATTATGTTTTCAAAAATCATTTTATTAATTAAAGTCTTTCATAAACCTATGCTTTGATACCAAGTTGTAACATCCCGTATCTGGAGGCCAAAAGTTAAGCGCTACAGATACTGCAGTCATCTATAGTATTAACTTCTGATGACAAAATATGGTAATGCTAATGTTATCCATAATATCAAAAGCACTTGAATATGAATAAAATCACAGATTTCAAAAAACAACATTTTACTGATTACATTTCAAAACAATAATTCATATCCAAGTTACATAACCCCTTAACGTTTCCCAGGCAATGGTCAAATATATCAATTACAAAATACGCCAAGAGCGACATATGATGATGCCCCCTTGGTTGACCAGAGTTAATATAGCCATATTTGATTTAATACACATAGCAGAAATAAACTAAATAAACTATAACTCCTAGTTAGCTATCCGTCAGCCACCTGCTCATCTTTGGAAGCTTTATTCACCAAAATTACTAAAACCTGAAAACCTCAATCCTCAGCCTACTCAAATCAATTTTGAGCACCCGAGAGTTTGAGGGGAAATAGAAACTTCGAGTCAGACATAAAGGCGGGTGTGAATAATACAGTTACGTCTCGGTTTACTGGTATTAAGTGAGACCTAGCTACTTAGCGAAATGGGAGTCCCCTCACTAATATCCTCTTCAAAACATATATTTAGCAAATCTTTTCCTACAACCAAACTAGTTAATCAAACTAATAATAATAATAGCAATGTCTGTTAAGCTATAATCAGGTAACTAATGGACTATCTGTCCACCAGTAATAAATGGACTATCTGTCCGAAAACTGGGCTGACTGCCCGCAAACTGGACTAACTGTCTGCAAATTGGACTAATTGTCCGAATCATTTTCTTAGGGTTAACTACCCTTCATCTTTTTCCTTCCAAACCTTTTCAAAATGATTAAACCTTTTAAGTCATACTTATACAAGGAAAATATATTCTTAGCTTTACTCTAAGCTATTTTGCCATGTTATATATACTTTACTCAAAATAACGTTGATGAATTTTAATGAGGATTACCTATCCCCCCAAAATGAGTTAAACCCCCTTTTTAACTTAAAAACACTTAGGTTATGCTGCCTAATTAGTATATTCGAAACCTTTGTTTTAAACCTTTAAACAACCCTTTCAAAACCCTTGAAAGTAACCCTTTCAAAACCATAGAAAGTAACCTTTTTGGAACCATTAGAAACCTTTCCTTCGAAAGCTTTAAAACATTGGACATCCTTCTTTACAACCTCTAAACCATGCCTTTCCAAAACATTGGAAAAACCTTTCCGCTTAGACCTTTCGAAACCATTGAAAAACCTTCCTTCAAAACCTTTCGAAATCATTGGGGAACCACCCCTTCGAAACCTGCATTTAAAACCCTTTTGAAAGCATTAAAACACTAAACCTTCCGAAAGCCTTTGGGTTCAATTTAAAACATGTGGAAACCTTTCGAAACCATTCAAAAATTTACTCCTTCGAAACCTTTGAAAACCGTTTCGATTGAAACCATTTGGATTATGCCTTCAAGTAGAGAAAAAGGATCAGAAACCCATTAAAGTCAAAAGCATTCCTTTTGAAATCATTCCTTAGTAAAGAAGTGATAGTGTCGAAACCATCCCTTCGAAAGCATTGGAGAAGTGGTCAAGTTTAAAAAGCAAAGCAAAGCAACCTTTTCGAAACTAATCTGGGTCGAAAGGTAGAAAGAGACAATCATGGGTTTCGACTTAGTTAAAAGCAATTATTTAAAAACAAAAGCGCAACCTAATTGAAATCATTTCTTTTAAACCAATTGACCTGGTCGAAAGCTATTCAGTCGAAAGCAAGCAGACACATTTTCATTTAAAAGTAAAGTATCGCTTCAACCCCTTCGGAACCCCTGGTTTCGACCCTATACCTTCCGCCTATATCCAATTCACGACATACCGGTTACCTGGAAACATGTGCATTGGTTTCGATGGAGTCGGAGGCAAAGGTAAGGAGGCGAAAACCTGGTGCCAAAAGCATTATAACAGTAAAAACCATGTAGATTTGTCCTTTTCAAACTATTTTTTGTACCTAACTTGTCTTGTTTGTCAAATTGTGATTGGTTGCAAGTTCTCTTTCTAAAAGTATTGCCAATTTCTAGAAATAACAATTTTGGATTATCTACAAAATACCCCTTCTCCTTTTTATAAATATATAAAACATTTAAGTCCCATACCTTAAATAATTTTATATATCCATTAAAACACTTAGGAAAATTCTACAAAATTCTAAAAAATCATTTTTTAATATGTTCTCTAACATATATTAATTTCATACCCAAACTATTAATTATTTAATCGTAAATAAATTTTAACCTAAGATAACATTTTCTTCACTAGGAAATGCATATAAAATCCACATAAATTCAGAAAATTCTGAAAATTGAAACCCATCTCTAAAATATCATTTTTGGTTCATATAAATATTCGCAAAGCATTTGGATGTCATTTGTTAGGGTTTTCACCTTAAAACATGTCATAAAGTCTATATGAACAAGCATAAATCATCAAAAAGTATATATAATCATTCCATCATTAAAAAACATAGCAAATCATTGCAAATAGGTTCGGATTTCATCTTAAAACCGAAAACAATAAGAAATTTGAGATGTAGTCATTATTCAACTTAGCTTTAGAGATTAAGGGGCTTGAGACTTGAATGAATTTGATTTGATTTAGCTTCTTCATTAGCTTTTCTTAATCTTCTTCCTCTTTCGCTTGTTAATGGTGGCCAGCCTCAAGTTTAAAATTTTTGATAAATGAAAAATGAACGTGTGTAGAGATACACGGCTAAGGTTTGAGGGTATAAGAATGGCCTCTTTCCTATTTTACCCCTCCTCTATTTCATTTTAACTCTTATTTTATTTAATTGGTTAAATGGCACAGCTACCCCTTAATAAAAAATCAAATCTCAATCCCTTAATCAACACATTATTTTATTTAATTTAACTAATTAAATATCCTAAATAATGCTACCAAAAATATAGGGCGTTATAATGTTTATGATTGTTAAGCATATGATAGTGATCCTCATATTATGTTTATTATGAGGGACTAACTTTGTAGATGCAAATGAGACATAATGAGATTAAGTAAGTGTTAGCTCTTATATGATGTTTATGAAATATTAGTAGCAGTATATACTTGGTAATATTTTTGCCCACTAGACATGTGTCCGACCCCCTCCTCATACAATATAGTTTAACGAAGTAACCTTGGCATGTATGGTGTCTGAAGATGGTGACTATGAACGCATTTACAAATGTTATCCATTTTTTATATATATTGTATACGTGGCATGACAATGTATGTATAAATATTATGACTAATTTGTGATGTATGTAGATGAGATTTTTTATTTTATCTTTATCATATTTTGATATGTTTCATTGGGAGTTCTAAAAGATGTAGGTAGTTAGTTTAACTCTTTGTATATTGTTGTTTTAAAATAATCACCTTTTAATTTTAAAATGCATATGACTCAATCATATGGTTTCATAAAGTCGGGTTGTTACAATCGGAACAATAGCAGCTTTCGGCTTTGGATACAATATCTTATGCCTTAAAACTTTCTCGACTACCTTCTCAAAGCTTTCATTAACGTGACCCACTAGCCTTTCTCCTAGATAATCATTCTGTTCAATTATGAACTTCTCATTCTTCTTTAACAGAATGTCAATAAAGGACATCACATATTTCGACAATGTATCAAAATCAGCTACATATTCCAAAATTCGTGCCCTATTTCAAATAAACAAATCTTCTAAATAGCATTGAGCTACAAGTACAAACTTTTCCTCAAATATTTCTTTGAACTGTTCCCAAATAAACCGGTCCTTGAGAATAGTTGCTCTGAGGGCATTCCACCATCCCAATGGCCTTCCTTGAAGTTGTATGGAAGCCAACTTCCTCTTCTGTGAATCCTCCAATTCAAGGCCGTCGAATATGGTTTGCATGTAGCCAATCTGGGACTTCCATAGTTGATTCTATCCTTTGGAACGGTTTGCATCTGATGCTTGTAAAGTCCTTATTCAGCTTAGCACATTCAGCTCTAGGCGCTTGCACAGGTGCACCATCGCCTATTTGTCCATGACCTCCTCCTATGGAATTTTGCCTCATGTTCATCATCATATTTTTGAACAACATCTCTATATAAGGGTTCGCATTTGCCTTGTTGTTTGCTCTAGTCTCAACTCCTAAGAAGGGTTTCTAGCCGTGTTCCAAGTATGTCTGATCGTTGTTACAATATGAAATATGAATGATCTGTCACTCATAATGTAACACTTGCATATATGGTACTTTTGTGTGTAATGTGATTGAATACCATATATGTACTACTATCCTATTTTGATCAAAATATATAACAAGTACAATCCCTCATATGTCGCTTAATCCATTCTAGAGTGATAACTTCTTCACTACCTCTATTGGATCCGAGTATCAACTTAGGTTATTTCTCAACCTAATCTCCAACACTAAGCATGATGACCACCCTACTACTTTGGTACCCAAAGTATTTGAATCACGCGCTACGAAAATACCCGACAAATTCAGAGTGGCGATCAGGGCTAAAATAACTAAAACCAAAATAGAACCTATCGAAATATAATAACGCATAAGATAAATTATAATAATCAACATAGACATAAAAAATGTGAAACAATAATGTAATAAAATGAATTAAAATAAATCAAAATGCATTGGTCCATTAGAGTTCTACAAAACAAAGTGAAAATAGAGCTTATACACTTGATCAAATAAACTTTGGATAGAAAGTTTTCTTTAATAAATTAGTATTGATAATAGCTCCATAGGATTGCACAGCGACATAATACTAATAACTCAAGGCTAGCCACTTCCTCATCCTCTGTATGGCTCCATGCATAATCGTAGGCATATTATCCCTAATCTACTGATTTAAGAGTATCTGAGGTAATAAGAAGCAAAACATAAAACCTCAAATCAGAGTGTCGAACAACAATCTAGTATGAGCGATCTACCATCTCAAAATACTATAAAAATTAATGTAGTAAATAGGAAAAAAGATATGTAGATTCATACCTAACGTATTCCTGCATCCAACAAGTTAGCACATATAATAGTATATACTAATCTATAATTATAGGATATATTACTGGTCAAAGTACAACATGGGGTGTCTAGGTATATAAGTCGGTAGTACCTACATCATGTGACATCCATAACAGAACATAACAAACATACCAACCATCAACCAAACCACACTTCATTCACTTAGGTGCATTGGATATATGATAACTCGTATGACCACATTATCGGTCAAAGACTCCTTATTGTCTCAGTTTCTCAATGCTCAAACCCACACCACTTTGAAAGGCCAGGAACTAGGCTTACCATCAAATGTCCAAGATGCATAGATCTATAATAAAAGATTAGGATTAACAACATAATCCAAGTGAGCATCCCCCAACACCCTGCTTTACAAGAACACATCGAAATCTCCGAGTGACCAATTATCACTTAGCATACATCTCTAAAGTAGAATATTTTATACTTTCCACTTTACATGCCCACATCCATGAAATTTCCTTATGGATAACCAAAATAACTCCTACCATCGGGTCATCGAAGTTTGGAACAATCTCTGGACATTGATTTTAAGTCATAAAATATGTTTACCTCAATCCCAAAAAAGGTCACCTTAGTAGTTCCATAGGTCATAGTTGAAGCAACCATACATAATCCTAGCGTTAGCCTCTACTTTCCTCAACGATTCAACCACCTAAGAAATCTATTGGTCCTAGGCCATAACTCACTATCCATTCATCCAATGGACCTGTGATCGATAGGGCACACTCCTATGGATGTCACCTTCGAATACCCTAAATTAGATTGGTTCAGTACTGACCGATATGAGTTTGTGCCAACCTATGTTAATTCTTACTTAAACAAAAATGGCTAAGTATTCCAACCCTGAGCATCTCCTAACTTGCCCTAAAGTCCACTTCATGTTCTTAGCTCCTTATCCTAAAGTTAGCTTCATATTTGTCTAGATCGTTCGATAGCACTCCAACTTGGATCGTTTGTTGTTGAGCTTCCCGCGCGTTTTCCTTACTTTGGCCCGAAGTCTTCTCTAAGCAGTGCCACTACTTAACCATAAAATGCAAGTTTGCACTTAATCCTTACCATATGTGTTGATGCCGATCGATATTACTTAGCCAAAAATTTGACCAAGTCATTTTCTAACTACCAATAATGATTTCCTTCTGAAATCTGACTCCATTTTGCATGTAGTATACAGATCTGACCGATACTCCGGTCTTCAACTCTAGAACCAATTCTAACAACTTTGCTTATCGATTTTAATCTTCCATCATTTGTGCAACTATGTTGGATGACCCATCTTATAGCCAACCCATACACATAAGATTCAACCTCCTATAATAATCCAAACTCTAGTTCACCATCGATTGGCATTTTCAACCAAACATCCATACAAACACATACAAACTAGGCAATTCATACATACAATATGATCGTACAATACGCCCGTACAAACAAACCCGAATTAAAAGACTATATCATCCAAATCTATACTATTATAAAATGGGTGTATCGATAAGAACGCATATATAAATCCAACTAAAATCCATTTTAAATCATTTAAAATTCATTTATAAAATATGGGTAAGTTTAGATCTAGGAAAAATCACATCTTTATCATTCAAAATAGTATAAAACATAAATAAAATTATATAACAATTTAGCATAGCGAGGAAATAAAATCACTCATCTAGGGGTGTAGAATCGACAAAAATCACTAAACAAGAGTAGATCTGAATTTTGGCAGTAGCTACACGCCCAAGGCACAAAATTCAAAATCCCCAATGCCTCTTTGCTAATGTCTAGGCTAATCACTCTGTATTAATTGATTTAGGCTAACTTAACTAAGAAAATAACGGAGTTTTGGTAGAGGAAGGTCAATAGAGTTCAGGAGATGATTAGGGATGATAAATGGAGTTTAGTGACTACTATAACTGCTGTTCTTAACCTTAATCCTAAAACCATTATCAGGCCTAATGACGGGCTTGGGTTAACCCACTAATCTTCTAAAGACTATCCAAATTTAAATAGCCATATCTCCTAAACTGTAAGTCCAAAAACTTATTATGACTACTGTACGAAAAGAGAAACCATCATATGTTGTATTTGAAAGTGGTTTTAGACCCTAATTTGGCTCCTTTCAAAATTTATAGGCCTTACAAGATTTTCAGGGTCAAAACCATCCAATATTTGTTATGAGGGTCAAAAATGTCAATACTCAAGATTCTCCAAAGTCATATTTAATTTGGATCAAATTTGGTTATAAAATAATTCTTTTACGATCCAGCGATCCATAAAAATGTGGATCATCACAAGAAGTTTGTCACATGTCAGTAAGTGAAAGTTGAGCATCAAAAGCCAAGCGGTTTACTTCAACCCTTGGAAGTGGGATTCAGTATCTATTGATTATATAAATGGATTGCCAAGGTTAAGAACTAAAAATGATAATATATGGGTAATGGTCGATAGACTGAATAAAAGCACCCAATTATCCTAGTAAATATGGAAAGAACGGTGGCTAGCTTAGAAAAGCAATATGTGAAGAATATTGAGAGACTCCGTTTGATTTCGAGCAACATAGTTTGTAATAGACACCCATTGTTACCAGTATTTTCTGGAGAAGTTTGCCGATTGCATCAGACATTAGATTGAACTTGAGTGCAACTTACCATCCACAGACAGATGATTAAACAAATAGGGCGAATTGAGTAATAGAGGATTTGCTAAGAGCACGTGTCTTGGATTTGGAGAATATTGAGAAGATCATTTTTGTAGGATTGATTTCATCCTATAGGGGAGGTGAATAGGGTAATACTAATAATAATAAAAAAAAATTAATGCAGAAATATATATATATATATATATATCATAATTGCAGCACATATAATAGTATAATAATAAAATCAGAAATAGAACAACATAGATTTACCCAGCTTCGGCAATAACCTGCCTACGTGCTGCCCCCAAGGTTTTAATAGAAATTAAGTAGTCAAACGCTTACACATGTAAACTTGCGACACCCGCTAATGACTAACCTAACTCTACACTCAAAACCCTATCACAACTCGGCCATTAAGCTGCGAATTCTCGAACTACACCATCGTAGTTCGTCCCTAGTCACACGACTAGAATTTACACAAATTTTAAAAGAAAAATAAATAAAACAAAACAACTAAACAAAAACCCTATTTAATTAAACTCTAAGCTCAATATAAATTGAAGTCCGGCCCAATTGTAATTGAAAAAGAAAGAATAGTTCCCCTTTTATTTCTCCGTGCAAAACTTCGGCCGATCTTTTTCGTTCCTTCTTTCCTTTTCAAAAGCTAAGGTTTTGTTCAATTGAAGTCACCGCTTCGATTGTGATCAATTGAAATTATAATTTCACTCGATTGGCTTCGTTAATTGATCACTGGCTTTGGTTGGCTTTCGCCAGCTCCAATTTGTCGAACTCGAATACTTGGATGAAATTGTTACGTGACTTTCCTTTTTGATTTTAATTTATACTTATACTTGACTTGATTCGAGTTATAACGATGCTTGCTCTCTGGTTTATTTGAACTCGAATGAATTTTTGCCAATGATGATGCTTGGGATTTTATAGGGATCGAACACCCTATATTTACGTTTGTATATTTTTCTTTGAATTCTTCGTGATTTGCACTTGTCCATTCGATTTTGCTTGAACGCTTGTGATTTATTCTGACTCGTTCACCCCATACGTGTTGCTCCATGACTTTGAATTTACTTCGTTTATTTCGGCCTTGACTTGTTCATTGTAATTCGAATTTTCTTGAATTTCTTTGTTTCAGTTCCTATGACTTTGGGGAGTAACTTGTTTATATGTGTTATTACGTCTGTTCCAATCTTCGCTGGCACTATGACTTCTTCAATTCACGTTATCGGCTTTGACTTTGGCATTTTGAATTTTTGTTAACTGCTGTTACATTCTCTTTCGAATCATGACTTTGTTTCGACCGCTTGCTTACATCTGTAGTTGTATCGTGACTCATGTAACTACTTCATTGTTTTATTACTTCGGCACTTTGAATATTGATATAAACTGACTTTTTGCTATGACTTGGTCGTATGACCAATAGCTGAATTTTTGTTTGTCAATTCTTTTTGAAAACTTTCCTTGACTTTCATCAAACTGCTACTTGATGACCCACGGCTTTTGACCATTTCATTGTTGAACCATACTTGCTGTCACACACTCCTGAAATGTTGAAATTGAAGTTTTCGTATTTATGTATACTGCATATAAACTTGTATATGTCTTATTGCATTACTGTCACATTGCTATCTCCTCTGTTGCATTGGTTTTCAGACTTTGAGTCAGTGCATATGAACTTGTATGCTTGTGTATAGTCTGTGTTTCATATGTATGCATACCCACATTGATCTGTTGATGTCTTAAGCTTGTTGTCATTTTGGTAGTGGTCTAGTTTCATGTTGAAGTCATGCTCCACTGGTTTATTTAGTTGCTTCATGTACTGCCTTGTATATGTACATGGGTGATTGTTGTCTTGTTCCTTATTCGAACTGCACCACTCTGAACTGATATCTTTTTGGTCTGTTGTGCTTCATCTACTTCGAGTTAAACTACAACTTGGTTTCATGTTTTCCTTATCTGATTTAGCTGCTTTCCACTCATGTACATGTTGTGGTCATTCCCAGTTTCAATCAAGTCTTTATTGATCACTTGTTGTTTGATGTGTGTACTTGTACCTCATCTATATGTAGCTTGCCTTTAACTTGTACATGTACATATTATTGTCCACCTTGATTTGTTGTTGCCTATAGTTGTGATGGTCTCTGGTTCTACTTTGCCATGTCATACTGATCTGGTATGCTTTGTTATTGAGTGGTGTGGCATTTGTTGCTTTGATCCTTGACTGGTTGTTGTTGTCTCCTCTATTTTATTGTGTGTTGTCATTTTTGTTAAGACCTGTATACATTTGCTTCAAGTGCTCCTTTGTTGCATGAGTTTTTTCTGTTTTCACCTTAGTTTTGTATTATTCGAGCCATACTTGTTTGCTCTCTTGTGTGTATATGTGCACTGGTTCATGTTCATGCTTCTTGCTCTTTATACATATGCAGACTGAAATTACCATGTGTATATTTGAAGTTTTGTATGTTGTTTTGCGTGCACTTGAGTTGAATCCAGCTTATGGCTCAGGTTTGACCTTGTGCTCACCCGTCCCTGCAGTTTTAACAAGTGTATATCGGTGTGCACGGCCTTGTGGCATGTACAGTGATACATTGTGCATGTCACAAGTTGTTCGTGTAGATGAATTCAAAAGAAATATGATTACGAACAACCCAAATAACTAAGGCAAGTAACATTTTCAAAACACACATTTTAATTTGCACTGCAAAATATTTTCTTTTTCAATTTTACCGCGTCATTGTTTATTTTGCAGATAGCTCAGATGCGGGATACAAGCTGGAATAGAGTTGAAGATCAAATACGAGTAATGAGTGAATGAAGTGAGGTGAAAATGTATGTAAAAATTGTATAGTGAAAATTGTGTTGTAATTTGAAATTGTATTGTAATTGAAAATGTATAAATGCAGTGAGAGCTCAAATTTGTACTATTTGAATTTGTAATAAAATATTTGTTTGAATAAAATATTTGTTTGAATTTGAATTCTGAGTTATTTATTTTATTCAACAAATATTTATTTAATTATGTGACAAAATAAAATAGTACAATAGCAAATACATTTAAACGAATATATATATATATATATATGTTTATTATCATCAAACAAAAATCATATACTATTGTATTCTACAATCTCCCCCTTTTGATGATAACAAACATATATTAAGATTTTGACTCTATTAAATGTATTTGACCTTGATGAAATTTATTTGCTCCCCTTATTTGAATGCTCCCCTACAACAAAGCTCCCTCTTCACATATGCATGAAAATAAAAAATGCAAATTAAAAAAATGCAATGAACCTAGATGAGAATATGCAAAAAAAAAAAAAAAAATTGATCTTATTTACCAAAATCTTAACTACTCTCTCCCCCTTTTGTTATCAGCAAAAGAGTAATAGTGTGAGAAAAAATAGAGATAAAGTGATTGACATTAATACAACATTAATACCTAATCGAGTATAAATATTAAATTTCAATAGAAAATCAAACAAAAATCGTAAATACTCTGTTAGGCGCATATTCCACTTTGGAGTGATAGGGGTGATGTCGATATATAAAACCATATAGTAGTGTCTATTTGTGATATATTTATAATAGGAAACTGTTAAATACTTACTAACCATGCATAACCGTTAGGACTTTTAAATGAGATTGGTAGTATTCATTAAATTTAAAAAAAAAATGAATTTCAAGTATCTTCTAACCATGCATAAGTGTGAGACTTTTTAATGGGATAAAAATCAACTTGCCTATTTAAAAATCAATTTTGATATGTGTTCCATACATGCATAACCGTGAGGACTTTTAAATGAGCATGAAAGCACATAATCAAAGATTCCAAGTAGTTCACCCATGCATAACCGTGAGGACTTTTAAATGAGAGTGACTACTTTTGGATAATTTTATTGCTAATTAAAAAATGAATAATTTCCTGTTTAAATACCACATTTTGACATGCTATATTGGATTTTGATGAGTGATGGTCGTTAGGAATATGATAGACATAGGGATGGTCATGGAAGTTTTACCAACCAAAGTTATTACAAATTTTGTTTAAATTTTTAAGAAATTTTCTACATATACTGTCTCAAGTTATAATGTATGATTAATATCAACACTCATCACTTTCTTTTTCAGTCACTTTTTATCTTTTGATAATCACTAAGGAGTCAAATTAGTTAACATAGGCATTTAAGATCAAAATCAAAAATATAAAATCAAATTTCTAAAATGCCTAAACTGAGACGAAGTCGATAAAAACTATTTTCTGGAAAGGGTTTTGTAAAAATGTCTGCCAATTGAGAATCAGTTGAAATGAAATTTATGTAGATATTTTCTTTGGAAATATGATCTCTAATGAAATGATGTCTAACATCTATATGTTTTATCCGTGAGTGATGTACATGATTATTTGTGAGATCAATTGCACTTTTGCTATCACACATTAGTGGGACTCATTTAAAATTTAGACCATAGTCTTGCAAAGTTTGTATCATCGATAAAATTTGAGCAGAGCAACCACTTAGAGCAATATACTATGCCTCAATGGTAGATAATGCAATACAATTTTGTTTTCGACTTGCTCATGCAACTAATGAATGTCCCAACATAAAACACGTTCCACTAGTACTTTTTCTATCAACTAGACTACCAGCATAATCCACATCTGAATATCCTTTTAATTCAAAGTTGTCGTTAGTTGGATAACATAGACCAAATCGTGGGGTGTGCAACAAATATCTAAAAATCCTTTTTACAGCTTTTAAATGAGATTCTTTTGGATTTGATTGAAACCGTGCACATAAACAAACAACGAACATAATGTCAGGTCTAGAAGCAGTTAGATAAAGAAGTGATTCAATCATACCTCGATATTTCTTTTGATCAGCTGCCTTACCTTTTTCCTCCTTGTCAAGTTTAATAGTTGTTCTCATGGGGGTTTTTTGCAGGTTTAGCATCTTTCAATCCAAATTTGTTGACAAGTTCTCTAATATATTCCGTTTGAGAGATGAATGTACCTTTATCACTTTGTTTGATTTGAAATCCTAAAAAATTTTAACTCTCCAACCAAGCTCATTTCAAACTTCTCCTGCATGACTTTTTCAAATTTCTCATACAACAAGTTGTTAGTGAAACCATAAACAATGTCATCAACATATATTTGAACAATCAAAAGATCGTCATTTTCATGCAATAGAAATAATATGGTGTCTACACAGCCCTTTTTGAACCCATTTTCAAGGGGATAAGTGCTAAGACCTTCATACCAAGCTCTAGGGGCTTGTTTTAATCCATATAGTGCTTTCTTAAGTTTATATACATAGTTAGGGTATTCATGACTTTCAAAACCTTCTGGTTGTTCAACAACTACATCTTCTTTCAAAATTCCATTAAGAAAAGCACTTTTAATATCCATTTGTCTTAGTTTAATTCCTTTATAGCAAGCAAAATCTAGCGATATCCTAATGGATTCTAGTCTTGCTACTGGTGCAAAAGTTTCATTAAAATCAATTCCTTCAATTTGATTATAACCTTTAGCAACTAACCTAGCTTTATTCCTAATCACATTTCCAGATTCATCAAATTTATTTTTAAAAATCCATTTTGTTCCTACGATTGGATAATCATTAGGTCTAGGTGCTAGAGTCCAAACATCATTTCGCTTAAATTGATTTAGCTCTTCTTGCATAGCCATAAACCAATTTTCATCATTAAGAGCTGTATCTATGTCTTTAGGTTCAATTTCTAAAATAAATCCACTGTATAGACACAAGTCACACAAATTTCTAAAGGAGGAACGAGTTTGAATACCTGCGATAGGATTTCCTATTACCAATTATGGAGGATGATCTGCTTTGAATTTCAATCTCTCTAGATCCAGATTTCTTTGGAATTCTTTCGTGGTTGTAGTTTCTTTTGGTTTTTCATTTTCATCTTTTTCGTTCTCCTCTTCGACATTGCTTTTGATTGTTTCCTTGTTTTGATCATCAATACCTTCATCAAATTTCACATTGATTGACTCCATGATTGCTCTCGTTCTTTTGTTGTATACTCTATAGGCTTTGCTTTTGGACGAGTATCCCATGAACATGCCTTTGTTAGCTTTTGGCTCAAATTTTCCCAGTTGATCACCTGTATTAAGAATAAAACACGGACATCCAAAAACCTTGAAATATGCAATGTTTGGCTTTTTGTCGAACCATAGTTCATATGGTGTTTTCTTAAGAATCGGCTTAATCATGACTCTATTCATTACATAACAAGTTGTATTTACTGCCTCTGCCCAAAAGGACTAGGGTAGTTCATACTTGTTTATCATAGATCTAGCCAACTCTTGTAAGGTTCGATTCTTTCTATCGACTACTCCATTTTGTTGTGGTGCAGGTGGGGCAGAGAATTCATGTTCAAATCCATTTTCATCACAATAATTTTCAAATTAATAATTTTCAAATTCTCCACCATGATCATTTCTTAGTGAAATAATAAAAACTTCTTTTTCATTTTGTACTAATTTTGTGAATTTAGTGAAGTAAGAGAAAGTTTCTGATTTTTTAGCTAAGAAGTGTACCTACGTGTATCTAGAGTAATCATCAACCAATACGAAACAATATTTCTTACCACCTAAACTTGCAATATCATTAGGTCCAAACAAATCCATATGAACTAGTTCAAGGACTCTAGAAGTGCTTACATTGTTCTTGGCATGGAATGATAATTTTTTAAGTTTTCCCATAGTACATGCTTTACATAAAGTTTCTGTTTTGAAATCATGTGATGGCAAACCTCTTACCAAATCTTTTCTTTTTAATTTGTTTAACAGATTCATGCTAGCATGTCCTAATCGTCTATGCCATAAATTTACTTCCACATCCTTAGCTACCAAACATTTTGAAAGAGTGAGATCATCAAAAGATAGAGAGTATATATTACCTTTCCTCTTACCTGAAAATAATAAGGTTTCTTTTGATGATTGGTCAACAATTTTGCACAAGTCAGAATCAAAAACAACATTCATTTCCTTATCACATAACTGGCTAATTGAGATCAGATTATGGTGTAGATTTTCAACATATAATACGTCGTTTAAGGTAAACGTACCATTACCTACTTTACCTTTACCAATAATTTTGCATTTATCATTTTTGCCCATTGTGACTCTCCCACCTTTGTGCTTTTCTAGGCTAAGAAACTTTGATTTGTCGCCCGTTATGTGCCTGGAGCAACCGGAATCTAGATACCATTCTTGTTGTTCCTTAGCCTGCCAACAAACCTCGCTTGGTTCTTCACTTTCACTGTCATTTGTCTCTCCTGAAAAGCACTGATTTACTTTTTCATTGTATTCTTTACTAAATTTGGTAGGACGAGATTCATTGATTTGGGAGGTTCCTTCATGAACTACTTCAAGTGTGTGCTAGATTTCCTATGAAGTTAAACAATGTGAAACATGATTAAATTCAATTTGGTTTAATGAGCAAATAATAGAGTTCATAGCCTTGGTGTTAGCAGTTAGCAGTTTAATTTCAGAATTTGTCCATTGGTCCATAGGTTTTTCTATTTCTTAATTATCTACGATAATTATTAGTGTCCTATATCCCGTTTCAACAATATTCCAAGCATCTATGGATTTCAGAAAAAAGTTCATTCTATTTTTCCAATATGCGTATTCACCATTGAACATTGGTGGCCTAACTATGGACTGACCCTCAGCAAAAACTTTAAAGGAAGCCATTTAAAAAATCAAAATTTTAATTGAAAGAAAAAAATCAAATTTAGTTGAAAAATGGTTTTTGTTCCTAGCTCTGATACTACTTGTAGGATCGATTTCACCATAGAGGGGGGGTGAATAGAGTGATACTAATAATAATAAAAATTAATGCGAAAATATATATATAATAATTGCATCACAGATAATAGCAGAATAATAAAATCAGAAATAGAACAACACAGATTTACCCAGCTTCGGCAATAACCTGCCTACGTGCTGCCCCCAAGGTTTCTACTAGAAATTAAGTACTCAAATGCTTACATACGTAAACTTGCGACACCCGCTAATGACTAACCTAACTCTACGCTCAAAACTCTGCCACAACTCAACCACTGAGTTGCGAATTCTCGAACTACACCACCATAGTTCGTCCTTAGTCACACGACTAGAATTTACACAAATTTTAAAAGAAAAATAAATAAAACAAAACAACTAAACAGAAACCCTATTTAATTAAACTCTATGCTCAATATAAATTGAAGATCGGCCCAATTTTTATTAAAAAAAAAGAAGCCTTCCCCTTTATTTTTTTTCTCTGTGCAAAACTTCGGCCGATCTTTTTCATTCCTTCTTTTCTTTTCAAAAGCTAGGGTTTTGTTCAATTGAAGTAACCGCTTCGATTGTGATCAACTGAGATTATAATTCCACTCGATTGGCTTTGGTTGGCTTTCGGCAGCTCCCATTTGTCGAGCTCGAATACTTGGATGAAATTGGTACGTGACTTTCCTTTTTGATTTTGATTTATACTTATACTCGACTTGATTCGAGTTTTGGATGATGCTTGCTCTCTGATTTATTTGAACTCGAATGAATTTTTGCCAATGATGATGCTTGGGATTTTATAAGGATCGAACACCCTATATTTACGTTCGTATATTTTTCTTTGAATTCTTCGTGATTTGCACTTGTCCATTCGATTTTTCTTGAGCGCTTGTGATTTATTCCGACTCGTTCATCCCATATGTGTTGCTCCATGACTTTGAATTTACTTCGTTTATTTCAGCCTTGACTTGTTCATTGTAATTCAAATTTTCATGAATTACTTTGTTTCAGTTCCTATAACTTCGGGGAGTAACTTGTTAATACGTGTTATTACCACTGTTCCAATCAACATTGGCACTATGACTTCTTCAATTCACGTTATCGGCTTTGACTTTGGCATTTTGAATTTTTGTTAACTGTTGTTACAATCTCTTTCGAATCATGACTTTGTTTCGATTGCTTGCTTGCATTTGTAGTTGTATCGTGACTCATGTAACTACTTCATTGTTTTATTACTTCAGCACTTTGAATATTGATATAAACTGACTTTTTGCTATGACTTATTTGTATGACCAATAGCTGAAATTTTTTTTGTTACTTCTTTTTTGAAAACTTTCCTTGACTTTCATCAAACTGCTACTTGATGACCCACGGCTTCTGACCATTTCATTATTGAACCATACTTTCTGTCACACACTCCTGAAATGTTGAAATTGAAGTTTTCATATTTGTGTATATTGCATATAAACTTGTATATGTCTTATTGCATTGTTGTCACATTGCTATCTCCTCTGTTGCATTGGTTTTCAGACTTTGAGTCAGTGCATATGAACTTGTATGCTTGTGTATAGTCTGTGTTTCATATGTATGGATACCCACGTTGATCTGTTGATGTCTTAAGCTTGTTGTCATTTTGGTAGTGGTCTAGTTTCATGTTGAAGTCATGCTCCACTGGTTTATTTAGTTGCTTCATGTACTGCCTTGTATATGTACATGAGTGATTGATGTCTTGTTCCTTATTCGAACTACACCACTCTGAACTGATATATGTTTGTTCTATTGTGCTTCATTTGCTTCGAGTTAAAATACAGCTTGGTTTCATGTTTTCCTTATTTGATTTAGCTGCTTTCCATACATGTATATGTTGTGGTCATTCCCAGTTGCAATCAAGTCTTTATTGATCACTTGTTGTTTGATATGTGTACTTGTATCTCATCTGTATGTAGCGTACCTTTAACTTGTACATGTACATACCGCCGTCCATCTTGATTTGTTGTTGCCTCTAGTTGTGATGGTCTCTGGTTCTACTTTGCCATGTCATACTTGTTATCCCGCCTTTTGGCAAAGTCGTGACACAAAGAACTTGACTAGAAACTAAGGACAGTCCGTCTTGAAGATCGGTTATACACAGGTTCACTATGGATACTGGTAAATTATGTCCGAGTCCGGATTGAGATACAATTAACATGACACGACAATCAAAGCTATGAAAGCCAACTTTCCACGTTTCAAGTCAATCGGGGTTCATATGCTCAAGATATGATTGATGCAAGTCAAGCAATGCTTCCATTCGTATCCATCACTCCACCTCCTTCATATCGGTTTCATTCGAATCCATCCAACACAGACATTCTTCGTATCCATCCGAAGTGGCCTCCTTCGTCTCCATCGGAATCAAGCTAGTTCGCATCCAGGGAACACGCATGGTTTGTATCCATTCACATCTCGTTCATATCCATCCCACAAGCACCATTTCGTATCCATTATGTCTTCCCCACTTCATATCCATCGTACTAGTTCCACTTTGTATCCATCAAGTCTGCTCTGTTTCGTATCCATCATCTGAAGATGTTTCGTATCACTTCGATACGAAACAACACCTAAAAACATAACTACTCGGTGATCGATACGAAGAGAGTCAGGCTTTACCAAATATTGATATGAAATGAAACCAATAACATCGATACGAAGTAGCTATGCATCATCGATACGAAGTGGAGCATGGAACATCGATACGAAAAGCATTGCCTAGATCGATACAAAGAGAACACATTCAAGTGAAGGACTCGGTCGCTCGGCATAAAAAGTGGATCGATCCTAAAAGTTAGCGCCGCGTCATCGGTCATCACGTGCCCAAAAGCGTTGCGAACAGAAGCGATGCGAACTCAGCAGCCTTCAACAAATCCAAACTTGCATCGATCATAACTTGAGATCAACAAGTCCAAATCCCACCAAATTTTCATAGAAGCTTGCATATATCCCCAAGGATGTACCAGACAAATTTCAGCCTCAAAGGACCATTTATGGATCGATACAAATTCAATTCGTATCGCTCTCGGATCGAGTCGAAATTACCTGAACTCGCTCCCGTGGGCCCACTCACGTGAGAGAAGAAGTCTTCTGAGATCTGGGCGAGATATTTGCTGCCTACGCCTATAAATAGTGGCCCTAGACCTATAGAAAAGGGACTTTTGGCTCTTCTACATCTGGACTCTGCCAAAATTACTATTGTACTTGGATTATACTGTTGTAACTCATTGTAACTAGTGAGCAAAAATCAATAAAAGACAGCCATTTCATAGTGGACGTAGGCCATACGCCGAACCAATCTAAATTCGTGTGTTTTTGTGCATTTTCTTGTTCGTTGATTGGTGTGTTTGTTAGATCTACCTCTTTTTACATTTAATTTCTTCATTTTATCTCTTCAAACACATCCGAAGAGTGTTGTGCCCAATTTTGGTACAAACACTTTGGTACTTTCACCGAGTACCCATCTTTTCTCCTGCTCATTGGATCTACTGCCGATATTGGATTGTGAAAATCGAAGGAGAAGATCCAGATTTCAACCCCAGAAGTTCTTCCATTCTATTTAGATTTGTACCTAGTCTAGGAGAGAGCTTCGATATCCATTATGGTCAACACTAGGACTACTTCAACAGATGAAAATCCAGAAGGACGGGATAGACAGAACTCGCGCAACTTCCTCCTACCGACCAGAATGCTGCTGGACCTTCAGATCCGTAAGGCCCTGTCACCAGGGAAGAGTTTCAACTGTTAATGCAAGAGCTGATGCAAAGCTGCCAATAGTTTACTCAACAGCTCCGTGCCAACGCGGAGTTGACCAATCAACTAAATCATCAAAGCAGAAGGAGATCCAGAAGGGATCAGGCTTCTCATTCATCCACCGAAAGTTTCACCTCTTCTGACTACAATCACTGATCCCTGCGCCCACGGTTGGATGGAAGCTATACAAAAGCCGCTGGACATCAGCGCACTTTGACTATTGGACAACCGAGGGTTGGTCTGTCAACCAGCGACCAAAACGGACCCACTTCCCGAGGAGGGACAGTTCCTTATCACATTACCAACAACCGCGCTGCTGCAACAACCACCGAGTTGGAAGCTGATGCCCGAAACTGAACAGATCCGAACCATCACCAACATGAATATACTCCTGAGCCTTATGTTCCTGAAGACCTAGAACCAAGGAGGCAAGATACGGATCGTTGACCGCGACCGGCCCGTCCTCGCATTGTGGAACCTGACCACTTTGCCCAGCATGCCCAAAATGTCCAGATGCCAGACATCCCGACGATGATTCGTCAGATGATCCATGAAAGTCAGGGCCTCACCAATGAAGACTGGGGAATCTCCCGGAGTCATACCCCTTTCACCGATGATATCCTTTACGCTGAACTGCTTCGGTGATTCAGGATGCCAACTCTACCTATTTATGAAGGGAGTTCTGATCCCAACCAGCACATTCTAAAGTACGAATGGTTAATGAATGCCGCACGAGCTAATGATGCGGTCAAATGTCGAAGTTTCCCAATCTCCCTAGGAGGCATAGCAACTATGTGGTTTACTTGTCTTCCACCTCGATCTATCTCATGTTTCGACCAGTTGGAAACGAAGTTTGTTGAACAGTTTCGCATGTATGTCACAGTTTCGCATGCATGTCACATGTCACAACTCAATTCTGATGGAACTAACTAAGGGGATCGATCCCGATTCCGAATTCGGCAACTGGTTGGACGAAAAACCTCCTGCGTCATTGGACCGTTTCTATTCCAAGGCAGCTCAGTTCTTGAGAAGAGAGGATGCGAAACAGTCTAGGAAAAAAGATGACGCAGGGCCCAGTGTGGAAGGAATCCAAAGCAACGTCGCTGTAAAACAAACCGGGGAGAGTTCCGGAAAGGTGCAGTTAAACATACAGAATAAACAAAATCAGTAGAAAGGCGATGGAAATCAAAACAGGAAATGGGATCAGAATCGCGGGCCAAGACGTAGAGCTCCTATGTTTGACACTTATACTCCTTTGAATACATCCCTGTAAAATGTGTACTTGCAGACCTGCAATACCATTCAATATAAGAAACCTGCTCCAAAGCAATCGTCAGAAAAACAAATTCAAACAGGGAAGTATTATAGATTTCACCATAGTTATGGCCACAACACGAACGAGTGTCGTCATTTACAGGATATTATCGAGAAGTTAATCCGAGAAAGAAAGTTGGAGCAGTTTGTTCGGGCACCGCAGTCTGGAGGTGCGGGTCCATCGAATGAGAAGTAGATACCAAATCAGGTGAAACCGAAGGAACCCGCTCGTATCGGTGGGAGGTTGGTTTTTAATACTTTCAATGGTGGTCCTTATCCAGCAGATCGGAGCTGGGGGAAATGGAGTCGTATGCCGGCTCTATTAGGCATGCGAGCTTCGAATGTTGTAGTAATTTGGAAGATGGTGCTCCGGCTAAACAACAGAAGACGATGACAGACGATATCGTATTTTGAAACAGGGATGCCGACAGAGTTGAAGCCCCAACCATTGATCCACTTGTCATTTTAGCTCAAATAGGTCCTGCTTGGATGAAGAGGATCTCGGTGGACAGTGGAAGTTCAGTGAACATATTGTTTAAGCGAGCATATGATCAGATGAAGATGGAGGCGAAAGATTTAAAGCCTTGTCAGTCTCGTATCCATGGCTTCAATGGAAGTTTGACTATACCCACTGGGATGGTGGAGATACCAGTGGAGTTAGGGATTAGAGAGCGCAGGAGAGTCCGGATATTGCAATTCATTGTATTGGATATTAACTCTCCATGCAACGCTTTTTTGGGCCGACCGACCCTAGCTGAGTTCAGGGCTGCTATTGCCCCGTGGTGTCTGACTTTAAAATTCCCTACCAAAAATGGAGTTGGAGTTGTTCACGGAGATCGGGCTGCTGGACGGGCCTGTTATGTTGCTGAGATGCGGGAGGCGCAGCGAAAAGAAAAAGGAAAGGGCGTAGAGGAATCTCTCTGCGTCCACTTTGTGGAGAATTCACAGTTAACGCATGGGCCGAGGCCCGGGCACCATAACCAGTTCCCAAGAGATCTTGACCCAAGAGATACTGAAAGTGAGGATGAGGTCAAAGACAGTCAGGCTTCTCCGGTAGAGCCGACGATCGATGTTCCAATCGGTAACGATGATGATTCTAGAATGCTGAAGATTGGATCTCAGATAAGCCAACAGATGAAAGAGGAATTGGTTGAATTTCTCCGAGCAAACCTCGACGTGTTTTCCTGGACGCACTCTGACATGTGTGGGATCTTGCTGGGCATCGTGAGCCACACATTGAATATTGACCCGCGGCATGTCCCGGTCAAGCAAAAAAGACGTGGTATGGATCCAGAGAGATCTGCCGCCCTTAAGAAAGAAGCAGATAAACTCAGGTCGAACGGGTTTATCCGAGATGCATTATATCCGGAATGGGTGTCCAATCCTGTACTTGTCCGAAAACCCAATGGGAAATGGAGAATATGTGTTGATTACTCAGATTTGAATAAAGCTTGCCCTAAAAACAGTTTTCCACTTCCCCGAATCGATCAACTCGTAGATTCGACGGCTGGACAAGAACTCTTATCTTTTATGGATGCGTATTCCGGCTATAGCTAGATACCCATCCACTTAGCCGATCAGGAGCATACCAGTTTCGTCACCGATCTAGGACTTTATTGCTATAAAGTGATGCCGTTTGGACTTAAGAACGACGGGGCAACCTACCAACAGCTAGTTAATCGAATGTTCGCTAACCAGATCGGAAGAACCATGGAGGTATATGTGGATGACATGCTTGTGAAGTCGTGATTCTCCACCAATCATATCAGAGACCTGGAAACGATGTTCAACATCCTCCGAGAATACAGAATGAAACTCAACCCGTTGAAGTGTCACTTTGGGGTCGCTTCTAGAAAATTCCTTGGATTTATCGTCAATGCTCGAGGAATCGAAGCCAATCCGAGAAAATCTGGGCAATCAGAAATCTTGAAACTCCACAACCATAAAACAAGTCTAGAGCCTCAATGGAAAATTTATAGTGCTGAGCAGGTTCATTTTAAAATCCACCGACAAATGCATTCCCTTCTTTGATCTTATCAAAAAGGAAAAGAGAATTTTGAATGGACTACAGAATGTGAGGGCGCATTCCGAGCGCTGGTTCAACACCTTTCCACACCGCCCATTCTGTCAAAGCCTATTGATCATGAGAGATTGTATATCTACTTGCAAGTGTCAGAAAATGCAATTCGTGCTGCCTTAATTCGGGAGGAGGATAGGATATAAAGGCCGGTATATTACATTAGCAAATGACTGACCAAAGCAGAGGGAAATTATCCGAAGCTAGAAAAGTTGGCTTATTGTCTTGTCATTTCCTTGAGAAAGCTCCGTCCATATTTTCAAGCTCATGCTATCACTATATACACCGACTAGTCGTTACGACAGGTCCTTACGCGGGCCTGAGACGTCTGGTAGGTTACTCAAGTGGAATATCGAGCTGATTTAGTTCGACATCACTTACACTCTAAGGCGAGCTATCCAAGGACAAGTCCTGGAAGACTTCATCGCTGAGTTCACAATCCCGAAGGACTTGCCCGAAACCAGTGAATCTCCTAAATATGTCTGGAAGCTACATACTGATGGTGCATCGAATGACCGTTGCACAGGCGCTGGGGTTGTACTCGAAACTCCTGAAGGCCGATCTATTTTCTATGCTTTAAAATTTGATTTTCGTGCGACTAACAACGAGGCCGAATACGAAGCCCTGCTCGCCAGACATAGGTTTGCCAGAGATTTAAGAATTATCGCTATGGAGATTTACCACGATTCACAATTGGTCATGTGCCAAGTTCGAGGGGAGTATCAGGCCAAAGACCGAAGGCTGGCTGCTTATCTTGCTCGGGTTCAAGAAATATTGAATCAATTCGATTATTATGCCATGTATTGCATACCCCGAGAACGCAATCAGAAAGGTGATTCCTTGGCAAAGTTAACCAGTACCGGTGAGGCAGAGCAGATGGGACTCGTTCCCGTAGAAACATTATTTTCCGCGAGCATTGATCATATGAAAACTGACTGGGTATTTAAAGTCATTCCCGATAAGGAGTCATGGATGACTCCATTCAGAAACTATCTCGAGTACGGAACCCTACCGGAGTGCAGGAGTGAAAAAAGGCAAGTTCTTCGAAAGGCTTCGCGGTTTACTATTCAGAATGGGGTCATGTATAGAAGGGGATACTCTGTTCCTTTACTCTGGTGTATCGTCCACGATAGAATCAAACGAGTATTGCATGATGTACACGAAGGAGAATGTGGTGATCACACCAGGGGGCAAGCTCTCGCCAAGAAAGCGCTTCGATATGGATACTATTGGCCGACTGTAAATCACGACACATCGGATTACGCCAGGAAATGTGACAGATGTCAGAAGCATGCTCAGATTCCTAGATCCTCGCCTACCGAAATAACTCAGATGGTCAGTCCCTGGCCGTTCGCAATATGGGGCATCAATATTATTGGTTCTCTACCCCTAGCTAAAGGTGGTGCGAAGTACGTCATCGTTGCAGTTGATTACTTCACCAAATGGGAAGAAGCTGAGCCCCTTGCTACTATCACAAAGAAGAAAGTGATCAACTTTGTTGTACGCAACATTATCTATCGATTTAGCCTCCCACATACCATCATCACTGACGACGGAGCACAATTCGACAGTGTTGAATTTAAGAATTTCTGTCAACGATTCCACATCCATAAGAAGTTCTTTGCAGTTGCACACCATCAAGTGAATGGGCAGGTTGAAGCTATTAATAAAGTGATAAAGTCCATTCTGAAGAAGCGATTGGAAAAGGCCGGGTGCAAATGGGTCGATGAACTTCCTATGGCCCTATGGGCTTATCGAACAACCCACAAGTCCGTGATCGGCCACACTCCATTTTCTCTTTCCTACGGTTCAGAAGCTGTTATTCCAGTCGAGGTGGAAGTACCTTCTTATTGTGTGACATATTATGATCCGAAGACGAATGCTATATTACTTGCCGAATCTCTTGACTTATTGGATGAGAAGCGAGAAGAGGTTGATTTGAAGGCAGCCGCGTATCGAAGTCGAGTCACCCGATTGTACAATGCCAAGGTCCGACCCCGAACCTTTGAACTCGGCGATCTCGTCCTTAAGAGAATTTACTCGGTTCATTCGCATATGAAACCAACGTAGGAAGGGCCGTATGTCATTGAACGAAGACTCAGAGATGGCACATTTAAATTATTGACCGTTGATGGTCTCACTATACCAAGAGCTTGGAACAACGAGAGTCTTCGTCGCTACTACACATAACAGGCTTTATTTATTCATTTAGTCTGCTTTTCATTTGCAATTTGTTCATGCATTTCGAATTTTGAATTTGTAATAAGGCAACCGACTCTACCGTATTTTCTTATTTCAGCAATAAAATGCAATCTCTTCGAGCCAGAGCAGTGATTTCTAAATGCGTCATACGACCATCACAATGCACGGAGAGCTAAGTTCCACCCTACGGTGGGACTTATTCAAATAGGGAGTGACTGTGATATGACCGGTCACTCGCTAAGTGAAACCCGAGCTCGGGGGCAAGTCATCACACTGAAGCCAAAAAAGGATTGATACACGACAATACTCTAACTAACTCCAGATTCCCAGAGTGCGAACTGGAGTATAAACTTGCAAATGCAGGCTTGAAGAGGGTGGATCCGTCCACCTAACGACCTTGCTCGTGTTCAGACGAAGTTCGAGGAGGATGGACCCATCCATCTAACGACCTCGCTTGTTAACCTGGGGGATGTGAACCGACCATCCACGATCCTGGTACATCTATCATTCTCGAAGTGCGAACAAAATTCTAAAACCCACAACAGATGTGATTGACAGTCTGTTAACTAACTCCAGATTCCCAGAGTGCGAACTGGAGTGTAAACATCAACTAACTCTAAATCCCAGAGTACGAATTGGAGTATAAACATAAACTGGGTGTGAAACGACCACCCGTAGGACAACTTCGAGTCCCCGGAGTATAAACGCAAATCGGGCATGGCTGACCACCCACGAATCAATCTAAGTCCCCGAAGTGCGGACGAAACTCTAAATATCAAACGGGTGTGACTGACCGCCCATAAAGTAACTTAAGTCCCCATAGCGTGGACATATCTCTAAATCTTAAGCGGGTGTAACCGACCGCCGACGAACAAGTGCAATCCCCAAAGCGTGAATGCAATCACCAATGGATGAGCAGGTGTGATTCGACCACTGAACTCGTCTTGTTTCAGCCTCGATTCAACAAAGTTAAGCTCGATCTACTGAGGGCCAAATGCAATTGCCGACCAATCTTTTCATCTTTTCCCCGGGACCGAGGGCAAAACTTAATTATCAGCCACTGATCGAGATAGTACAGTATTGGAACTTGACATAACGTTCGGTTGTAACTCGAAGCCCTGGCTTCTGGACTTAATGAATAAACTTAGGTCCGATTCGAAGACTAAAACTTCATAAGTACATCGAACGGAAGTTCGAACGCTGAAATATTTAATCAAACAAATACATACTGTGCTGAAAACAAAGCGAAATTTTATTTTAACTATTATTTAGAAAAGAAGGATAAATACAAAAATCCTTCCAAGAATTCCTACTAGTGGGGGCTGAATCCGCATATATACATGGCCTACAAGAAGCAAAAAGAAATTCCTATCTGTCTACCAAAAATGAGGCGAAAAGACATGCCTATTCTTTCACTTTCTTCTTCTTCCTCCCCGGCGTTGACCCGTTGGAGCTACCACTTGGATGCTTCTTCAAGCCTTTGCCTTTTGGTGGTTGGTCTCCGGCCGGGGGAATTATGGTAACCTCTTTCTCCGAACTCACATGAATAGGAATATTTTCTGAAGGCGGAGTCGGAGGGGTAGGATCGATGTTGGAAGACGGCGGAGGCACACCGGTGTCGACAACCGTGCCTCCCGGAGAAATCATTCGCAGAGGAGCTGGACCAGGGCCCGCCATCCCACCTCCAATACCGTTGGCCTACGCGGCCGCTTCCATCTCAGCATTGATCTCCGCTATTATTTCTTCTTCATGAAGTGTTTGGGCATCTACGGGGATGCTGGCAGTTGGACCTGAGGAGGTAACCACGGGTGCGCCTCCACCTATGACAAATGGCAGGTCAGAAAAAGGGTCACTGTGATGACAAAGAAGTTCCTTCATCATCTGTTCATCAAAAGTAAAATTGCTCCCCTACGCTCCATCGGTTGGTGCAGTGGCCGTTGTAGTGGTTGCTTCTGTTATGAGGACCTTCTGCGCGTGATGCGGCTCTTGGGTTGCAGGGGGCACGGCTGATGTAGCTCCTATCACTAAATAGAGACAAAAAAAGTTGTTAGTGATTACTTCAAGCAATGCTTCCGACTTTGAATGAGCGTAAGAAATGTTCAGAATACCTTCATCAAATTGGCTCGTGGGTGGCGGAGCAGCTTCTGAAACATGCTCGCGAGCCGGAGACAAATGTGGTTGATCAGGATTGTATGCGGGCACAGATTTAGGATCAACCGCAAGAGAAAATTTGGGCTGGGTTGGCATAGGAACTTCAGGGCTCGCATCATGATGCTCAATGCCAGAACCCTCTCCAGCTTCCAAACGCTGGGTACCGAGCTTCTCCTTCTCGAATGTAATAGTGATGTCGTGGAGAACTCTTCTTTCTTCCCCAGTCAGCATCCGATTCTCCAGTTCAAATTCATTGATAGATTCAGCTTGATGCTCTGCCTTTTCATCATCCACTAAGTGACACCAAGCATTGTATAGGTGTGACGGATAGTTTTCGAGCCAGGTCAGATTTTGATGCTTCAAGATGTTGGCGTTATATGTGATAATAAGATCTTCGATGTCAGTCTCTAACCTGGCCTCCGCCGCTTTCACTTCGTTCTCAACCCTGGTTTCGGCTTCCTGAACTTTGAACGTTGCCGCATCCCTTTCATCCCTAAGCACCATAGCCTGTTCACATGCTTCCTAGGCGGCTTTGTTTGCATCGTCTTTCTCTTTGATGATTTCGGCAAATTTGGCTTTAAGCTCTTCAAGCTCCTTAAGCGCCCCATCTCTTTCAACCATGACTGTGGCAGTCTGATGCCCCATCTCCTCGACCAAGTCTAAGTGCGTCCGCCTCATCTCTTCCATCCGCCGAGTAGCCTCATCAGCCCTTGTGTTGGCATTTATCTCTGAGTTTCTCACGGACTCGCTCTCATCATGAAGCACCTGAATTATACGGTCCTTTTGAGCGAGATCAGTTTCTCAATTGTTTTTGCCCACTCAATGGCCACCACTGATGCTTTGTCCGCGGTCTTCATCCATTCCCTATACTGACTGTAAACGTCATGGATATAATCATGCATTGTTTGTTCTACCTCGATAGGAATTCTCTTTAAGTGCGGGGGAAAGACGAAGCCATCAAAACAGATATTTGGAAAGTCCTTTTTCAGCTTAGCAATTCTGATCGCTCCTTCCCTGGTAGGCTTTGTGATGGACTGTTCAGTAACGATGGGAGTTTCAATTTCGGTCCTCCGACGCTGTTGATCAGGCCTTAGTATTTGGGAAGGTGGCGTTTGACACGAAGATTCATGGATTTGTTTGCCAGAACTTGAAGGTTGTGTTGGACCTCTAAGTGGTGGAGAGCATAACCGAGAGCGGTGCCTGTACTCCCTATCTCTATCCCTTTCATAGCGCTCCCTCTCCTGGCTGGAGTAGCCGCGATCGCGGTCTCTATCGGCCTCACGCCTTCAAGACTCATAATATGAACTAGAGGAATGGCGTGCCGAACGGAGGTTTCCAAGCATAGATCCTCGCTTCGACATTGTGCCTGTAAAATGAAAAGAGAAGCAGAGTTAGTAATCTCCAGAAATGAATAGCTTGTGATTGGAAATCGTGTAGTACCGTGAAGTGTATGTATGCATGTGCAAAACCCCCCGACCAACCGGTTATATCGGCCATACTCGTAGGAAGTGACTCGCCTAAATCCAAAGTTCTTTAAAGCCCTTCCAATCCGGTGTCTTGTTGGAGCGACACATAGTCCGGAATTGGAATGTCAGCGAGTCCTTCGAAGGGATCCTCCATTTGTGGGGG
This sequence comes from Allium fistulosum, assembly GCA_030737815.1. Taxonomy (NCBI): domain Eukaryota; kingdom Viridiplantae; phylum Streptophyta; class Magnoliopsida; order Asparagales; family Amaryllidaceae; genus Allium; species Allium fistulosum. Next base: position 608,252,473 of record CM060908.1, on the reverse strand, counting down.
AGGAGCCTCCGAGATTATAACACCGGCGGCTGGTAGGGACATAACCATGGATTTCCATCTTAAAGAATTGTGAAGCTTATGAGCAACCGCCTTGCCTTTTCTCTTTCCCTCTGAATGTCGAGGACTATCTGAGGGCCTGGCTACGGGTTCGTCTTTGGTGGGCATATCCTCTTCACCACCCTGCTCAATAATTACTACTCCAGGCGCCTTAAGAGGGCCCAGCCCGTCTTGTTGGAGCTACCCTAAGAGTTCCTTCGGGTCTTATGCTCTGATTGGTCAATTGGCCCAACGGTCCTCAAATTTTCATCCGTGAGCATCAATTCGATCTCTCTAATCTCACCAGGCACCTCTTGAAGAATTCGCACTATTTCTTTAAATCGGGCACCTTCGGGTCGTGGAATTGCAGCTATAAAGGAAAGAAAATATTAGACTCAGCGTCGATTACTACTATCTCATTAGTCACCAGAGAAATTGCGGCACTGTCTAGCTAGCCACCGTCTAGCAAACCCCGGCGGGCATCGAACATAGAATCACTCGGTCTTGAAGTAGCTGAGTCTGGTCCAAGTTCCGATCACGATTTGGCAATTCTTGACCGCCTCTAAGAATGTGAACGAGGGATTATCTCCCCGACTCTTGACATTGAATAAGAATCTGACTTCCTCCGGGGCCAGGGGCCGTAAGAGATGCTCCATGAAAACAATGAATAAGTTGTTTAACAACACGTATCCATTTGGATGCAACTGTGACGGAGCAATTCCTAGGTAAGATAGCACCTCCTGGATATACTGATTGAATGGTGGAAGTGTCGCAGCTGTGCAGGAAAACTGATTAAAAGCAGTGTACCCTTCCAGGGGAGCATGTGGCCTATTGCTCGGACCTGGTAGTAGGACATCATTCAATGATAGCCCATGCCTTAGACAAATCCTCCCCAACATATCTTCAGAGACATTAGATGGTACAGAATCTTGTGGATTCCCAATAAAGGTTGCTCCAGGCAGCTCGTTTGGAGCTAGACTTATGACTTCGGCCGCGATGACCGGCATCTCTATTATCAAAGGAGGCAAACTCTGAACCTCCTAAAGCTGTGAACTCCCAGATTCCATAACTAATTAACTCATCAAAAACCATCATTAGGAGATAATAAACCCATGTGTTCCCCAGTGTGAAGTGCATGAGTGTAATGCAATGCAGTGATGTATATAGTTAATAAAATACTATAAAATATAGAAGGTGTTCGAACAATGAGACTTCGGAATTCAACCAGTGTGACCGTCATCGCTGACTGTCACAACCGTGCCATCTAGACTTTGGAGACTGATCCAAGTTAAAGTTCGTTAAATTTTATCAAAGTTATAGTTCCATCGACGAGCTTCGAAAGAGTCAAATATGCGGTGAAAAGGTTAAGTCCAATTATGCAGGGCTAAAGCTCGTCGGAGTCAAATGTTCGAGTATGCAAAGATTTCATATCCATCAAAATTTCAAACTTGGATCGTTCCATAAGAAGCCCATTCTGTATCAATCGTGGAAATCAAGGTTTCGTATCGATCACAAGAGGACCAGTTTGTATTCATCCAAAACCCTCAGATTCGTATCGATCATAGGCCACATCTACGTATCGATCATCAGATCCAAAACTTCGTATCGATCACCCAGTCAAGTCTTCGTATCGATCGTTTCAGATCGGTACGAACTCCCACCATTTCCAATCGATACGAAGTTGCCCATCAATTGTTTCTGGATCGATACAAGCCTTCATTTCTCATATCAATAAGAACAATGCACCTCCATCGATACGAGACATAAGGCAAAGCTTCTTCCAATGACTATTTCGTATCCATCAGTGTTTCTTCTTCCCCGAGCAACTAAAATGCCATTTCCTCCTTCCTCAACCTTGCTCTGACCCAACTTCGGCGTCAACAACGTCGGAATAGGCCGCGACTTTAAATAAACTGGCGTTAGAACTTGAGTCGCATCATTTTAAAGTTGATTAAATTGGTCGATTACCTAGTTTAAGGGACCAGTTTGAGAGATTAAGGAATTAATTTGATTTGGGGACGAAGATAGTTCCTCTTTCTCGGGTTCCCAATCGATATAAAGGCAAGAATGAAAGCTGAGAGGAAGTGAAAATTTTCTAAGTCCTGAAAATATTTATATGGGTATGAAACCAAGGGGAAACAATTCATCTCCCAGTTATGTCAACCAGTTAAAAGATCTCGCTTATGTCATCATTACAAAGCATTATTCGTATCCATCCACCTGCATCGGCCAAGAGTACAAATATTCGTAACCATCGACTTGAATCGATCTAAAGCAACAGCCGTTCGTACCCATAGATAACCCATCGATATGAAAGATACTCAAAGGGTCGTTTGAACTGTTCGTACCCATGATCGGTCCATCAATACGAAGTGACAACTACGTGTCCATCACTTTGAAGACCACCAGACTTCATATCCATCGATGCGAAATGCTTTAAAGAGCCAACTAATTTGTATCGATTGCCGTCGATACGAAGAAGATTGTTTCAACTTCTCAAATCGATCCAGGAGAGGATCGATACGAATATATACTCTAAAACAACCATCAAGCGTTGTTACAACACGAATTTCACATCGATTTAGGAGAGGATCGATACGGAATTCGATACAAGGAAACTGACAACTACTCATGAACGTATGAACGTTAATGAGAGTCAGGTTAACACATAATTATGTATATGATGGACTAACATTCAAATTTCAAAATTCACAGAAATTGAATGATCACCTGATGGCAATTACAACCTAGAACAACAATTTGCTATCACTCCACACTCAGTTACAATGGTGTACAGAACAACAATTGGCGGTCAACAATTCATTATTTGTACTACTAAAGATAAATCAAAGGTTACATCTTTCGACAAAAAGACAACAACTATTCAATGAATCAGATAAAGCATTTTCAGGATGAAGATTGCAGGTTTTCAAAGCACATCATGTTCACACAAGACGTACTTTAGGGGCAAATGTTATCTCGTCTTTTGGCAAGGCCGTGACACCAAGAACTTGACTAGAAACCAAGGACAGTCCATCCCGAAGATCGGTTATACACAGGTTCACTATGGATACTGGTAAATTTTGTCTAAGTCCGGATGGAGCTACAATTAACATGACACGACAATCAAAGCTATGAAAGCCAACTTTCCAAGTTTCAAGTCAATTGGAGTTCATATGCTCAAGATATGATCGATGCAAGTCAAGCAATGCTTCCATTCGTATTCATCACTCCACCTCCTTCATATCGGTTTCATTCGAATCCATCCAACACCAACATTTTCGTATCCATCCTCGTTCTCATCCATCCGAAGCGGCCTTCTTTGTCTCCATCAGAATCAAGCTAGTTCGCATCCACGGAACACGCATGGTTCGTATCCATTCACATCTCGTTCGTATCCATCCTACAAGCACCATTTCGTATCCATTATGTCTTCCCCACTTCGTATCCATCGTACTAGTTCCACTTCATATCCATCACGTCCGCTCTGTATCGTATCCATCATCTGAATATGTTTCGTATCGCTTCGATACGAAACAACACCTAAAAACATAACTACTCGGTGATCGATACGAAGAGAGTCAGGCTATACCAAATATCGATATGAAATGAAACCAATAACATCGATATAAAGTAGCTATGCATCATCGATACGAAGTGGAGCACAGAACATCGATACGAAAAGCATTGCCTAGATCGATATGAAGAGAACACATTCAAGTAAAGGACTCGGTCGCTCGGCATAAAAAGTGGATCGATCCTAAAAGTTAGCGCTGCATCATTGGTCATCACGTGCTTAGAAGGAATGCGAACTCGGCAGCCTTCAACAAATCCAAACTTGCATCGATCATAACTTGAGATCTACAAGTCCAAATGCCACCAAATTTTCACAGGAGCTTGCATACAACCCCAAGGATGTACCTGACAAATTTCAGCCTCAAAGGACCATTTATGGATCAAAACGAATTCAATTCGTATCGCTCCTGGATCGAGTCGAAATTACGTGAACTCGCTCCCGTGGGCCCACTTACGTGAGAGAAGAACTCTTCTAAGATCTGGACGAGATATTTGTTGCCTACGCCTATAAATAGTGACCCTAGACCTACAGAAAAGGGACTTTTGGCTCTTCTTCGTCTAGACTCTGCCAAAATTACTATTGTACTTGGATTATACTGTTGTAACTCATTGTAACCGGCGAGCAAAAATCAATAAAAGACAGCCATTTCATAGTGGACGTAGGTCATACGCCGAACCACTCTAAATTCGTGTGTTTCTTTGCATTTTTTTGTTCGTTGATTGGTGTGTTTGTTAGATCTACCTCTTTTTACATTTAATTTATTCACTTTAGCTCTTCAAACACATCCGAAGAGTATTGTGCCCAATTTTGGTACAAACAATACCGATCTGGTATGCTTTGTTATTGAGCGGTGTGGCATTTGTTGCTTTGATCCTTGACTGGCTGTAGTTGTCTCCTCCGTTGTATTGTGTGCTGTCATTTTTGTTGAGGCCTATATACATTTGCTTTAAGTGCTCCTTTGTTGCATGAGTTTTGTCTGTGTTCACCTCAGTTTTGTTTTGTTCGAGCCATACTTGTATGCTCTCTTGTGTGTATATGTGCACTGGTTCATGTTCATGCTTGTTGCTCTTTATACATATGTAGTCTGGACTTACCATGTGTATATTTGAAGTGTTGTATGTTGTTTTGCGTGCACTTGAGTTGAATCCAGCTTATGGCTTGGGTTTGACCTCGTGCTCACATGTCCCTGCAGTTTTAACAAGTGTATATTGGTATGCACGGCCTTGTGGCATGTACAGTGATACACTGTGCATGTCACAAGTTGTTCGTGTAGATGAATTCAAAAGAAATATGATGACGAACAACCCAAATAACTAAGGCAAGTAACATTTTCAAAACACACATTTTAATTTGCACTGCAAAATATTTTCTTTTTCAATTTTACTGCGTCAGTGTTTATTTTGCAGATAGCTCAGATGCGGGATACAAGCTGGAATAGAGTTGAAGATCAAATATGAGTGATGAGTGAATGTAGTGAGGTGAAAATGTATGTAAAAATTGTATAGTGAAAATTGTGTTGTAATTTGAAATTGTATTGTAATTGAAAATTTATAAATGTAGTGAGAGCTCAAATTTGTACTATTTGAATTTGTAATAAAATATTTGTTTGAATTTGAATTCTGAGTTATTTATTTTATTCAACAAATATTTATTTAATTATGTGACAAACTAAAATAGTACAATAGGAAATACATTTAAACGATTGTATATATGTTTATTATCATCAAACAAAAATCATATACTATTGCATTCTACAATTTTCATTTGGTAGAGTTCTTCAATAATAATAGTTAGCAATCAAGTATTGGCATGGCAACATTTGAGGCATTTTATGGTTGACCATGTAAGTCACCTATTTGTTGATTGGAAACGGGAGACAAATTCATGTTAGGACCCAACTTGGTACGGATGCTACTAAGAAGATAGAGTTGATTCGTGCTAGAATGAAAGTTGTACAATTGAGGCAAAAGAACTATACTAATAAGAGAAGAGAGTAATTAGAATTCATAGTGAGCTATCATGTATTCATGAAGGTTTCACGGATGCGAGGTTTTATGCACTTTGGGAAGGCGATGAAATTGGCACCTAGATATGGTCACGTTTCCAATGATAGAAAGGATTGTCAAATCTCGCGTATCGAGTTAAGTTACCTAGTAGCTTCGCAGGTGTGCATAATATTTTTCATATATCACGTTTGAGGAAATATGTACATGACTCTAGTAGTAGTGGAACCGAGGGAAATTGAAGACTTATCTGTAGAACTGGATTTGACATGTGTTAGAAGACCAAAACGGATAGTATGATAATGTACGTAGGAGTTAAGGAACAAAGTTATTAGACTTGTTCACATAAGTTGAAGTGATAGTAAGGTTGATTTTACATATGAGGTAAAGGATAAGTTTAGGAATATCTATCCTAAATTATTTTAGACATTCATGTTTGTACCAGTATGCTTTGTTTGTCTATTTTATGTAATATTAGTGACACTAGTGTACTTATGTTATGATACAATTATGTGTTAGTAGTCGAACTAATGCATTGTGTTTAATGGTTGATGATTCACATTAATAGGATACTAGTGTAGCTTTTGTACTTGTGTTTACTATGTATGATAAAGAATTCACACTTTCAAGGTGTTAGTGTAGTTAATGGACCGGGGGTCATTGTTTTACATTATTTGAATTTCAAGGATGAAATTCCTATAAGGAGGGGAGAAGTAATACTCCATATTTTGGAGTGCCAAATTATAGAATTATATTAATAATAAGAGATTACTAAATGATAACTACAAGAATTTAATTAAAGAATTACTTAAGGGAAGTTTGATTAATTAAGTGTGGGACACTTAAATATAGTTAATTAAATGGACCAAGAGCAATTAGAATAATTAAATTCGACCACATATGTTTAAGGGAAAAGTTGAAATGAAGAGCATTTTATATTGGGCACAAGGAGAGATTAAGCCAAAATCAATAATATAAATGCACTTAACTATTTCATTCTCTTTCTTCACTCTCATTCGTTTTAAAACAAAACAAACAAAACTCCAACAAACATGGCTAACCATCATTGGTAGGAAAAGAGGGAAATAAATCAACTCTAGACCAAATCTTACATTTCTAGGGAGAAGGAAGAAGATATAACCAAGTTTTCTAATCTAGGTGAGTAATGCTTACTCTAATTACCTCCAAACCCATAGGGTTCGGATTTGATGTGATTTTGATGTTTTTAATATGGATGAACATGTTTTAATGATAATGAGTGATTTGTATACATGTTTGGAAATTAAATGACATGATTTGAGATATGTTTTAGGGCAAAACATGGATTAATCTTCTCCAAATGTTTAAAAAATTTAATATGGTATTTTTAGCATTAAATAGAGGCAATTTTTAATTTCGTTATTCTTGGATAAAGGAACAGTTTATTATGAATTTCCTTAGTGGAGAATAGGCAATTTCAAGTATAAATTAATAGTTAATGCTATTAAAATATAATTTTTGTTTTGAAATTTTTACTGGAGATAGATGGTGATCATTTTGAATTTTGGTGAATTTTTGTGAATTTACTCCATCATTTTGAATTATTATGAATTAAATAACATGAAAAAATATACTTTAAATAAAGAAAATAATTAAGGAAATTATTAAATAAAGGGGAAAGATTTTGGCTATGACAAGAAAGTAGTATTAAAAAATGAAAGTAACAAATAAACAAATGACATGTGAAAAGAATTGGTAAAAAAAGTGGTTACTTTAATAAGGAATATATTAATTTTACACTTAATTACGGATTTTCCACTAAATTCATGATAGCCACTAAGTTGGATCAATGATAGCCTTAAAATGTTAGGTGCACAATAGCCCTAAATTGAGAATCGTGATAGCTTTAAAATGAGGCATATAATAGCTCTATTTGCGACCTACGATAGTTTTTGAGTGTGATTTACGATAGATTTTGTTGAGACTTATGATAATCTTAAGTGTGATGCACGTTAGCTTTAACTCTTGATTTGCGATAGCCTTTTAGTAGAGGCTTGTAATAGATTTTGATTAACAATAGCTCTTATTGCAGTTTAGCTTTAAAGGCATGGCAGCAATAGAGGCAAAGTGACTTTAGAGGCATAATAGCCTTAGGGGCACAATGGCATAAGAGGTACGTTGACTTTAGATGCATTATAGCCTTAGAGGTATGGTAGCTATGTAAGCAATAACTATGGGATGAAGGTTGCAATTGCTATAAAAAGATAAACATGCGATAGGCATTAAACTAGAAATGTGATAGATATAGAAAGGTGGATACAAAATAGCTATTAAACTAGAAATGCGATATATAATGTTGATAAGCACCTTAAATAAATAAGTGAATTTTTGGTAACATTTTGGAAGTTAGTTTCCATAATGTTCAACTAAAATTTCATAAAGATGAAATTTAGAAGTAAAATAATAAGTTAAACATGTAGTAACTTACTGAAAATGAAGAAAATAAGTTAAGCTTAGGGAAGCTAGGAAATGGTAAAAGTATCATTTAAAAAGAAAGGTAAAAATGTTTCATCTATAGAATTAAAATATATCGATATAACTTGAAGATAATGCATAGGGTACACAACTAATAAATGAGAATAATGGATTGAGCCTAATATTCGAAAATATACTGACTCATGGAGTATTGAATGGCCGAAAGCCCGGGTTAAGGAAAATGTATATTTAATGGTATATGCTAGGGTGTAAAAATTTGGGATGTCAATAGGTTTTGATTCAAAAATATTAAACACTAGTATGAGTTTATGGAAGGGTGCCAAGACATCAAAATGTAATTAATGGATCAACAACATAAAATGAATGATTCGAAACTAGGAGGCACCATTAACGCTTAGTAACGACACTTTCTAGAATGTATTTAGGGCACTTATATTCAATGATTCTTTATACACTTAGCGAGACCACCCCACTCAAGCACAGAATGGGTTTTATGAATGAACCGAGTTATTATTATTATTTTTCCCATAAAATTATGGTTACTCATTCGAGTAGGTTGAGTTTAAGGAGTAAACAAGATATTTTTGGAAGACTTATAAAGAAGCTAAAGACTAAGCAGGAAGCTTGTTGCTAATAAAAGTTATTTTGTATTTTGCTATTGTAAAACCAAGGTATATAACGTATTAAGTGTTCGTGTCAGCACCTTCATATGCCGAGCATGACATTATTATTTATGTGTAGTATATTTTACCCCTATGTGGGCATGTTTAGCATTATAAAAATTTAAAGAAGATTTATGTAATGAAAAATATTTAGTTGCGTATTTACTTAATATTGTGAAAAAAATATTGATCACAGTTGCTTGAAAATAATTCTGGTGAAGACTACAGCATTATCGACATTCATTTTTAGGTGTCAATATGAAGAAATTACAAGAAATGAAGGATGTAGACACAGTGGTAGCGATGGCTCAAAGTTGGTCGTTGTGTCAAATGGGATGTCCATCGAGGTGTCTTAAAATTTAGGAGCTTGCATTAGACTTTGGCTATCTCCTTGGCTAGGATATCAGTGGGACAACGATGGTAGTCTGCAAGGTGAATCGATATGCCTTCCTCAAGCAACTATATCTTTGTCATTAAGCAAATCAGCTAAAATGTCAGCTTCATTGAATGGAGTACCCTTATTCTCGGCCCTTTCTTTCTCTTCCTTCATAATCTGATCATGGACATTGAATAACACTCGTTGGTAGGAGTCACCTAACCATTTCAAACTTTGGTTTTAATATATTTACATAAAAGGTGAATATTTTAGTTTTCTTTTTTAGCATGAGATTCTTTTTCGGTGGCTGGTTGGGTGAGTTGATTTTGCAAATCAACTAAGATAGCATGCAACTTCTCATTCTCTAATTGGAGATAAGTGATCATTCATGCCTTAACCTGTAATTTTTTTACTTCGGTCTTTAGTTAAGCGATTTCATTATTAGCAATAGTGGCCTGGGCATTGGCGGTATCGACGCTAGCTTTAAATTGTTCTATTTTTTTAGCTAGGTCTCCATTTTGAATATGAGATTGCTTGAGCTGCTCAATTATCATCTTTATTCTAGCCTTGATTCCCTGAATTTCCCTCTTATGCGTTTCTTTTTCTTCCTTGAGGAATATGTCCTTTTCTATGAGTACTTCCTCAATGATGGTAATTTCATTATTTAGCACATCTATAATCTTATTATCGTTTGCTGCATTCTTTTCACTCTCTTCGAGGAGGAGGAGATTTTGGCATTAACATTGCTAAGTATCTTAGCCAACCTTCTACAAGAAAAGCGTCTCTCTACCAAGGTGTCATAAGTGGAATGAATGTGCTCGATGTCATCTATTGAATGTTATCTTGGTTATAATCGAAGACAATCTTGGTGAGATCAAGGCTGGTGTATTTAAGTTGTGGAGGAAATGGGGCTCAAGTAGAGGATAATGTGGTGGTGACAGTAGCAATAGTCTCTTTGTTCGATTGTTAGAAGGTTGACAGAGGATGTGGCCAAGGGGGCAAGATTTGTCTTTGGATGTTGATATAATGAGTGTAAAGTAGTAGTAGGAGTTTTCTTGCCCTTTAAAGTGGGGACAAGAACAATAGAAATAACTAGACAGAAGTCGTAGCTGCAGCATGAGTAAAAGGAGCCGAAGGAGGAGGAGGTCGTCTTATTGGAGATTTGTTCTTATGAGAATGGGATCTTCTAGAATGATGGAAGGGGATAGACGCTCGGATTAGTCTAAGCCAAAGCCACTGCGAAAGCGTAGACGCTCATGGTAATCCCTCTCACAGTCTCAGCACTCAACTTCATACTGGAATTCCCTTTCATCCCTCTCTTCTCCCTCATGATGAGGGTTGCTGGTTAAGTGGCGGTCACAGTGCCCGTGTACTTTAGAGATGGGTACATTTTAGGATGATTTCATACCAAGGTCTTCAAAGTAGTCATTTACCCGTTGTACCTGAAACGGAAAGAAACAAGAGATATTATCGAATATTTAAATTAGAAAACATGTGAAGTTCACGTGAGTGTGTTCCCAAGTTTTGTGAGTGCAGTGTGGTCTTATTTAGCCTATAGAACATGTTTGACTAGAATAAGCGGGGGATCGGCTATGCCCTAGAATGGATGAATAGTCGAATTGGCCCAATTATGGAACACTTTATCAACTTCGATGTCATTGAAGTCGAAATTATAAAGATCCTTGGGTCGAAGGTCAGAACACGGTCCAGAAACTTCATCATCTTATTGGACGAAGGTAGTTTTCTCGATTTGGAAGAGGGTCGGGCCTAGAGCAGGCTCAGGAGGCCCACTTTTGAGATGTTTGAACTGGGGAGTAGGAATAGAAGCAACTCCTCTCTCGGTGTTCTCCCCATTCAACTTTTCATCGAATTCTTCTTCGCCTTAATATTCATTGATATTTATCTTCTATTTTTTCTTCATCGTATTCACCTTCTTCTCCCTCTTTATTGGATTCTGTTAGTACCTTATGTATTGGTTTTGATGATAACAATTATAAGACATTATATAAAATATAGATACTAATGTTTATTAAGATATATGTAGTATATAGTACATGATATTAGATCGGTATTGATTAAGAAGACTATACAGTATCAAGATGCTGATATCAAGAGTAGATTCAAGAAGCTAATATCAAGAGTAGATTCAATATGCTGATATAAAGTTTCAAGAGTTCAAGAATGAAGACTCATAAGTATTGAAGAGTTCAAGATTTCAAGGTATTCCAGATAAGTAATAGAGTTATAGAATTTATGTTAAAACCTTGATAGCACTTTCCTCATCTTTCTTACCTTCTCTGATTTTTTTTTAAATTTTTTTTAAATACTCTGGTTTTAAAATAATCTTTTCAAAATATATTCTAAAATAAATTTCAACAAAGGTATCATTTCAAGTTGTATATATTGAATTTTTGTTTATATTTTAATAAGTCATAATTATATTGATTTTTATATTATTGAATATTCTTATTAAATCTTTCAAAATTATTTTATAAAGTTTTATTAGGTTATATTTTGATTAAAATGTGTATAAACTATATTTAAATGATTCTACAAAGTATCAAATTATTTTACAAAGCAACGGATTTTCAAACAATATTTTTAAAAGTTTTTCAAAATTATGAAAAGTATGTCGACATACTCTATAGGCATATGTCGACATAGTGGCCATAAAATTCAAATTCAACTTTGAATGGAAGTGTCTTTTCATCATATCTCTTCGCAAATGGACATGACCAGTGTTTCCCTATATATACCAGACTTCCAAACGAATTTTTATTAACTACTTTTTTAGTTTTCTCTCCTCTTTTCACTCTCTTGATTTGTAAAGCATTTTCTATTGAAACTCTACCGAAATTCAAGCAGAATCAAATTCAATCATTACTATGTTGATTCTCTTTCATATACTCTCTGATTTCTCTCATCTCTCTCAAGATCAAGTGCTATTCAAGAGTTATAGGATCAATTGTAATCAAAATCGAAGATTTGAGTCTGTAAACTCTAGTAAATCATACTCTTATACTCTGTGGTGTGCTTGGTATCCTTGAAATCCAAGTAGGTGTGCTTGTATCCTGATTAAATCAATTGAGTGTGCTTATTAGCCCGTAAATCTAGTCGGTGTGCTTGTGGCCTGGAAGTCCAGTGGCTCTACCCAGAGACCGGGATTCTGGAGGGTGCGTCTCATAGCCTTGAAATCGAAATTGTATTTGCATTTACTAGTTGAAAAGAAATCCATACAAGGAATTATGCGGGACTGGATGTAGGGTAATTCCGAACCAGTATAAAATCCTTGTGTGTTCTTTCCTTTTTATTTTTACTGCATTTACTTTTATCTGTACTTTGATTCTGTGATCATTCTAAGGAAAATTCTAAAGAATTTGAATAACATTCATATAATCCATTAAATTCTATTATCCCCCCTCTTTGTTAATTTAGCCCTAACATCCCTATTCCGCTGACTCACATTTGGTATCGGAGCATTGGTTTTCAAAGTATTCATCATCTGATTTTAGAAAAAGTTTAAATGGCTACAAACACTGGTAATAGTACTGTTAGTAATACGATTAATACACTTATTAGTAACTCATTTTTCGAAGTACAATCTACTGCTAGACCCCCACTTTTTAATGGCAGTAACTACACATATTGGTCATGTAGAATGAAAATTTATTTATAGTCAATTGGTTTAGACAGTTGGAAAATCACACAAACTGAGTACACTAAACCCGAGACTAATTTTGCAAAGTGGACTGCTGATCAAAAAGCAGTTGCACAAAGAAATCCTAAGGCTATGAATATGTTATTTTGTTTACTAGATAGGAATGAATTCAATAGAGTGTATATATGTAAGTCTACATTTGAAATTTGGAGAACGTTGCAAATTACAAATGAAGGGACAAGTAAGGTCAAACAGACCAAAATTTCCATGTTAACAAACCAGTTTCAATTATTCAAAATGAGTCCAAATGAGTCCATATCTGATATGTATAGTAGATTTCAAGATATAGTACACTCACTTATTGCACTGGGTAAAAGTTTTTTTGAAGAGGATCAAGTTAGAAAAATCCCCAATTCACTTACTCCTGAATGGGATTAAAAGACTCTTGCGATCGAAGAGGATAATGACATTAGCTCTCTAAAAATTGAAGAGTTAATTGGTAATTTAATGTCTTTTTAAGCACAAATGCAGTCCAGGAGAGAAAGCAAAGCAATAGAGAAGAAATCTATAGCTTTTAATGCAATAATGGATAATATGGATTCAGACAGCGATGAAGATAATGAAATGCTTTCATGACAAGGAATTTTAGAAAATTTCTAAAATATAGGAAGATGAACAATTTCAAAAGAAATGACAACCAAAATCGAGGAAGCAGAAGTGGAAACGGAAATGGCATTAGATGTTATAACTGCGATGACCATGGTCATTTAAAATGAGACTGTCCACATCTCGATAAACTAAAAACTACACCAAACACTGATTCATCCAGAAAATGGAGAAGATCCTATACTACAACATTAAACGACTCAGATACATCCTCAAGTGATAATGAATCAGATACATAAATTGCTAACATGTGCTTTACAGCAATACATAAATCAAAACAAAATGGTGAAATGGATCATAAAAAGGTGCGCATTTAGTATATCAAAAGTTTATTAATTTTTTAATGAATTTTTTTCTTTTGGTTGCTTTATTGGTTGTTAGGAATATCCTATAGATTAATAATAATATTGGTTGAATATTGCATGATTATATATTAAATATAAATTTTATATATTTTAATAATAAAACAATAACTTAAAATATATTTAAAATATATTTTTTGAAAATAAAATAACTATAAATAGATCTATATAATAAAATAGGATATAGTTAAACAAAAATCATTTTTGAAAATTTCGACCTATATGTTGACATACCCCACGAGAATATGTCAACATATTCAGACAGAATTTGAATTTCAAATTCAAAATTTGAATTACCCTCCACCTTTTTGCCAACTCCTATGTTCTGAAAAGTTGTCTTTTGACCAAAGAACATGTCTTTTGATTCACTGCTTATTTACTCTATCTCCATCCATTCATTTCTCACTTTCATTTTCAAACTCAAAAAACATAAACTCTCTTATCTCTTTAAACTATTCTTTAGTGGCATCCTCAAGCAATACTAAGGCAATCATAAGGCTTTCTAAGAAAATAAAAGAATATCTTTTCAATGATCAAGAAGCCATTCAAGCATATATTGAGTATTTATCTTTCGGAAAAGTCTTTCCCAGAAGATTTGCTATTTTTGATGATTTTTCTACTTATGATCTTTTCAATCTTTGTTTGCAAAATGAAATCCTTGATTTAATCAATGCTTCTCAAAATGATTTTGTTTGTTATCCAAAATTAGTAAAGATGTTTTATGCAAATTTAGAGGAAAAGTTTTATGATGGTAGAGAAGGAGTAGTTTGGAGTAGTGTCAAAGGGACACAAATTGTTTTAAATTGTGAACTTTTGGGTCACATTCTTGGATGCAAATCTAGTGGAATGGACCTTTCATCTTTTCAAATTGATTTTTGAAATCGTGAAGTAATTCATGATATTTTCGAAAGTGATGATGATTTTGAATTCAAAAATAAAACTTGGGTCCAAAAGCAAGAATTATATGCCTTCTTTTGCAACAAAGTATCACTTCTAGAATGGGTAATTAAAATAACCTAACTTAAAAAGTTTTCAAAGCTCTTTTCGTAATTTATGGTTGATACAACATAAATTGGTCTCAAGTTATTTTGGATGAACTTTTTCCTAAGAATCTTTCTAAATATGAAAACACACTATTTCATAGTGTGTATCTTACTCGTGTTTTCAATTATTTTGGTGTTGACCTTAAAGGAGAGGAAACAATTCCTCAAAAAATATTTGATAAGGCAAACATTTCACTTATGCATATTTCATCCTTTTACAAGCCTTATGAAAAGCTTGCAGAAAAGGAACAAAGGTTGGCTTAGGAAGAAGAGCATGAAATAAGAGAAGAAGAGGAAGAGGAAGAGGAAGAGCAAGAAAAAAGAGAGGAGGATACTTCTTTGGAAAGTATCAATATGCCACCAAATCCATCCAACAAAGATCTTCTCAAAAATCAAAAGAAGATCGTCCATAACCAAAGGAAGCTTAAGAAATCATTTTCAAATAAATTTACTTCAATTTCAAACAAAATGGATATATTCTTTGGAAAGATCATCCACGAGCTTGGTGGTTCTTCATCATCTTCATCTGTATCTTTCTAGTTGTTTGTTTAAACTATCTTGTATTTGGATTTTCTAGTTTTAGTTTATGATTCAATATTGTGTATCTTTTCATTTCTTCGTGTTCTATGTAATCTCTATCTATGTATTAATGAAAATTTATTTCCTTGCTGTTACACATTGTTTATCATCTCTGAAAAACATAAAAGTATAATAGTATAAGCTAAATACATTATAATATCAAAACAAAGTTGTTTTAATTTTTTTTTCATTTATGTCGACATACCCTAGGTATGTATGTCGACATACAACGGTAACTTTTCAAAATTTTTAATTTTGAAAATTGAATAGGCAGCAAATGTCTACATTTCTAACGAATTTCCACCCTTTTAAATATCTGTTGAGATCAGAGCATCATTATTTTCTACTATCTTTCTTCTTCCTTTGCATTCCTAAACTCTAAAACCAAAATAATGGCTTCTCCTATTCAAAAACTAACTGAAAACCTCGAACAAACTCTTGAATCATTCAAGAAAATTTCTTACTTTCATCCTAAGAAACCAGAGGCCCTTAGAATTGAACCAAATGCAGATGATCAAGGAGCAATAAAGGCATTTCGACACAATTCAATGGATGATTTCTGCCTTGAACAAAGAAGAACCAACCACCAATCCAGAGTCAAATTCAATGGGTTGAAGTTTCTTGAAATGTCCAGTTTAAATAGGTTTGATTGTATATAAATAATAATACTTGATTTGGTTTGGATTTGAATGGTTTTGATTTGTGTGGATTTGTTTGAATGCTGTGTGACATAAATTTTGTTTGATTGGATGAATGTTTGGATTAATTATTTTATTTTAGATATCACTTATTGTTTGTAAAAAATCTTTCTCATAATCGTTATTTAGGTTTACATAATTCTTATACAGATTGATTAGTACTTTATTTAGGAAAGTTAGAGTTAGGATTATAGTAAGAGTTAGTGTTAGAGTTATAGTCTTTTAGTTAGTTATTTTTGTTGATGACAAAGGGGAAGAAATATATAAAATCTAAGCATATATTAAGAGGGATTTTGTAACTCAGGGTGAGTTATAATATATTTTATATACATAGTTGTCATCATCAAAAAAAGGGAGATTGTTAGTACCTTAGGTATTGGTTTTGATGATAACAACTATATGACATTATATAAAATATAGATATTAATGTTTTATCAAGATATATATATTATATAGTGCAGGATATTAGACAGGTATTGATTAAGAAGATCGTATAGTATCAAGATGCTGATAACAAGAGTAGATTCAAGATGCTAATATCAAGAGTATTCAAGATGCTGATATAAATTTTCAATAGTTCAAGAATGAAGACTTATGAGTATTGAAGAGTTCAAGATTTCAAGATATTTCGAATAAGTTATAGAGTCATAGAATTTATGTTAAAATGTTGACAGCACTTTCCTGATCTCTCTTACCTTCTCTAATTCTATTTTAAATTGTTTTTTTAAAATATTCTGGTTTTAAAATAATATTTTCAAAATATTTTCCCAAATAATTTTCAACAAAGATATCATTTTAAGTTTTTATATATATATATATATATATTGAATTTTTGTTTGTATTTTAATAAGTTATAATTATATTGAATTTTATATATTATTGAATATTCTTATTAAATCTTTCAAAATTATTTTATAAAGTTTTATTAAGCTATATTTTGATTAAAATGCGTATAAACTATATTTAAATGATTCTACAAAGTATCAAATTATTTTACAAAGCAACGGATTTTCAAAACAATATTTTTAAAATGTTTTTCAAAATTATGAAGAGTATGTTGACATACTCTATAAGCATATGTCGACATAGTGACCATAAAATTCAAAATTCAAATTTGAATGAAAGTGTCATTTTGTCATATCTCTTCGCGAATGGACATGACCGTTGTTTCCCTATGTATACTAGACTTCCAAACGAATTTTAATTAACTACTTTCTTATTTTTCTCTCCTTTTTCCACTCTCTTGATTTCTAAAGCAATTTCTATCGAAATTCTACCGAAATTCAACCAGAATCAAATTCAATCATTACTAGTTTGATTCTCTTTCATATACTCTCTGATTTCTCTCATCTCTTTCAAGATCAAGTGCTATTCAAGAGTTATAGGATCAATTGTAATCGAGATCAGAGATCTAAGTCTGTAAACTCTATCAAATCATACTCATATACACTGTGGTGTGCTTGGTATCCCTGAAATCCAAGTAGGTGTGATTATAGCCTGGTTAAATCAATTAGTTGTGCTTAGTAGCCCGTAAATCTAGTGGGTGTGCTTGTGGCCCGAAAATTAAGTGGCTCTACCTAGAGGCTGGGATTCTGGAGGGTGTGTCTCGTAGCCTTAAAATCGAGATTGTATTTGCATTTACTAGATGAAAAGAAATCCGCACAAGGAATTGTGCAGGACTGGATGTAGGGTAACTCTGAACCGGTATAAAATCATGATATGTTCTTTCCTTTTTACTTTTACTACATTTACTTTTATATGTACTTTGGTTCTATGATTGTTAATTACATCATTCCAAGTAAAATGTTAAAGAATTTGAATAACATTCATATAATCCGTTAAACACTACTGACCCCCCCCCCCCCGCTACTGTAAATTTAATCTTAAGATCCTTATTCCTCTTTCTCACAGATTCTATGTTGGTGAATTCATTTTCTTCATCGTCGTCGATTACCCACTATGATCCAAAGCTAGAGGAGGAACCTTGGCTTGTGGAGTGCCAGCACGAAGTGAACTCTATGACTGTTGTAAAGAAGGCGAAAGTGTCAAAGACACAAGTTGGTTATTAAGTGGGTCGTCTAACGCTCGTCTTTGGGATTGGCTTAGAGTTGTGCGACCATTCGCCTCAAACTATCATTGTCAGTTCTCGAAGGGATAACTGCAGTGAAGAAAAAATGAATTGGCAATCTAGATAAAGTAAATCCAAACGAATCAATAATCATAATAAAAGATGTAGGAATTACATCCAAAGAGCCACTTTTTGAAGGAACCAATAGTGTAACGACCCTAAATTTTTAGCTGTTTTAATAACGTAAATAACCAAGTTTTCTTTGAAAATTTAACAATTAAATTTAGCAATGAAAATTTGGTATTTGGTATGCGTCTATTCAAACATAGCAAATGGCATATTTTCGTTGATAAATATGGAAGTTAGTTTTGCTGTGTAATTTCAATTTCAATATTAAATCAGTTGAAATTAGATGAAAATAAAATATTCTTGAAACCTGAATATTTTTGTATAATAAATTTTTAAATCAATTTCTGAGTGAGTCGTCGTATTTCGTTTCGCCAAATATGGACTTCTCCAGCCCCGTTTATCTTATTTTCGGCGATTTAGTACCAGTTTTGTTAGCGAATATCGACTTTTGATAGGATGATCCTATCGCTTATATTTGTGTACCGTTCTGCTCGTCTCGTCGTGCTGATCTCCATAGTATATTCATTTGTGCATTTCAGTGTCCGGTACACGGCGGAATCTACGAAACGGTTTGCTGTATCGGTAACTGTTTGCGCCAAAATTGGTCACAAATACCCAATTGTCGATGAAAGCACCAGTTCACAATCACAGATTACAAATAACAAGTATATAGAGAATTAAAAATGAAGAACGCTCAGAAAATTAAAAGGAAAGCAGTAAAGAACAAAGAATTTATAGTGGTTCGGCAATCCGTCCTACATCCACTTTGAAGTTGATGATTTTATTGATGTTTGCTTGCTGACTACAACGAGTTATAACTGATTACAACAGCAAATTTCGAGTACAATGATGGTTCCTGCAGAGTCTGGATGTCGAAGAATCCAAAATCCCTCTTCTGTAGGCTTTAGGATGCTATTTATAGGCATAGGCTGCAAATATCTCGCTTAGATCTCGGGATACCTCTTCTGGCATGTGTGCGGGCCCACGCGATTGATCCCGAACGATTTCGACTCGATCTATGATCGACACAAACAAGATTCGTATCGATCCAAATCTTGCCCAATCGAGTTGAAATTGAGCAAGAACATTCTTTAGGTTGTACGTAAGCTCCTGCGAAAATTTCATAGCATTTGGACTCGTAGATTACGAGTTATGATCGATGCAATTTTAAGGTTTTCGGTAGGCTGTGCAATTCGTGATCCCCTTCGCATCGCTCTGTTCGTATCGATCAGGGCACGTGTTTGTGAGTTGATGTGGCACTTGTTTTTAGGATCGATCCACTCTTGATGCCGAATCGACCGAGTCCTTCCGATGTTTACTCCTCGTTCGTATCGACCAAATTGACCCCATTCTTCATATTGATCCAAGGATACTTATTTCGTACCGATGATTCAATAGCCTTCTCGTATCGATCGAAAAGGGATGACATTCGTATCGATCCATTACGTGCTCTTTGTATCGTTCAATGGCTGATCGATACGAAGTAAGTGGATGGGTGGATCGATACGAAGTACATGGAATAATCGACACGAAGCGACAATTTCCCATGGATACGAATTAGCCAGTGATGATGGATGCGAAGTGGGTTGAGCTTGGACCGATACGAAGTGGGGCATGCTTGATGGATACGAACAGTGTATGCTTGGTGGATACGAACAAGGCCTACGAGTCGATGGATACGAAGCAACATACTCAATGGATACGAAGGAGGCCTATTTTTGGATGGATGCGAATGGAACCGATACGAAGAGGGTGAAACGATGGATATAAATGAATTGATTTCTAAGTTTGCATCGATCATATCTTGAGCATACGAACTCGGATTGACTTGAAATTTGAAACGTTGGCTTCCACGGATTTGCTTGTCATGTATTGTCAATTGTAGCTCAATCCGGACTCAGCGATATCCATAGTGAGCCTGCATATAACCGATCTTCGGGACGAATTGTCTTTGATTTCCAGTCAATTTCTTGGTGTCACGGCCTTGCCAAAAGGCGGGATAACACTTGCCCCCCAAAACATGCCTTGCGTTAGGAAGGTGTGTTTTGTAATGCTATAAGTTGGATGCTCATATCCTGTTAATGACATGCAAAGAGACTGATAATCCTACCAAGCCGTGAATGGCGATCGTTCGAGATTGTATGCCGTTCGGGGTGGTATGTGATCGTTCGCGGTGGGGTGCAGTTCGAGGTGAATTTTGACCATTTGCGGTCAGATGTCATTTAAGGCGAATTGTGACCGTTCGTGGTCGGGTGCCGTTCGAGGTGAATTATGACCTCGGGTGCCGTTCGTGGCGAATTGTGACCGTTCGCGGTCGGGTGCCGTTCAAGGCGAATTGTGTGTGCCCGGGGGGGACTTAGTACCTTTAATGTCAGATTTCACGTTCGAGTGAGTTTCTGAACTGTTTGTTATGGCGGTTTATCGCCATCTCAGAGCATGCCTAAGGACCGTTCACGATCCCGTACATGTGTAAGTGACTTGGCCGTTATAGAATTATTAAAACCAACTTTACATTCAGATGAGTCTTTCAACAGAAATGTCCAGCGACATCAAGTCTAAACATAAGAAATAGAAAACAAAAGCACAACAGAGACATCAAAGTGCAAACACCTACACTAATTCGATTGATAGTCGTATCAGAGCATCCCTGAGGATCGCTCGTAATCATGTACATGTGTAAATGACTTAATCACATTGGTGTGGAGTTTGCCACTTATTCGTCGTTATTCCAATCAATTGATGACAAGCTGACGCCTCGATCCGGAGCCACCTTCATTTAATGCAAGGGGTGGTTGCTCTCGCTCCCCCGCTGTTGCTCGCCTTCTCACATTTTGCGATAGAAGACCATTTTGGATATGTCCCTCAACCTCATCCTTCAAGTGCCTGCAATCATTTTTGCTATGACCGTTTAGATCGTGGAATAAGCAATACTTATCTGATCTTCTCTCATTATTGGTCGGATCCCTCCTCATTGGCTTTCGATAAGGAATCTGCCACCTGGTGTCCTGGTAAATCCGTTCCAAAGCTTCATTCAACTCTAAATAGGAGGTGAATCTCGGTTCCTTTCGTGGTTGCTTTGGTCCATTGTTGTTATCCTCGGCTTTCCATTTCCCTTTATCATTGCTTGAATCTTTTCCGGAAGGATTTCCGCCTTTGACTGCATAAACTTCAACTCCTTCTCCTTCCTCTCTTTCAACATTTGCATCCTCTAATCGTAAAAATCCTTCAACCTCATGATAAAATTCTCCTAGATCCATAGGGGGATCTCTTGTTAATGAATTCTTGAATTCTGTGCGATCAACTATGTCAGATACAGCTGCCATTAAAACCATAGATGGATCTGGTCGATCCACCGATGCTGCCGTTGCATTGAATCACGTCGGATAGCTCCTCAAATATTCCCCAATTCTTTGTTTCAGTGTTGCCAAACTCATCACATTCTTAGGTCTTGAAATGTGAACTCTGAACTGCCTCATAAACTTCTCAGTCAAATCGGTCCATGTTCCAATGGAGCCGCTCTCCAGTTGTCTAAACCATAGTGCTGCAATGTCCGTCAAATACAATGGGAAGCATCGGGCCATGACTTCCTCTGATGCCCCCAGTACCTCCATATGCCTCATATACTGTGTCAGATGAACCACATGATCCATCCTCCCATCGTACGTCTCCAGTGTTGGTAGCTTGAATTCTGGTGGATTCCTAGCCTGTCTAATTGCGGGAGCGAAAGGGCTCCTGTTCACGTCTTCCAGATCTCTATTCACTAGTCCACCTCTCATGGCTCATCTGACCACTTCCACCAGTCTGTCATTGTTGCCAAGCAGTGTTCCTTGTCCGTTGCCTCTGATCTGCTCCCCGAGTTCACGAGGGAATTCCAGAATCTGTTCTCCTGGACGAGCATCCATTTCTCTATCAACGCCATATTGAATAGTTCTGTCTGGTATCCTTCCTGAGGATGGATTAACATACTCCGTGGGAATGCCCCTAGCTCTGGGGCTGCTCCTGATGGTCTCGCTCCGTTCTGAATCCTGTTTACTCCGAGCTCCCGATCCCAATCTCCAACATCTCTTGTGGTTGTAGTCCCTTGATTTTGTGCTCCAAGTTGCCCAACCTGTTGGAACAAATTTTGGATCATCTCCTCTTGTCTTTTCAACATCGTCTCCATCTCATCCCTGGCGATGAAGACAGAGGCTTGGTTCACTCCTGAGGAAGCCTCCTGACTTCCTTCATGCTGACTCCTTTCGGTTCTTTGTCTTCTCGTTGATTGCTTGGCCATGATTGCTTCTAGATCTGATCCTCTAGCTTTCCCAAATCCGAACTCCAAGCTTTAGAATCCATGAGCGCTAGGTTCTCAGTGAAAGCACCAAAATGTTTGCGCCAAAATTGGTCACAAACACCCAATTGTCGATGAAAGCACCAGTTCACAATCACATATTACAGATAACAAGTATGTAGAGAATTAAAAATAAAAAAACGTTCAGAAAATTAAAAGGAAAGCAGTAAAGAACCCAGAATTTATAGTGGTTCGGCAATCCGGCCTACATATTACAGATTACAAGTATGCCGAACCCTCCTTGCCCATCCATCTCCCTGACCAAAATTTCTCCACCATAGCTCGTCCACCCATCACCACCTCTCCAACAACTTACCTCTGCCGACCCGCAATTTCACCCACCGCCCAATCCATTTTCCATCACCTACAACCCACGTGCAACACCCTGACCTCCCTCCTTAGTTCGCCTACTGATACACGAGAGCCTAAACCCCATAGCCTTCCACCAAAGCTTGCCTCTTCCCCTCCGAGCAATCCTTTCCATCACCTGTAGACAATGGCCACTCCACATCTCCACCACTTCTGACCTTGCTCCCCTCGTAGACCAACCCTCTAGTGCCGAACTCAGCCGCAACAAAACACTGCAGCAGCTTCTTCTAAAAACATATAACATATATATATATATATAAGTTGTATATTTTCCAATCTCTTTTGTCTTATATATTTTACTTACAGTTTATATATGTTCGACTGTATTCTACTTGGTATACATATTGGTTTTAAGTATTGATTTTAAAAAAATTTATAAAAAAATTTTCGAGTTTGCTCTCATATCGTTCTTGATCTGTTCCTTTGTAATCTCGAGGTGATTTCCATTCCTTTGATCTTTTCTTGTTTTTAGTTTTATCTTATTATCTTAGATATTAGTTTGTATATATATACGCTTATATATATGATCTGTGTTATATGTAAATGTTTTGTAAAATATATTTTCGGCGTTACACGTAAAGGTTTTATAAACCATATTATATGTTATTGCTTTTCAAAATATATATAAAGTTATAATATATAATTTATATATAAAGTTTGTATCAGAGAATTTGATTATCCAGACTCTTCTATTACATGCTATACGTATTGATTTATGTAAAATATGGCATAGTTATATTTGATTTTTAATATATAATTTTAATATGAGTTTCATATATGGTTTGGAAAAGAAAATGTATAAGGTTTCATATATAATATTTATCAGTTTCAAATATATGTAAATAAGTTTTGTATATATATCAAAGTTTCATGTTGTATATATACCGAAAGCATGAGGTTCTTATGTATGTCGGGTTTTTGGAAATATAAGATTTGTATGGATATGGCTTCACACACACACAGATATATATATATATATATAATTTATTTTAAAAATATGTTTTTTAGAAAACTTTTATATATAACATATACTTTGATCAGATTGTATTGAACTATTGTTGAGTTGTTTCCATCAATTCAAAACTTCCATCTTTGCTTTGATCGTCAAATTCGGGTTCATCGTACTTTTCTTTGGAATTTGTTGCTCGGATTCGCAGCTCAATTCTTTATAAAATTTCTCTAGCCTCGAAAGGTGAGCAATCACTCACGATTAACATTCTTATATTTAGTAAATTTCAATTCACATTGAAATGACAATGGAAATATGCTGTAAATTTGAACTGTTAATTATTTAATTGCTATATATGATATGCTATTATCTGTAACTATTCACCTATGACATATGACACCATAACCTGTTATCTATATTATATTTAAATTTGTTACTGATGATATGCCTGTGGTCGATATGTTATATTTTATCATAATTGTTCTCACTCTGTAAGGTCCCTGTTAGTTTAGAATTCCCTATGGGTTGAAATGATACATACCCGAACGATCTTGTAGAAATGGGGAAAATCGTTATGGGTTGAAATGATAAACCCAAGCGATTTTCATTGATTTTAAATTTTTGGGATTGCGGGTTGAAATGATATATAACTGTAAATATTTAAATTGCAGATTGAAATGATAAATATCCGTATTAGTTGACCATAGGATAGAAAATTATATACGAACACCGTTTGTCTATATTTTGAAAGGAAATATATGGTTTTTAATAAATATTGATTTAAAAAATATAATCTATATAAATGTTATTTTTATATATGTCTAAATTTTAGATTTTAGAAATTATATGTTTTGGAAATTTTAAATTTATAAGTTAGTTGTGAAAATATAAATTTTAAGATTTTACTTATAATTTTATTACTTTGATATATATAATAAGATTTAGTATAAAATAAAATTTAATAATAAGATTTAATTAAATAAAATTTAATTTAATTAGTATATATATAATATGTTTAAGTATCTGTATAAAATTATATTAATATATAAATAAAAATAGATTTTGTAATAAATTTAATAAAGTATGGTTGGAAAGATAAATTGAAATTTATTGGTTAATAATTGAATTTAAATAAGAATTGATTTGAACTTATTGATTTTGAGATTTTGAAAGATATGATTTATAGTTTGATTTGATAAAAAGTGATTAAATGAATATTCTCAACTTTAATTGAAACTGAATATTTAATATTGATTTTAATTATAAATTGAGATTTTATTGATATTAAAATGATTAAGTGAATATTTTCCAATTTGAATAAAATTAGAGTTAAAAGTTGAAATCCAAATGAAATTTATATTAAAAATGTTTGAATACTTAAACTTTGAATCTTGTTGGAATTGAAGAGATAGCTCAAACCCGAATTTGAAATCGAAAAAAATTTGAAAGGGTTTATTGAGAATTTGAATTGAATCTTTAACCTTCTAAATTGAAAGTGTTGAACTGGGATTGATTTAAATTGAATTTTGGAATTTAAGTTGATTTGAATCGATTGTGGAATTGGATGAAACAATTCTAATTTGGAAACTATTTTAGTATAATCTCTTTAAATACTATAAACTATTTTAATTTACAACTATTTTAATACATAAATTATTTTAATGTATAAATTATTTTAATTTATAACTATTTCAATATATACTATTTTCAACATCTAAACTATTTAAGTTGGAACTGTTATGATTACGAATGTGCTATGATTTCAAAAGTGTTATGATTACGAAAGTGCTATGATTTCAAAAGTGTTATGATTTCAAAAGTGTTATAATTTTGGAAGTGTTACAATTCTGGAAATGAATACTATTTAAAGTGAATAATGATATCCAATTGATATGGTTTTGAAATGAATATGATATTTTGATATGAAGTATGAACTATTTGAACTGAAATGACCATGGTGTGAAATAAGCCTTTGGTTGTTAAAGTGACCGGGATCGGATATTGTCATACTCTCTGCCAATACCGAAAACCACTTTAACAACTGTGTTCGTGGTGGAGATTCTAGGACGAAGTAGGATGGTTTGGCGACGATTCTATATCAGGTTTTAGCGCAGCGTTGACTCCCGCGAGTCAGCTTGATGTGGCTAAAATAGGAGCCATGCCGGGCCAAGTGAGGTCATTCCTTCGATCGGGCACACTTCTTCGATACCATTCTATTACTTTGTGATTCGATTAGGTGCACCTTTGATTTGGGAGTGTGTCTCGAGGTGGGCGGTAGTAACTGCTATGCGTTACCACCAGTCCGGATCCGCAAACGGTATATCTACCCTGGCATTGCCTCGTGTGACTTGTCACATGCCCTATCGCGCCTTTTACGAGTTTGTTTTGTGTCGTACCTATGGAGTGCTCCCTGATAGCCCACTTGCGAGTGGAGTTTACAGTATTTGTATAGACTATGGCATTATATAAAATTTTCTACATATTTCTCCTTTTATATTAAATAAAAGGTTAATATTGGCAATAATTACCAATATTATTACATTGACTCGATTAAAATCCAATAATTGATTATTTTCACTCTAAACTCTCGAAATAAAGTTTTTAAAACTTTATTTCCATTTATTTATTCTTTTATTTCAACAATTAAATGTTGAAATACATCCCTTGATTAATTTATTAACTCAAGTTACCAAAGATTCCAATATTTCCAATTTATTCCCCAAAACTCCATTCAATTAAATTCCAAGGTCAATCTTTAACTTCAAACACATTGTTTATTTGAAATAAACAATTTAAAACAAATTTATCCTCTCTATTTCATTTTATTCACAATATTAAATTATACTATCGTTATAATTCAATATCATTGGTAATTACCAATACCAGGGTTATTACAACGTGCAGTTCGGAGTGAGAGAGGGTGTCGAGCACAAGGCGGCGGTGGCACAAAGGGTCGCGTGAGATGATGTGGGCGGAAAGGGCTACAGGTATATGGGTGCTTGGCATGTGAAGGGAAAGCGGTGGAGGCTTGCGGAGAGGGAATGAGGCATAGGGGAAAAGTGGTGATGCGTGCATGCAAATTTAAGTAGCAGGTCGCAAAATATGTGTGCTCTCTTATATATATATATATATATATATTAACAAAGGAGGAATGGCGAATAAGACGCAGGGTGGAAGAGGTCAGGCGGTGCTGTCAGTAATGTAGAAGTGGCGAAAGGAGATGAGCACAGAACTTGAATGTAATATACATATACATATGAAACGTTATTTCATTCAACATATTATATATATATTTAATTAAGGAAGAACAGAGCAAATCAGAGAAGATGGAGGAGAACTGAACGAACCGGAGAATTATAGTGAACGGATAGGAATAACAAAAGTCTCAAAAATTATTAATAGCTAGTGCTTATTAACATTAACTGATGGACATCCGAAAGGACAAATAAAAGCCAAAAGGCTCAAAATGGGTACCGGTACGATTAATCGTTTTTGCTGATTTCGCCGCATATCGGACACCAAAACACACAAATGAATATACTGCGGAGATCAGCAGATGAGACGAACAGAATGGTACACACATATCAACGATACGATCATCCTATCAAAAGTTGATATTCGTTGCCAAGTTGTTGCTATTTCGTCGAAAATAAGATATACGGGGCTATAGTAGTCCAAATTTGGTGAAACGAAATATGACGTCTCACTCAAAAAATGATTTACATTTTTATAATATAAAAATATTCAGGTTTCGAAAACATTTTATTTTCATCAAATTAACTGATATTAAATTGAAATAGAAAATTACACAACATAACTGATTTTCATATTTTCCAATAAAAATTTACCATTTGCTATGTTTAAATAGACGCATACCAAATATCAAATATTTATTAACCAATTCAATTGTTTAAATTTTCACAAAAGTTCAGTTAACTACGTTGTTTAAACCGTTAAAAATTACGGGTCGTTACATGATCCTATCATACCTCTATATAATTTTTGATTTATATCTTTTGAGTTTTCTTCTTTATTTCTCATTTGTTTCCATGGAAGTTGTCTTACCACTAGTATTTGACATACGAAATTTCTTCACTAAATCTTCAGCATGTTTTTCTTGACTTAAATTATTTAATTGTCTTATTTGTGATCTTAAAAAGAAAGTTAGTTCTCACATATGACTCATTTCAAATTCCTTAGTCATTATACCAGAAAATTCTTTATTTAACTGTTCATTTGTTGATACAAAAATAATATCATCTACAAATATTTGTAAAAGTTGAATATCATTATTATTTCTTTTGAACAGAGTGTTGTCTACTTTCCTTATTTAAAAATTAGGTTGTGATAAATAGCATTTTAGCCTATCATACCATGCTCTAGGAGCTTGTTTTAGACCATATAAAGCTTTCTTTAATTTATAAACGTGATTAAAAAGTTTTTCTTCTTTAAAGTGGAGGTTGTTCAACGTAAACATCTTCTTTAATAAATCCATTTAAAAAGGCACTTTTGACATCCATTTGAAATAATTTAAAATTATTACGATTTGCGAAAGCATGTAGAGTTCTAGTAGCTTCTAATCTAGCTACAGGAGCAAATGTTTCATCTAAATTTATATCTTCTTCCTGACTATAACCTTGAGCGAATAATCGTGCTTTATTTCTAATGACTTCTCCTTTTTCATTTGTTTTATTTCTATAGACCCATTTACAGACTTATTTTCATGTCGGGACTAATTCCCAAAAATCATTTTTGGTAACTGATTCGGTTCCACTTGCATAGCAAGAATCCATGAATCATCTAATGATGCTTCTTTTGGATTTTTAGGTTCAACGGTTGAAATAAAAGCAACATTGCTCATTTTGTTTAATTGATTTCTTGCTTTTACAATAGATTATATGTTTCCTAGAATATTTTCTATAAGATGATCTTTTAAATATTTTGTTCATTTATTTGGATGTAAATTTTCGGAGTTATTATTATTTTCATCATTAGCGATTTGATCATTTGTAATTTCATTAGTTTTACTAATATTTTCTAGTTCATCAAAACTGAAAATTATTGATTTTAAAATTCTCATCAAATGATACACGTAATGTTTCTTCAATGGTGTTAGTTCTTATGTTGAAAACTTTGCATGCTTTACCTCTATTAGAATAACCAATAAAGATCCTTTATGTGATTTTGCATTTAATTTATTTAAATTATCTTTTGTGTTTAATATAAAATATTTACTACCAAAAGCTCTAAAATAAGGTACTTTAGGCTTTTTATTATAAAATAATTCATAAGGAGTTTTCTTAGTCAAAGGTCTTATTAAACTTCTATTTAAAATATTACATGCTGCAGCAGCTACTTCAGTCCAAAAACTTTTATGTAATTTACAATCATTTAACATTGTTCTAGCACATTCTTGTATAGTTCTTATTTTTGCATTCTACTACTCCATTTTATTGTGGTGTTCTAGGAAAAGGAAAGTTATGAGTAATTCCTTTCTTATTACAAAAATTTTTAAAATTCTCATTTTCGAATTCTCCTCCATGATCACTTCTAATCGTTTTAATTTTGATTGATATTTGATTCTGGGTTCTTTTAGTAAAAAATTTAAACATTTCAAAAGCTTCACTTTTAAGAAAATCATCCATGTAAATCTAGAAAAATCATCTACAAATACAAAGACATATCTATTATGATTTATTGATTGTATTTGTGATGGACCGAAAAGATCTAGTGAAGAAGTTCAAGATGTTGAGAATTAGAAATCATATCTTTTGATTTAAAAGAACTTTTATGAAGTTTTCCTAATTGACAGGCATCACATAAATTGTTGACATTAAAACTCATTTTAGGAAGACCGCTAACAAATTCATATCTAGCAACTTTAGAAAGGTTTTTAAAATTCAAATAACCAAATCTTTTGTGCCAAATCCAAGGGTCACTAGATTCTGCCAAAAGACATAGATTTTCATTAGACACTTTCATACTTAAAATGTAAATGTTTAGTTTCCTAGTACCTTCAAAGATAATGTTTGACTCATTATCTTCGATGTGGCAATTATCTTTTTCAAACTTAATTTTAAAACCTTTATCACATAATTAACTAACACTAAGCAGGTTATGCTTCAGATTCCTAACTAGCAAAACATTACAAATAGTAGAAGTTATAGAGTTACCACATTGCTGATGCCAATTACATATCCTTTTGAGTTGTCTCTGAAGTTAACCGATCCACCATCTTTGTAGACAATATCCTTCAAGATTTTCAGATTTTCAGACATATGTCTTGAGCATCCACTATCAAGAATCCATTCATCCTTCTTAATTTGTGATATTTGAACTTTAAGTGTCGGTTCACCATTAACCATATAACAAACTTTTTCCTGCAATTCAAAATTATACCTTTCCAACATATAAATGACTTTTCAAAACAATTAATTTCTAATAACAATTTCTTGATTCGAACTATCAAGCACACCTACTTGATTCGAACGGGCTACAAGCACACCCAAGCAAATACAAATTGTGTTTGATGGTTTTTTCCAAAGACAATTTCTTGAACTTTGGATACAATGGATCCTATGACCTCTTGGACAACACTTTGATCTTTAATTTGAGAGAGAAGTGATTCCAAAATAGTAAGAAAGTAGTAGTGAATAAATACAATAAAGTTTGAACTGATTCTATATGATTTTGAAGAGAATTTGGTATATTTTTAATGGAGTTTTTAAGAGTGTAAGAGGAGGGAAGAAAATAAATTAATAACTGCCAAAAAAATTCAATTAAACTCCACTTTATATAGTGTATAAATAGATGTCTTCATTGGTGAAGAGTTGCGACGAATAGACACTTCTTTTCAAAATTTGAAAAACCATTTGGTGACATTTGTGTTGACATATCATCTGGGCATATGTCGGGCATATGTCGACATATGCTTGTAAAAATTGAAAACTTGTTTCTTTTAAAATATTTTGAAAACTCTATACTTTGTAAAATAATTTAAAACTTTGTGAATCATTTTTAAAATAGTTTATAAGCATTTTGATCTTTGAAATTTTTATAAATTATTTTTTAATATATTTTGTTTAAAAATATAAAAGATAGAAAAATAAGAAACAGAGATCAAAGATTGCTACTATGACTTTAACAATATACTATGACTTTATACACTTTATTATAGTCTTGAGATCTTCATATCTTGGTCATTGTACTCATGAGTCTTCATGTCCATTTCTTGAGTCTTTTATACTGTACAGTCTTCGATTCAACAAATGTATAATATCCTGCACTATATACTATATAACTTGGCAAAACATTGGTATCTATATTTTATATGAATGTATATTGTTGTTACCAAGGTTGTTATCATCGAAATCAATAATTGAGGTATTAACACACGCGCGCGCGTGCACACACACACACAGATATATATATATATATATATATATATATATATATATATATATATGTGTGTGTGTGTGTGTGTGTGTGTGTTTGTATGTTATTTAATGTGCTGCAAAATCAAATTAAGATGTTTAAATTTTGAATTTCAAATATCAAATCTGGATTTTCATTCGAATCTTATTTACAAAGTTTAATTTAGATATTTTAAATTCGAATTTTGAAATTAAAACTTAATCAAATTACATTTTAGACTAATTGTTAATAAAATCAATTTTATTTTTGAAATATATATACACATATATAGGTGTATATATATGTATATGTATACATATATAATTTTTTTAAATTCAATTAATTAACATATATGTAAAAGCCAAGTATATACATAGTGATGTAAATACCAACATCCATCTATGTGTATTTTAACCATATACACCCTACGACATGTTGCACGTGCACTTTAAGTACATGTGAACATATATTGATACACACACACACACACATATATATATATATATATATATAATATCTTCAATTAAATTTATTAATTAGTTAAATCATAGATATTAAATAAAATGTGATTTTACTAAAATTAATTCGATTGAATCTAATAAATACTTTAGATTTTATAGACCCAATAGATCCAAACATGCACGTATTTGTTGAGCTTCCTCAAGATATGTGCACTATACTTAGGCCATCATGAGATGGTAGGTATGAATGAAAGTTCTCTTTCGATTTTTTGAGCTTCCTCAAGGTTGAGATGAGATTAGAACAAAGACCATGGGTTAGAAGCTACATATGGTACAACTGATAAGGTGTTATCCATCGCATACTGGACTATGATTTGTTGAGCTTCCTCAAGGTGTTAATCTTAAGGCAAGTAAGTCTTAACACCAACTAGAGAAATTGAAAGATTTTTATGTTTTTCCTTTGGGAATTTTGAGAAACGTAAAAATCTAGTGGGAGTCTTCGTAGAAAACTAAAATGAACATGTTTAACCTTTCTAATATTATAAGAATATATACCATATAAGTTAAAACAATTAATTTAAATAAATTTTTACATGTAGTACAATTGATAAAATATTTATCAGTTAAAATATATAAAGGAATCGAATTAAGATTGACATATAAATATATACTTACCAATAAATCCTTTGGCATGTTATCACTTCAAGACCCATGCAAGCACCTAATTATACAACTACTAAAACATTCGTACCTTGGTCATTTAGATGTTTATTTCCCCGAGAATATGTATTATCTTCTATGAGTTTCGAACTCTAAAAGAAATACATGAACATGAATATTTGATCCATATTCTATTACATATAAACGTTATATGGCGAACGGTCGCAATTCGTAATGTAGAAACCTTGATGAAATTAGTTTAATTGAAATAAGAAAGTAAAACGTGATCCGAGGTTATGCATTCAATAGAATTGATTGCAATAAGGATCTTATTATGTTAGATGTAGAACTAGACCAAGAGCTACAAAATGGATCTAGGAAT
The DNA here is from genome assembly GCA_030737815.1 of Allium fistulosum. Lineage (NCBI taxonomy): Eukaryota > Viridiplantae > Streptophyta > Magnoliopsida > Asparagales > Amaryllidaceae > Allium > Allium fistulosum. Next base: position 608,219,577 of record CM060908.1, on the reverse strand, counting down.
TCGATCCTTGAATTGTCAATTTGATCAGTTTCCATAAAGTGCAAATTATTCAGTATCCTTATATGTTAAGGATCAACTGCACTTTTGTAAAGAGTTCGCTATGGTCTTGTAGTAAGGGTTTTCATTTGAATGGTTTAACCATTTGGAAAGGAAAGATAATGTAGGGGAGTTGATGTAACGTAAGGTATGGTTGGGATGAAGAGAGTGAATTGTCGCTTCAGTTTCATGAAGAGAAATTGGAAATGAGAGTTGTATAAAATACTAAAAGGTACTTAATGTGGAATGAGACATGCAACTTATATACCAAATGTATTTTCAGATAGAAAATTATTTTCTATAAAAGTTAGTTCTTCGAGTTCATGATATTTAATCTAAAACTTTCGACCGTAAACTAGTTATAGTGAATGAAATAAAATCCCATAATATGTGGTTGAATGGAGTTACGTATTTCATACGCTATTATAGTAATGGCGGAAATTGTGGGAGCATACCATATAACAAGCTATTTATGGATGCAGCAAATTACGAAAAATTATTTCATAAACATACAAAATATTATTTATGAAATAACAACCGTTTTCAGTATTGACTGAAAATAGGCAGTTTTATTTCAATATGAATATTAGAATATTCATTATAAAATAAAACTATGATAATCATATTTGTTTTCATAACAAAATGATAAATTAGATTATACAAAAATACCTAAAACTTTACAATTATTTTGGAATTATGGACTAAGCCACAATTTTGAGAAATAATTCTTTAATTATATGATTGTGAATCATATGTACTTTTGAACTGTATCTCAAACGATTAAAGGCAAAGCACACATTCAGTGGGAGCGACATAAGATTTAGTGAACTCTTCGGATCGATACATATAGATTTATGCAGTCATAAGTCTAATGATATCAAAACGGTCCTTCATACTTTATTAAAATTCACCGATGGATTATCATAGTAATAAATATGTGTATTTGATACATATATTATGACGCCCCACCTCTGTACCCACGCTAACCAAGAACACTATGAGGTAGTGCTGTCAATTAGCATGGAGAATAAGGCTGTTGAGGAGCGACCATCCATGTAACTTCTTTGTGCGAACACCGATATGTCAGATAGACTAGAATGCATATCATTTAAGGAGGAAATCCGACATACCGATATAAAAACAAAGCTATCACACGGTGGCTATAAAATCTTCGGAAACAAATATAGAAATAAACATAACACAATCAGTCATAGACATCCATATCACAAAGGCGGAAAAAGATATGAATAAATATATAACACACGAAAGTGTACATCAGAGTAGTGGTCAGAAAGATCCACGATAGTACAAAAGAATAGCATCACGTGCTATACAAAAGAATAAGTACACATCATAGAGTCTATATCTCAAAAGTGTACAACCAAAAACTACCAATCTATGTAGTTAGCCAAAAGTCAGAATAATCCTGAAGAGAAATCAAGCAGAAGTACCTGTAACATCTCGGTCTGACCCGAGTATTATTTATAAGAAAATAATAAACGGATCAGTCTAGCTATAAATATCAGATGATATGGTATAAAGTAAACGACATAATCTGAACATGTAATAACCATAACGGCATACTACTATAAGTATGTAAATGATAATCAACAAAAGATTAATCAATATCACAAGAATCTTCTCAAAGATAAAATAGAGTATCATACCCTAAACTTGTATTCATAACAAGTCAATAACACATAAATTCACCAATGCACAAAAATTGATATCATATCAATGAAAATCATGAAAATTGGCGAAGCACAAATTCCAGAAATCAACACTAGAAATCCAGAAAACACATAAATAGGGGGGAGGCCTAACACATGAATGGGAGCATGAAAACTCACCTACGCGTATCACACAGGAATGAGAAGCTATCTCATGGAAGCTATCCATTAAATTTCCACACAGAAATGGCCCGAAGACCGTAGGGTGCTACCCTACATATGTGATGGCGAAACATCACATAAACGGGGTATAGTCTCCCTCGCAGACAATGAGACATCGCTCAATCGCTAGTCTAAATCACAAAAATGATCGTCATGATCATAAGGAAGTGTCAATTACCCCAAGCTAGTAAATATATGAGTTTAGCTTCATGTCCCATAACCACTAGCTTAACTTAAATATTTACGAACAAACTGTAGATCTCCACTAGGAAATTGTCACAAAAGGGTTCAATCGAACAAGTCCAAGAGCTAACCGACGAAGTGAACGCAAGCGTTTCATACCACTCGTTTTACTAAGTCGTTTAAGTCGATTTCTCATCCGAGTGAAGTAAAGGCTTGTATATACTAGTAGATTGGAAAACGGTTTTAAGAAAACGAACTTTTGATATTTAAAATAGTGTTGAAATCGCTTTGATGAAAGAGTTTTGATATTTACTACTAGTATTGAAACCTTCATATCTTTAAAGTGACAAGTCACAAAACGATTGTTGAAACAAATCGCAACACATAAATTCTCGTTCGAAGACGTGAGTAAAGTCCAAAGAAATCAATCCCCAAAACCATCAAAGTAGAAATTCTGATGAATGTTTTTCAAATAAGATCCCCTACGCAGAATGGTATGGGGTGCGGGGCAGCGCCCCGTCAAAACGGTACGACCTAAGTGAAGACAAGCGACCTCGTGAAGCCAAACGACCTAAGAGGAAGACGGGTCGAGCGACATTCTCAAAAATCCCAAGAAGAAGTCATCAACGAAGAAAATAAACGATAACGACGAATCGGATAACTACGAATCGATGGAAATTGAAATCCGAGCTAAATAGGCAAAAACATGCGAAATAGAGCAGCTCACAGGCTCCAGACGTCTGGGGTAAATGCTCAGACGTCTGCAGCAAGTTTCGGGAACTTCCTGAAACATTCTCCAGACGTCTGAGCTTACCTGCAGACGTCTGGTGACGTGCTGAAATCGTTTTTCAGCCTAGTGGGAGAGAAATCTCCCACACTTTCACTCGATCGAGCAATGGAATCCAGGGCTTTTGTCAACCGACTACCCGGCCATATAAGTTCTTCGATTCATCACCAAAAACATGATCAAAACATCAAAGCTATGATTTTTAAAGAATTGAATCCAAAACACCAAAAATTAGAATATTCACAAAAGCAATCCAAATCAAAATCAAATACACATGAATAAGTGTTAGGAATTCATACCCAACAATCGAAGATGATTATAGTCATAGATGTGAGATAAAAATCTCACCTTTGAACCCAAAAGCACAAATGAGAAGCATAAGAACAAGCTAATATCAATCCCTCTTTAATAACAACTCAAGAAGCTTCAATCTATGCTCAAAAGAAAAATATTTCCCAAGTTAGGTTTAGGTAATTTCTGAGATTGAAGAGAGGATGAGTTAGAGAAGAAGAAGGAGATGCTTACCTAGACTTCTTTGGCAATTTGGAGCTAAACTTGGATTTGCAAAATGAAGTTAGGGCTTAGGAATTTCCATTTCCAATCTTTTCCCCCATTGTTCTCTTTAGAGCTGAAATATTAGGAATGAAAATGAATGAGAGGAGATGGGTTCAGTTTGGGTATTAGTGGGCTAGTGGGTTGAACCCAAACTCAAACTTCAAGTGGAAAAGGTTGAAATTTTAGCTAGCTCCAAACATATCAAAGCTTACTGTCAAAAAGATCGCAAACGACATTTTGAACTCAATGGAAGTGGTCCCGAGTCCTAATTCGACTGTTTGCAAAAAGTAGCTTTTTGGACTAAAATCCTACTAGCGATAAAATATTTAAATAAAATATTCAAATATAAAATCGATGAATATGCGGGTTGTTACATATATATTATGTCTATAATAAGTTCATAGAATATAAAACAAAAGTAAGTAATGTAACGTGCAAAAGGAAATAAAATGATTCAATTTGTTTAAATAGGTGAGTATAGTGGAAAGGAGTTCCAAATTCACCTAAAAATGCATAAAGCTTTAGTCTCAAAAGTAACTCCTCCCTATGATACATAATGATGTATCAATAAAGAGTAACCAGACTTTATTGAACAAAGTATGATTCATAATAGGTGAAGTTGAGTTTACTTTTTTTTGTAAAGTCGTGTACTTAAGAGTAAGTACATAAGGTTAAAATTAATTTCATCTAAAGAATTTTTTATGAGATCATACAAGATAAAGGTTTATATGAAACCCTTATATATCCTTGGTCAAGAAGTTAATAGGTTGTGCAAGTCGAAACACTACACATAATATTTATTTGTGAGGGATCTTGTGTGAACCACCCCAAAGGAGTTTAGGACCAACCAATATTAGTTGATCAGCTTATGTTATGAAAATAAATTCCATCCACTCAAAGCTAAATTGGTTTTATACATATATAAAGGAAGTTCATAAATTTTTTATGAATACCTATTCTATTGCACTGAGAAATAATTGTAGTTTCGAGAAACGCCAACTTCATAACGAAGGAATTTCTTTTAGAAATTATCGGTAGAAAAATGGATTTTGACATGATCCAAAATTAAACTGGTTACGTAAAATGAAATTAAGTTAACCAAGTAGAAATAGACATGACACATTAGAATGTCTAATAATAACACTCGCATTTTAAAGAGAAACTATGGGTTTCGTATCAATGTCGAGAATATAATTTCCTCGGTTGTTATTGACTTTGCCATATGGTACGATGTGCAAATCCTGAATAGATTCCAAGTACAATATCAAAGTATGATTTTGATAGTTGTACCCAAAGGGATATGATCCATTGGCTGCAAATATGTTTTCAAGAAGAAGATCGATGCAGTTAGAATATATAAGCAACGTTAATAGGAATAACATCATAAATTTCAATTGTTTAAGTTAGCATAACAGATTCATCATTCGGCATGCTTAAGTTAATTCGGATTTTCTTCGCAAAATTAATGCTTGGTATGACTTTGAGTTTTGGTATATATACGTTGAAACACAAAATTCTAAATAATGATTTGGAATACACTGTGTGCACATAACAACCAAATTGTTTCGAAATTAGTGGGAGTGATACTGAATTTGTGGGTTTTGAATATGATCCACGAACTGATACAAAAATATTATTCGATAAGTACTAGAGTTAAACAAGTATTCTGCAAGAATATTAAATAGTTTGATTTTTGATCAAAATGCAGAGGAAGCGTGTATCTATAAGAAATAACATTAGAAGGTACTAAGATATTTCGAAGCTATAAGTAAACAACATCTTACTAATTATCAACAATGTACCTATGTTAAAATGAGTTCTATTTATTTAATTCTCAATGTAGGATTTGAAAAGACATCTTCTATAATCTATGTAAAAGGATGTTGGGAATGTCCCGAACGATACACATAAACACTATATTAAAATGTTTAATATGGAGCATATAAGATGTATTCCTTATGCTATCATATATGATATGTTATCTACTATGTAACAAATTGCATATGTTACTAATACAGGGAGCAGGTGCAAAATTTGAACTAAGTTCACTAATGATAGTTAACAGTATTGTCGAGTATTTATGAAATACTAGAGAATTGTTTATAGAAACAACAAGCTCTTTGTGAATGAGTATTTGGACTCAAACTTCATTCGTTATATTGAGGATAATATGTCAATCCTAAATTCATGATCAATCTTAGTTAAGAAGATTTAAGTTGGAAATGTTCCAGACAAAAGGTTAAGGCTAATTCAACCAATAGGCTATGTACATCGCTTTGAATAAATGCAATAATAAAAGCAATGTACATATACATTGCTAAATGCATAAATTTATAACCGAGCTAGGGCGATTCCAAATGTTGATTGATGGAGTAGATAATTGAAACAACATAGCATATCCACTCACGAACGGAATAACTTGACCGGTTTTAAGCAAAGATCAAAGGGATGGGACTGAGATTCCATAATTGGTCACAAGTGCAAGTGGAATATTGATAGAGTTACGGGTATACTCTAGAGGCAATTCTATAATTTATTGTAAATTATTAACTCTGTAATAAAATCTCGTTCATGTAAAAAGTGTAACGAACCGACTTTTCGACCCTCAAATGTGGACACTAATACATCCACGGTATTCACGTGTCGAGCATCCAAGTGCCGGAAAGATGAATTGTTAGGGTAAAAGAAAAAAGAAAAAGAAAGAAGAGAACACCATATCAGAATCTTACATGCGGAACGATAATATATAATATCTCAAAAGGTCTTTATCAAAAAGAAAACCTTTATATACATACATCAATCAGAGAAAACTACCTATCATCAGCCTGGATAGTTATAACTACCTGTCCTCACAAATGCTGATAGATAAAATCAAGTAATGCAGCAGAAAATAAGTATGGTAGGAAATCATCGAGCTCCTCTCCAAGAGCTCCAATGAACCACGGCTAAATATGGAAACATACTCGAGCTGACCCGAGCATTATGAGAGAATAACACCCGTATCAGTCTGATAAACCCGTATGAGAAACTCATATCATATAGATTTACTATATCTTATAGCCTTGTAAAATAATGGTATCTCATAAGACCACGCCGCCAATAAACACGGATGGGTTTTTACCTTACGATAACCAAACCATTTCTATTATAAAATCCAGTGATACTATAATATGTCTAGGGTGTAGAATATAAATATTAGTCATAGCTGAAATGGTTACATTGATTACATTCCAGCATAATAGGAGTACAATCAAATCCGTTAAGGGACGTTTGCATAATGGATATTTCCGCGGAGATCTCTTCGGAAAGTCGAATCCAATCTTTTGCACAAGGGTCAGAAAGTACCTTCCAAGCGCCGTATATCTCTAGATAAAATATAATGTAAAGTTAAACACAAGAGGCCATCGCCCGGACATAAACATGAACAATGTGAACCATATCTCCTCAACTCCCGTTGACCAACAATCGATAAGTATCTCTAGAAATGGAGTTGATAACATGCTGACGTGGGACGCTAAACCTCAGTTGTGCATCCTACTCTGTTTTTAGCCATTTCCAATGTCGAGATCATGTTCGGCATCTTTCACTCGAGTCTTCATCACTTGAACAGAACCCGAATCCCAAATGGATTCCCACATCTCTAACATATCTCTGAACCATACAAGGATCCCTCAATAGATTTCGAAATCACACATGGATTCCCATATTTCAACAGATCTCGGAATCACACATGGATTCCCACATACTGAATAGATTACAAACAACTACATGTGTTCGAGCACCTTAAACAGATCTCGAATCTCCACATAGATTCCAGCATCTCGAACATATCCACTTCCAAGAGATAGAACACGTATCTCAGCGTTGAAGTAGTTTCTGATAAGTAGAACACTTACCGATCCCAGTCTCTCCAAGACTGAACCGACGAATTGGTCATTCAATAATAATAAGAACAATCGCATACGGGAACTAAGTCCCATAAACTATCCATAAGTAAGTAACACACAAAACCTGATTGAAACACACAAGCACGATCAAGTCATATAAATGACATCTAATTCCCTTTTTAATTAATCTACCTTTACTAATTAAAATCCTCTTTTATTAGTAAAAATCATTTTTACTCAATAAACTCATTTTATAAATTAAACTCCTTTTCTAATCAAAATCCACTATTTAATTAAAACATTACTCTTCATTTTCAACCCCTTTTAACACTTCCCAAAGTATTCATATACTTATTTCAAATGATATAAGTATATTAACAAACCATTAACAAGATTTATTACTTTAAACCTTTACTTTTACTATTTGTAACGACCCGTAGTTTTAACTATTTTAAAATTTTAAATTTAATATGATTATTGGATAAAAATGGTTAGAAATAAAAATTTAATGAATTATTAGTGTAGTTATTGGATATGAACTTTAATAAGATTTTTGAAATAAACAATTTCGATGATTTTGGCAATAATAACTATTAAAATGAAATTCTATATATTTAATGTGTTTATAATCAATAGCAAGCATTGAATGATAAATATTGGATTATTGTAAAATGGAAGTAGTTGTTTATTATTTGAATTCATTTTTAAAATTAAATTTAATAAGTTAAATAACTTATATTCGAAATAATGTAATTTATTGAACAATTAAATTGTTTAAATTTAATATTGGAATTATTTAAATAATTAAATCTTGAATTAATGTGAATGAAATTATATCGGATATTTATTTAAATTTTATTTAAACCATAATGAAGATTGTTAAACTTAAATTTTGAATTTAAAGTGATTAAATTAAATTTTGGTAATTTTTGGTTTTAAATAACGAGTAAAAATAGTCATTTTGACAAGCACCATTGTCCTAGTGGTTAAGTGATTCGGCTTTGCTACAAGAGGTCACAAGTTCGAAACTTGCATAGCGTGATTCGAACGTTTATTGACATGTGATATGTTGTCCCAATGACATGTTGTATATAAAGTACCATTTCAAAAAAAATAGTCATTTTGGCCACTGTCTCGGATTCCGATGAAACTAGTTTCATCGGATCCGTAATAGTGAATTATTATAGGATTTCAAGTTCCGTAGCAATCAGACTTGTCATTTGACCGTGCGAGCTTGAAACGCATAGAAATTAATTTAAGGAATTCGATTAAAATAATTTGATTTGGAAAAGCTATCTTTTGAATACAATCGAATTAGGCCTCGGGACTAGTTCCATTGTATTCGAAATGGGGGTAAAACATTATGAACGTCGGGCGGTACGCGTCATTTGAAGTTCAGAATTTTCACGGGTCAATTGGGTCAGAAACTTCTATAATAAGCTGTCCATTTCATTCCAAAACCCTAGAGATATTTGTTCAGCTGCTCTTTTTTAATTTCAATGGCTGAAAATCGCTATCATCTTCTCTCCTCGATATCTCCCAATCCGTTCATCGAAATCGAAAACTTCCAAAAGCAAAGTTGTAGAGCTCGACGAGCTCTACACATCAAACGGTGGAATCGAGGCAAATTGTCTTATATTCGCCAGGATTTGGCTTTGAATGTCGTGCGTATTTTCGTGTTTTTCGAGCAAAAGGAAGTGCTGGAGGCTACAAGACTTGGGGCGGTGGTGGAGTGTGAGGCGGCGCATCTGGTGGTGGCAGCGGATCGAAGTTCGGTTGTCATTGGTAATGTGCGGCTGGAGGTTTTTTCGCACATGATGGGTTTCTGGCATGATGGACGGAAGCATGAACGAGGGAGAGAAGGGGCAACGGCCAATTATGTTATTTGTTTTAATTAATTTAGTTAATTTTGTTTCAGTTAATCGTTAAGCTAATTATCGCGTAACTTTTGCATACGAGCACTACAAGAAATTTTATTTTTTGTGGCGCTCAAAAAACGCTACAAAAACTTTTGGTGGCGTTTTGATAAACGCCGCGAGAAAACATGCGACTAAAAATCCATGATTTTTTGTTGCATTTATTTTAACGCCACTATAAATGCATTTTTGGCAGCGTTTTTCAAACGCCACCATAAATCTTTTTGTAGCGTTTAAAAAACGCCACCAAAAGATTTTTTGGCGCTACTAATAGAATTTCCAACTTTACCCCTGTTTTACGGTTGCATTTACTCAACGCCACTATATATATTTCGGTAGCGTTTTAGAAATGCTACTAAAAGTTGTTTATTATTTTACACCATTTTTTCATGCTATTATTTCCTGTTAATGGTCTATTTTGGTTCTATTATACCAATCAACAATCACTCACATAATCATCATATTCAAATAAGTTAAAAAACACATTAACCATATAATCAAATAAAATATCCATAACCATTCCAATACAATAGTTTTTCGACAAAATGACCTAACTCACATACAATAACCATTTGTATACAAATTTACACATCGGGTACTAATAAATGTTATATCTAACTAGTGCTAACAAAACGTTTGATTACCCATAATTCTTTGTTGCATACACAAGTGAAAGCTAGCATCATCAAGTCCAAATTTGCTCTCTTCAAAAGTCTGATGCCTACACAAGTGAAAGCACAACAGATAGTCAAACAATTACGTTAACTCGTAAGACTTCAAATATGAGATCAAACATCTACAACATTATACAAGTATATCCTACTATAAATGATGTCATATAAATTATCAAAGTTATAAAAAATGAAATAAAGTCCTTTCTTAAGCTTAAATAGTAGGAATCAATTTTGCACACTTACGAACCCTCCTTTGATAGAATGGTGAATCCAACAACCTGAGCAAGAAAAAAATGACAATGTAAGCACCTACATTCATAATACTTTTGTAAATTGTAATTTAATGCATAATATGTAAAGCAATTAGTTAACAGTTTAGTTGAAGGTACTAAAATTTTAAGTTTTAAATTTAATTTAATTTAAAGTTCTAAGTTAATTTAAAATTAAAGTTAATTTCAAATTAGAGTTAATTTAAAGTTAATTTAAAGTAAAATTAAAGTTAATTTAAATTAAAATTAAAGTTAATTTAAAGTTTTAAGTTTAAACTTTTAAAAGTTAATTTAATTTTGAATTTAATTTTTAAAAGTTATTTATTTTATATGTTTTAAGTTTTAAATAAATTAAATTATAAGCTTTGATTTTTAAGTTTTAAAAGTTAATTTAAAAGTTTTAAGTTTCAAGTTTTAAAATTTGAATTCTCACAACAATTAGATATGATATCTAAAGAGATTTTTGTTGTTTGAAATTTGAATCACTTGTAAAATATAAGATACAGTATTCTTATACTAACATAACATATATACCTGAGTGGCTTTGCAAAGCATAAGGGCTATGCCACCTGCTCCATGAGACCACTGCACTAAAAGATCGTTCTTACTGCCCTCACTTGAAGGGTAGTTCCCACCATGTCCATACTAACATAGACCATGGCTGTATTGAAGTCAACAGAAGTAGATACATACAGAGTCATAGACTGAAAGTTATGCGAAGAACTCACAAGGTAGACAAATCCTTCTGAAGCTTCAACAATATCTTGGGCTCTCTAACTGGATATGCTGACCTACTTTTTGGGCTTCTGCTACCGTCAAGTGAAGGGCTCCTGTATTTTCTAGATTTTGGTAGAGGGCTTCTTGACCGTCAGGTGAAGCAAGCAACCTCATCACTTCCTCCTCAATCCATACATTCAACCACACCATTCCCTCCACGCACTTTCATCCTCCCCTTCACAAACCACAAACAACTCCTACACCACCCAACTGACAAGTTTTATCACCAACTCAACCCCACGTATACTTCATCTTCTACTCCTCCACCATTCTTCTCCTTTTACTCCTGCACATTCAACTTTCATCTCCAATCTTGAAACTGCACATTCATACTACTTTTTTTTATTTTCAGTAATTATTTATATATAAAAACTGCAAAAAATCATTGGTTGATACCAATTGTTTAACACCGCCAAATCTTGAAACCAAAACCAGTAATAAATATCAAAAGCACTGAAAAAGGCCATGGTTCCTAAAATTCAAGTTCTAATATGAATTCCTTCACTATATAGTTTATTTGACCGTCCAAACATAGATCTTCAAGGTCAGATAACACATAAGCATAATTAGCCTAACTAAAGTCAAAAACACAAAAGTCCTTTTATGATTGTAGCATAGTTTTAACATTCGACACTAAAACACTGACCATGAAGATTGCAGAATAGAAATGTTTGTTCATAACAGGTTTTTGCAAGTGGAAGGAAATTACCTCCATAGATTGAACAATGAAGCATATAAGCGTTTGCTTATGCATAACTTCACAATGAGAATTTGTTATGGGGAAGCTAATATCGTATCCCTGCATGTATAGAATATACAAGAAAAATATATATTAAGAAAGATAAAGATAAGGTTAAAATATACATGGACTAAAAGATGAGAAAAAATTAATAATACATATTGCCTATAATTTGACATCTTTCTAGGCAAGCCATTGTTTTCATGTCCATATTTATTCAAGCTCCATGTCCAGATATAGTTTATCATGTAATGGTTTTGGGACGAAAAAGTGATCATAAGTTTTAATGTTTCTTGTGATTATTTTTAGTATTTAATTTATTTTGGTCTACAACATTATTTGCCTACTCTTATTTCCTACTTCCTCTGTACATAAACAATAGAAAGTATAGGCCGTAGAACATGAGACAAAGACACCTTTTCCAAAAATAAGTTCACACACACATGAACATATATATACATATACATACTTACATACAGACGTGTGTACACACACACACACAACACACATACACAACTTCATTTGAGTTTTAGTTTCTAGTGTCAAGTTTTAGTTTCGGAATATTGTGTATCTAAAGTGTCAACCTCCATCCAGAAGTTCATTAATATGCATACATACATATACAAAAATTAAGTGAGTGATAATAGGTTGTTTGTGCATAGTAAGTGAGTGATAATAGGCTGTTTGTGTAAAGTAAGTGTCTGCATTTGACTGATTAGCAGTTTTGCAATAAACAAAATTATCCTATTATCTAATTGCAACTGTTTGTGTAATGCATGTACAGATTGCTTTACCTTTGAACACCATCCAGAAGTTCTTGGTTATTAGCATCGTATTTGAGCCTCTTGGAAGAGTTATTGAGAATTTTTTATTTCAGTTGATCTATACGTGACATTTGTTGAATGGGAGGAACACCCATTACCGATTGTGGTCCAAATTTTCCATCCCTTTTATCTTTTTATCTTATGTTGTGTCTGCATACCAAAGAAAAAGGTCCTATCACTGATTGCCGTACAATATTTTCTTACATGCAATAATTTAAAAGCGGTAAATTTTACCTGCATACATGCACAGACCCTGAGTTCAAAAGAAACGTGGATAGGTAAGAACGAGAATGTTGTGGAATTATAAATTTTAGAATGGTGATATGGAGAACAAATAGCTTACGAGCAGTAAACCATATCAGATAAGCAAGAGAGAATCCGAGAAGCTTCCGAGAGTTCTTCGCTTCCCACTATCATTGCAACTAAGGAGAATATACACGCCACTTGGCTCAAGCAAAACATGCATCCCTATAACAGTATCAAGAGATGAACCATAATTTATTATATTAATCAACATTTAATAGAAATTTATGCAATGATCGAGTACGATGATGCAGTTGTCGCATTTTGTGGTTATGTTGAACTCGTCTTGCAGCATGAACTTGGTGGAAGCTACTGAATTACCAAAACACAAGAAAACCTGCAAACATAAAAGTCGAGTACTAATTCAAAAGAGAAACATGTATACGTTTATAAATGTATTTGGAAAACAAAAGGCCACAACTAACAATCAATCAATCACTTGTTATTTTCATTCAAATAGCACAAATGTCAAATGAAATTAGCAACTAGTCCATCTCCAATTCCATCAATGTTAAAAAACTACATTTGATGATACATTGTCATTTCTCCTCACAATTCTACACAACTTTCTTCCCACTAAACACTAATTCAATTGAAATGAACAACAGCATGTTTCTGGAAAACCATCATATTATTTTTGTTCCATCAGTTTTTTTTTAAAACCATCGTAAATTAGAAGTATTTCTTATTGCAATTATAAATGATGTTAGATAAGTATTATTTTGCTTCATATATCAAGTAACTAAACGGAATATGGCTACCATTTCAGAAAAAATTAACTATTGAAAAATTTAAGTATTTCTTTCATTCGAAGAATACCGATATTTGTTACAACTTACAAGATGCCAATAAAAACAGTTCATATCAGCGATAAGTAATAAAAAAGCAGACTTTTTTAATGGAAGAAAAGAAATAAGTATAACAAAAAAAGTAAGGAATCTAACCAGAAATTCCAATAACTTCCATGTCGGGGAAGTCGGTCTGAAGAAAATCCAAAACATTCTGCACACTTTTGGAGATCATGTTCATACCCATAGCATCACCAGTTCTGCATGTGAATCTAATGCACAAATTCCTTCCTGCAAGCGCACATTTTATTTTTGAAGTCGAGCAAATCTGCTTGACCTGAATGCATCATCATAAGATAATAAATTTTATTATATACTTCACACATAAGCTATAATTTCATAGCAACACAAATATCAATAGAATGGTAATACAAATCATATGATAATTTTGCTAAAAGCTTTTCAAAAAGATGTGTCGAACTTGTGAAAATTAAAGCATACCTAGCACTAGAACTTTTAAAGTTGAAAAGTAAGTGATTATAACTTCATTTTCATTTCGAGATTTGAAAAGTGATTATACCTAGCACTATTTTTTCCTCTTTTTTTCCTTTTCTGCCGCTGCATTGACACTACTGCGTTGCAGCAGTTTATATTCTTCAGGATTTGCAGATGTTCAAACACAAGGCTTGCTCATGAAAATATCAGATGCAACATGCTTCATATCAACATGTCCTGTTGAAATTGAACCCGTGTCCTGATTCCATGAAAATTGAAGACCAGTCGATCATTACTGTAATCACTACATATGTAATTTTTTGAGGCAATGAGGTAAACCATAGTATGCAACACATTTTCACATACCAAAATCAACTTAACCATAGCAGAATGAAAGTTATTTATATCAAAGCATAAAATGGTGGATAGAATGATAAAATGGAGCAACGTTTAGAGCATATAATGCAAGTTATGTGAGGCATCAGATGAAAGTAGAAACCATCTATTTTTGAATGCAAATACGCAAGCTATTTATGGGAACAAATCATATAGAGGCTTCTACTCTCATCTCCACAATCAAATAGCATCATGGAAGTACATGAATATTTTGCCACAAATCTAAGCAGTAAGGGTTTTCACTCAGATCAAACTATCACAGCTACCCCAACAATGGTTTGGCATATTTTGATTGAAATTACCTAAAGAGACTAATTTGAACTAATAGCTCAAGGCTGGAAAATAATCATATAGAAATCAAAATACTTTAATGAATCCTGCAGCAAAGAAGACGAATTATGTATCAGACTTATCTGAGCTCAAAAGACAAGACAATAAAGGCAGCAAATCAAAGTCTAGCTTGATGCCTCTCCATACAGTGAATACATGTTCCCTGAAGAGATCTGACGATGAAAAACTATTGGGTCGCATCATTTACCTTCTGCGGTAGCTTTCAATCGAGGATGTAAAACTATTGGGTCGTGAATGAACTGGAACAGGACAGATTTGGATTTGGGAACGTGTGATTTAGTGTTGTTGAATTTGGATTTGAGAAAGTAAAATAAGTTTTAATATGTGATGAAAATAAAAGAGGGAGGAAATACCTCCATGAAAAAATTAAGTCCCGCCTTTTTGCGGCCACAAAAATAAGGTCTGTGCGGTGACGAAAAAATTAAGCCCGCTTAAATTTCTGTTCCCGGTTACATTATTGGTTGCACTTAAATAACTTTTTGCTTGCATTTGACAATAAATGCTACTAAAAAATGCAACTAAAAATGCTTTTTCTTGTAGTGGAGGTCTGTTTTGAGCGAAACGAGTTGCAGTGGATTCATATCGATGAAGGCAACATCGCGGAGTTGGTTTGATTTTTTTTTTGAAGCTGAGAGAATTTTTAGTTTCAAATAAAAGGTGATTATTTTAAACGCTCACAATTAACTAAATTATTTTTATGTTAGTTAAATTGAAATCCTGAAGTGATTTAAATTTATTGATTGTTGTTTGATGGTTTAAAATTAACATTTATATCGAATTGCATCGATAGTGTAAATTATTCTGACAGTTAGATTGAAATTGAAATTGACATTTGAATTGAAATTGGAATTTAATTTGCTAGTTAAACACCCGAAATTTATAACTTGTAATCTGTTATGATATGTGACTTTTTGGATGTTGATTGCGATGGATGCCTAACGATTGATATGTTAGATGTTTGGATGTTTGTTTATGCTGATCTATCCCTGTTATTCACCTTAGATGTTTTATGTTGATTTATTCCTGTTATTCACCCTGGATGTTACGAGCATCAAATAAATCTAAAATTAAATAAATTAAGAAATAGGTTGAAATGATATATACCTATGACACCTGATTTGGATTGAAATGATATATATCCATCCCTGAAATTAAAATTAAAATTTAATTTAACTGATCACTTGGCCATAGGATAGAAAATTATATACGGACACCGTTGGTCGATTTTAAATTATTTTCTAAAATTATAAAGTATGTTTTGATTTAATAAATTTGATTTTAAAATTTAATTTAAAGATTTTATTTAAAATTTATATTTTATTTAATATAAGTTTTAAAAATCTAAATTTTAAGATTTTAACTTATAATTTTATTTAGTTTTAAAATATATAATTTAAATAATGTAATATAATAAAAACACTTTAAAATTTTAATTTAATAAAATATTTAATATAGTTTTAAAAGATTTATTTAAAAATTTAATTTAAGATAATAAATATAGACTTTTATAATAACTTTAATTAATAAAATTGTGACGACCTGACTTCCTACGCCCAGAAAGTCGTATCGTTTTGAAGAAAAGAAAGAGGTGAGAAAGTAGAAAGAAAGAGAAGAAGAAGAAAACAACAACAGAATCTCAACAGCGGAACGAATAAAATATAATATATCATATAAATTAATACATAGTATCATATACATCAGTGCACACAGATAATACAACAGATACTAGACAGTTATAAACACCTGTCTAGTTAATACAACTCACACATCACAGAGATACAACACAGCGGAAAATACAGAATAATCACTAACACAGCGGAATCACTATATATCTACACGCTGAAGCCTCCTGCTCCATTGCTCCTCCAGAATTCGTCAAAGCTAAACCTGAATCCCTTGACTACCCGTAAAAATTTGGGTACCCGAGAGTTTATGAAAAACATAAATAAACTTCGGGTCAGACATGGATCTGGTATGAGTAACAGGTTAAAATTGTTTAACTTTGAAAATCATTTGAAAAACAAAGGTATCACGTAAGACTCCCCACACATAAACATGGAAAAGTTTTTACCTTACGCTAACCAAATCATTTGATAAGAAATCCAGTGATATTATAATAGTGTCTAGGGTTTTCAAGTAAAATACAGAAATAGCTGAAATGCTTACATCTCACATTTCAACATAGTTGGGCACAATCAAAACGTACGGCGCTTATTGGAGATTGGATTCCATACAATGGCTGGGCTACTGGGGTACCGCCCGTCACAGTACGTGGCCTAGATCACCGTACCGAGGAGTACGCCCGCTCCCCTGCAACACAAAGCCGGACCCATCCCTTACTGGACAGTTCCAAACAAGATAACCCCAGCAGTTGTCGCGCGAAAATCAACTGCCCACACAATCGAATATAAAGGGACATCTAGACAGGAGTGTATCTTGCTCTCAAGTGGGGGCTACCCACGAAGCTTTGCTGCACCTCCCCTGTTTTAGCCATTCCCGGTTGATGAGGCTTGAGGTCACGATTACCTTTACAGAACTCATCTCTTAGAATGCTCATCGCCCACCTGACGATGTGCTGAAAGCATTCAATCCATACAAGTTCGTTCCGGGTTCGAACGAAACCGAAGGCATTATCTCGTTACACTCGTATTGGAATCACCCTCAGAGTTAACGACAATAACCCTTGCATTCTGAATCACCATCTCGAATCTATAAGTACTATCTCCGTCAAACTCATTACGGAATCACCCACAGAGTTATACTGACGAATAGTTCTTATACCTCGAGTCTTCACTTGCTCCATTTGAATTCCACGACCTAACGTTAATTTGGATCGATGTGGTTTTCGGGTCTCCAGACCTGGAATCCCGGTATACGGAAACCCGATCCCGGTCTCATCGAAATCCAAAACGTGTCTTTTAAGGCCAAGTTGTTTTAAAGGTTTAAAACAGTTCAATTCAATTATCTATATCAACACGGATAGATAAAACACAATATCACAGATGAATAATTCACATATCAGCATAATGGATAATCTATGATATCGCACTTAAATCAAACATCCATATCACAACAGATATTACTCATCTCATTCCTGAAATAAAATCAATCAATGGGAATCCATAACAATCATCAGACATAGGCAAGGATAATAATCATATCATTGATAATCAATTTAAAATGAATTAAATTAACTACCTTATCCTTAATTAATTTAAAGTAAATTAAATTAATCATTTCATCATTATTAAACTTGCTTATTACCATTAATTAATTAACTATCAATTAATTAATCACCATCCCATTATTCATTTAATTAATCATCCCTGATTAATTTTCTTTAATTACATTTAAGTAATTTTCTTCAATTTATTTCACAGATTCATTACTTTGAACCAAATATAGAAATTTACCTTAACACTACTTCATTTCTTGATTTACTAAAGTTAATTATATTACTCAATTAATTATTAATAAATTTCTTCATTTATTATTCCCAATAATCTATTTTAAATTCCAATATTAATTATAAAGATTAATAATCTCAAATTACATTTCCAGTTTAATTAATTACATCAAAGTAATTAAATCTTTAATTAAACCACAATATTAATCACCTTTGATTAATTCCAATCTAGTAATTAACTCCTCTAATTACTTCATTAATTGCTCAATAATTTATTATCTCTAATTAATCCTTTGATTAATTATACAAAGTAATTATACTCAAATTACTTTATTAACAACATCATTCTATTAATTACCCTCTGTAATTAAACATCAATTACTTCTCTAAGTAATCATAATTATCACATCATCAATTTGATTTATTCAAATTTATCAAAATAAATTAGTTAACCCAGATAAATCAAATTACTCAATTAATTAAAATGAGTAATTAACTCCTTTAATTACTTCTCATTTATTATTTACACTTAAACAACTAAAATGTTGATCGTTACATTAATTAATCCAATCAATTATTTAAATCAATCACATTAATTAATTATAAAATAACTCAGTTAATGACCTTCATTAACATTTATTTAATCACTATTCTAAGTAATTTACTTATCAATTATTAATAAGTTTAAATTTACCATTTATAAATTAATTAAAGTCTCGTCTATGACTTTATATTATATTAACTACTTAATTCATTTTTACTTTAAATTAATTTATTTAAACTTCAATTTCTAATTTAATCAATATAAATTTATCAATTTCATTTTAACCCTCTTAATAGTTAATGAGTTTTAAAATTAAATCTTTATATCCCAAAAATAACCTCATTTTCATAATTGATAAATTTCCACTTACAAAATGTTTTAAAAACATTTATTTCACTTTCTTTATACTTCTATTAAAAATTTCAGTTTTAACTATTCACTAATTAAACTTTTGATCACTTAATAAATTTACTTCTAAAAGTCTTTAAACTACCAAAATTAAATAACACCTTGCTATGAAAGGTTTTAGATTAAAACCCCTTAAATCCAATTATTTAAATTTATTTAAAATATTTAAATCTTGAACTTTTCTTTTTATTTCCAAACGGGAACCTAAACTTTTAATCGAACTTAGCTTAATCATGGGTTTTAAATTTAAAACCTGTTTTAAAAATCTGGGCACTGTTTCAACCTAAAGAAGCTCAACCCGAGACCACTGCAGATTGCTTCGAGGAAAACTGGAGATTTCCCGAGTCACTCGCGAGGAAACTCGCGTACGCCTTCTACTTCGAGTCGCCTGGAAACTATCGTGGAAGCAACTCCGAGTCGCCTCCTTCTTCTCCAAACATAGGCAATCCCATCCATACGTGCACACGAACGTGCACGGTGCACGTCTCCCCTTAGCTCTGGCCAGATGCGATCGTCTCGACCTTCCTCTCCGACCACACTATCATGCGCGAATACGGCTACAACCCCAGGTCGAACGAAACTCGTTCGAATCCAAATTCGAACCTCCAGCTCGAACAACTGCTGAGTTACGAATCACAAAACCCATCGCCACCGGCCAACCTCACGCCGATGAACCTCGCTGTCCCCACCATCGAACCCCACGACCATGAGCCACCTCCTCCCCAAAAGCGAACGCTTCCGGTCCTATAACCAAGTCGCGAATGCCACGACAGTTCAACCCAACCAGCAACCAACTAAAACCCTAACTTCTTCGATTTCGAGCAAATCGATCATAGGAAAAATTCTACAACATTTTTCCCTTCATCTACAACCCACAAGCAAGCTACTACCAAGATTTCAACTTCAAACACCAAATGGATCATCGGCAATTCCCCAAATTGCTGATACCGTTCATCTCAAATTTCCCGATCGAATATTAACTTAAAAATTTGGAAATGCATTTTAAAAATCATAATTTTTATCTACGAATCCATCTATACAACTCAAAACAGAAATTAAAGATGTTGAATTTTGACATGTATCAGTGTTTACTGTTATTTCCCATTTTAAAAATTAATTGTTAAATTAAAAATCTTCAAACCCTTTTTAAAATTATCTTCATACCCTAACAAACAACTTTCGTTTTTATAACAAAGACAAATATAGATGTTATTGTGAGATTTGAATTTCAATATCAAACCAAAACCAGAAAATAAAAGCAGAGCATGAATGAACAGATTTCCAGATACTTGCACATACACCTACATACCAGATATATATATCTCAAGGAAAAATATGCCACATAATTTGAGTTATTAAACTTTTTAAAAATGTTACTCACCAAATATAAGAGAAGAACAGAACTTGTTTTGCAAGCAGTTTGAAATTCTTTGAGGAAACTGGAAACTGAAAAGTGTTTCTACCCTGGCCTTCACTATCTTGCTGTTGAATTAGTGGTAGTTGCTTGATGTTGTTTTAGATGGAGATTTGTTTTAAGTTTTCAAATGAGCTTCCATTACGATTTGTATTGAGTTCGAATGAAAGAAAAATGACAGGAAGGAGATAGCTTCCAGTTTGAAGTATAAAGAGGTTACAGGCTTTTTATATTTTTTTCTTCTTTTAAACAAAAAGGGTCAGAGATATTTTATACAAATGGAGGCTGAAAGAAACTTATACAATTCGAAATGACTTGGCTGGGTGCTAGGGAATGGAACATTAAATGTTATTTGTACTTGATGATGTTATTTTATACTTATCTCTTCCTTAGACTTAAACTACAAGCCACCAGCATAATACAAGATAATGCAAATATACTTTTACTTGGCTCCTTATTCTTGTTGTACTCGAATCCGATGGTGATCATTCGAACTATTGTTTTCAGATTACCCTGTACAAGTTTTGCTTTGCCTTAACCTTAAATTTCCATTTGCTATGCAGAGTAATTTAAAGCTGGGAAATCTCCTTTTAAATTGTGATGTAGTATAAATAATGTTCTAGTATATTGTTTGAATATAAAATGTAATAGATGTTGTTTTAATATGTTGTTTATTTCTAAAATATACAGTAAAGTAATATTTGACAAAACTGAATTTAAAACTATATATATATATATATATATATATTTCAAACTATAATTTTACAAGCTATACTTTAACAGAAAGGAAAATGAAATTCTTTTGTTAATAAATATATATTTAAATCAAAGTTAGAATAAGCTTAAAGCAAATTAAACATTTACCTCGAGTATTTGAAACCATATCTCTATTTATTTAATAGCTTTGAAAAGTTTCCCAAAATAAATAATAATTTCCAAATCTCTAGAATACATATAAGCAATTTGAAAACAAAATTTATCAATTAAAATTTAAAACAGAACTTACCTGTCTACGATATATATCAGTATATACCTTATAAACAGAAAAATCATTTATTAGTTTTAAAAGATATAACTCACAAATATGATATTTATCAGAAGAAAATATCAATTCAAGTTTATAATTCAAAAATATATCAAATCAATTTAATATTTAACATAAATTATTAAATTGATATTGCTCGAAATTCCGGGATGTCACATTCCTCCCTCCTTAAAAGAATTTCGTCCCCGAAATTTAAAACAAAGGTAATTTAATAATTTATTTAAAATTTTAATTTTTAAAACACATGCATATATCAATCAATGCTAACAACCATAGCATCCAATCAAACAATCTATCTATCCAGACAAAAATTCCGAATAGGATTCTCTCGAGTTTTCCCAAATATAAGTACCGGGTTACTCGCTCTATAAAATCCAAACAGTCAATATCTCTAAGCTACCGAGCTCCTACTCCTCTAGGTCTATAAAACAAGATAGGATATCAGATTACAAATAAGTCTGACTCAACAACCAAAACTCCCTGAACTGCTGGTTCCCAAAACCAAAAATAGAATCTCACACGTACTCCCTCAGAGATACGCGAAACACAACGAATCCCAGCTATCCAAACTGGCAATTCACTCCAGAAGAACAAACACTAACTTCTCCAGAACACAGACAAAATCCAGAACACTTCGGAGCTAATTTCCCAGACTTACCAAACTATACAACTCCTTCAATCAGAGAAACCTCATTCAGAATCAAATCTCCGATTCTGAAATCCAAATTCCTCTGTCTCTTATCTACCCAACTCTTCGGATGATCCAAAGTTGCCTCCATCACTACCAATCAGCTAAATCTCCGCTGATGCCTTTCAGAACAATCTGAATCCAAAAACAATCCAGTAGACGATCTTCTCCCTATCAACCAAAATCAAGAACACAATCCCTACCATCAGCCGTAGAAATAACTTCTCCTTTCCCAGAAAAGAAAAACAGTCGCACTCCCAACTGCTTCCGCTGCACAACTCTGATAGAGGTAGATGAAAATATAAATGATGCACACAAGCAAAAACCTTCCACTGATATCAACTGTGACGGACCTAGGCTTTGCAACCATCAGTCAGTAATCACAACTGGTAAGCCTCCCAACTATTCCGAAAATATGGTTTAACAAATCCAAAATAAACTCAGAAGTTCCTCAAAAACCATCCTACTACTAAGCTGAACCATCGGTACCATTCCTGGAATATAGTCGATACCAAACACAATCTCCAGATGCTAACAAAATTCTGACTCCCTAAAGACATCTAGAAAATTTCTGAAACACAAAGGAACACCCAAACCATCGCAAGTCACTTTTGCGATCCTATCTGGTTCAGATTCCAAAGAAACTGTTCTTCCTTTACCAACCCGAATAGCATATCCAAATAAAATTACTCCCTTAGAAACATCTTATCTGCCAGAAAACTGATAGTTCCTCCTCAAAAAAGATATCCTGACCTGCTGAGCTTCCAGAAGAAATGGATAAGTCTTTAACATCTACTCGAACTACTGACCGTAGAATCTCACATCTCCTGATCCATTGTAGAAAAAGATTCACATTACTGCTTCCACACTCCACTCCAGGTCACTGCTTAACCAAAAGACTTCTTTATTCCAAAGGCCTCTCGAACTTCATAGTCTTCAGCCAACTTCACAAAGAGTTTGAGACAAGCAGATACTTCTCAAAAATTCGGACTCCAAGCCAAGCACCATCAATTTACTCTTATTAAGGGTGAAATGAGACCACATCCAAAAGTAACAACTTACGACCTTAGTCTCATACTCCAACACATATAAAGCTTCCCTGCGGTAGACATCAATTGTCCACCCCATAACTCCTTAACTTGCTTCAAAAGAAACATCTTCAGCACCGTCTATGGTTATTGCATCTCACCATACAGCTACTCCCTTCTGAAGTTGCAAAGATCCCATTACTCACTTCTGCTCATCCAACAGATCCAAATTCCAAATGATCTACTACCGAGCACAACCAACTTACACTTCCAAGAGTTACTCCGAATTCCTTTAAAAAGATTTCCTTCGAAGATCAGAGAAATCCTTACTCCACACTGCCAAACTTACTCGAGAAAGACTTGAGCCTACAGTCTTGACATATACATCTCTAATCACAACAAATTCAACCATTGGTGATCGTGCTACACACACCACCCTATCTACCTTTATAACTTATATTGGATAACCTGAACAGATAATCCAACAGATAGGTAGAAATAAATAAATATATATATATATATCAAAATTACAAATACGCTCTCTCAAGAAGAAATCACTTAAGAGCCTAGGTATTCGCTCAACCTAGTGCTCTGATACCACCTGTGACGTCCCGACTTCCTACGCCCAGAAATACGTATCGTTTTGAAGAAAAGAAAGAGGTGAGAAAGTAGAAAGAAAGAGAAGAAGAAGAAAACAACAACAGAATCTCAACAGCGGAACGAATAAAATATAATATATCATATAAATTAATACATAGTATCATATACATCAGTGCACACAGATAATACAACAGATACTAGACAGTTATAAACACCTGTCTAGTTAATACAACTCACACATCACAGAGATACAACACAGCGGAAAATACAGAATAATCACTAACACAGCGGAATCACTATATATCTACACGCTGAAGCCTCCTGCTCCATTGCTCCTCCAGAATTCGTCAAAGCTAAACCTGAATCCCTTGACTACCCGTAAAAATTTGGGTACCCGAGAGTTTATGAAAAACATAAATAAACTTCGGGTCAGACATGGATCTGGTATGAGTAACAGGTTAAAATTGTTTAACTTTGAAAATCATTTGAAAAACAAAGGTATCACGTAAGACTCCCCACACATAAACATGGAAAAGTTTTTACCTTACGCTAACCAAATCATTTGATAAGAAATCCAGTGATATTATAATAGTGTCTAGGGTTTTCAAGTAAAATACAGAAATAGCTGAAATGCTTACATCTCACATTTCAACATAGTTGGGCACAATCAAAACGTACGGCGCTTATTGGAGATTGGATTCCATACAATGGCTGGGCTACTGGGGTACCGCCCGTCACAGTACGTGGCCTAGATCACCGTACCGAGGAGTACGCCCGCTCCCCTGCAACACAAAGCCGGACCCATCCCTTACTGGACAGTTCCAAACAAGATAACCCCAGCAGTTGTCGCGCGAAAATCAACTGCCCACACAATCGAATATAAAGGGACATCTAGACAGGAGTGTATCTTGCTCTCAAGTGGGGGCTACCCACGAAGCTTTGCTGCACCTCCCCTGTTTTAGCCATTCCCGGTTGATGAGGCTTGAGGTCACGATTACCTTTACAGAACTCATCTCTTAGAATGCTCATCGCCCACCTGACGATGTGCTGAAAGCATTCAATCCATACAAGTTCGTTCCGGGTTCGAACGAAACCGAAGGCATTATCTCGTTACACTCGTATTGGAATCACCCTCAGAGTTAACGACAATAACCCTTGCATTCTGAATCACCATCTCGAATCTATAAGTACTATCTCCGTCAAACTCATTACGGAATCACCCACAGAGTTATACTGACGAATAGTTCTTATACCTCGAGTCTTCACTTGCTCCATTTGAATTCCACGACCTAACGTTAATTTGGATCGATGTGGTTTTCGGGTCTCCAGACCTGGAATCCCGGTATACGGAAACCCGATCCCGGTCTCATCGAAATCCAAAACGTGTCTTTTAAGGCCAAGTTGTTTTAAAGGTTTAAAACAGTTCAATTCAATTATCTATATCAACACGGATAGATAAAACACAATATCACAGATGAATAATTCACATATCAGCATAATGGATAATCTATGATATCGCACTTAAATCAAACATCCATATCACAACAGATATTACTCATCTCATTCCTGAAATAAAATCAATCAATGGGAATCCATAACAATCATCAGACATAGGCAAGGATAATAATCATATCATTGATAATCAATTTAAAATGAATTAAATTAACTACCTTATCCTTAATTAATTTAAAGTAAATTAAATTAATCATTTCATCATTATTAAACTTGCTTATTACCATTAATTAATTAACTATCAATTAATTAATCACCATCCCATTATTCATTTAATTAATCATCCCTGATTAATTTTCTTTAATTACATTTAAGTAATTTTCTTCAATTTATTTCACAGATTCATTACTTTGAACCAAATATAGAAATTTACCTTAACACTACTTCATTTCTTGATTTACTAAAGTTAATTATATTACTCAATTAATTATTAATAAATTTCTTCATTTATTATTCCCAATAATCTATTTTAAATTCCAATATTAATTATAAAGATTAATAATCTCAAATTACATTTCCAGTTTAATTAATTACATCAAAGTAATTAAATCTTTAATTAAACCACAATATTAATCACCTTTGATTAATTCCAATCTAGTAATTAACTCCTCTAATTACTTCATTAATTGCTCAATAATTTATTATCTCTAATTAATCCTTTGATTAATTATACAAAGTAATTATACTCAAATTACTTTATTAACAACATCATTCTATTAATTACCCTCTGTAATTAAACATCAATTACTTCTCTAAGTAATCATAATTATCACATGATCATCAATTTGATTTATTCAAATTTATCAAAATAAATTAGTTAACCCAGATAAATCAAATTACTCAATTAATTAAAATGAGTAATTAACTCCTTTAATTACTTCTCATTTATTATTTACACTTAAACAACTAAAATGTTGATCGTTACATTAATTAATCCAATCAATTATTTAAATCAATCACATTAATTAATTATAAAATAACTCAGTTAATGACCTTCATTAACATTTATTTAATCACTATTCTAAGTAATTTACTTATCAATTATTAATAAGTTTAAATTTACCATTTATAAATTAATTAAAGTCTCGTCTATGACTTTATATTATATTAACTACTTAATTCATTTTTACTTTAAATTAATTTATTTAAACTTCAATTTCTAATTTAATCAATATAAATTTATCAATTTCATTTTAACCCTCTTAATAGTTAATGAGTTTTAAAATTAAATCTTTATATCCCAAAAATAACCTCATTTTCATAATTGATAAATTTCCACTTACAAAATGTTTTAAAAACATTTATTTCACTTTCTTTATACTTCTATTAAAAATTTCAGTTTTAACTATTCACTAATTAAACTTTTGATCACTTAATAAATTTACTTCTAAAAGTCTTTAAACTACCAAAATTAAATAACACCTTGCTATGAAAGGTTTTAGATTAAAACCCCTTAAATCCAATTATTTAAGTTTATTTAAAATATTTAAATCTTGAACTTTTCTTTTTATTTCCAAACGGGAACCTAAACTTTTAATCGAACTTAGCTTAATCATGGGTTTTAAATTTAAAACCTGTTTTAAAAATCTGGGCACTGTTTCAACCTAAAGAAGCTCAACCCGAGACCACTGCAGATTGCTTCGAGGAAAACTGGAGATTTCCCGAGTCACTCGCGAGGAAACTCGCGTACGCCTTCTACTTCGAGTCGCCTGGAAACTATCGCGGAAGCAACTCCGAGTCGCCTCCTTCTTCTCCAAACACAGGCGATCCCATCCATACGTGCACACGAACGTGCACGGTGCACGTCTCCCCTTAGCTCTGGCCAGATGCGATCGTCTCGACCTTCCTCTCCGACCACACTATCATGCGCGAATACGGCTACAACCCCAGGTCGAACGAAACTCGTTCGAATCCAAATTCGAACCTCCAGCTCGAACAACTGCTGAGTTACGAATCACAAAACCCATCGCCACCGGCCAACCTCACGCCGATGAACCTCGCCGTCCCCACCATCGAACCCCACGACCATGAGCCACCTCCTCCCCAAAAGCGAACGCTTCCGGTCCTATAACCAAGTCGCGAATGCCACGACAGTTCAACCCAACCAGCAACCAACTAAAACCCTAACTTCTTCGATTTCGAGCAAATCGGTCATAGGAAAAATTCTACAACATTTTTCCCTTCATCTACAACCCACAAGCAAGCTACTACCAAGATTTCAACTTCAAACACCAAATGGATCATCGGCAATTCCCCAAATTGCTGATACCGTTCATCTCAAATTTCCCGATCGAATATTAACTTAAAAATCTGGAAATGCATTTTAAAAATCATAATTTTTATCTACGAATCCATCTATACAACTCAAAACAGAAATTAAAGATGTTGAATTTTGACATGTATCAGTGTTTACTGTTATTTCCCATTTTAAAAATTAATTGTTAAATTAAAAATCTTCAAACCCTTTTTAAAATTATCTTCATACCCTAACAAACAACTTTCGTTTTTATAACAAAGACAAATATAGATGTTATTGTGAGATTTGAATTTCAATATCAAACCAAAACCAGAAAATAAAAGCAGAGCATGAATGAACAGATTTCCAGATACTTGCACATACACCTACATACCAGATATATATATCTCAAGGAAAAATATGCCACATAATTTGAGTTATTAAACATTTTAAAAATGTTACTCACCAAATATAAGAGAAGAACAGAACTTGTTTTGCAAGCAGTTTGAAATTCTTTGAGGAAACTGGAAACTGAAAAGTGTTTCTACCCTGGCCTTCACTATCTTGCTGTTGAATTAGTGGTAGTTGCTTGATGTTGTTTTAGATGGAGATTTGTTTTAAGTTTTCAAATGAGCTTCCATTACGATTTGTATTGAGTTCGAATGAAAGAAAAATGACAGGAAGGAGATAGCTTCCAGTTTGAAGTATAAAGAGGTTACAGGCTTTTTATATTTTTTTCTTCTTTTAAACAAAAAGGGTCAGAGATATTTTATACAAATGGAGGCTGAAAGAAACTTATACAATTCGAAATGACTTGGTTGGGTGCTAGGGAATGGAACATTAAATGTTATTTGTACTTGATGATGTTATTTTATACTTATCTCTTCCTTAGACTTAAACTACAAGCCACCAGCATAATACAAGATAATGCAAATATACTTTTACTTGGCTCTTTATTCTTGTTGTACTCGAATCTGTATGGTGATCATTCGAACTATTGTTTTCAGATTACCCTGTACAAGTTTTGCTTTGCCTTAACCTTAAATTTCCATTTGCTATGCAGAGTAATTTAAAGCTGGGAAATCTCCTTTTAAATTGTGATGTAGTATAAATAATGTTCTAGTATATTGTTTGAATATAAAATGTAATAGATGTTGTTTTAATATGTTGTTTATTTCTAAAATATACAGTAAAGTAATATTTGACAAAACTGAATTTAAAACTATATATATATCTATATATATATATATATATATATTTCAAACTATAATTTTACAAGCTATACTTTAACAGAAAGGAAAATGAAATTCTTTTGTTAATAAATATATATTTAAATCAAAGTTAGAATAAGCTTAAAGCAAATTAAACATTTACCTCGAGTATTTGAAACCATATCTCTATTTATTTAATAGCTTTGAAAAGTTTCCCAAAATAAATAATAATTTCCAAATCTCTAGAATACATATAAGCAATTTGAAAACAAAATTTATCAATTAAAATTTAAAACAGAACTTAGCTGTCTACGATATATATCAGTATATCCGTTATAAACAGAAAAATCATTTATTAGTTTTAAAAGATATAACTCACAAATATGATATTTATCAGAAGAAAATATCAATTCAAGTTTATAATTCAAAAATATATCAAATCAATTTAATATTTAACATAAATTATTAAATTGATATTGCTCGAAATTCTGGGATGTCACATTCCTCCCTCCTTAAAAGAATTTCGTCCCCGAAATTTAAAACAAAGGTAATTTAATAATTTATTTAAAATTTTAATTTTTAAAACACATGCATATATCAATCAATGCTAACAACCATAGCATCCAATCAAACAATCTATCTATCCAGACAAAAATTCCGAATAGGATTCTCTCAAGTTTTCCCGAATATAAGTACCGGGTTACTCGCTCTATAAAATCCAAACAGTCAATATCTCTAAGCTACCGAGCTCCTACTCCTCTAGGTCTATAAAACAAGATAGGATATCAGATTACAAATAAGTCTGACTCAACAACCAAAACTCCCTGAACTGCTGGTTCCCAAAACCAAAAATAGAATCTCACACGTACTCCCTCAAAGATACGCGAAACACAACGAATCCCAGCTATCCAAACTGGCAATTCACTCCAGAAGAACAAACACTAACTTCTCCAGAACACAGACAAAATCCAGAACACTTCGGAGCTAATTTCCCAGACTTACCAAACTATACAACTCCTTCAATCAGAGAAACCTCATTCAGAATCAAATCTCCGATTCTGAAATCCAAATTCCTCTGTCTCTTATCTACCCAACTCTTCGGATGATCCAAAGTTGCCTCCATCACTACCAATCAGCTAAATCTCCACTGATGCCTTTCAGAACAATCTGAATCCAAAAACAATCCAGTAGACGATCTTCTCCCTATCAACCAAAATCAAGAACACAATCCCTACCATCAGCCGTAGAAATAACTTCTCCTTTCCCAGAAAAGAAAAACAGTCGCACTCCCAACTGCTTCCGCTGCACAACTCTGATAGAGGTAGATGAAAATATAAATGATGCACACAAGCAAAAACCTTCCACTGATATCAACTGTGACGGACCTAGGCTTTGCAACCATCAGTCAGTAATCACAACTGGTAAGCCTCCCAACTATTCCGAAAATATGGTTTAACAAATCCAAAATAAACTCAGAAGTTCCTCAAAAACCATCCTACTACTAAGCTGAACCATCGGTACCATTCCTGGAATATAGTCGATACCAAACACAATCTCCAGATGCTAACAAAATTCTGACTCCCTAAAGACATCCAGAAAATATCTGAAACACAAAGGAACACCCAAACCATCGCAAGTCACTTTTGCGATCCTATCCGGTTCAGATTCCAAAGAAACTGTTCTTCCTTTACCAACCCGAATAGCATATCCAAATAAAATTACTCCCTTAGAAACATCTTATCTGCCAGAAAACTGATAGTTCCTCCTCAAAACAGATATCCTGACCTGCTGAGCTTCCAGAAGAAATGGATAAGTCTTTAACATCTACTCGAACTACTGACCGTAGAATCTCACATCTCCTGATCCATTGTAGAAAAAGATTCACATTACTGCTTCCACACTCCACTCCAGGTCACTGCTTAACCAAAAGACTTCTTTATTCCAAAGGCCTCTCGAACTTCATAGTCTTCAGCCAACTTCACAAAGAGTTTGAGACAAGCAGATACTTCTCAAAAATTCGGACTCCAAGCCAAGCACCATCAATTTACTCTTATTAAGGGTGAAATGAGACCACATCCAAAAGTAACAACTTACGACCTTAGTCTCATACTCCAACACATATAAAGCTTCCCTGCGGTAGACATCAATTGTCCACCCCATAACTCCTTAACTTGCTTCAAAAGAAACATCTTCAGCACCGTCTATGGTTATTGCATCTCACCATACAGCTACTCCCTTCTGAAGTTGCAAAGATCCCATTACTCACTTCTGCTCATCCAACAGATCCAAATTCCAAATGATCTACTACCGAGCACAACCAACTTACACTTCCAAGAGTTGCTCCGAATTCCTTTAAAAAGATTTCCTTCGAAGATCAGAGAAATCCTTACTCCACACTGCCAAACTTACTCGAGAAAGACTTGAGCCTACAGTCTTGACATATACATCTCTAATCACAACAAATTCAACCATTGGTGATCGTGCTACACACACCACCCTATCTACCTTTATAACTTATATTGGATAACCTGAACAGATAATCCAACAGATAGGTAGAAATAAATAAATATATATATATATATCAAAATTACAAATACGCTCTCTCAAGAAGAAATCACTTAAGAGCCTAGGTATTCGCTCAACCTAGTGCTCTGATACCACCTGTGACGTCCCGACTTCCTACGCCCAGAAATACGTATCGTTTTGAAGAAAAGAAAGAGGTGAGAAAGTAGAAAGAAAGAGAAGAAGAAGAAAACAACAACAGAATCTCAACAGCGGAACGAATAAAATATAATATATCATATAAATTAATACATAGTATCATATACATCAGTGCACACAGATAATACAACAGATACTAGACAGTTATAAACACCTGTCTAGTTAATACAACTCACACATCACAGAGATACAACACAGCGGAAAATACAGAATAATCACTAACACAGCGGAATCACTATATATCTACACGCTGAAGCCTCCTGCTCCATTGCTCCTCCAGAATTCGTCAAAGCTAAACCTGAATCCCTTGACTACCCGTAAAAATTTGGGTACCCGAGAGTTTATGAAAAACATAAATAAACTTCGGGTCAGACATGGATCTGGTATGAGTAACAGGTTAAAATTGTTTAACTTTGAAAATCATTTGAAAAACAAAGGTATCACGTAAGACTCCCCACACATAAACATGGAAAAGTTTTTACCTTACGCTAACCAAATCATTTGATAAGAAATTCAGTGATATTATAATAGTGTCTAGGGTTTTCAAGTAAAATACAGAAATAGCTGAAATGCTTACATCTCACATTTCAACATAGTTGGGCACAATCAAAACGTACGGCGCTTATTGGAGATTGGATTCCATACAATGGCTGGGCTACTGGGGTACCGCCCGTCACAGTACGTGGCCTAGATCACCGTACCGAGAATTACGCCCGCTCCCCTGCAACACAAAGCCGGACCCATCCCTTACTGGACAGTTCCAAACAAGATAACTCCAGCAGTTGTCGCGCGAAAATCAACTGCCCACACAATCGAATATAAAGGGACATCTAGACAGTAGTGTATCTTGCTCTCAAGTGGGGGCTACCCACGAAGCTTTGCTGCACCTCCCATGTTTTAGCCATTCCCGGTTGATGAGGCTTGAGGTCACGATTACCTTTACAGAACTCATCTCTTAGAATGCTCATCGCCCACCTGACGATGTGCTGAAAGCATTCAATCCATACAAGTTCGTTCCGGGTTCGAACGAAACCGAAGGCATTATCTCGTTACACTCGTATTGGAATCACCCTCAGAGTTAACGACAATAACCCTTGCATTCTGAATCACCATCTTGAATCTATAAGTACTATCTCCGTCAAACTCATTACGGAATCACCCACAGAGTTATACTGACGAATAGTTCTTATACCTCGAGTCTTCACTTGCTCCATTTGAATTCCACGACCTAACGTTAATTTGGATCGATGTGGTTTTCGGGTCTCCAGACCTGGAATCCCGGTATACGGAAACCCGATCCCGGTCTCATCGAAATCCAAAACGTGTCTTTTAAGGCCAAGTTGTTTTAAAGGTTTAAAAAAGTTCAATTCAATTATCTATATCAACACGGATAGATAAAACACAATATCACAGATGAATAATTCACATATCAGCATAATGGATAATCTATGATATCACACTTAAATCAAACATCCATATCACAACAGATATTACTCATCTCATTCCTGAAATCAAATCAATCAATGGGAATCCATAACAATCATCAGACATAGGCAAGGATAATAATCATATCATTGATAATCAATTTAAAATGAATTAAATTAACTACCTTATCCTTAATTAATTTAAAGTAAATTAAATTAATCATTTCATCATTATTAAACTTGCTTATTACCATTAATTAATTAACTATCAATTAATTAATCACCATCCCATTATTCATTTAATTAATCATCCCTGATTAATTTTCTTTAATTACATTTAAGTAATTTTCTTCAATTTATTTCACAGATTCATTACTTTGAACCAAATATAGAAATTTACCTTAACACTACTTCATTTCTTGATTTACTAAAGTTAATTATATTACTCAATTAATTATTAATAAATTTCTTCATTTATTATTCCCAATAATCTATTTTAAATTCCAATATTAATTATAAAGATTAATAATCTCAAATTACATTTCCAGTTTAATTAATTACATCAAAGTAATTAAATCTTTAATTAAACCACAATATTAATCACCTTTGATTAATTCCAATCTAGTAATTAACTCCTCTAATTACTTCATTAATTGCTCAATAATTTATTATCTCTAATTAATCCTTTGATTAATTATACAAAGTAATTATACTCAAATTACTTTATTAACAACATCATTCTATTAATTACCCTCTGTAATTAAACATCAATTACTTCTCTAAGTAATCATAATTATCACATCATCAATTTGATTTATTCAAATTTATCAAAATAAATTAGTTAACCTAGATAAATCAAATTACTCAATTAATTAAAATGAGTAATTAACTCCTTTAATTACTTCTCATTTATTATTTACACTTAAACAACTAAAATGTTGATCGTTACATTAATTAATCCAATCAATTATTTAAATAAATCACATTAATTAATTATAAAATAACTCAGTTAATGACCTTCATTAACATTTATTTAATCACTATTCTAAGTAATTTACTTATCAATTATTAATAAGTTTAAATTTACCATTTATAAATTAATTAAAGTCTCGTCTATGACTTTATATTATATTAACTACTTAATTCATTTTTACTTTAAATTAATTTATTTAAACTTCAATTTCTAATTTAATCAATATAAATTTATCAATTTCATTTTAACCCTCTTAATAGTTAATGAGTTTTAAAATTAAATCTTTATATCCCAAAAATAACCTCATTTTCATAATTGATAAATTTCCACTTACAAAATGTTTTAAAAACATTTATTTCACTTTCTTTATACTTCTATTAAAAATTTCAGTTTTAACTATTCACTAATTAAACTTTTGATCACTTAATAAATTTACTTCTAAAAGTCTTTAAACTACCAAAATTAAATAACACCTTGCTATGAAAGGTTTTAGATTAAAACCCCTTAAATCCAATTATTTAAATTTATTTAAAATATTTAAATCTTGAACTTTTCTTTTTATTTCCAAACGGGAACCTAAACTTTTAATCGAACTTAGCTTAATCATGGGTTTTAAATTTAAAACCTGTTTTAAAAATCTGGGCACTGTTTCAACCTAAAGAAGCTCAACCCGAGACCACTGCAGATTGCTTCGAGGAAAACTGGAGATTTCCCGAGTCACTCGCGAGGAAACTCGCGTACGCCTTCTACTTCGAGTCGCCTGGAAACTATCGCGGAAGCAACTCCGAGTCGCCTCCTTCTTCTCCAAACACAGGCGATCCCATCCATACGTGCACACGAACGTGCACGGTGCACGTCTCCCCTTAGCTCTGGCCAGATGCGATCGTCTCGACCTTCCTCTCCGACCACACTATCATGCGCGAATACGGCTACAACCCCAGGTCGAACGAAACTCGTTCGAATCCAAATTCGAACCTCCAGCTCGAACAACTGCTGAGTTACGAATCACAAAACCCATCGCCACCGGCCAACCTCACGCCGATGAACCTCGCTGTAACGACCTGGGTTTTTCATACACGAAAAACCGGACCGTTTGTGCTAAGAAGAAAAGGTAGAAGAAGATAAATAGAAAACCAACAACAGAATCTCACATCGCAGCGGAATAAAATATAATATATACAAAACAGATCTTTACTCAAACAGAAAAATATATCTGTTTATACAATATATTTACAGAATACATCATCAAAGTTCATCACATCAATGACATACATCCAAATACACAGCGGAACAATAAACAAATACGGAAGTACGTATCGCCATCCAGCTCGTCTCCTGAGCTCCACAGCTACAATCTGAACCTGTTTATCTCGGTCTGACCCGAGCATCATATAAAACAATACCCGAGTCAGTCTGGAATACCAGCGTGAGAAAATCACACTCAATTGATTATTAAAGTTTCAAAATCTTTTGAAAACAAAAGCATCTCGTAAGACCACGCCACAAATAAACATGTCGGGTTTTTACCTTACGATAGCTAAAACACTTTATATCAAAATCCTCTGATATTATAATAGTGTCTACAGAAAGTAAAATAGAATCTAGCTGAAATGCTTGCATCTCACATTTCAACAATAGTTGGGCACAATCAAAACCGTACAGGCACGTAGGGAGAATGGATTTCCAACGAATGACTAGGCACTGGGGTACCATCTGTCACAGTACGTGGCCTAGATCACAGTACCGAAGAGTACGCCCGCTCCCCTGCAACACAAGGCCGGAATCATCCCTTACTGGATAATTCCAAATAAAATCACCCCACGGTTGGGATCAGCAACCGCACCACTAAGCCGAAATAAAAAGGGACATCTAGACAGGGATGACCTTACTCTCAAGTGGGTGCTACCCACGAAGCCTTGCTGCATAACCCCTGATTTTCAGTCATTCCCGGTTGATGAGGTTCGAGGCTAAACGATACCTTTATAGAACATATCCCTTAGAATGCCCATCGTCCGCTGACGATGTTTCGCAAGCATTCGTCCATACAAGTCCGTCCCGGGTCCGAACGGAACCGAAGGCACTATTCCTACTACATCCATTTTGGAAATATCCTCAGGATTAGTAGCGACTAGCCCTTGCACTTCACTGCTCCATCTTCGACTCCGAACACGTTACACGAAACGTACAAACCGGATCGAAGTGGTATTCGAGTCTCCAGACCTAGAATCCCAGTATACGGAAACTCGATCCCGGTCTCTTCGAAACGATCAGCGCATTTGGCCAATATTGATAGTCGGTTGTTTAACTATCAATTAACATCCACAAGCAACCATCACAAAATAAATAATTTCCCACATTATTTATTTGCCCAAATATCTTTCCAAGATATACTTTCAAATTTTCAAAGCTCATTTGAAAACAATTTCAAACAGTTTTCCGCTTACGGAATACATTTCCAAATATTTATTTCCACTGAATCACCAAGTACAAAATACTTTTAATTTTAAAATAATTAAAAAAAACACTTTATTTTAAATATATCTTATAACATTGAAATTAAACTACTTTAATACTTTATTAAAAATATATACTTTAAATTAAACCACTTTATAAATATAAACTAAATTTCTCCTTTTAAACATAATAGCAAATCACTTTTATATAATTACTATAATAATAGATTTTTGAAAATACTTACTTTAAAAATTTAACATTAAAAATAATAAATTTTCTAAAACATGCTTTTTAAAACATATTAAAACTTTTAACTTATATTAAAACTACCTTGAAAAACGTACTTGGCTATCCAGAGAAATACACTTCTCATTCCCATCCCTTAAAAATAAATCAACATTTATTTTAAACCAATTCATATCCCTTTATAAATTCCCACCTTGAATTTATATTTTCTAATATCCACTGATATTTTATTTTACTTTATAAACCCAGTTTATAAATTCCAAAATCTCATTTCTCTTCTAAAATTCCAATTTTAAACAACTAAATCAATTTCCAATTGATTTCCCAATTTACTCTACTTACTTTGAAATAAATTTCCTTTGCTACTTCATTTATTCCAAAATACATTAACCTTTAGATTTTTATTCCTTATTATGAGTTAAACCCCTTTCTACCAATATCAATTACAGATTTCCAAAACTCCTTATTTATTCTTTAATTAATTTTATCCTTAATTTCAAAAATAACTTATTTTATTCTTCAAATAATATCACTTAAGTATAAAATTTATTATCCCTTGTGAATTCAAAATCCCCTTATTTCATATTTGTTAAAAATTCCAAATCACCTTATTTTTTTTCAATTCGTTATAAATTTTATCCCAATTCCTCGAATTATTTTACTTAAACTTTTATTCCTTGATTTCTTTCCAAAAATTCAATTCCATAGATTTTATAATTTATTATACTGGACAATCCAAATCAACCACATCATCCAATATAAAATCATCACATGATATCAAATATTCAGAACACAGAATATTAAATAATCTAATACTTTTGAGGAATCCAGTTGGATCCCTCCAACCTGTTTCCCTGCATCCACAGACGTTAGCACAATATAAAATACCAATTCCACTTCAAGGTGGAATATCGCGGTATATGGGATTTATATAAATCATCCGCTATTATGCGGCGCATAGGGTCTCATCCGCTATACAATGCGGGAATATCAACAATTCCAATATATACATATGCCAATATGTATATATTGCTATATACTACTATATATATATATATAACACATCAATCAATGCAATCATCCAATCATTTATTTAAATTTAACCATTTAAATTTAAATTTAACTGAGTGAGATTAACTCACCTTTGCATCTATTTGCAATCCATACTAATCTCGATTTGATCTTTCCCGGGTTTGACCTTGTACAAAATTATGGTTTTATTAACATTTGAAATACCCTAAAAATAAATTACCATAATATAAATCTAATTAACAAATTTTAAATGATCTTTAAATTAACTTAGTTTACATTTCCTTTTCTGCCCAAATTTATAAATTTAGTGACAGGTTATATATATATATTCTAATTTCTCAAATAAATATACCAATTATCTAAAAGTTGACTGATTCATATATGTATGTGATTATATTTTTTTTCTCTGACCAAATCATTTACTTTGTAACAGGCTATATATGTGTATCCTGATTCCTCAGATAACATATTTAATACCCTACTGTTAAAATTCTCTTCTTCTTTTTTTCCAGATCTACATATACTGGTTAAATAAAATAAATAAACACGTAAGAACATACGAATAAAACTGCTACCTTACTATCGACCCCGCACTGCCGCCATGGCCACGACGAAACCCACCAGAACGAGCCCAAAAATTGATCGCAATTCGCCCCACAGCAGTACGCGGATCCCCACGCGACCCCCAAAGACGACTTCACGTCATGCCTGAACCCAAATGTGACAACCATCGAAACCCTAGCTCGATTGCCCACGCTCGAGTTGTCGCGGAGACCATCTGAGCACTACCAATCGTCGCCCAGTGTCGCGAGCCAATCCCATGCCATCGAAGCTACCCACTACGACCATGGTACCCTCACGTTGCCGTCCTTTAGCTCCCGCGAAGTCATCGCGATCTAGAATCGCGACCCATCGAACTCGCGAACCCATCTCCAAATCGAACGAACTAACCAACCCGCCGCCATCTCCCCTCACCTCGACCTTCCCAGCTTCGCGAACTCGATCGCGTCTCGATTAGCAGTGGTAGTATAAAGGGACTGTAGCAGGGCTTCAAATCAGCAGTAGAAAATATCGCGTAGGAGGCAAGGATGGGTTGACGATGGTTGATGGAATAGCCGAGTACGCAGCGATGATTAATACGAAGGCGTTGATTTTTGAAACCCCATTTTTCTTTTTTCTTTTTGATACAAACGAATTCGAATTCGTTCTGTTTGGGGAAACTCGAGATATATAACAAGGGAAGTAATGGCTTCGGCTGAAAGATAGAGGGTGGAGTGATTAGGTTTCGTGAAATAAAACTGGGAAAGGGTCGGGGAGAAGATATCGATCTGGGAAGCTTCCAGCGTACGCTTGTTTTATAAATATCTCTGACTAGTTGGCTTTAAATATATTACCTTATAAAACTTCAAAACGTCCCGTTACATAACGCGAAATCCCGATCCCCGAATAAGACATGCCGACAAGCGTTCATAAGATTCTACCCGTATTTCGAACACAACGGAACGTGATTCAGAGGCTGATTTGATCGTACGTGGAAGTTAGCTTTTTAAATCGATTTAAAATATTAAATTATCAATTTTAATTTCAACGCGTTCCTCACCCGTACGAGCAACCGGTAAATCCAAACGCTACAAAAATTGAAATCCAATAATAATACAATATTACGGATCCAATGGAACTAGTTTCGTCGAATTCTGAGACTGTGCCTCGGAAGGCTATTTTAAAATTCAATTTAAACGATATATTTTTAAAAACTGAACAAAATACCTTGAAATTCCATTTTGAAAGTTCTATCATCTTCAGTATTATTAGTATGAATTTTACGAGCTTTCAAAATATTTTTAATTAGCTTAGAATGCCATATTTACTATTTTATCCAACTTCAAATAAATTTAATTTAATTATTAAATTACTCAATAAACAACGAAATTTGAAATTTAAGTTTACAATTAACCTCTGGATATTTTAAATTAATTAAATATTCCAATTTCAAATGCTCAAAAATTCCGGGTCGTCACATTCTTCCCCCCTTAAAAGAATTTCGTCCCCGAAATTACTAGTTAAGAGGAATGATTCAATCCCCATTAACTATTTCCTTAACCCAAATAGTTTTAACCATCTCCCAAAACAAATCCTTTAATAGAGATACATTATCCCTCTTTTTAACCGTTCAAACTTACTCCTAAGTCCCAAACAATATTATCTTTCTTATCAGTTCAAATTTAAATTTGAATTCAAATTTTGAATTATCAAAATTTTCTCGAAATTTTTCTAACTCCCTAAATTTCTGAAAAATTTCGCCAGCGTCTCCTTTGCGCGGCTAGCTCGGTACTACTACAAAATGGCTCTACGGCCTCCCAATTTCAAAAAGAAAACAAAAAGCCAAGTGGCTGGATCAAAAACCCAATCAAATTTCATATAGAAATTCAAATACATACCTTTTTGTCGGGCCATTAAATTTTATCTTCTAAAATCAAAAATCCCAATTTATCCATTGCTTTTATACACCTGTATATTCTACTAAGCAATAATATTCAATCACAATTCCAAAGTCATTTTATACTTTTCTTTTACAAATTTTCAATATTTGCTTTACTTAAGCCCATACGATGCACATATATCATCCGTACGCAATATCACATTCGATCGCTCAATCGATCACACAATTTCACTTCCGAACTAGTATCGTCCACCCGACTTCCTAGTGCGGACTCAGATCTGGTTCCTTGATCGGAAACCGTCATTCTCCTTGCATAGCCACAAACTATGATAGAGAATTACCAGAATCAATCAACAATCCATATCCAGGTTCGCCGTTGAAAATCGAGCGAAAAATCCTAACTCGGATCGGCATAATTACCTCGAAATTCTGTGCTCGACATCTGGATCAAATAGCTATGCGAATAAAATAATATACGTACACCTTACGTAATTAGCCCAATTGAATTATCCATTTTATCAATTTCTTTTTTATTCACATTCATTTTGATTGTTATCCACTTATTCACAACTATCCCATTTCACAACTTCCAATTTAACCCTTCATGCAATTATCCACTTAGAATAATTTCCTCGATACCCACTTCACTTAAAGAATTTCATTTTTCCAATCCTTAAGTTTAATATAAATATTTATACACTTCTTACATTAATTTTCACTTCATTATTGAAGTTTATATCCATTTCTATTTACTTTTGTCTTTACAATTCCATTTGATTTCAATTTGGCTTCCACTCGAATATTTAATTAGTTGCACTTACTAATTAATTTAAATTTCGATTAACTATTTATTCGCAAACTTCACTTCTTTAGTTCCTTC
Organism: Allium fistulosum; assembly: GCA_030737815.1. Lineage (NCBI taxonomy): Eukaryota > Viridiplantae > Streptophyta > Magnoliopsida > Asparagales > Amaryllidaceae > Allium > Allium fistulosum. The sequence continues at coordinate 608,178,443 of CM060908.1, read as the reverse complement.
GATTTCACTTCACCTTACATTCACATTTGAATTAGATTTCAATATCCAGTTTCAATTTCATTTGCTTAACAAATTTAAATCATTTATCGTTAACGAAAATTTTCAAAAATTTTCTAACTCCCAAAATTTACGGAAAATTTTGGCAGAGTCTCCCTTGTACGGAGGAACTTCTGCGATATCGCAGGATGCACAAATATATGTATACATCGGCCTCAGGCCGGAAATCACAATATATATCAATATATGCAGTTCATATCTCCTATTTTGAATTTTTGCGTAAGCGTACCTTATTTTAGCATTTTTAAGCAAGCGGTTATTTATTTAAGCAATTAGCGCTGTCAAATCCAGCCAAACGGTTTTTCCTGAACCTGTACTAACTCAATTTAAACAGGTTAGTGACAAATATTCAAAGTTTGTTATCATTTCAATTAATTTCAATAGCTAACACATACAACATAAGCAATATTCACTAAACACTTCCATAAGTGAATTTATTAGGCCTACACAAATTAAATGCTTCCATTTAAATGGTTTACACTTCATTACTTACATTCTATTCATTTTAATCCAAATGAATACGTATTTATTACGATTGATTAAAAATCAATTATATTGCTTATATTAACTCACATTTACTACGATTGATTTCAAAATCAATTTTATTTCCTTTCTATCAATTCATAGAATTTTATTTAACCTCGTTTTACATCAAACGATCCATTTTCTAATACAATTCGACAATATCAATGTGAATAAATGATTACTTCAGCTTTAGAACCATTTAGGTTAAATCCAACTTAATTTACATTTAACCCATTCCATTTTAAATTTATTCACAACTTTCATTGTATTTCTTCCATACCCAAAGTTTGATTCCAAACCATTTTATTAAACTCAGCCACCAATATATCAATAACCATCACACAATTTTACTCAAGTTATTTATTTTCTTCAAACAATTTCACCCAATAACATAAGTTTATTTTATTCAACAACTTCCATTCAAATCCTTTTCACTCGGAATTATACATCTAATTTAGCCATGTATACCTTTACTCCAGTAGTTTTAATTATTTTATAAGCCATCGAAATCTATTTATTACAATTCAATTTCTATTTAACCAATTTAAATTCCATAACCCAAACTCATTTGGATAATATTTCAAGGTCATATTCCATTTATTTATACTTGAGTTCATTCACACGTAAGTTAATTTTGTTCCAATTTATTTCACTTAACAGCATCCAAAATATATATGTCGAGCTTTATTTATATCATTCACATTCGATTTGTTAGTATTTTATCTCGGATTGCAATTAATAATTTCTACTTAATCCAAGTTCATTTCCATTTCATATCCAAATTACAAAATCAACTTTCTTTCAGCCAATTAAGGTTCTATTTCCATAATCCATTACTCCATTAAGTAATTTATTTCAATTTATACCTAATATTTGGTTTATTTCATCACTTCAATCCATTAAAGCAATCCCATTCACATTTTACTCTTTATTCCAGATTATACATTAAATTTAGTCAAGTATATTTATTTCTTTTTATTTGTTTTTCTATAAACAATTAAAATAAGATTCCAGAGTTTTTAACAATTTCCCAAAATTTCAAAATCACTTTTGAAATCAATCACATCCAAACTCCTTTTGTATATTCAGCTATCTCTTTGAATTTCAAAACCAAATCCAGTTTTGCAAACAATCCCAATTTAACACGGTTTGGTAGCAATTTCTCTTTGGAAACTCGAAAATGAACATCGATGATGCTGCAGTCATCACCGAAATTATTTCCCAGCGACCGAAAGAGAATTAAATGCTTTTATCTCTTTAAACCATTTCAAATATTTTTAAATTTCAAATCTTTCCAGATTCCAAACTCAACTCAAAATATTCCTGAAATAATACCACTTATTATTTCCTCAAACTTTTTGAAAACTATTTCCACATCTCAAGAAATTTCAAACCTTTCCCAAAATTCCAAACTTAAAATCCATTTCGATTTATTTTCCACATTTCTCTGGAATTCTATTTTAAAGTACAAATCTCATTTGTATATGAAGTTTATTTCAATTTATCTATAACTGATATTCTCCAATTCCATTTGTTATATCAATTTATTTTTCAACTTGGTTATAAACTTTCAATTTCTTATTCAATTTTACACTTAAATGATAATAATTTAATATTATCACTTCCTAACAACCAAGCAACCAAATACTATAATAATTTACAAAAATTATACCTTTTGTATACAAAAATAATTTGGGTAAAATTATTTCATTTACCCTATTTTAAAACAATACTGTGTCGGTTTATCTTGTTTAAGAGTTTAGAAACCCCTATCGATATTGTGGCGTCCCACACATCGACCAGAATCTATAAACACTCAACCGATAAATCAACACAATATAAAACCATTTTATATTCACTAACAAATACGCGCTCATATTTATTAATACTCTCAAAATTCCCACCAGAGCCAAGGTTGTCGCCAGCCTATGCTCTGATACCACTGTAACGACCCGGGTTTTTCATACACGAAAAACCGGACCGTTTGTGCTAAGAAGAAAAGGTAGAAGAAGATAAATAGAAAACCAACAACAGAATCTCACATCGCAGCGGAATAAAATATAATATATACAAAACAGATCTTTACTCAAACAGAAAAATATATCTGTTTATACAATATATTTACAGAATACATCATCAAAGTTCATCACATCAATGACATACATCCAAATACACAGCGGAACAATAAACAAATACGGAAGTACGTATCGCCATCCAGCTCGTCTCCTGAGCTCCACAGCTACAATCTGAACCTGTTTATCTCGGTCTGACCCGAGCATCATATAAAACAATACCCGAGTCAGTCTGGAATACCAGCGTGAGAAAATCACACTCAATTGATTATTAAAGTTTCAAAATCTTTTGAAAACAAAAGCATCTCGTAAGACCACGCCACAAATAAACATGTCGGGTTTTTACCTTACGATAGCTAAAACACTTTATATCAAAATCCTCTGATATTATAATAGTGTCTACAGAAAGTAAAATAGAATCTAGCTGAAATGCTTGCATCTCACATTTCAACAATAGTTGGGCACAATCAAAACCGTACAGGCACGTAGGGAGAATGGATTTCCAACGAATGACTAGGCACTGGGGTACCACCTGTCACAGTACGTGGCCTAGATCACAGTACCGAGGAGTACGCCCGCTCCCCTGCAACACAAGGCCGGAATCATCCCTTACTGGATAATTCCAAATAAAATCACCCCACGGTTGGGATCAGCAACCGCACCACTAAGCCGAAATAAAAAGGGACATCTAGACAGGGATGACCTTACTCTCAAGTGGGTGCTACCCACGAAGCCTTGCTGCATAACCCCTGATTTTCAGTCATTCCCGGTTGATGAGGTTCGAGGCTAAACGATACCTTTATAGAACATATCCCTTAGAATGCCCATCGTCCGCTGACGATGTTTCGCAAGCATTCGTCCATACAAGTCCGTCCCGGGTCCGAACGGAACCGAAGGCACTATTCCTACTACATCCATTTTGGAAATATCCTCAGGATTAGTAGCGACTAGCCCTTGCACTTCACTGCTCCATCTTCGACTCCGAACACGTTACACGAAACGTACAAACCGGATCGAAGTGGTATTCGAGTCTCCAGACCTAGAATCCCGGTATACGGAAACTCGATCCCGGTCTCTTCGAAACGATCAGCGCATTTGGCCAATATTGATAGTCGGTTGTTTAACTATCAATTAACATCCACAAGCAACCATCACAAAATAAATAATTTCCCACATTATTTATTTGCCCAAATATCTTTCCAAGATATACTTTCAAATTTTCAAAGCTCATTTGAAAACAATTTCAAACAGTTTTCCGCTTACGGAATACATTTCCAAATATTTATTTCCACTGAATCACCAAGTACAAAATACTTTTAATTTTAAAATAATTAAAAAAAACACTTTATTTTAAATATATCTTATAACATTGAAATTAAACTACTTTAATACTTTATTAAAAATATACACTTTAAATTAAACCACTTTATAAATATAAACTAAATTTCTCCTTTTAAACATAATAGCAAATCACTTTTATATAATTACTATAATAATAGATTTTTGAAAATACTTACTTTAAAAATTTAACATTAAAAATAATAAATTTTCTAAAACATGCTTTTTAAAACATATTAAAACTTTTAACTTATATTAAAACTACCTTGAAAAACGTACTTGGCTATCCAGAGAAATACACTTCTCATTCCCATCCCTTAAAAATAAATCAATATTTATTTTAAACCAATTCATATCCCTTTATAAATTCCCACCTTGAATTTATATTTTATAATATCCACTGATATTTTATTTTACTTTATAAACCCAGTTTATAAATTCCAAAATCTCATTTCTCTTCTAAAATTCCAATTTTAAACAACTAAATCAATTTCCAATTGATTTCCCAATTTACTCTACTTACTTTGAAATAAATTTCCTTTGCTACTTCATTTATTCCAAAATACATTAACCTTTAGATTTTTATTCCTTATTACGAGTTAAACCCCTTTCTACCAATATCAATTACAGATTTCCAAAACTCCTTATTTATTCTTTAATTAATTTTATCCTTAATTTCAAAAATAACTTATTTTATTCTTCAAATAATATCACTTAAGTATAAAATTTATTATCCCTTGTGAATTCAAAATCCCCTTATTTCATATTTGTTAAAAATTCCAAATCACCTTATTTTTTTCAATTCGTTATAAATTTTATCCCAATTCCTCGAATTATTTTACTTAAACTTTTATTCCTTGATTTCTTTCCAAAAATTCAATTCCATAGATTTTATAATTTATTATACTGGACAATCCAAATCAACCACATCATCCAATATAAAATCATCACATGATATCAAATATTCAGAACACAGAATATTAAATAATCTAATACTTTTGAGGAATCCAGTTGGATCCCTCCAACCTGTTTCCCTGCATCCACAGACGTTAGCACAATATAAAATACCAATTCCACTTCAAGGTGGAATATCGCGGTATATGGGATTTATATAAATCATCCGCTATTATGCGGCGCATAGGGTCTCATCCGCTATACAATGCGGGAATATCAACAATTCCAATATATACATATGCCAATATGTATATATTGCTATATACTACTATATATATATATATATAACACATCAATCAATGCAATCATCCAATCATTTATTTAAATTTAACCATTTAAATTTAAATTTAACTGAGTGAGATTAACTCACCTTTGCATCTATTTGCAATCCATACTAATCTCGATTTGATCTTTCCCGGGTTTGACCTTGTACAAAATTATGGTTTTATTAACATTTGAAATACCCTAAAAATAAATTACCATAATATAAATCTAATTAACAAATTTTAAATGATCTTTAAATTAACTTAGTTTACATTTCCTTTTCTGCCCAAATTTATAAATTTAGTGACAGGTTATATATATATTCTAATTTCTCAAATAAATATACCAATTATCTAAAAGTTGACTGATTCATATATGTATGTGATTATATATTTTTTTCTCTGACCAAATCATTTACTTTGTAACAGGCTATATATGTGTATCCTGATTCCTCAGATAACATATTTAATACCCTACTGTTAAAATTCTCTTCTTCTTTTTTTCCAGATCTACATATACTGGTTAAATAAAATAAATAAACACGTAAGAACATACGAATAAAACTGCTACCTTACTATCGACCCCGCACTGCCGCCATGGCCACGACGAAACCCACCAGAACGAGCCCAAAAATTGATCGCAATTCGCCCCACAGCAGTACGCGGATCCCCACGCGACCCCTAAAGACGACTTCACGTCATGCCTGAACCCAAATGTGACAACCATCGAAACCCTAGCTCGATTGCCCACGCTCGAGTTGTCGCGGAGACCATCTGAGCACTACCAATCGTCGCCCAGTGTCGCGAGCCAATCCCATGCCATCGAAGCTACCCACTACGACCATGGTACCCTCACGTTGCCGTCCTTTAGCTCACGCGAAGTCATCGCGATCTGGAATCGCGACCCATCGAACTCGCGAACCCATCTCCAAATCGAACAAACTAACCAACCCGCCGCCATCTCCCCTCACCTCGACCTTCCCAGCTTCGCGAACTCGATCGCGTCTCGATTAGCAGTGGTAGTATAAAGGGACTGTAGCAGGGCTTCAAATCAGCAGTAGAAAATATCGCGTAGGAGGCAAGGATGGGTTGACGATGGTTGATGGAATAGCCGAGTACGCAGCGATGATTAATACGAAGGCGTTGATTTTTGAAACCCCATTTTTTTTTTCTTTTTGATACAAACGAATTCGAATTCGTTCTGTTTGGGGAAACTCGAGATATATAACAAGGGAAGTAATGGCTTCGGCTGAAAGATAGAGGGTGGAGTGATTAGGTTTCGTGAAATAAAACTGGGAAAGGGTCGGGGAGAAGATATCGATCTGGGAAGCTTCCAGCGTACGCTTGTTTTATAAATATCTCTGACTAGTTGGCTTTAAATATATTACCTTATAAAACTTCAAAACGTCCCGTTACATAACGCGAAATCCCGATCCCCGAATAAGACATGCCGACAAGCGTTCATAAGATTCTACCCGTATTTCGAACACAACGGAACGTGATTCAGAGGCTGATTTGATCATACGTGGAAGTTAGCTTTTTAAATCGATTTAAAATATTAAATTATCGATTTTAATTTCAACGCGTTCCTCACCCGTACGAGCAACCGGTAAATCCAAACGCTACAAAAATTGAAATCCAATAATAATACAATATTACGGATCCAATGGAACTAGTTTCGTCGAATTCTGAGACTGTGCCTCGGAAGGCTATTTTAAAATTCAATTTAAACGATATATTTTTAAAAACTGAACAAAATACCTTGAAATTCCATTTTGAAAGTTCTATCATCTTCAGTATTATTAGTATGAATTTTACGAGCTTTCAAAATATTTTTAATTAGCTTAGAATGCCATATTTACTATTTTATCCAACTTCAAATAAATTTAATTTAATTATTAAATTACTCAATAAACAACGAAATTTGAAATTTAAGTTTATAATTAACCTCTGGATATTTTAAATTAATTAAATATTCCAATTTCAAATGCTCAAAAATTCCGGGTCGTCACACTCGCCGTCCCCACCATCGAACCCCACGACCATGAGCCACCTCCTCCCCAAAAGCGAACGCTTCCGGTCCTATAACCAAGTCGCGAATGCCACGACAGTTCAACCCAACCAGCAACCAACTAAAACCCTAACTTCTTTGATTTCGAGCAAATCGATCATAGGAAAAATTCTACAACATTTTTCCCTTCATCTACAACCCACAAGCAAGCTACTACCAAGATTTCAACTTCAAACACCAAATGGATCATCGACAATTCCCCAAATTGCTGATACCGTTCATCTCAAATTTCCCGATCGAATATTAACTTAAAAATCTGGAAATGCATTTTAAAAATCATAATTTTTATCTACGAATCCATCTATACAACTCAAAACAGAAATTAAAGATGTTGAATTTTGACATGTATCAGTGTTTACTGTTATTTCCCATTTTAAAAATTAATTGTTAAATTAAAAATCTTCAAACCCTTTTTAAAATTATCTTCATACCCTAACAAACAACTTTCGTTTTTATAACAAAGACAAATATAGATGTTATTGTGAGATTTGAATTTCAATATCAAACCAAAACCAGAAAATAAAAGCAGAGCATGAATGAACAGATTTCCAGATACTTGCACATACACCTACATACCAGATATATATATCTCAAGGAAAAATATGCCACATAATTTGAGTTATTAAACTTTTTAAAAATGTTACTCACCAAATATAAGAGAAGAACAGAACTTGTTTTGCAAGCAGTTTGAAATTCTTTGAGGAAACTGGAAACTGAAAAGTGTTTCTACCCTGGCCTTCACTATCTTGCTGTTGAATTAGTGGTAGTTGCTTGATGTTGTTTTAGATGGAGATTTGTTTTAAGTTTTCAAATGAGCTTCCATTACGATTTGTATTGAGTTCGAATGAAAGAAAAATGACAGGAAGGAGATAGCTTCCAGTTTGAAGTATAAAGAGGTTACAGGCTTTTTATATTTTTTTTCTTCTTTTAAACAAAAAGGGTCAGAGATATTTTATACAAATGGAGGCTGAAAGAAACTTATACAATTCGAAATGACTTGGTTGGGTGCTAGGGAATGGAACATTAAATGTTATTTGTACTTGATGATGTTATTTTATACTTATCTCTTCCTTAGACTTAAACTACAAGCCACCAGCATAATACAAGATAATGCAAATATACTTTTACTTGGCTCTTTATTCTTGTTGTACTCGAATCTGTATGGTGATCATTCGAACTATTGTTTTCAGATTACCCTGTACAAGTTTTGCTTTGCCTTAACCTTAAATTTCCATTTGCTATGCAGAGTAATTTAAAGCTGGGAAATCTCCTTTTAAATTGTGATGTAGTATAAATAATGTTCTAGTATATTGTTTGAATATAAAATGTAATAGATGTTGTTTTAATATGTTGTTTATTTCTAAAATATACAGTAAAGTAATATTTGACAAAACTGAATTTAAAACTATATATATATCTATATATATATATATATATATATTTCAAACTATAATTTTACAAGCTATACTTTAACAGAAAGGAAAATGAAATTCTTTTGTTAATAAATATATATTTAAATCAAAGTTAGAATAAGCTTAAAGCAAATTAAACATTTACCTCGAGTATTTGAAACCATATCTCTATTTATTTAATAGCTTTGAAAAGTTTCCCAAAATAAATAATAATTTCCAAATCTCTAGAATACATATAAGCAATTTGAAAACAAAATTTATCAATTAAAATTTAAAACAGAACTTAGCTGTCTACGATATATATCAGTATATCCGTTATAAACAGAAAAATCATTTATTAGTTTTAAAAGATATAACTCACAAATATGATATTTATCAGAAGAAAATATCAATTCAAGTTTATAATTCAAAAATATATCAAATCAATTTAATATTTAACATAAATTATTAAATTGATATTGCTCGAAATTCCGGGATGTCACATTCCTCCCTCCTTAAAAGAATTTCGTCCCCGAAATTTAAAACAAAGGTAATTTAATAATTTATTTAAAATTTTAATTTTTAAAACACATGCATATATCAATCAATGCTAACAACCATAGCATCCAATCAAACATTCTATCTATCCAGACAAAAATTCCGAATAGGATTCTCTCAAGTTTTCCCGAATATAAGTACCGGGTTACTCGCTCTATAAAATCCAAACAGTCAATATCTCTAAGCTACCGAGCTCCTACTCCTCTAGGTCTATAAAACAAGATAGGATATCAGATTACAAATAAGTCTGACTCAACAACCAAAACTCCCTGAACTGCTGGTTCCCAAAACCAAAAATAGAATCTCACACGTACTCCCTCAAAGATACGCGAAACACAACGAATCCCAGCTATCCAAACTGGCAATTCACTCCAGAAGAACAAACACTAACTTCTCCAGAACACAGACAAAATCCAGAACACTTCGGAGCTAATTTCCCAGACTTACCAAACTATACAACTCCTTCAATCAGAGAAACCTCATTCAGAATCAAATCTCCGATTCTGAAATCCAAATTCCTCTGTCTCTTATCTACCCAACTCTTCGGATGATCCAAAGTTGCCTCCATCACTACCAATCAGCTAAATCTCCAATGATGCCTTTCAGAACAATCTGAATCCAAAAACAATCCAGTAGACGATCTTCTCCCTATCAACCAAAATCAAGAACACAATCCCTACCATCAGCCGTAGAAATAACTTCTCCTTTCCCAGAAAAGAAAAACAGTCGCACTCCCAACTGCTTCCGCTGCACAACTTTTATAGAGGTAGATGAAAATATAAATGATGCACACAAGCAAAAACCTTCCACTGATATCAACTGTGACGGACCTAGGCTTTGCAACCATCAGTCAGTAATCACAACTGGTAAGCCTCCCAACTATTCCGAAAATATGGTTTAACAAATCCAAAATAAACTCAGAAGTTCCTCAAAAACCATCCTACTACTAAGCTGAACCATCGGTACCATTCCTGGAATATAGTCGATACCAAACACAATCTCCAGATGCTAACAAAATTCTGACTCCCTAAAGACATCCAGAAAATTTCTGAAACACAAAGGAACACCCAAACCATCGCAAGTCACTTTTGCGATCCTATCCGGTTCAGATTCCAAAGAAACTGTTCTTCCTTTACCAACCCGAATAGCATATCCAAATAAAATTACTCCCTTAGAAACATCTTATCTGCCAGAAAACTGATAGTTCCTCCTCAAAACAGATATCCTGACCTACTGAGCTTCCAGAAGAAATGGATAAGTCTTTAACATCTACTCGAACTACTGACCGTAGAATCTCACATCTCCTGATCCATTGTAGAAAAAGATTCACATTACTGCTTCCACACTCCACTCCAGGTCACTGCTTAACCAAAAGACTTCTTTATTCCAAAGGCCTCTCGAACTTCATAGTCTTCAGCCAACTTCACAAAGAGTTTGAGACAAGCAGATACTTCTCAAAAATTCGGACTCCAAGCCAAGCACCATCAATTTACTCTTATTAAGGGTGAAATGAGACCACATCCAAAAGTAACAACTTACGACCTTAGTCTCATACTCCAACACATATAAAGCTTCCCTGCGGTAGACATCAATTGTCCACCCCATAACTCCTTAACTTGCTTCAAAAGAAACATCTTCAGCACCGTCTATGGTTATTGCATCTCACCATACAGCTACTCCCTTCTGAAGTTGCAAAGATCCCATTACTCACTTCTGCTCATCCAACAGATCCAAATTCCAAATGATCTACTACCGAGCACAACCAACTTACACTTCCAAGAGTTACTCCGAATTCCTTTAAAAAGATTTCCTTCGAAGATCAGAGAAATCCTTACTCCACACTGCCAAACTTACTCGAGAAAGACTTGAGCCTACAGTCTTGACATATACATCTCTAATCACAACAAATTCAACCATTGGTGATCGTGCTACACACACCACCCTATCTACCTTTATAACTTATATTGGATAACCTGAACAGATAATCCAACAGATAGGTAGAAATAAATAAATATATATATATATATCAAAATTACAAATACGCTCTCTCAAGAAGAAATCACTTAAGAGCTTAGGTATTCGCTCAACCTAGTGCTTTGATACCACCTGTGACGTCCCGACTTCCTACGCCCAGAAAGTCGTATCGTTTTGAAGAAAAGAAAGAGGTGAGAAAGTAGAAAGAAAGAGAAGAAGAAGAAAACAACAACAGAATCTCAACAGCGGAACGAATAAAATATAATATATCATATAAATTAATACATAGTATCATATACATCAGTGCACACAGATAATACAACAGATACTAGACAGTTATAAACACCTGTCTAGTTAATACAACTCACACATCACAGAGATACAACACAGCGGAAAATACAGAATAATCACTAACACAGCGGAATCACTATATATCTACACGCTGAAGCCTCTTGCTCCATTGCTCCTCCAGAATTCGTCAAAGCTAAACCTGAATCCCTTGACTACCCGTAAAAATTTGGGTACCCGAGAGTTTATGAAAAACAGAAATAAACTTCGGGTCAGACATGGATCTGGTATGAGTAACAGGTTAAAATTGTTTAACTTTGAAAATCATTTGAAAAACAAAGGTATCACGTAAGACTCCCCACACATAAACATGGAAAAGTTTTTACCTTACGCTAACCAAATCATTTGATAAGAAATCCAGTGATATTATAATAGTGTCTAGGGTTTTCAAGTAAAATACAGAAATAGCTGAAATGCTTACATCTCACATTTCAACATAGTTGGGCACAATCAAAACGTACGGCGCTTATTGGAGATTGGATTCCATACAATGGCTGGGCTACTGGGGTACCGCCCCACAGTACGTGGCCTAGATCACCATACCGAGGAGTACGCCCGCTCCCCTGCAACACAAAGCCGGACCCATCCCTTACTGGACAGTTCCAAACAAGATAACCCCAGCAGTTGTCGCGCGAAAATCAACTGCCCACACAATCGAATATAAAGGGACATCTAGACAGGAGTGTATCTTGCTCTCAAGTGGGGGCTACCCACGAAGCTTTGTTGCACCTCCCCTGTTTTAGCCATTCCCGGTTGATGAGGCTTGAGGTCACGATTACCTTTACAGAACTCATCTCTTAGAATGCTCATCGCCCACCTGACGATGTGCTGAAAGCATTCAATCCATACAAGTTCGTTCCGGGTTCGAACGAAACCGAAGGCATTATCTCGTTACACTCGTATTGGAATCACCCTCAGAGTTAACGACAATAACCCTTGCATTCTGAATCACCATCTCGAATCTATAAGTACTATCTCCGTCAAACTCATTACGGAATCACCCACAGAGTTATACTGACGAATAGTTCTTATACCTCGAGTCTTCACTTGCTCCATTTGAATTCCACGACCTAACGTTAATTTGGATCGATGTGGTTTTCGGGTCTCCAGACCTGGAATCCCGGTATACGGAAACCCGATCCCGGTCTCATCGAAATCCAAAACGTGTCTTTTAAGGCCAAGTTGTTTTAAAGGTTTAAAACAGTTCAATTCAATTATCTATATCAACACGGATAGATAAAACACAATATCACAGATGAATAATTCACATATCAGCATAATGGATAATCTATGATATCACACTTAAATCAAACATCCATATCACAACAGATATTGCTCATCTCATTCCTGAAATCAAATCAATCAATGGGAATCCATAACAATCATCAGACATAGGCAAGGATAATAATCATATCATTGATAATCAATTTAAAATGAATTAAATTAACTACCTTATCCTTAATTAATTTAAAGTAAATTAAATTAATCATTTCATCATTATTAAACTTGCTTATTACCATTAATTAATTAACTATCAATTAATTAATCACCATCCCATTATTCATTTAATTAATCATCCCTGATTAATTTTCTTTAATTACATTTAAGTAATTTTCTTCAATTTATTTCACAGATTCATTACTTTGAACCAAATATAGAAATTTACCTTAACACTACTTCATTTCTTGATTTACTAAAGTTAATTATATTACTCAATTAATTATTAATAAATTTCTTCATTTATTATTCCCAATAATCTATTTTAAATTCCAATATTAATTATAAAGATTAATAATCTCAAATTACATTTCCAGTTTAATTAATTACATCAAAGTAATTAAATCTTTAATTAAACCACAATATTAATCACCTTTGATTAATTCCAATCTAGTAATTAACTCCTCTAATTACTTCATTAATTGCTCAATAATTTATTATCTCTAATTAATCCTTTGATTAATTATACAAAGTAATTATACTCAAATTACTTTATTAACAACATCATTCTATTAATTACCCTCTGTAATTAAACATCAATTACTTCTCTAAGTAATCATAATTATCACATCATCAATTTGATTTATTCAAATTTATCAAAATAAATTAGTTAACCCAGATAAATCAAATTACTCAATTAATTAAAATGAGTAATTAACTCCTTTAATTACTTCTCATTTATTATTTACACTTAAACAACTAAAATGTTGATCGTTACATTAATTAATCCAATCAATTATTTAAATCAATCACATTAATTAATTATAAAATAACTCAGTTAATGACCTTCATTAACATTTATTTAATCACTATTCTAAGTAATTTACTTATCAATTATTAATAAGTTTAAATTTACCATTTATAAATTAATTAAAGTCTCGTCTATGACTTTATATTATATTAACTACTTAATTCATTTTTACTTTAAATTAATTTATTTAAACTTCAATTTCTAATTTAATCAATATAAATTTATCAATTTCATTTTAACCCTCTTAATAGTTAATGAGTTTTAAAATTAAATCTTTATATCCCTAAAATAACCTCATTTTCATAATTGATAAATTTCCACTTACAAAATGTTTTAAAAACATTTATTTCACTTTCTTTATACTTCTATTGAAAATTTCAGTTTTAACTATTCACTAATTAAACTTTTGATCACTTAATAAATTTACTTCTAAAAGTCTTTAAACTACCAAAATTAAATAACACCTTGCTATGAAAGGTTTTAGATTAAAACCCCTTAAATCCAATTATTTAAATTTATTTAAAATATTTAAATCTTGAACTTTTCTTTTTATTTCCAAACGGGAACCTAAACTTTTAATCGAACTTAGCTTAATCATGGGTTTTAAATTTAAAACCTGTTTTAAAAATCTGGGCACTGTTTCAACCTAAAGAAGCTCAACCCGAGACCACTGCAGATTGCTTCGAGGAAAACTGGAGATTTCCCGAGTCACTCGCGAGGAAACTCGCGTACGCCTTCTACTTCGAGTCGCCTGGAAACTATCGCGGAAGCAACTCCGAGTCGCCTCCTTCTTCTCCAAACACAGGCGATCCCATCCATACGTGCACACGAACGTGCACGGTGCACGTCTCCCCTTAGCTCTGGCCAGATGCGATCGTCTCGACCTTCCTCTCCGACCACACTATCATGCGCGAATACGGCTACAACCCCAGGTCGAACGAAACTCGTTCGAATCCAAATTCGAACCTCCAGCTCGAACAACTGCTGAGTTACGAATCACAAAACCCATCGCCACCGGCCAACCTCACGCCGATGAACCTCGCCGTCCCCACCATCGAACCCCACGACCATGAGCCACCTCCTCCCCAAAAGCGAATGCTTCCGGTCCTATAACCAAGTCGCGAATGCCACGATAGTTCAACCCAACCAGCAACCAACTAAAACCCTAACTTCTTCGATTTCGAGCAAATCGATCATAGGAAAAATTCTACAACATTTTTCCCTTCATCTACAACCCACAAGCAAGCTACTACCAAGATTTCAACTTCAAACACCAAATGGATCATCGGCAATTCCCCAAATTGCTGATACCGTTCATCTCAAATTTCCCGATCGAATATTAACTTAAAAATCTGGAAATGCATTTTAAAAATCATAATTTTTATCTACGAATCCATCTATACAACTCAAAACAGAAATTAAAGATGTTGAATTTTGACATGTATCAGTGTTTACTGTTATTTCCCATTTTAAAAATTAATTGTTAAATTAAAAATCTTCAAACCCTTTTTAAAATTATCTTCATACCCTAACAAACAACTTTCGTTTTTATAACAAAGACAAATATAGATGTTATTGTGAGATTTGAATTTCAATATCAAACCAAAACCAGAAAATAAAAGCAGAGCATGAATGAACAGATTTCCAGATACTTGCACATACACCTACATACCAGATATATATATCTCAAGGAAAAATATGCCACATAATTTGAGTTATTAAACTTTTTAAAAATGTTACTCACCAAATATAAGAGAAGAACAGAACTTGTTTTGCAAGCAGTTTGAAATTCTTTGAGGAAACTGGAAACTGAAAAGTGTTTCTACCCTGGCCTTCACTATCTTGCTGTTGAATTAGTGGTAGTTGCTTGATGTTGTTTTAGATGGAGATTTGTTTTAAGTTTTCAAATGAGCTTCCATTACGATTTGTATTGAGTTCGAATGAAAGAAAAATGACAGGAAGGAGATAGCTTCCAGTTTGAAGTATAAAGAGGTTACAGGCTTTTTATATTTTTTTCTTCTTTTAAACAAAAAGGGTCAGAGATATTTTATACAAATGGAGGCTGAAAGAAACTTATACAATTCGAAATGACTTGGTTGGGTGCTAGGGAATGGAACATTAAATGTTATTTATACTTGATGATGGTATTTTATACTTATCTCTTCCTTAGACTTAAACTACAAGCCACCAGCATAATACAAGATAATGCAAATATACTTTTACTTGGCTCTTTATTCTTGTTGTACTCGAATCTGTATGGTGATCATTCGAACTATTGTTTTCAGATTACCCTGTACAAGTTTTGCTTTGCCTTAACCTTAATTTTCCATTTGCTATGCAGAGTAATTTAAAGCTGGGAAATCTCCTTTTAAATTGTGATGTAGTATAAATAATGTTCTAGTATATTGTTTGAATATAAAATGTAATAGATGTTGTTTTAATATGTTGTTTATTTCTAAAATATACAGTAAAGTAATATTTGACAAAACTGAATTTAAAACTATATATATATATATATATATATATTTCAAACTATAATTTTACAAGCTATACTTTAACAGAAACGAAAATGAAATTCTTTTGTTAATAAATATATATTTAAATCAAAGTTAGAATAAGCTTAAAGCAAATTAAACATTTACCTCGAGTATTTGAAACCATATCTCTATTTATTTAATAGCTTTGAAAAGTTTCCCAAAATAAATAATAATTTCCAAATCTCTAGAATACATATAAGCAATTTGAAAACAAAATTTATCAATTAAAATTTAAAACAGAACTTACCTGTCTACGATATATATCAGTATATCCGTTATAAACAGAAAAATCATTTATTAGTTTTAAAAGATATAACTCACAAATATGATATTTATCAGAAGAAAATATCAATTCAAGTTTATAATTCAAAAATATATCAAATCAATTTAATATTTAACATAAATTATTAAATTGATATTGCTCGAAATTCCGGGATGTCACAAAAATTTTGTAAAATATTTTAGAATTTTGTAAAAGGTTTTGTAAGGAATTTATAAAAGTTTTGTAAGAGATTTTATAATGGATTTTATAAAAGATTTTTGTAAAGGATTTTATAATGGTTTTATAAAGGAGTTTATAAAGGTTTTAAAGGATTTTATAAAGGGTTTTATAAAAGAACTTGTATAAAAGGGATTTGGAAGCATTTCAAAGGAATTTGCGTAGAAGTTTATGAAAAGGGGAAGAGTTGAAAACTGTTTTGGAATTTATAAATAGCTTTATAAATGGTTCTAAAGCGTATAAATAGTTTATAAATGGTTTAAGAGAGATTTATAAATTATTTTCGAAATTGATTGAAAGAAAATCTTCCTCCGTATTTACGAATATATTTATACTTTTGGAATAAGTATATGGATATCTTGATATGAAGGTATAAACTGTTTTATGGATTTTTTTATGACCATGGTGTGAAATAAGCGGTTGTTGTTAAAGAGACCAAGGTCGGATATTGTCATACTCTCTGCCAATTCCGAAACCACTTTAACAACTGTGCACATGGTGGAGAATCCAAAACGAAGTAGTATGGTGTAGCGAACGCTACTGGAATGAGGTAAGAAATGCAGCCTTGACCTTCGGGTCATAATTATATGACTAAAATAGGAGTTACACCGGGCTAAGTGAGGTCGCTCCTCCTATCGGACACGCTTCTTCGAAACCATATCTTTTGCTTTGTGATTGATTGGTGCGCACCTTTGATTATGGGAGTGTTGTCTCGAGGTGGGCGGTAGCTGCGGCTATGCGTTACCACCTATCCGGGCGTGCAAAACGGTAGAATTCTACCCCGGGTTTTGCTTCGTGTGCCTTGTCATATTATCCTTATCGAGCCCACTACGATTTTGGTTTGTTTTGTACCTGTGGAGTGCTCCTTAATAGCTGTAACGACCCCAGATTTTAATTTAATTTAAATTAATAATTTATTGAATTTTTGAATAAATATGGGTAAAATTAATTATAAATGGATTAATTGATTGCGAGTTTCCCCGAACTCAAATCAATTTTTGTTAAATCATTTAAATATAAATATTGTATATATGTGGATATATATGTATTTGGGCATATACGAGTGAATTTGAAAATAATAAATATATATATATATATATGACTTGAATTTAAATTGTAAATAAATTGTTTAATAATAAATGATAATAATAAATATTAGAATGGATGGTTAATAATAATTTGAATTTATAAATTAAATATAAGACAATAAATATTAAAGTAAATTTAAGAATTTAGTTATAAATGGAAATAAATGTTTAAATTAAATTAGAATTTAATATATATGTAAAACGAACTACAAACAAAGTATATTTATAAAATATAAATTTATGTATATAGAATGAAGACAAGCATCTAGGCAAACAAACCAGAAAAAAAATGAAACAAAATATTCAAAGCAAATCATATTACAAAACAAAGTAAAACAAAAATATATACATATGAGTGAAGCTTGCCACAAAATTGTCTACAGCCGAAATAAAAATAAGTAAACAACATAAAGTACAAAAGTTGCCTGGTAAGTAAGAAAACAAAGACAACATGATATTAGTATGAATTAACTTGTAAAAAGAAACAAGAAAATATACTTGTACAGCCGAGACCAACAATACAAAAGCATAAAATACAACACCCTGTACCATATCATGTCAGCCCCAAAACATCATTTCCACCACCATAACAACATCATCTCAGCCGAGCTAGAGAAGGGTAGGCAAGTATGGAAAACAAAATGTATGGGAGCTGCCAGGCATATAAAATATGTAGCCTGTAGGGTAGAAGGCAAAGCTAAAAGTTGAAAATAAACCGACAAGACCAAAACAACATAATAAATTAGCACACATCCTAGCATAGGCATGTAAAGGCAGGGACATGTATATGAGATTTTCTTTTATTTTAAAGTATTAATGTACAAGGGGAAATCATTTCAGCCTTCTTGAAATCTCCGGTTCCTATTGAACAAAGAAATAATATTACCTATTGTACAAAACAATAGTAACATACTGTACAACTCATTTTCTTATATCAAACTCATTCTTTTATCAACCTTTCTCCATTTCAAATTCGTTCATTTCAAAACTAAGATAGTATCATGTTGAAAACTAAAACAAAATTCAACCTGGAAATTTCAAATGAAGATGGAATGCAAAGGTTCAAAAACTGGAAACAAATAAAAATCAAAACAAGCTCATTCCACTGTTCCTATCTTTCTTCATCAAAAACCCATCAATGGTGAGCAAACCTTCTACTTTGAATCTGTTATTATTATTTGGGAGTAGATTAATCTCTTTTACCTTCTTGTACTTGGTGTGATGCTTTGATAATGTTGGTGATGATTGAAACATGTCTGTACATTTGAAATAAGATATGCATGTTGGTTCCAGGCAAATGTGCCTCTGATTCTTTTCATCACAGGGTTGATAAACCTGTTTAGAAATATATATCATCCAAATACAATCCAAGTTAGGTACTGATCTCTAAAAACAAAATGTTTAGAACATTGCAAATTGAATTTTAAAAATATATTCCAAGCAGAAATATTAAATAGATATTGTGAAAAGGGTAATTTACAGGCAGATCATAAGATATCAGAAAATTCGAACATCTTAACTTCATAATCTGATTTCATAATCAAGTTTATATCACGAAATAATGATTTTTAGTGAAGGTCCTAAAATTGTTAAGCTTATAATGGTCGAGAAATTTGGGTTTGGAGGCAACAAACAAAATTTTCAAATTCTGTCAAACGGCAAGGTTAGGTTCTTCGTGGTTTGGTCAGAAGGTGGTTCGGGGATGGTTGATCATCAGAAAAATGATGGAAAAAATTCTAACTTGCTGAGGTGGTCGCGCGTAGAGGAAATAGGGTTTTAACCCTGTATTTTGTCAGTCGAAGTCGCGAGGCACTAGTGGGGTCGACATAGCGTTTCGAACGATCGGACCAAGGGGGATGCGTTCACTGATGAACGAAGCAGCTTCGGCCAGAATTGCGAAGTTTTCGATGGCCTGTCGTGGCGGAGCGAACCAAATTCTGATGATTGCGTGGGTTATAGGAATGAGCAATTGGCCTTGAAATTGTTCGATTTTGATTCAATGACGATTTCGTGAATTTAGGCGTTCGAATCGATTATGGTGATCATCGATGATTCTTAGGTGGCTGCAGCGTCGATCGGAGAGGGTCGTGGGGTTTGTGCACGTGCACGTTAATGTCCAGTGGGAATTTTGGCTTTGGGGAAGAAGGATGGTCTTGGGAAATTCTCGAGTAGATTGGGGTTTCACTCGAAGTTTTGACGTGGTGGACTTGAAGCTGGAACAGGAGGAGCTCGGGTATATGAGTTTCCAGATTTTAACAACAGAACACTGTCTTGAAATCTAAATTATGAATCAAGTATTCAGATATGAATTCAAATAAATATTTGAATTAGATTTTGATTTAAGTTCTTTTATAAAAAGAATTTCCAATGAAAAGTTAAATAATTGGTTTTCACTTGAATTGGCAAGTTAAAATGAAATGTATGTTAAAACTTAAATTTCAAATAAAAATTTAAGTAATTTAGTTAGGATTTTTCTTATATAGGATTTTTAATTGATATTTAAATTGGGTTAATGTTAAATATAAAAATCTTAAATCCAAAATTGGAATTTGAATCTAAATTTAAAGTGTAATGTTAAAGTACACATAAATGTTAATGAAATCATAAATTTCTTAAGAAAGTAATTAAGAAAATATTGTAGTTAATGAAGTTAATTAACTAGGAATTATTAAGTAAATAAATTAAGATGATTAATTAAAAGTTTATTTAATAAATTAAAGGTTAATTAAATTAACGAAGGTGATTAAAGAATGATAATTAATTGAGGAATAATTAATTAAAGCAATTAATTTAAGATCATTAATAAAATGGTGAATTAAATAATTAAAGGTTAATTATTTAATAATTAAAGGTTGATGAATTCAAATAAAAAGTTAATTAATTTATTATTAATGGTTAATTAATAAATGATTAAAGAATAATTAATCAAAATGATTTGTAATTTATTGATGTTGATTAACCAGGATTAGAAATTCGTAAGAAATTAATCTGATTTGAATTGATTAGATAATTAACTGACCCTACCTATGGATGTTTAGATTCTATTGGATGATTTGATTGTTTGATATCCCTGATATATGATGCTTTTGTGATATACCCTGATTTACGTTGTGATCTGTAATTTACTTATCTGTGATATATATCCGTGATCTGTGAATGAAGATGAGCGTTATAGTTTATATCGCTTATCAACTATATCCTGTATTTTGATCTGTGATGATTCATTGTGTTGCACTATTGTGTTAAAACCCCTGGACCACACTTTTACACATACAAATATGGCTTTCACGTGGAAATTGGTTAAGTCACAGATAATTTAAATTTAATGTTTTTGAAATTGAAATTTTAATTTCAATTGATTTTGAAATTTGAAATTTGGGTTTTAAACTGAAAAGCTTTTGAAATAGAATTTCAAAGATAAAAGTTATTTTTGAATAACTTAATCGAGTTTTGAAAATTTAAATAATTTGATTTAAATTTGAATTCAAGTTTGAAATTGAATCCTATGATTTGAAACTAGGGATTAAAGATGATATAAATGTGTTTGTATGAATTTGAACCATTTTAAAAGTAAAATTTTGAGACTTTGGATTTAACCCAAGAACCTTAACTCGTATGAATGAATCAGATTTCCAAAATGAAAACTGTTTGTTTTAAAATGATAAAAGCTTTCAGATAAGAAATGAAATTCCCGTCTAATTAAAGAAATTTCAAGATTGAATTGAAAAAAAAATAGATTTTCCAAGTTATGAATGAATTCTTTTTGAAAGCTATGAATTAAATCTGTTTATTTTTAACAGATTTAAAAATGATAATTTGTTTAAACCATTAGAAATGAAATTGTTTTGAAAGCTATGAGTTAAATCTTTGATTTAAAGATTTAACGAGTTAAACTGAAATGGAAATCGATTTGGAAAATCTGTGAATGAATCTTTGTGAAATTAAGTGAATTTTGTGAATTGAATCTTTTTGTTTAAAAAGATTAAATGGTAATTTGTTAAACCATTTGAAAAGAAAGTTTGGGTTTAAATTGTGACTTAATTGAAATCCCATTATCCATTTGTTTTTGAATATTGCGCTCACTATTCTGGTTAGCCGGGAAAACACCTTTGTGTCATATAACCCATTCTAAATAGTGATACGTCGTATATGGATAGCATTTGAAGATCGATGTCGAAGACCGGATATTCACGAGAACAAAAAGATAACTCGTCGATTGTTTCTGCACTGGGTAGCTCCCGGTATAGAGATCCCTTAAAGTGATGGGAAATCCGATCGGGATTGTGAATACCCGGATTTGCAAGGGCTTCGTAAGAAGTGCCTTCGGTTCTGTTCGAACCCGGAACAGACTTGTATGGTTACATGTCTGACATTACACTTTGAGATATAAAGCAGATTTCTTTCAAATACATTTCTGCTTGGTGGCGGAGAATTTATTCTCTTAGCTTAACACCCTTCTCTGAGACATACGAGCTCGGAGGTTATGTAGTTGAAATTTATCAGCGGTATATCCCAATTTGGTAATGTGACATGCTGAGTGTTGCTGTGTGATGATCAGTGTTTGATCATTTGTGATATGATCATTTGTTTGATCTTATATATTTGTGATCATTTCTTTGATCATTTGTTTGACCCGAAGCATGGCTTTGTGACAAAGCGTAGCTTTGTGGACGAGACTTCGTCGAGCCTCACACCTCGGAAATGGTCAAAACAGAAAGGATGCAGCAAGGTTCTAGGGAGTAGCGCCCCTTAGTGTATGTCATTCCTTCTGGATAGAGGTGGTATCATGGTATGGAGCCCAGATATTTAACCTATGTGGTTGCTGCAAATTTATTACTTTGTGGTTGTTGGAAATCGAGGATCCTCGGGACGATCGGTTACGATCGGGGGATGGCATACACGTGTTAGTAGTTACCTATTTTGCAGAGGTAACTCGGCCTTGTGTTGGCAGAGATCCGATTAGGTTCTCGGGACGTCATTCCAGAGGCGTTCCTTCGTGGTATAGGAAGTTCTTTAGCCTGACCATTTGTTGGAAATCCAAAGAAACAATACGAACCTTGTACGGTATTAGTTGTATTACCTGCCATGGAATGTGGCGGTAACCTGCTATTGAACATGGTAGCTATAGTAGGCATACGATACTGGTCGTATGTTGGTTAAGATTTATATTCTACTTTCGAAATGTTTCTACATTATGCACTAATGATAATATCAAAAAAAATGATTTGATTTTGCATAGTAAGCATCTTTGACTATCATAAGAAGAAATCTCCTCCAATTCTGTGTTTGCATTGTGTGTGTGGCGGGAGGTCTTATGGTAGTTTCATTTTCCAAAAGCATTGCGAATTGACTTTAAAAGTCTCTGCTATTTGTTTTAAAGATAAACTGTTTTTGTTGCTCACACCTGTCCCATGACTGATCCGGAGTTTATTGTTTCTTTCCTAAACTCTGGATGCTCAAAATTTTTCTACACGAGCAGTCTAGAGTTTGGTTTTTCAGATAGTCAGATTAGTAGATTTATCTGGAGCTAGTTCAGTCTTTGGATCGGACTGCACTTGCTTATCTTTTTGCATTGTTATTGGGAGTTCGAGCTATTTCTGGATTGGCATTTTGAAGATGAAGATTATCCGCTGCTGATGTTATCATTTTCTTTTCCGCTGCTATTTGTTATATCATATCTCTGATGTATATTGATATTCATTGTATCACTCTGTTGTATCAGTATTGTATATCAATGTATTATTAATTTATTCCGCTGTGTTATTTACTTAATGTTGTTATAAGCTCCGGTGACTCGGATTTGAACGGTCGAATCTACGGCATTCGAATACGATGTAAAGTATGGATGTTGATTTTTGAGCGCGAAAATCTTGATCGTTATAATAGCCCACCAGTTTACAGTGCTGTATAGACTACGATGCCTATAAAAATGTGTTAAGGGGGATATGGGTAACGCCTTAACGCTATTTTCAATATTATACTTTACCGATAGACACTACATATATAGCGTATATTACTACATATAAATATTTTGACGAATCCTTAAGAGATGGAAAATCTCGTAACATCTCTTGAGTTATTGCACGTACGTTATACACTGGATAGGAGATGTGAAATCCCGTAAACATCTCTGGCGATATTACACTCATGTTCTATGCGATATTTATTTGACTCACATAAGGATATTTTAGTCCTGACTCGAGTGTTTTGTCTTTTCATTACGCTCAGGTCAGCCCTGAGTATTTCAGCGCATTGAAGATCATTTTCTGGAGGACGAAGACGAAGATTTTGTATATTATTACTATTATTATTCCTGCATCATGTTGTCCGCTGCATTATTTATTTATTTATCCCTATTGTATATATATAAATCTGATAAATGTTGTATAAATTATAATCAAATGTATAATATAAACAGCTTCATGAACTGTTTATTTGATTATTATATTTTAAACAACAATGAAGATTGTTAAGCTTAAAATTTGAATTTAAAGTGATTAAATTAAATTTTGGAAATTTCTGGTTTTAAATAACGAGTAAAAATAGCCATTTTGGCCACTGTTTCGGATTTCGACAAAACCAGTTTCATCGGATTCGTAATAGTGAATTATTATAGGATTTCAAGTTTCGTAACGATCGGACTTGTCGTTTGACCGTGCGAGCTAGAAACGCGTAGAAATTAATTTAAGGAATCTGATTAAAATAATTTGATTTTGAAATGCTATCTTCTGAATACGATCGAATTAGGCCTCGGGACTAGTTCCATTGTGTTTGGAATAGGGGTAAAACATTATGAACGCCAAGCGGCACGCGTCGTTTGGAGTTCGGAATTTTCGTGGATCAATTGGGTCGGAAACTTATATAATAAGCTGTCCATTTCATTCCAAAACCCTAGAGATATTTGTTCAGCCTCTCTCTTTTAATTTCAATGGCCGAAAATCGTTATCATCTTCTCTCCTCGATATCTCTCAATCCATTCATCAAAATCGAGAACTTCCAAAAGCAAAGTTGTAGAGCTCGACGAGCTCTACACATCCAACAGTGGAATCGAGAAAAATCGTCTTATATTCGCCAGGATCTGGATTTGAATGTTGCGTGTATTTTCGTGTTTTTCGAGCAAAAGGAGGCGGCGGAGGCTACAAAACTTGGGGCGGTGGTGGAGTGTGAGGCGGCGCATCTGGTGGTGATAGCGGATCGAAATCCGGTTGTCGTTGGTGACGTGTGGCTGGAGGTTTTTTCGCACGTGATGGGTTTCTAGCATGATGGACGGAACCATGAACGAGGGAGAGAAGGGGTAACGGCCGATTATGTTTTTTTTTAATTAATTTTGTTAATTTTGTTTCAGTTAATCATTAAGCTAATTATCGTGTAACTTTTGCATACGAGGTCTGTTCGAGCGAAACGAGTTGAAGTGGATTCGTATCGACGAAGGCAACGTCGTGGAGTTGTTTTGAAATTTATTTTGAAGCTGAGAGAATTTTTAGTTTCAAATAAAAGGCGAGTGTTTTAAATGCTCACAATTGACTAAATTATTTTTATGTTAGTTAAATTGAAATCCTGAAGTGATTTAAATTTATTGATTGTTGTTTGATGGTTTAAAATTGACATTTATATCGAATTGCATCGATAGTGTAAATTAATTTGACAGTTACATTGAAGTTGAAATTGACATTTGAATTGAAATTGGAATTTAATTTGCTAGTTAAACACCCTAAATTTATAACTAGTAATATGTTATGATATGTGACTGTTTTGGATGTTGATTGTCATGGATGTCTAATGATTGATATGCTAGATGTTTGGATGTTTGTTTATGTTGATCTACCCCTGTTATTCACCCTAGATGTTTTATGCTGATTTATTCCTGTTATTCACCCTGGATGTTACGGGCATCAAATAAATCTAAAATTAAATAAATTAAGAAATATGTTGAAATGATAAATACCTATGACACCTGATTTGGATTGAAATGATATATATCCTCCCTGAAATTAAAATTAAAATTTAATTTAACTTATCACTTGGCCATAGGATAGAAAATTATATACGGTCACCGTTGGTCGATTTTAAATTATTTTCTAAAATTGTAAAGTATGTTTTGATTTAATAAATTTGATTTTAAAATTTAATTTAAAGATTTTATTTAAAATTTATATTTTATTTAATATAAGTTTTAAAAATCTAAATTTTAAGATTTTAACTTGTAATTTTATTTAGTTTTAAAATATATAATTTAAATAATGTAATATAATAAAAACACTTTAAATTTTTAATTAATAAAATATTTAATATAGTTTTAAAAGATTTATTTAAAAATTTAATTTAAGATAATAAATATAGACTTTTATAATAACTTTAATTAATAAAAGATTTTGTAAAAGATTTTAGAATTTTGTAAAAGGTTTTGTAAGGAATTTATAAAAGTTTTGTATGAGATTTTATAATGGATTTTATAAAAGGATTTTATAAAAGATTTTTATAAAGGATTTTATAATGGTTTTATAAAGGAGTTTATAAAAGTTTTAAAGGATTTTATAAAAAAAATTATAAAAGAACTTGTATAAAAGGGATTTGGAAGCGTTTTAAAGGAATTTGCGTAGAAGTTTATGAAAAGGGAAAGAGTTGTAAACTGTTTTGGAATTTACAAATAGCTTTATAAATGGTTCTAAAGCATATAAATAGTTTATAAATGGTTTAAGAGTGATTTATAAATTATTTTCAAAATTGATTGAAAGAAAATCTATCTTGGTATTTATGAATATATTTATGCTTTTGG
Organism: Allium fistulosum; assembly: GCA_030737815.1. Classification (NCBI taxonomy): domain Eukaryota; kingdom Viridiplantae; phylum Streptophyta; class Magnoliopsida; order Asparagales; family Amaryllidaceae; genus Allium; species Allium fistulosum. Next base: position 608,151,744 of record CM060908.1, on the reverse strand, counting down.
AATAAGTATATGGATATCTTGACATGAAGGTATAAACTGTTTTAAGGATTTTTTTATGACCACGATGTGAAATAAGCAGTTGGCTGTTAAAGAGACCGGGATCGGATATTATTATACTCTCTGCCAATTCCGAAACCACTTTAACAGTTGTGCACGTGGTGGAGAATCCAGAACGAAGTAGGATGGTTTAGCGAACGCTACTGGAATGAGGTAAGAAACGCAGCCTTGACCTTCAGGTCATAATTATATAACTAAAACAGGAGCTATACCGGGCCAAGTGAAGTCGCTCCTCCTATCGGACACACTTCTTCGAAACCATACCTTTTGCTTTGTGATTGATTGGTGCGCACCTTTGATTATGGGAGTGTTGTCTCGAGGTGGGCGGTAGGTGCGACTATGTGTTACCACCAGTCCGGGCGTGCAAAACAGTAGAATCTTACCTTGGGCATTGCCTCGTGTGCCTTGTCATATTATCCTTATCGAGCCCACTATGATTTTGGTTTGTGTCGTACCTATAGAGTGCTCCCTGATAGCTCACCAGTTTACGGTGGAGTTTACAGTAATGTATAGACTATGATGCCTATAAAAATGTGTTAAGAGGGATATGGGTAACGTCTTAAAACTATTTTCAATATTATACTTTACTGATAGACACTACATATATAGCGTATATTACTACATATAAATATTTTGACGAATCCTTAAGAGATGGAAAATCACGTAACATCTCTTGAGTTATTGCACGCACGTTATACACTGGATAGGAGATGTGAAATCCCATAAACATCTCTGATGCTATTACACTCATGTATATGCGATATTTATTTGACTCACATAAGGATATTTTAGTCTCGACTCGAGTGTTTTGTCTTTTCATTATGCTCGGGTCAGCCCTGAGTATTTCAATGCAACGAAGATCATTTTCTGGAGGACGAAGACGAAGATTTGGTATATTATTACTATTATTATTCTTGCATCATGTTGTCTACTGCATTATTTATTTATCCCTGTTGTATATATATAACTCTGATAAATGTTGTATAAATTATAATTAAATGTATAATATAAACAGCTTCATTAACTACTTATTTGATTATTATATTTTGTCGTTCCGCTGCTAGATTATGTATTTGTTTTCTTCTTCTTTTCTTATTTTTCTTAATTAACCCCAATGATTATCTATGTTCCGGATTGTTTAAGTTGGACATGTATGGAATTATTGTCGATTTAAACCTTCCGAAATGTGGATCGTCACACTATATTTTTCCAAAAGATTCCTTGCTTCTAATTTCCTCCAAATATCCATTTTAAGGACCTAAGTTCTTTCACAAATCCATTCAAAAGGTTTAAGACTAATGTCGCTTAAAATATTGTCACTACAGCCCAAAGCCATTTCGCTTTTGCTTATCTTTAAATTATACTTTTAAAGATCTATTAACATTCCCGAGTTAAACCAAAGAGGGTTAAAGATGTCCCAACAAACCGAAAACCAATTAATACTTGTATTATCTTTAATAACATTCTTTTCAAAGGTTCATTTACGTTCACAAGTAAAATCAAATGGGTATAAGAAGAACGTTATTAACACATTGCCACATCAAACCCGAAACTAATTTACACTTGTTATTCTCTTTAAATTTACATTATTAAAGATATAAGTATTTTTCCTAAACCCATTTACAATATTTTATCACTTTAAAATATTATACAAGGGTTTAAAAACAAATGTTACTAAAACATTGTTTACGACAAACCCCAAAACACTTCACTATTCAGTTATCTTTAAAACATCATTTAAAGATCTAATTGATTTTCAAAAGTATAGTTAAATGAGTTAAAATAGATGTTGCACAAACATCAATACTATAAACCCAAAGTCACTTTTATACTTACCGTTAACTTTAAAATACCCATTTAAGTTCTAAGTACTTCTCCCTCTATTAAACAAGGTATTACCTTTTTAATCAGTTTATAAAACAATCCATTATAACATAATGTTATAATCCAAAAATCCTTTATAATTCCTTTACAAAATATTCCATTACAATCCTTTATCAATATCCTTTGTAAATATCCTTTATTCCCAAATTCCTCTTTAAAAACTTCTAATTATACTAAGTACCTTTAAAAAGATATATATATATATACACTTATACTAATTTATTTATAAAACTAAGATATTTAATAAATACTATAAACCATTTGTAAAATATTATAATATAAAATCTTTTTATTTCTCAAATAAATCATTAATAACTTTTAGAAACATATATATAATAAAAACATACTTATAAAGTATTTTATACATATTTTAAAACCTTTTATTTAAAACTCATTTAAAAACCTGTTTTATAATTTAAAACCATCAGTTTATAAATCCATAAATGATTTTCAAAATATATTTAAACCTTGATAATTTATCATAATAAGTACATTAACAATGCTTATTATAAATACGAATAAGCCCAAGGATGCCTTCCAAAGTTAACTTTAAAATCGCAGATCACATCGATTTCAATGTGCATCCATCGTGATCGTTTTGCTTCTACCATTTATAACTTCCATTTCCAAATTCTGCAAATGTCCAAACCAATTCCATTTATGTCAAACACACCCAAATGTGTGTAGAACAACCCAATATTGTGTATAGAACAACCTAATATATATGTACATATATATACCCATAATTTCCCATAATTTATCTAATTTAACATATGCCAGTTATCAGGGATTTCAAAGCATGTTTATAATGACTAAATCATTTCTAACATTCATAACATATTATCACTTTTCACAGAGCAATATCAAACATGTAAATAGTGAGTTGGGCCACGATACATATTTACATAATCAAAAGGGAGATTACACTACAATTTAATGTTTCACTTGTTTTACAAAACAAGTAAGGGTCCAAAAGTAATAACTTGCAGTCCGTTATACAATTTATATTTTCAATACAACAATTATATATATACAACAATATATAATCAATCATTTGGTGAGTAAAAATCACCCAATCTCTAATTAATGCTTTCGCGTTTCTGAATAGTCCAAAATCAAACGCCGACTAAAATTCCTACAAGCTCCGAACTCGACGAATCCAACTCCAACGCGTAGATAATCTCGATACAAACACAACGGAGAAGACGGTGCCTCAATCATACCTCGTATGAACAAGATACGGGTTTTATAAGAATTTGGATTTAATCATTTAAATTAATTAAACAAATCAAATCTATTAACTATTAATTACCTTCTCCCTCTCCTCATCATCTTCTTCGATTCCTAATCATGCACACTGACATGGTGAACCGATGTGCACGATCACTAGTGACATGGTGCCTCAGACAATGGATCATCGAACAACCTTCGCCAATCATCCCCACTCCTTGTGCTCGACCCATCCATGAACCACCCAACCATCTCCTGCTAATCGCGACCATCGAACCCTAAATCGCCTCCCCACGGTTGCATTTTGACTCCGACCATCGTTCGACCTCAACCTACTGCTAAACGACTCCATTCATCACCACGAACTCATCCATCACCTCGATTTCAACTCCAATGCCCTAAATAAAATTTTGATCTGACACTATTCACTCCCCTCCCCAAATGTTGCTTTCTGCTTCCCGCCTCCAGAGACCACCACCCTATCGCCAATCAACTTGCCTTGAGTCGAGAAACCTAACTCCGGCCACCCCATAACCTATTATCGCCTGTAGCACCTCCCATGCTCAACCCTAAGTACGACCAAACCAAGTCGAAAACTGTCGACCCTAACCGCACCCTAAACGAGGCACACCATATCGAAGCTCTCGGCTCTACAAACCCAATGAATCTAAAATCTTTGGATTTCGCTGAGTATTTTTCTCAAAACAGTTGGTGGAAGAAATTGAGTTAAGCGGTAGCAAAATTAAAAAGAGAAGAGGAGGGAAGTAAATTAGGTCTTAAGGTTTTAAGCTGTAGAGATGTATTTATAGGCAACTAAAATTATATTTTATTCTCCTTTAATTTTCATTGTGCATTTCGAGCTTGCACGATCACACAGCATGCCCAATCATCATGAAACTCGTCGGTGTACAACAATTCGATATTCCGGATCCAATGACACCAGTTTCATCAAAATCCAAAATAGTACCCTGGAATGATATTTCCACACGTTAATTAAAACAAATTATTATTAAATAAATTTTAATCACTTAAATTATAAATTAAAATTTACAATAACCATTTATTATTTAAATATAATTTAAATAAGCTTTTAAAACTATTTTTATCTGTATTAAATCCAAGATTCAATTATTAAATAATTCCAATATTTAATTATAAACTGTTCGAAAATCCAAGTCGTTACAAAAAGTGTTTGTTTTTTATTAATATTTTTTATATAGTGATATATTAATTGAATAATTAATTTAAATATATTTTATAGAAAATTCTTAAATGATATGTTATGTGGTGATAATTACAAGGAGTTGTAATCATGATAAAACTATAACAAAATTAAATAACATATAATTTCAAATATTCTCGGTCAAGCTGCTTCGAGAAAGGATGTCAATACATCCATTAAAACTAGAGTGCATAATGCTCTCCAATTATTGGGAAGTGCATTGTGATAGAGTTAGGGGTATGCCATAAGGGAAATTATGTAATTTATTACATATATCTAACTCGTTGACCAATCTTGTTCGAAATAAAGGTATTTTCTTTCTATTATATATTTGATATAACATGGTTATATTAATTAATTAATTTAATTAAAAGTATATTTAATAGAAAATCCATAAATGGCATGTTTTGTGATAGTAGTTACAAAGCGTTGTAACCATGAGTAATTTATCACAATGAAACAAATATACCATTTTAAATATTCCTAGTCAAGATGCATCGAGACTGGATATCGATGTATCCGTTGAAACTAGAGTACGTAATACTCTCCAAATGTTGGGCAGTGTATTACTCATGACTACTAGGAGCACCAAGGGGTTACGTACTGACAGTTATTGGATAACTATGGAATGACTCACACGATTGTTTTCTATTGGTTAATATAACTAAGGTCAAGCAGAGAATATCGATGTGACTAATTTACACAATTCTCTCGACTTAAGAATACTGTTGACCTTCAATATGGAAGATCCGCTTTGATTATAGTTAAATCGTGGCACGACGTCCATCGAACGACTATAGTTGGGTCGAGTGGAAGCATTGAAAGTGAAACACTATTCAAGAGAGGATTCGTCTCCTCAATTATATGAGGTTAGTATCACGGTCAACTGAAGTCAACTCAAAGTCAAAGTCTTTAGCCAGAGCATTTTGGTTAATAATAATTGTTACTATTGAACCAAAGACTTTGTGTTTGGACTATAAAGTTGAATGTTGATGATATTGGAATTTTGACCATTACCAAATTTCATAAATCCAAAGTGATATAGTTTTAACGAAGAGAATTGGTGTAAATAATTTTCACTATTAGATACCGCTTATAATAAGTAAATTTGGATTTTAGCAAAAGATGTGTAACCGATGAATTCAGCCAAAATGTCACATCACCTGCTAAGTGATGTGTGAGCGTTAATATTCGAATAGTTCAATATTAATCGCTGACTAAATTTACACTTTTGAGTCGTACAACCGTAATGATGAATTCTTTGAAAAACCACATGATTTGTTTAATTTATAAAATGTTGTAAATTGATTAAATTAATTGATATTTGAAAAATATTAATTGTTATTTATTTGATGTTTGAAAGTTTTTTGTAATTATTTTAATGCATTTATAAAAGTTATATTTGCGCGCATTGATGTACGATATTGATATGATTTAAAGATAATTGCATGAAATGATATATGGAAATTTTATGTCATTTGATGACATGATTTGTGGAAATTTTGTGTCATTTGACGACATACGTGTAAAGAAAGGATTGGAGAGAGAGAAACAATCAAGTGAATTAATTAGGGAAGTTTTAATTAAAGAATGGGAAAATTTTCATTCTTTCAAATAAAACATATTCTCTAATTCATTCTGGATGTATAATTCATTTTCCTTCGCATTCATTCTTTCTCTTTCTCTCCTCGTAACTTTTCATCGCAGAAACAAAAAAGAAAAAGAATTTCCAAAATCTTTCAACTCTAAATAAAAAGATCAAATAAAATAAAACAAAAGTGGTTCATCCATCTCTTGTAAGGATAAGATGTGGATCTTGAAGATCTTAGGAGATATTATCATTCAAGGTTTGATTTCTAGGCAACATCCTAAGGTGATTCAATCGGATCTAGAAGCATTCTTTATTCAAAGTGTAAATCAAAGGAAACATCAACAAGATGTGTTTTAAGGATTGGGTAGCAAGGTATGTCATTTTCTATATATAGATAGTGAGTCTGCAATGTTTGATGGAAATTTAATTTGACTTTCATAATTTGTATGATGTATTACTGTCTTGCTTAATTAAAAAATTGTTTATGAAGATTGAATTATTTATTGAATGATATGATTGAGTTTTCTTTTGATAGATCAAAATTAAATTTGTTTATTTTTTAAAACAACATTTAAATGTAGACCTATGTTTTTAAATATTCTAATTAAATTGTAATTTTTCAGATCTGAATGTTTACATGTTCGAATTGATTAGCTGCTTTTCTTTACTTTGTTAAATTGAAACTAAATCTATATATTTTAAAATACAATGTTTTATTTTAGTTCTATGTTTTAACATTTAATTTAAATTCCATTTCTTTAAATCTGGAAATTTACATTTTCATGTTAATTGATTGAATTATATTTAAAGTTAAAAAAATGAATTTATATGGAACCAATACAATGTTTCAATTGTAGATCTATGTTTTAATCTTTCATAACAAAGTGTAATTTTAATTTTGAATTTTAATACATGTATGTATGTTTGCATGTATTACTTGCACTTTTTATTGCATTAGATATTTACATATAAATAAAAGAAATTTTAACAACAAATCAAAGTTTTGAAATTGACTGTAATAACTATCTAATTTATATTATTGGAAAGCTTTGATTGAATTTCATATATGGATCTACTTGTATGTGTTCATATAAAATTTATTTTTCTTTACATATATTTTTATAGTATGAAATCATTTCTCTTTTTTAATTAAGACAATAATGTATACATACAATTCATTATTTACCTTCTATATTCTTACATGATGGTACCTATTGATTGTCATTAATATGTTGCATTAATTAAGTTTACTAAATGGGATATAGTATCAATCACCCTTGTCATCCCTTATTTATTTCCATTTCAATTCCTATGTAATAACCATTCAAATTGTTCTTGATTATTTTATGTATACATATCAATTACCATTGACTATGCACACTCCATATATGTTGCACTAGCACAATATTTACTGTGAATATATTTACAATTCATGTCATATTTAGATTAGTCATTAATGTTATTTTATTAATCAGTTATTTAATTTAATTAAGAAAGGAAATGAAAAGCTTCCTTCTCTAACTAAATTTATGATCCCTCGTTAATTGAATAATTTAAGAGAAAGAAAATGAAAAGTTTCATTCTCTAAATAAATTTATGCCCCCTCATTAATTGAATAAGTTAAGAGAAAGGAAATGAAAAGTTGCATTCTCCAAATAAATTTATGCCTCCTCATTAATTGAATAAGCCAAGAGAAAGGAAATAAAATATTTCCTTCTCTAAATACATTTGAACAGTAAACATTACACACAAATTTGTATATAAGAGTATATTTGATATACTCTAATTTACATACACATTAAATTAAAGCGAAAGTTTATTTATGAAGACATTGATTTTATTTAAAAGAAACTTAGAAAAGTTCCAAATGAATTTAGACTTCATAGGCCCATTAAAGATCTAAAATGGTTAAATTTTTTGAAATTCACCCATTTCTTCCATTACGGGCTGACCCAGTTCCAACATATTGCTCATGGCTCTAAGCGCACCAAGTGATTATATACTGATATTTATTGGATGACTATGGAATGACTCATATGAGAGTTTTCTATTAGTTAATAACAACTAGGTCAAATGAGAAATCCCAAAGTGATGATATTACACAATTCTCTCAACTTTAGAGTACTATTGAACTTCAATGTGAAAACTTCACTTTGATTGTAGTTAAATTATGGAATGACATCCATCGAATGATTATAGTTGGTCTGGGTTAAAGAATTGGAAGTAAAACACTATTCAATAGAAGATTCATCTCATCAACTATATGAGGTTGGTATCACGGTCAACAGTAGTCAACTTAAAGTAAAAATCTCTAGCCAGAGTTGTACGGTTTATAACAAATGTTATTGGTAAACCTAGGACTTTATTTATAGACTAACTGAGTTGAATGTGGATGATGGTGGAATTTCGACCAAAACCAAATTTCATAAGTCGTAAAGTGATATAGTATTGATGAAGAGAATTAGTGTAAATAATCAATACTAAAAGATACCGGTTGAATTTGTAAAATGAATTTTATCGATGAGATTAGCACGCAATGAATTAAGTCAAACTATCAAACCACTAGCTAAAATGATATGTGAACATTAGTATTTAAATTGTTTAAAGTTAATCGTTGGCTAAATTCACACATGTGAGTTGCACAACCGAATCTGTTCAGTCTTTGAAACACTGCTTGATTTAATTGGTTTATAATAGGCATTAATTAATTAATATTTATGAAATATTAATTATTATTATTATATTTATATAGCATGTTTTTATCAAAATGGATTGTCTTTAGAAATGTTTAGGGTGATATTACCAATTTATTGGGTGCATATATAAAAGCTGTATATGTGTGTATCGATATACGATATCGATAACAATTTAAATTTAATAAAATATTAATGGGTTGAGTAGGTATTTTGTTCCACTAAGACCTTAATCCATGTAGCATGAAGAGAGGCCAAAGGTGGCATAGTGTTTGAATTGGTAAAAGAGAATTATGCATCATATTTCTCCCTAGACCACACTATATATTCAAATATTAACCTCCAATTTTCAGTTCGACCTTTTGCCTCTCTCTCTTCATCCCTAGGCTACAAGCTCCTCTCCCCCTCTCACCATTTTTCTAACTTCAAACACATCCATTCAATCAAATATAATTAAATCCGGTATTGTACGCCTATCTCTTATAAAGAAAGGTGCTGATATAAGAGATCTAATGAGTCTGCTTGGATTAATGTGTCATTCTAAGGCATAATTCATTAAACTCATTAAATTATATATTGATCATTGTATATCATGTATGTTATACAAATCACCTTTTTCTTATATGTTACAGCATGTTGATTTTATATTAGTCATGCATTTAATAATTTACTTATATTTATCGTATCTTCACTATAATTTGTAGTTTATAAAAGAATTATGTATATGCAAAATGCTTTCCGCTAGCATTAACACACACAGACACACACATAAGCTACTATTTGCTAAATTTTAAAACATCATTTAATAGTTTAAAATTTATATTTGTAAATTTAACTATAGAAAATATTAAGTAAATATTTTATTTAAAGAAAATTATTTTCAAAATTTTAAAAAATAAACAAAAAGGCCCTCGGTCGAAATAATTTAAAAAAACTTTTATGTTAATTATATATATGTAAACTATAAAATTTAATTTCAATTTAAAAAATTAGCCAAAACACACACACACGTTTAATATACAAATTATATATATATATACGAGTAGTTTGGCACGTGCGCAAAAGGAGCTGGTGTTAAGAAGCAATGTCTATGAGAGTTGTTGAATGCGACAAAATGAGTGTGACGTACATGTATTGTTGAATATTTTGGATATTGACATGCAGAATGAATCTAGAGCAGATGGACGTGGATGTAAAAAACTTGTATCGAACATGGGAAGAAGCGTTATATCAGACTGACATTATGTGGGTAGGAAGAAAAGTAATATACATATGGTGTAACGAATTATTAACGCATGTTCATGCAAACCGTAGAGAATAACTTTGATTTGTAATGGAAATAGAATATGGTCTTCGTTACGTATAGTAGGTGATCAGAGATAGATATGAATGCATTTTGTGGGGATAGGGAAACAGAATGAGTTGTTGCACCTAAGAAACTATTTGAGTAAATTGTAGGTAGTAAGTGTAGTTGTCGTAACTGTTTTCTCTCCTCCTTGTTCCGGGCTTGAGACCGGCATCAGCAGTAAGTTGATGGTGGAGTTAAAAACGTTTTTTAAGGGAATTTTTATGTGAACCGAAAGTGAGTTGGAGTAGTAAAGGAGGAATTTTTTGTTAACCCGATTTTGTATTTTGTATAAGCTGTAGCTAAATATATGACCGAAAAACAATAAAATGGAGAAAAAGATTATAAGTGCAGATATTACTCATTTATGGTCGGATTAAAAATCCCTTAATTATTTAAATAGAGTAAGAGAATAATGGTGAAGAACTTATATTTGTACCCAGTGTTGTAGAGTAATAATTATAGTAAAACTACAACATATGAAGTGGAAAAATGAAGTATTGTTAATTAAGTTCGTGAGTACATTGTAATAACACATCCTTATACACAACATTTCTAGTATGTATGCCATTTCTATTTCGAATCTTTCCATTTTTCACCAAAACTTTTGTTGTTTTTCGTGAAACGCCTCTTGATAACGCAACATATAGCTGACCATGACTGAAAACATGTTCGGGAAGATAAATACCAACACGAAGGATGGTTTGTCCTTGTGATTTATTAATCATTAAGGAAAAGGCTAATTTAATTGGAAATTGCTTACGTATTAGGTTGAAAGGCATGTTAGTATTCTTAGAAGGCTTTAGTGGTATACATGGAATAAATACTCTTGTACCACGAAAATGTCCAACAGTTATTTCTGCATCTATGACATTTCTGTACTTGACAACGTAATAATTCACTTACAGACCCTACTCTATCCTGACGTGTTAGACTTTATTTCTCAAACAAACTTCATTCATTTTATTTCTTCACGTAACATTGCAGCACCATAGGGATTCGGTTTGATTTATTTAATACTATGTCATTTTGTATTTACTAAAAGACACAACAGTGATGCCAAACTTACCCCTCCATCGAAAATAATATTCTTAGTTAACATTGATGTTGAAAATTCCATTAACAAAATAGGCATGATGACCATAATAGAGCTAACAACTGCATAACTATTAACATGTTGCAAATCAAGCTGAACAATAACAATAATATATTAGAACTATCCAAAAGTCAAAAGAAATGAGATATCAACAAAACTTAATAGGTTATGAGTGCATAACAAATTAAATTCGAATAGCATAAATTTGTTCCTCGACCACTTTAGGCTACAAAAATATGAAATAACTTCTAAAATATAAATATAGAACAATAAACTACAGCAGTAAATGTTTTACTGAAATCATGAGGTAAATATCAAGTCGTGCATGAAAAAATGTTATTTGGGCTCTAAAAGTGGTTTCCAATTCCAATGCTAATACTGTTGTCATTGCCTATTCCAATGTCCAACGTCAAGATGCGGTCAATCATTTCAGTTCTGAGGTTGTATTGTCTGAGTCTGTGCAGCCTCATTTTGTCTCTGCTGATCTGATATGTGCAGCGCATGCACATACTCCTGATGTGCTTAGTGAGCTACCTACTCATGCAAATGCCTCCCATGCTAATAATTACCAATCGTTAGTGTAATCAAACAGTGAAACCAACACAATCAAAACCAACAATTAAATGAAATCAGATCTTAAACTAATGAAGCATTAGTAAATATTAAAGTACAGTTGGAGACATAACAAACAACTTGTATGCATTGTGAATTGGTTTCTACATCATAGGGTTTCATCCTACTGTCCAGAATCGTAATTTATGAACAAACAAAACATGGAAAAATTAAAAAAGAGTTAAAATCAATAGCAAAAGAAAAAGGAACAAATTTTTATATGAACTTGAAGTCAAAATCGTTAATTAGAGAACAATTACCTCCGTTAATGTATGGAACAATTTGGTATTTAAGAAATATACGTTGTTTGGTAAAAAATCCATATTTTTTGAATACATCAACCACTTGTGAACATCAGGTTCTTTGGTTCAAAAACATAAAAACATGAGAAGAATGCAATCATAAACTACTAATCTAATAGTAAAGTTAGACAAATTGAAAACAAACAAAGTATACATGTTATAAATCTATCCCAAAGAAGTTCTCGTCTAGCCATATCCTTCCGACATAGTCTAAAAGTGCAGCGTTATATTTTGATAACGAACATCATGGTGGACAAAAAAATCACTTTTATATAATTAAAGGAAGATTTAGAACTCTTAAAGTAAAGTCAACCACATTCTATTCATATTTTATGATAGAGGTGAGCATTTATTAGTCAAAACCAAATAAACCATCAAAAGTAAATAAGTTCGATTGATTGAGTTTGGTTTTGTTCACTAATTGGTTGGGTTTGGTTTTAATTTTCATATTTAGCCTATCTGTTTTGTTTGGTTTTCGATGTTTAAAAACCAAACCAATCAATTAAACTAAATATAAAACATAAATCAACTAAAAAAACACAATTATCAATGTCAAACTTATTTTTTATATCATTATGTTAACTATATTGTTTTCCTTTCAGTTCATATTAATGCTTTTTGAGGAGGAGTTTGTTTCTAAAATTTAAGCATCGTTGAACCTTTGTGGAACCAATCAACTGTTTCAGTCTCGTATTATGTTAACAACTCGATCCAGCTCTGTTAATGACAAACTGACTAAACAACCAAAATCAATTATTCCATCCCGATTGAACCGGTTTCAATTTTGAGAAATATTCACTTTGGTGTGATTCAGTTTTTTGTTTTACGAAACCAAACTGTTTGAACCAAACTAATTAAACCAAATCATACCATTTGCTCACGGCTATTTTACTATGAAGTGGTAAAACAATTAGCATTGCTTATGCACTGAAAACTTTGCCAATATTGGGTTCTAACAGTAATCAACAAAACAAACATATTTGAACCAAACAATACACAACAGTGGAATGAACCATCTAAGACTGGAAAAAAAAATTAGTACAGAAAATAATCCGACAAAATAGATCAAAATTAGATTTAATTCAAGCATTGTACGCGATTGAGCAAATCAAGCTATGCACAAAATTCACGGACAACAAAATCCTAGGGTAATCATCGAGTGACCAAAGTTAAAATTTTGACTGTTTGATCATTTGTGAAATAGCAAATATCAATCAAATGAAGAAAACTAAACAACTTGAGAATGAAAGCTTACCATTCATATTCATGGCAAAGATAATTTATTTCTATTAACATAAACCAAAGTTGGAAGATGACACATCTCCTTCTAAAGTAAACACAGCTTTTTTTCTTCCCAAAAGTGCCAATTTCCAACATTGTTTATTCTGTAATAGGGCATCTTAAAATCGATATTCTATTGCGTGTGTATTCAACATTTTCTTCTTCATTCTATAAACTGTAAAGGACATCATTTTTGCATAAATTTCTAATGTAACCACAAACACGAAACTTTGAACCAAAGTAATAAGGAAAAAAATACTATAGTAACCAAATAAGTGGATAACTGAAGCATAAACATGAAGAAAAAACGTCTACACATTCTAAATGGTGATAAAAAAAAGTACGCTCGCTGTGCTTTTTTAACGTATTTACCTCAAATGGAAATATATAATCTATGAAAATTATTCTTCTGACTAAAACTTGGTTAAACGTCGACAATCAGAGTTATAGAGTCGATTAACAAACTTAACTCCTGAAGCTCTTTTTGAATGATCCTAAACTATAACAGTTGGATAAATAAACCGCAATAAGTTGAGTTAATTCTTGGTTTAAACACATATCTAGATTTATATGAATTCTAAATTGCTTCCGCGATAACTTGCTTGACCTCTAAACCGGAAATAATTTACAAATTATATATTAAACTAACAAATTCAGTGAATGGAAACAAAACTAAACCTTTGAAAAATCAATCTCAGCTTTTTTAATTATTGTTTGCTAACCAATAATTAACCTAACAATACAATAATTATTTACAAAATGCAGAGTATAGTAAAATTTAGGTCTTATTGAATTAGAAAACAATGAACGATTGTTTGATTACAAAGTTAAGAATTCAATAAAATTGAAAGGAAAAAAGCGTACCTTTATGAAGATAAAGAGAAAAAATAATTTGACAAATTTGAATGCAGCATATCCCCGACGTCCTCCGGTTTGGTCTAACTTATATCCACTAAAACCAAAAGTAGATCAAATTAGAGTTTATAGATTTCCAAATCGTGCAGAAATTATACAGAACTGTCAAATAATTCATTCTACTGTATATCTAAATGAAAGAGAATGGGAAAATTCATACTTAACTTAGTTGGAAAAGATATACCAAAAGCAAAAAAATCTTTGGGACTAAAGATATATTTGAAATATCATATGAGAAGTTAAGATCCAATACAAAAGGAGTGATGGCAAAGCAATGGTTCTAAAGTAGAAATCTAGTAGCCACGTAAGATCCTTAATAAATCTATAAATCTGCAAAATAATAACATGAATACATGGAGATTGCTGAAAATATAAGATTGGAAATGGCAAAGAAAGGCCAAAACTTACCTTTTCTATGGCAACATCATTAGGAATAACGAAATGACATTTACAGCCATAAGCGGTGCGACTGTAGCAAGACTGATAGCAGTGCTCCCTACCAAGGTTTTCAAGATGGGATTTAAATCGTAAATCGTAAAGTTTAAATTTTAAATCGAAAAGGGATTTAAATTGTAAATCGTGGATTTAAAATATCCACATTTTAATGTGTATGCACTTTGAAGTTGATTTTAATGTCTGAACGTCTACAATTAAACTTAAAACTTAATTTTCTCTCTAGTTTCATTTTTATTTTGTTTTAAAAACATTATGATAGGAATTGTGGATCTAAATATGTATGTTAAATATGTTAATATGAGTTGGATGTGTTTTTTTATTGTGCTTTTGACTAAGTTTGAATCGGAATGTAAATCGAATCGTAAAGGGAGGGATCCGATCTGAATCGGGATTTAAATCGTAAGATTTTAAGATTTTTGACAACAATGCTCCCTACACTTCCTTTTGTTTCTACACCACCTTTAATTAAGTCACCAGAATTTAAAGCCTACAAAAAAGAAATTCATACATAAATTACAGCTGCAAGATTTTAAAAAATAACATTGGGATGAAATCTAATATATGTTTTCTCCAATACCAAGCAATTCCTCTTCTTTTGGTAAGCTTCTAGGAATGATTTTACTCTAATCAAGTAATTATAATCATAATCAACTCTAACAATTCATACAAAAGCAGCTACCCTCATCCCCTCTGCTATGAATAATGGACCAAACAGCTAATATAATAAACAAAACTCAAAAACTTTATGACAGCCGAATATCGTACTTTAATCAAATCAAACCATTTCTGATTAACTGATCTGTACCTTTTAATGTTGCTTTCTTTCTCAGATGTGTCGAAAGATTCTGATTTCGTGACCATTTGAGTGCCAATGGAAACTAAAATCCAGCTAAGAAGATCTGTATTATAAATCAATGATATCAAATTAGACGTTTGATACAAAAGTTTCTCCTAAGGTTTGAAATCCATTTCGTGAAAGGGAATAGATCTCAATAAGAAAGCGACTGATTAAAAAAGACCTGAGTTGTATGTTTGTGGTTTGGTATTTGCCTCTTCATCTTGCCCAATTGCTAACTCGATTTCAATTTTGTCTGATGAGAGAAGAAGTGTAAAACTTTGGAAAGACCTTCTGCTGCCATAGATGAACTCAATTGTGCTGAGCTCATTCTCGAATACCTTGGATAATCGTGCGTATCCAAAAATGGATCGAGTTATCGTTAACTGAAATCATCAATTGCTTTGATTTCCCATTTTTAACCTAAACCGTTTTCATTTTTTCTGAGGTTCGTGAGGAAGAAATGGGAACGTGATGGGAAAATGGGTCTCCGTGTAGATTTAGGAGTTGGTTTAGATGCAAAGACAAATATACCCTTATTTGACACAAAATGAAATAACATGGGAAGGGACATCCTTGGCAATTCAAAAAAGGCTTCACCTCCTCAAGTATTTGCTTTATATATAAGATAATTCACAAAAATCTAACCATAATTAGTCATCCTAACAGCTCAATGGGAAAATATATACGATGAGATAGAATGCAATAGAAACAAAGACATGCAGATCTATGAATAGGCGATGTTGTACGAGTCATTACTCGAAGAGCTATTCCCAATGTTTAATTATCGTTCAAATTCTTATTTAATTGAGAACAAATATTTGGCAATTTTCCAACAAATTATCACTCATGCTAGCAATTCTTTTTTTTGCCGATTTTCCCTATAAAAGAGAAAATTCAAAACCATTGATGCTTCATAGTACTGTCCATTATGATTTCATAGTTGGTACAGTGTATCATTGTGCTTTGTGTGTAATTTTAGATTTTCAAGACCACTTACATGTTGTCCATAGTACAACCATCGAATGCAAGTACCGTCCATTGTGCTTTCACTATTAGGGGGGAGGGGGTGTATTTCTGTGTGTGTTTGTATGTGTGCATATTATGTATTATCATTTTCAAAATGAAAATTCTTTACAAATCATCCTCAAGCATCATATCTTCTTCTCCAAACAATTGAACTCAAAGAAATGATAAATACCTGTTGCAATAAAAGAATGAGTAACTCGAACATTCTGAGAACTTGAAACCAAGATTCCATCAGGGTTTGGAGTCTCCAGGAGCTGTTATGTGCAGACTGCTCAGACTAACGTTGGAACATTGGTGAATAGTCAAGTGCTAAGCAGCACTGTCTACAGAATTTATGTTGTTTACAACAACATTTTGGCACTTCATTATATTCAATGACTATATAATAGAAATAATAAGTTAGTTTCCAACCTGTTTAACAGTGAAGTGATAAATTCAAAAGAGGCCAACACTTACATTTGGAGTAATATATTTATACGAAAACACGGTAAAAATATTATAAGTGTAAATACATATCTAACTATCATCCGATTTAGCATCTCCTTTAGCTCCAAAGTCTATAACATTGTAAATTGCACCATTTGCACCAAATATTACACTTCTTATACAAAGAAGCATTATCATACTAATCCTGCAGAATATATAACAACAAAATTAGTTCAACATTTTCCAGACTCAATTTTAGCTAAACAAAGAGAACTGAGAATTTAACAGTATTTTTGACCGGATTTGAGAGAATGAACACAACCTTTTGCTCTGCCTCGTAAATATGAATTCAAAAAAGCTGCACACCTTAGTATTACATAACTCAAAACTGATATGGTATACTACCATAGGACTTAAAAAATCAAACCATTTTTTGATTTTCAACAAAATAAAAATGTAAAACCCAAAAGTCGCAACAACACACCTTATCAAACACAGATCACTCTTTCTCGTTCACGGTTTAAAATATAAAGGTTAGGGTTTAGAGTCATCATCTTTCTTATCCAAATTAAACAAATTTAGTACAAAAAACATCAAAATTTGGAATTAAAGCAAGAATATCGTAAATTGTTAATAATTAGGGTTATCGGAAGTACCATTTTGGGATCTGGCTAGCAGCTTCGTGAGAAAGAAGAGGTGGAACTTCAATTTCCCTCGCCCACATGAAGAAATAGTTTGTAACTTCTCTAATATTTTTCATAACTTCTGTTCAGATTGAAGTTTATTTCGATCCAGGCAGAAAAAAAGTAGAACATATATAAAAGTTGAGCGGTTTGTGAGACATGGGATAAAAGGTCGGATGTGGACAAACGGAAAATGGCAAAGTTAAGAGCTGAGCAAAATGTTTGGAAGACCCTCTGCTACTATGGTTCAGCTAAATTGTGTTGAGCCATCATTTTCGAAGTACTCCAGTTATCATTCATCGAGTTATCATTATTCTAAATTATCGGCTGCTTCCATCTTTCCTTCTTGACCTAATTTACTTTCCTTCTTCTAAGGCACGTGAGGATGAAATGGTAACATGGGGAAGAAAATGGGGGTGCGAACCGCTGGGGAGACCGCAAAGACTAACACACCCTTATCTCATATATTACCAAAATAATTTGGTAAAGGACATTTTTGGCAATTCAAAAAAGGCTTCACTGGAGGAAGTATTTGCTTTATATATAAGATATATATATGTATATTTAAATATTTACTTATATATATTATTAGATAAACATAAGTATATTTAAATATTTACTTATATATATATATATATGTGTGTTATTTAAGATATTGGAAAGTCAAATTAAGATATTTAAAATTTGAATTTCATATATCAGATCTAGCTTTTAATTTGAATTTGGCTTATCTTGCTTACTAAGTCTAAATTTAGATATTTTAAATTTGAATTTTGAAATTAAAATTATTTAAACTATTTATTCATAAAATCAGTTTTATTTTCAAAATGTGTGTGTGTGTGAGTGTGTTAAAAAAAAGTCAAGCAATTAATATACGTAAAAGCAAAGTATATACATAATGATGTAAATCCTAACATCCATCTATGTAAATATTTAACCAAGTACACTTTATGCCATGTTGTAGGTGCACGTTATACACATGTAAGTATATATTGATATACTCATATATTTATATATTATAAAATATCTTTAATTAAATTTATTAATTAATTAAACAAGAAATATTAAATAAAATATGATTTTATTTAAATTAATTAGATTGGATCTAATAAACCCTTTAGATTTCAAAGGCCCAATAGGTCCATGATAGGAAAAAAATTGAAATTTACCAATTTCACCTACTTCCTACAACCCCGGTTCCAACAATATGTACAATATGCATGTACTTGTTCCTTACATCTAAGTTGGTTTTCTTATAGTTCCACTTAAGATTATAAATTCATATTATATAAGTCTAATTCATTTATAACTGTTTATAAATTGATTCTTATATAATATTATGTATATTATTAATTAAATCTTATTTAGTCAGTTATTTCTTATTAAATAAATCATATTTAATTAATTTTAAATTATTAATTTAATTAATAAATAAATAAATTATTTTAAAATGCAAAAATTTATTTTTTCCATCCTAACCACAATTTAAGATCAATATAAACTATAACATTTAAAGTTATATATACATGAATCATTTACTATATACACACACGTATTAATTTATCAATTAACATTTAATTAATCTATTTATCAAATAATATTTTATTTAATTAAAATAATTTTATTTAAATATTTTAATAATTCAAAAATTATTTTAGTTTACCATAAACAATTATATATATATATGTATGTATGTATGTATGTGTCTGCGTGTATGTGTTATACTATAATATTTATAACTATATATATATATATATACATATACCGATATATATGTTTTATTTGAATTAATTAACTTTTAGTTAATTAATTATTTAATTTATCCAGTTAATTTAATTAAATAATTATTGAAATTTTTAATTTTTATTTTTGAAATAATTTTGAAAAATATTTTATAACATTGTAAATTTTATTTTATATTTTAAACTTAACTTTTAAATTTAAAATATATATTAACTTTTCCAACTAAAATTTGAAAGTTAGCCCATGGCCCAAACTAATTTGCGGCTTGACAATTGGGCCAACATTTTGGACTTACCATACCCAATTAAGCCAGGCTAGTAGCTAAGGAGGAGAGAATATTAAATTTATTAAGCCCTAAGACTAGACATTACTACTCTATACACCTAATTAGTTAGGTAAGCTTTAGTTGGCCCTAAAATTGCTAATTTAGACCGCATATACCATTTAGGCTCTCATAATATTGATGGAACCGGGTCAGTTGGCAGTGGTTAAACTAGGTAAATTTCTAAAAAAATTCCTATATGGATTTTTATTGGGATTATGAAGTCTAAATTCATTATTAGATCCGATCTAATATGGTCAAATAAAAATAGATGCTATTTAACCTCTCTAATTTGTTTAAATGGTGATTTGACAAAATTTGTATTTGGTATGTTTGTGAGTAAATATAAATATATTCAAGTGTATATAGTGCGAGTGCAACTTTTTATATTATGTGCATAGTTTATGTGTACGTGTATAAGTGTTGGATTTGCACCGCAATAGACACATTCGTCATTTATACATGGATTAGTTGTCCAAACATTGTTTGAAATATATATATATATATATATATATATATATAAACACATACATGTATGTATGTATGTATTTGTATATTTCAAAAGTTTTTTATATTAAATCCTTAATGAATCTAAATTTAATTTGACCAAATCAACAAATATGAATTCACAATTATGTTTCCATAACATCAAGTTATTTGATTATGTAAGATAATAAAATTAGATCTAGATCTATAGGTTCAAAGATATGTTATATGTTAATAATTTAAGACAAAATGAAACAAGGAAATTTTGTAAATATAGTGTACATATATATTTTCTTTTACCAAAAACAAAACCTTTTATTTTTCTTTTTTTGTTCAATTAATATGTTTTATTTTGTGAAAAGATTAATAATTAAAAATTAAATGTGGATATAATTGTTAAATTAACATCTTGACCCAAAATGAAAGCTTATTATTTTTATATAAAAAACCTTTATTAAACAAAACTAGGATATTAATCTATATAGGTTTTTACATCAAAATATAGCTCCTTTAATCATATATATATATATATATATATTTGTTTTTTAAATCATTTATTAAAAAATTGTTTTCAAATTAAATTTTAATACGCACACTATAACAACCCGCATTTTAACGATAAGATATTTAAATAATTAATATAAATATTAAGTCGTTAATTAATGAAATGCCCATTATACTCTAATTTTAGAAACGAGTGAATTAGGATTCGAGACACCCGCCCTTGAGATCGCAATTCCGTCGTGAGAAGAATGAGTATAAACTTGGCTACATTTGAAGTCGATAAGTATTTGGAGTGAATAATTGTTTTATTTGGATGAAATTAATTTAGGACTAAGGCTTATTAGCTTGCCTATAAGTTGGACAACCCCTTCATTCGCTTTTCATTCCATGTTAGTTTTCATTTCTATCTCTTAATTTCTTTCATAATCTCTCCTTAATCCCTACCCTAGATCCACTAATCGAAGACCGAATAAATTCATAAACTAACCATAATTCTTCACTTCTCATTCCTCACAAAACCCTTCTTTGGATTAACACGAAGTTATGTCTTTATCTCAAATTTAAAGAGAGCAAGAGTCTGGGTTTGGTGATTTAGAGCATGATTTGGTAAAGAAGAAGGTAAGTGAGATGATTTTCTAATTATATTTACTTGTTATACTTTATAGATTTATGTTTATATGATTTTGTAGTTATATGAAGTAATTTAGACAATGATATTGTTAACTTGAGCTTATATTTACATTGTAAACACGACTATATTAAGACACCATTTATTAGAGACCTTATTTACTATTTTTAGAAAAGTTAGTAAGGTTATAAATGGATTATAGGTTATTCAAATAATGATGTGTGATTTTATGATTAATTAGAGGCTAATTTAGTGATATGGTCATATGTGTATCATTAATTAGTATTAACTAAAATATTTGAACTGATTTTAGAAAAGTTATTAGGCTAATTAAGTGAGTTTTGGTCTCTATACTTATTATTAAAGTGATTAGAGGCTTATTGAATCTTAATTAATGTTGTAAATATTATTTAAATAAAGGAATGATTTTATAAGTGAGTGGAATATTTTATAAAGTGGTAGTAAGCTAATTAAGTGAGTTTTGAACTCTACACTTCTTATTTAAAGTGATTAGAGGCTTAATGAAGCTTAACTAGTGATTATAAATATTATGCAAGTAAAGAAATAATTTTATAAGTATATGAGATATTTTATGAAAGAGTTACAAGATTTTATAAAATGATTATGAGATGAATACCTAATTTTAAATGAAGAAACTCGATGTTATAAAGGCTTAAAATGATTAATAAACTCGTATTGTACTAAAATAATTCCATGATTTTATAATAGTAGAAAAGAACATTTAACTTTTATAGAAAAGGTGTAGTAAATAAAAGTAAGATTTAATTAAATAATAATTGAAATACTTATCTAAATATACATGTATGTATATGTATATTGATAGATATACGTATACGTGTACTTGAATTTATATAATAATCAAGATAATTTATGCATTGTAATTAAAGTTGTATGTAGTTGTGTGTGTGTGTAAGTGTATTTGTGTGAGTAATTATATATATATATATGTGTGTGTGTGTGTGTGTGTGTGTGTAAATATCTATATTTGTGTATAAGCATGTTTGTGAGCATCTCATGTAGGCATAGCGATTATCGTATGTGCCAAGTTACATAGGAGGATACCGGGTCGAATAATCGCTTCGGTGAAGCCTGAAATGTGAATTGTGTAATGAAAGCATGTTTATGTACGTGTATGTATAAATGTGCACGAAATGGGTGTATTGACACATGCATAGGCATCACATGAGGCAAGAAGGACGGTTGAGTACGTTTTGGCATGTTAGGGGAGGCCGATGTTAATACCACTGATATTAGTTTCGATGACAACAACCATATAAATATTGGTACTAATATTCTTCCAAGTTGTATAGAATATTTTGTAGGATATTACATAGGTTTATATAAGTACGGGATAATCCGAAGAGTGATCGGTAAAAAGACTAGAGATCAGATTTAGAGATGATCAAGATAATTGAACACTCATGAGTTTAAAGACAAAGACATAAAGAGTTCAAGACTATAAATTATAGTTAATAAACATTAGATTAATTGATTAAAGTCCTTTAATAATATTTTTCCTTCCTTTCAATACTCTCTTATTAAAATAGTTATTTTACTATCAAAATATTTGTTTTATTTTCCAAATATATTTTTACAAATATTTTATAAAAGGTTTTAGATGTTAAAAGTGTTTAAAAACTATGTTTAAATGATTTTACAAATATCAAGAATTTTGAAACACTTAGAAGAATATTTTTTTGCCATAGTACACATAGGTATGTCGACATACCCTACCCATGTATGTCGACATACCCTACCCATGTATGTCTGCATATGTACCATTGAAGAGATGTTTTT
This sequence comes from Allium fistulosum, assembly GCA_030737815.1. NCBI lineage: Eukaryota > Viridiplantae > Streptophyta > Magnoliopsida > Asparagales > Amaryllidaceae > Allium > Allium fistulosum. Next base: position 608,128,586 of record CM060908.1, on the reverse strand, counting down.
AAAAATTTTAATAGTTGTGATTTTTGGCTCCATCTTTTCACGAATAACATGTCCCTTCAAACACTATATAAAGAGGACTGGAAAATGGATTTTAATAACTACTTTCCCTCTATCTTATTACTCCAAATTCCCATTATATATTCCACGAAATCCATTTTCTATATTCTTCAGATTCACTCAAATTCAATCTCTACTTTACTATATTCATTCTCTATAATCTACTTACTGATTTACAAGCATTCTCTCATCAATTCAAAGATCAAAGTGTTATCAAAAGGCTATAAGATATTCTGTATCCAAAATATAACTATTTGTATTTAGAATCAACAACTCTCTACTACTAATTTGTTTGGGTACAGAGTTGTTGATTCTAATCAAGCAGGTGTACTTGTTGCCCGTTCAAATCAAGTGGGTGTGCTTGTTGCTTGGTTAAATCAAGCGAGTCTACCCTGAGCTCGAAAAGTCAGGAAGGTGTATCTTGTTGTCTTGAAATCAAGATTGTATTCTGGTTTGCTTGCTACCTGATTAAAGTAGACAGTTGAAAGGAAATCTGTACATATACTGTACAGGACTGGACGTATGATTAGTTAATCCAAACCAGTATAAAACTCCTGGTTCGCAGGGTAGAAAGGAAAGTAAGGCGATCAAAAAGAAATCAATTGCATTCAATACAACAACCGACTACCAAGATTAAGATGACGATGATAATGATAAGGAAATTGCTCTTATGACTCGAAATTTTAGAAAATATCTAAAATATAGGAAGATAAACAACTTTCGTAAAACTGAAAACAAAAATTCCAGAAATGGAAATGTTTGTAAGTGTTACGATTGTGGTGAATCTAGCCATTTACGAAGAGATTGTCCGCATCAGAAGAAAGCAAAGAATTCACCAAACACCAAATAATTTAAGAAGAGAGAAAGGGCTTACAACTTAACTTTGGATGATTCTGACACAACATCCAGTGACGATGAACCAGACACTGAAAATATCAACACGTGTTTCACGGTGATGGAAGATTAATCAGATCAAACAAAGGAAACAGCAAAATCAGTACTTTTTACATTTCATATTTTTTTGGAAAATATTTAAAATAGGAATATATATATATAATAAGTATAGATAAATATATATAATTATATGAATATATTTCTTTATTATATGAACATTGAAACTTCGACCTATATATCGACATATGCCACATAGGTATGTCGACATATCAAACAGAATTTGGAGAATCTTTTAAAAAATAAAATTTTGAAATTCCCTCTCTTTTGCATTAATTTCAAAATCTGTTAAGACACCTTGTAACCTGTCACATGATAATTCAAACTCTATTTATTTACTTCTTCTTACCTTATCTTCTACACACACACGGTTTATTTCAAAAATCAAACATATTCTTCACTCTCTTTCCTCCAAAACAAATCAATAATGTCTTCCTCAAGCCAGCCCTCTTCATCCAAAGCCATTAGGCTTACCAAAAGAATCAAAAGTCAACTTTTTAATGATCAATAGTCTATTGAAATGTATATCGAGTATGCTACTTATGGTAAAGTCTTTTCGTGAAGAATTACTAATTTTAATGAATTATAATCTAATGGTTTACAAGATCTTGCTTTGGAAAATGTTTTTTTGTTTAACCAATTCATCACAAAATGATTTTGATTGCTATCCCGATTTGGTTAAAATGTTTTATGGTAATTTAAATGAAAATTTTTATCAAGGAGAAGAAGGTCAAATTTGGAGTAGTGTAAAAGATACTACTATTGTTTTATATTATGAAATTCTTGGTCAAATTCTTAATTGTAGAAATACTGGAAATAACCTCTCCACTTTTGAAATTGATTATGGAAATAGAGAAGTTATGTATGATTTGTTTTCAAATGATGAAGAATATGGTTTTAAAGGCAAAAATCTTAGGCCAAAAGCAAGATGAATGAGTCTTATTTTACAACAAAGTATTATACTAAGAACGGGGAATAAAAATAACGCCCACTCAAAATTTTTCAAAGCTCCTTTTGTTATTTTCGGAAAATATGATATAAATTGGGCTCAAGTGATTTTGGATGACTTTGTTCAAAAGGAAATTTCTAGACATGAAAACACACATTATCATGGTGTGTACCTCAGTAAAATTTTCAACTATTTTGGTATTGATCTAAGAGGTGAAAACATTTTGCCTCATAAATTTTTTGACTAAACAAACCTCTCTCTCATGCACATCCCACTTGAACTGGAACTCTATGAGTCTTTTACCAAAAAGGAACAAAGATTGGCAAGAGAAGAAAAGGAAGAGATTCTTCAAGAAGAAGAAAGTGATGATATGGAAATAGAAGAGGAGGAATAAAGAGAGGAAGAAGAGGAGGAAATGGATACATCTCTTGAAAGCTATGACAAACCATCTCGCTATTTAAATAAAGAGATCCTTAGGAATCAAAGGAAGCTTCTTAATAATCAAAACAAGCTCAAGTGTTCTTTTAGTAAGAAATTCACTGGCCTCTCAAACAAAGTTGACAACTTCTTTGGGAAGATAATGAGAAAGATTGGTGCAAATTCTTCTTCATCATCATCATTCTAGATTATCTTAACTATCCTTATGTTTATTTATGTCATTTTCTTATATTTTTCATTATGTTTATGTATCTCTCTATTTTATTAATGAAATTTACTTAGAGACTTCATTTTCGTTGTTAATCTGTTCTTTTGTTCTTTGGGATCATAAAATAAAATAGTATAAAATAGAAACAAAAACTAAATCAAAAACAAGTAACATGCAAATTACTACATGTATTTCAACATAGGTCACTATATATGTCGACATACTCTGGAATTTCCAGAATTTGAAATTCAAATTGATCGGTTATTTTTTGAAGGGATTACTTATTAATCCGACTCTTCACTTCTATAAAGCCATATTTCTTCGAGAAAAACTCAGAAATCATATGTTATTCCTTTCTACACATCTCTTTTCATAAAAATGAATTCAAACATCAATTTTTGGAAACAAAAACTTAGTTAAAATCTAGAAGAAACTCTTCAATCATTTAAGAATGCTCTTTGCTTCATTCTTCGCTACCAACGACACTTATAGTTGAGTCAAATGCATATGATCAAAGAACAAGAAATACAATTTGACCCTCTTCGATATTTAATTTCTTGTATCGCCAAAGAAGTTCAAAGCAACACGTCGAAATGCTCGAACTCTAAGGCAAAGGTGGAACATGAAGATTGGGAAGTTATCAACACCAATCCAATCTTTAGATCCGAAAGATGGGTCGAAATTTCTAAGGAAATCTGGTTTTAATTTATATTTATAACTTGTATTTATGTATTTAATATACATTTTAGTCTGTATAAATTAACTCTAGTTATATTTGTACTTTTATATAATTAATCATGTATATGTGTGTATAGATGTAAAAATTGTGATGCATGGTTTAAACTTATGTAATTATAATTGTACAAAGTTATTTCCCAAAAGTATTATTTTGTAATTAATATTTATTTTGATTCGATATACAACATTATCACATTTCATAGTATTTAATACGTCACATTTAGGGGAAGTTTATTTTTTCTTTGTCCATTTTTATTGATGACAAAGGGGGAGAAAAATACAAAATACAATATATGCATATACTAAGGGGGAGTTGCTAAATATACGAGGAGTTAACCAATTTAGGGGAAGTTACATTATATTTTATAATAAATATATTTACATGGTTGTCATCATAAATAAAGGGGGAGATTGTTAATACTACAGATATTGATTTTTACGATGACAGCCATATAAATATAGTACTAATGTTTTCCTAAGTTGTATAGAATATTTTACAGAATATTACACAGGTTTATACAAGTATAGGATAATCTAAAGACTGACAAATAAATAGACTAGAGATCAAGATTCAGAGATGATCAAGATAATTGTTGAGCTGTAAGTTTAAAGTCAAAGACATGAAGAGTTCATCATATAGATTATAGTTAATATACATTAGATTAATTTGTTAAAGTCCCTGAATAACAACTTTCTTTTCTTTGAATACTCTCTTATCAAAATAATTATTTTACTATCAAAATATTTATTTTATTTTCCAAATATATTTTTATAAATATTTATAAAAAAAATTATATGTTAGAAGTATTTAAAAACTATGTTTAAACGATTTTACAAATATCTAGAATTTTGAAACATCTTAAAAGAATTTTTGGTTTTTAAAATACACAAGGTTTTATCAACATACCCTACCCAGGTATGTCGATATATGTACCATTGAAGAGATATTTTTAAATTTTTGAATAATAGCTATTTTTTGCTTTATCTCTTCGCAAATAGATATGTCCATTCAAACACTATATAAAGAGGACTGGAAAACGAATTTTAATAACTACTTTCTCTCTATTCTTCTTACTCCAAATTCCCATGATATATTTCATGAAATCCACTTTTTGTATTTTTCAAATTCACTCAAATTCAATCTATACTTAACTACATTATTCTCTATAATCTACTTACTAATTTACAAGCATTCTCTCATCAATTCAAAAATCAAAGTGCTATCAAAGTGCTATCAAAGGGCTATAAGATATTTTGTATCCAAAGTACAACTATTTGTATTTGAAATCAACAAGTCTCTACTACTAATTTGTATGGGTGTGTTTATTGCTTGTTCTAATCAAGTGGATGTGCTTGTTGTCTGGTTAAATCAAGCGAGTCTACCCTGAGCTCAAAAAGTCAAAAGGGTGTATCTTGTTGCCTCGAAATCAGGATTGGATTTTGATTTGCTTGCTACATGTTTAAAGTAGGCATTTGAAAGGAAATTTGTACATATAATATGCAGGACTGAACGTAGAATTGGTTAAGCTGAACCAGTATAAAACTCTTGGCGTCATCTCTCTTACTTTTGCTTTATTTTTATTGCATATGTGTGTGTGTGTATGTGTGTATGTGACTGCATGTTAATATATATTTGTGTTGATTATTTATGTTTGAATTTAAATATTTAAACAATTTAGAAAGGTTCAATATAAGTTATAAAACACTATTCACCCCCCTATAGTGTTAAAAGTAACCTTAAGATCCGTTCACACTATACTACACTGTTTCCCACAGCTGGGTCGAAAGAATCACCCATAGAACTCTACGCGAAAAAGAGTAGGATTCATATTGAAATCATTTTATGAATGCATAATAAATTACTCCTAAAATATCAACCAATGAACTTCAAAAGAGGGCCGATGTGGTGAAGGAAGGCTAGAGAAGCTAGGCGACTCATCAGGCAAAGAAATGGAGGAAACGGGGCGCGAAACGATGATCGGTGGAGCACGAAAGCTCACTACCTGGGAGTAGGCTACCACTGGTCCATAGATGGAGCCCAATTGGTCCACTGATAGGACCTGCTTTAGGAAAATGTAGCTTGGGCAGGGAGCAATAATGGGGGATTTTTCTTCCAGTTTGAAGCGTGGTTCGACGTGAGGCTCTAGATGAATTTGGGTAGACTTTGGGTACTCGAAAATGTGGAATGCAAGGCGAAGCGTGGAGCGAGTCCATACCTCTTGGTTTCGACCTTGAGGTAAATCTGTTTTAATGAATGGTATTAGTCTTTTATTAGTGACCGTACAATGTATTGGTCTTATATCGGTGACCATACATCATATTGGTCTTATATTAGTGACCATACATATATATAAACGATGATGAGATATCGATTTTCATTCGTGATATGTGCATATGATTACGTGATGTTATATTATATATATACAATATCGATGTTCCTTTGTTGCCTCGATAGCATATTATACGGGACACGACTATAATTCTCTTTTGTAGAGGTGTACCATGAATTAGTTGAGAAATCCATAATGATTAGGAAGGGGAGATGATGACGATCATCTATGAGTGGGTCATATTTCACTTATGCTTGATATGAGGTACAATGATATCAACATAGGTATCAAATACCTAAAGTACATCATGTATCACTTATTCTCGATATAGGGTATGGTGAGATCTACACGAGTTTAATCACATTTGGATGCGGCTCGAGTTTATGGTATAATTCAGTACCGACTCTGTTTACTTTGAATCCTCGATGGGAATCATTAGATCATGATGGATGTCCACCACGGACTTAGGTTTCAAATATCTAAAGTAGGTCATATATCGCTTATGCTCGATATGGTATACGGTGAGATCTACACGAGTTCCATCACATTGAATGCGGCTTGGGATTTATGGTACAATTAGGTATTGACTCTATTTATTTTGGACACGAGTCCATCGCGGACTCCACTCATTAGTGATGATGGGTACCAATTTATATTCTCTAATTGTCGTATATCGTTATGTTGTGCATGTAGTATATTAGTTGGTTGATACTATTACTGCGTATTTCGTGATAGACTTATATTATTATATCTATATTACCCCTACATTTGCATATTGGGTAACCTTTATCAGAGTACTGTTACATAGCAGTCACATTACATTAATTGTGTTGACTCGTTAATTACAGGAGAAGAGCAGGCTGAGATAAGGTTCCCTATTCTTTGGGATAGGTTTGCTTTACTTATTTGTGGACGGTCCATATTACCCTTGAGCCATATTGATGGAGAGGACAGGTTATGCCATAGTAGTTTCTGGTTTATTTGTATTTAGTTTATATATATTTGAGATGGTTCCCCTCACTCCTGGATTTAAGTCCGACTTGCGTTTTATCTTTGTCTGTTTATGTTATGACAACTCTCGGGTACTCGATTGAGTAGTTTGAGAGTCAGGTATTTTTGGGGATACATTATCAGAGTGGTGTAGCTAGAGCATTTTGGAAGCATGATGTCGATACTTTGGATATGCTTGATATTATAATAGTACATGACAAATATGTTATTTATGTATGAGACTTGTTGTACCAGATATTATTCAGGATTCCGTAGTGTGGAGTTGATGTATTCTGACTTTTTGTATTTATATTTATTTATTAGTTGTTTCCACTAGTACAGTGTCTTATATATTGCTTAGCCACTTCTGTTCAGGTATATACAGTATATTATATACTATCATTTCGTTGTGAGATTTTATCGATATGACTTCCTTATAGTGGTTTGTTTTAATTTTACCTCGATAGATTGTCTTTTGTGGTATTCGAAAGTCAGATGTTGTCGTTCGAACGTTGATTCAAGGTATTACGAAGGGTGGGCTATTACACACACACATATGTATATGTATTTTGAAATAGAAAACTAATTATGAATCAATGGAAATTAACGTTGATATTTAACTAAATAAATATACACATATAAAGTATAAGGTTTGCTATTAGATTTGATCCAAAACAACATGAACAACAGTAGAAATTGATAATAATAATTAACTATCAAAATCATTGCTATATATTTCAGATCCAATCTAATTCAACAAACTAATAAAATTTCAGATCTACACATGTATAAATCAAAGGTGGGCAACAAATGCATATACAAATCGGTTAAAGCAGTTAAATAAATCTATAACGACATGATGAATATATATATAATAAAATAGGTTAAACCTTATTATGTTGCCTTTGAATGTACCTTCATTAAAAGTGGTGCTCCTAGATTTGAAATCCCAGCTCCTAGCTTTGCAAGAGCAGGAGAACCACCTTTATTTGTTCGAATCAATTAGATGCCATTATTTTATTTTTTGTTTTTTGCTTTGAGATTTTGGCCAGAAATTATGCAAAAGAAAGATGGAGGCGTGGGTGGCAAAGAGAGAATCATTCAGGAAGGAGATGTAGAGTTAAGTATGGTATTTGTAGAGGGAATCAAATATTAATTGCCTCTTTTAATTCTTTAACCTCTTTCTTTCATATTCTAGACCTAACCTTTGCATTTTCAAACCATTTTTGCTCATTCCATGGCTGACCATGACAAGACTAGATGGACCCCTTAAATTTTCCAAAACATTTAGCAATTGACTATTTTTAAATGAAATTCACATGTATCGATATCGTATCTCGATTGTACATATATAACTTTTATATACGCACCCAATTAATTACCAACGACTCCTACAAAATACTAATGTCACCTAATACAATACATAAATAAATAATTAATTCTTTGTAAATATTAATTAATTTATAAATCAATTAAATCATGTGATATTTCAAAGAATTTACCAATGCGGTTGTGTGACTCACATGTGTAAATTCGGTCAGCCACTAATATCGAACAATTCTAATATTAGTGTTCACGGTTCACCTTAGTTGGTGGTGTGACATTTTAGCCAAATTTATCGCTTATAAATCTTTAATAAAACCCAATTTTACAGTTTTAAGTGGTATCTTTTAATAACGCTTATTTACACAAACACTCTTTACCAACACTACAATACTTTAGGACTTATGGAAATTGGTTTTGGTCAAAATTTCAGTATTGTCCACATTCAACTTGGTTAGTCCATAAACAAAATCATTGGTTCAATAATAATGTTAATTGTAATACTCTAGCCAAAGACTTTGACTTTTAGTTAACTATAGTTAATAGTGATACTAGCCTCATATAACTAAGAAGACAAATTCTATACTGAATATTATTTTACTTCCAATGCTTTAACTCAGACCCAAGTCCAACTATAGTCGATTGAACTATAATCAAAGTGGAGTATCCATGTTGAAGTTCAACAATATGCAGAAGTGAGTCATTCCATAGTTATCCAATAAATATTAGTACGTAAACCTTGGTTATTATTAACCAATATGAAACTCTCGAGTGGGTCATTCCATAGTTATCCAATAAATATTAGTTATTATTGAAATATCATCACTTCAAAATTTCCTATTTGACCTTATTTATTATCAACCAATAGGAAATTATCGAGTGGATCATTCCATAGTTGTTCAATAAATATTAGTACGTAGCCCTTGGTGTCCCCAGCAGCCATGAGTAATACACCACCCAACATTTGAAGAGCGTTACATACTCTAACTTAACTGATGTGTCGATGTCCTTTCTCGAAATATCTTGACCAAGAATATTTGAAATAAAATGTTATTTTATATTGTGATTAATTACTCATGATTGTAACTATTTGAAATTACAATTACATAACATTTTATTTAAGGATTTTCTTGCTACATACTTTAAATTAATTACTTAATTAATTATATCATAATATAACAAGGTAATAGAAATTAAATATCTTTACTATGAACAAGTGGTTATATAGTCATATATATTTAATAAATTACATAATTTTCTTTAGAGCATACCCCTAACTATCTCACATTATGCATCCTACGCATCTAATGCTAATGATTATTCCTATCCAATGGTTGCATTTTCAACTCTTCTCCCTTTCTATATAATTATATATCTCCTTCTTCCTACACCACAACTTAAATCTGAAAATTCAACACAATTTCCATGTTCATCCGATCAATTTTTGAGGTATTATTTTTGAAATTATGCTTATTTTGTTAATCCTATAACATGTACATTTTGTATTATTATTATTTTAACAAATTTCATAATTTTGTTCTTCTCCACCAATTTTTCAGTACGAAATATCAAATGAGAATATCATCGACAATTGGTCTGCAAGACTTGCTACTCGTGACATGCGGGTTGTCATTTGGTACGAAGAAATTTCTGTTGCATTCAACCAACACTTAGGTCTTGCCGCTAATCATATGAAAAACAAAAGGATAATCTGGAACGAGGTTGTCATGTAAGCAACTCCTACAAATAGAAGGTGGGGCATGAGTTGTTGAACTCAATTATATTCAAGGAGACAATAATTGGTGGAAGACAACCACGTACAAATTTTGCATATTCAAAAAACGTTCTCCATCAAATTCAGGCATTTGGATCATATGTATGACAGTGCAATAAAGAATTGGAAGCGTGTTTACTACATTCCTCCGTCAACTCCAGCCCACTTCGACACCAATTATATTCTGATATTCTTAATGGGATGAAGCATGAGTTATTCTTAACACCACCACCACTAATCAACGATAGATAGATGTGGCTTCATCGTCACACATGCTAGACAATCGAAGCCCGTTACTTTGTGAGAGGAAAATTCAAATTTCGATTCAAACAAACCGTTAAACGTTATCTCAGAATTCGGTCGTCTGTAAAGGACTATGAGGAGTGAGTGCTTGCATTACCTTTTGTGAACGAGACAACATTTTCAGCTTGTTTGAAACAAAAAAAAGACTTATATGTCTTTTGAATTATTGAGCAAGACAATATATATTGAGATAAAGACGATGGATGTTTATTGGTTCAAATGTACCTTTATTTTAATGAAATGCGGTTCTCATTTTTTGTTTTTGGATTTAGCCTTTTCTTTCTATTTTCCAAGTACTTTTTAATTTAATATTAGTTATTGTTTTAAGATAAAAAAATATAAATAAATACAAACAATCCTTATCATCTCTTTCATTTCACACTACAAAAAGGACAAATTTTCAAACCAGACTGATTTTCAAAACTATTTGCATCAATAGGCTGGTTGCAAAACTATTTGCAACTATAGGCTAGTTTTGGCCAGCTCAGCGATGAGCTGGCCTTTTTTAAAAAAAAATACGGGACGCATTTCAGAAATGCGCCCCTTATAATTTACACTGGCGCATTTGCCAAATGCCCAGTGTAAATTTTTCTAAACAAAACACAAAACAGAAGCCATACGCCAGTCAATTGTTTTATACCCAAAACAAAACATTTTTCACGTACAAAATCCAATTCCGTACCTTTCTTCCATTCAGCTCAAAAATTCATCAAAATCTACTCAAAATCTCAAAATTACTAGCCAGATTACTTCTATCAGCTATTTGGCATCGATTTGAAGGTAAAATACTAACTTAAACTCAAACCCTAGCTCAATTTTTTGGGTATTTTAGTATTTGTGTAGCAATTGATTGTTCTAAAATTAATAATGTTTTCCTTTGTAGAAGTATGTCGGATTTCATCCCAATTATTTGCTACTTTGATGGAAAATTGACTATGAAATAAAACAATACACCGGTATATGTTGGTGGTAAACAAAAAGGTTCAAAGGTTAAAAAAATTTGCTTATATCATGAACTAAAAGAAACGGTGTATAGGGTTACAAAAATTAATTCACAAGAGTATGATGTAAAACTAGTAACCAAGTGGGTAACGGATTCTGGGTCTTCTGCTATCGACGTAAATGATGATGATGCCGATGCTATGTTTTCCATTAATATGAAAGTGATCGAATTATTTGTAATAAAAGAGGAGTTGAGACATTTTGAAGAGGCAATTACCACTAATTTAAACCAATATTCTACTCAAATTATTGGTACTATTCTGAGTTATCCTTATCAGAGCAATCCAAGTCCAGCATTTCCTACTTGTGTGAATACAAAGTAAGTAATTTGTTAAAGTATTTACATTCGAGTAGTTGAAATTTATAGTGTTTTGATCTCATACTCTTTTTTTCACAGTTCTACGGTGCATCCGGGTGGTTCAAGCTCTAGATTGGCAAATGATCAATTTTTACACTCCGTTCCTTCAAATGCTAGAGAGGTTAACAATGATGATGGAGGCCGTAGTTCACCGCATATAGATAGTATGCAAATTGCTTCAATGGATAATGATATGTCATGGATGGAAAATATGGAAGTTAATAATGAAGCGCTAGAGTTTGAAATTAATCATGAGAAAGAAAATGAAAATAATGAAGCATCTTTGGTGGAAGAAGAAGATGATGATGATAACGATGAACATATGGAATTTGAGGTGCCTTTAACAGATGATTTATGTAGTGCGAAAATTATGGCGACATCATTGATTGAAAATGTAACTCCTACTAGAGATGTTTTACCTCAGAATGTGTTGATTCTGGTTTTCAAGTGGGAATGCAATTTCAAACAAAGGAAATACTTATTCGGCAGTTAAGTGAGTGATCCATCAAGAATTCTGTTTCTTTTAAACCCATAAAATCCCGCAAAATAGAATACACCGCGATTTGTAGTGTTGATAAAAATTTCCATTGGAGAATGCATGCAATTGTCCCTAAAAAATCATTGATGGGGTGGTGGGAAATTAGAAAATATGATAGCAATCATACTTGTGTTAATCCGATTATTAATTCAAATCATAAACAAGCTACAAGCAGATTTATTGCTAATAAAATACTTCCTTTTGTGAAATCGGATTTGAATACCACTCCTTCTGCAATTCAAGTGCTAATATCTGAAACTTTTTTTATCAAAATCAGTTACTTCAAGGCATATAGAGCATTGCGTAATGCACTTGAGAGAGTTTTTGGAGATTGGGAAACATCATATGCTGAGTTACCACAATATTTAGCTACCATTAAAAAACATAATTCGGGAACAGTTTTCAAAGTTGAGGTCGAAAGAATCACCAATGATAAAGTTCTTTTTAAGAGTGCATTTTGGGCATTTGGTGCATCTATTGAGGGTTTTACACATTGTCGACCGTTGATTTGCATTGATGGCACTCATCTATACGGTAAATATCAAGGTACGTTGCTAGTCGCGACTGGAGTAGATGCAAATGATGGTATATTTCCATTAGCTTATGCAATCGTAGACTCTGAATCAAAAGATAGTTGGGATTGGTTTTTTAGATGCATGTACTATTATATTCATAGTGTTCGCAATAGGTGTTTAACTTTTATATCCGATCGAATGAAAGGTATTCCGAGAGCATTAGATAATTGGCCATAAGAACACCATCACCGCTTTTGTGCTAGACATCTCAAAGCTAACTTTCAAGTTGCTGGATTTACTCAAAAAAATTTGGTAGACTTGTTTTATTCATGTGCTAGCGCTACAGATGATTTTCAGTACAAAGAGTTAAGGGGACACTTGAAAACTATTGCTCCAGATGCACATGCTTGGATTGAAAGGAGTTTATGAGGTGCAGAGGAAAATTGGGCTCTATGCAAGGATAATGGTGGAAGATTTATGATGATGACAACAAATGTGTCTGAAAGTTTTAATGGGGTTCTAAGAGGTGCTCGTGCTTTGCCAGTTAAGTCGTTAGTAGCAAGAACGTTTTATCGTTTAAACGACTATTTCATGAAACGACGTTTCGATGCCGAGGGATTTGAAACGCAAATGAGTCCAAAAGTCGAAACTCTTTTAGCCAAAAGAGCAAAACAAGCAAGATATTGTGGAATTGTTAGATTCAATCAAACCAAATGGCAAGTGAATGATTAATTTGGAAGAGCGTTTACAGTGACATTACAAGATAATATATGTACGTGCACTTGCAACATACCTTTATTGCAAAAATTGCCATGTTTGCATGTGATGGCCGCTTGTGCTCGAACCATTGGAGGAGCGAATAAATCATATTACGATTTTTGTTCAATGTGGTTTTCAGTGGAAAATTATAAAGCAAGTTACGCTCCAAGTTTTCATCCTATTCCAGATAGTAGATATTAGGATGCATATCATGGTCCGACCATATTGCCACCGCCTACAAAAAGAAAGACGGGACGTCCATGGTCGACAAGAATCAAAGGCATGATGGATAAAATGGGAGGAAGTAAACAAAATACTTGTAGCAAATGTGGTCAAAAGGGCCATAAAAGATCAACTTGTCCGTCAAAATAATTTGCATATTTTATAGTGAATGATTTGAACGTATTTTGTAGTGAATGATTTGAACGTATTTTGTAGTGAATGATTTGAACGTATTTTGTATTTGATATTTCGTTTGGATGTTTCTCTTCAATTTGTATGTTGTCTGTTAGCTTCAATTTGTTCAATTTGTATGTTGTCTGTTAGCTACAATTTGTATAGCAGGTCTCTGTTATTTGCCTGGGCGCATTTGGCAGGTGCGCGCTTAAAAAATTGTACAGGCGCATTTCGCAGGTGCGCCCAAACAATTTTGCGTAGGCGCACTTACGAAATGCGCCCCGTGCTGTTAATATAGACAGCCAGCCAACCTTTCTTCCTCACTTCATCTTATTCTCCCATTTCACTCAAAATCCCTAAAATCCCGAATTTCCTAAAAATCTCTACCCCAACATCAATTGCAATTATTTCTTTGTCAAATCTGCTGAAAAATGGAAGGATCGTCATCATCTTCTCAAGTTAGAGGTATAATCTTCAAATTTCAAGTATACACCTTTGTTTATCAATTTAGTTTTGTATCTTCAAAATGAACATCAAAGTAATTACATTCATTTACCTCAAAGCAATTACATTCAAAATGAACATTTAAGCAATTACATTCAATTACATCAAAGTAATTTGTTCACTTTTTTTCTTAAAGAGTTGGTCCGGTCCCGTGAATGCAAGTGTTTTGTATCTTCAGAATGAACATCGAAGCAATAATAGGAACTTGATGCAGGTAATTTTCTTAAAACATTTGTGCTTACATTAGAATGTCTTTATTTGGTTACTACTTCCACTTTTTACCTTTTGTTCGATTATGAATGTGTAGAGTGATGAGCCACTTGAGTGTCATGATCATTCAAGCAAATTAAAATTCATCAAGTCTAATACTCCAAGAGTTCAACTTACATTACAAAGAGCGGGATTCAGGGAAATATCTAGATTGGGCTTTTTCAAAATAGATCATGCGCTAGTTACTTCATTGCTAGTTAGATGGAGACCCGAGACTTCAACATTCCATTTTTCTACTAGTGAAATTACCATCACATTAGCAGATGTTAGTTGTCTTCTAGGTGTTACAGTGGAAGGAAATCCTGTTACTATTAGACAGCTAAGTAATTACGAAGATATTTGTCAACCGTGTTTAGGTGTGGTTCCACCTCGAAGTGAGATAAGAGGTTCAACAGTTAAGTTGACATGGCTTCGCGATATGTTTGCAGATGAGCCATCACTAGATGCTTCAGATGTAGAAATTGAATATCATGCGAGAGTTGTTATTCTACATTTGATATCTTGTCGTCTATTTCCCGATCATTCTAAAGGACGACTAAACCTTTTTTGGTTATTGTTTTTGCGAAATTTGGATGAGTGTGCACGATATTCTTGGGGCAGTGCTATATTGGCAACATTATATAATGAGTTAACAAATGTTGCACTAATGAAATCCAAATCGATAGCTGGTTTGTCTTTCGCTTTTACAGGTATAATATGCATAGATATATTTGTTATAAACTCATATGTAATATTTAATTCTAATGTATTCAAAAAATTTATTTATTTTACAGCTTTGGGCATGGACACATCTTCCCATTGGTCGTCCAAACGTGACTTCATCCATGCAGATTGACAAAACATTGCCTTACAGTGCAAGGTAGTTAATTTCCAACTACATTTACATATGTGGATTCTTGTACTAATAAAACTCTAATTGTATAACTATTTATATAGATGGTTTGGTTCAAGGAGTTGGGTTGAGTCTCCAAAGCAGGTGGCCACTTACTACCGCGACCAGCTCGATATGTTAACAGATGAAGCTGTTATATGGAATCCGTACACACAGGATGTGTTAGTCGATCTTCCGCAGATATGTCTAAGTGGGATGCATAGTTGGCTTTGTAAGACACCTATCATATGCATGCGAGATGTAGAAATGTATAATCCTGATCGAGTGATGCGACAGTTTGGTCTTCAACAACACATACCTGATCCATGCGAACCAAAGTCGGATTTGGAGTTTGCTATCGTCCAGTGGAACGATAGACATAACCGTATCGTACACCAACAGTTTCCTACCATTCCTATTTGGAGATACATGACTTGGTACTGGTTGATTACTCGAAGATTCATTGTTGCAGATCGGACTTCTCACGAACGAGCATACACCGCTCGTGCACCGCTTGGGCGGGATGTGGTAAATCTTCACATTATCGTGATATATTTAGTTCGTTCACTTGAATTATGTTTCTAATGTTGAATAAATAACTAAAACTTGTAGGTCGATGTACTATAGACGGTAGGAAGAGGGTTGGATGATATCGGGCATGGTAGAGTACCCGAACGAGAAGTCCAACCACGGTGTCTTGATTTGAAGAAACTTATTAACACACTCCTTTTTAGAAATCGATTAACACGGCCAAGCTCTTCCGAACAAGCTATGCAGACTAGAGAGCGAAGAACTAAAAGAAGGCAAGATACACACCAATCGCAACCCGCTGGACCTTCTCAATCCCCACCTACTCAAGACGATCCGACTCAACCATGAGTATTTCTATTTTTAGTTTACTATTAGTTCGCTTCTGTAATCTAACTATAAATTCTACTTTAATTCGAATGTAATCGACTTTTAATTATGTTATGCTAGAATTTATTTAATGATAGTTTTATTTGTTGGCTTTAATGTAGATAAACGTTTGCTATCATTTAAGTTTGTGCATTTGGATTTGAAGTTTGCGTATTTGAATTCGAATTGTTTGGTGAAGCTTACAGTCCAAGTTTGGACCTGAGATTTACACTGGCGCATTTGGCAGATGCGCCAGTGTAAATTATAAGGGGCGCATTTCTGAAATGCGCCCCGTATTATTTTTTTTTAAAAAAAGCCCAGCTCATCGCTGAGCTGACCAAAACCAGCCTATAGTTGCAAATAGTTTTGCAACCAGCCTATTGATGTAAATAGTTTTGAAAATCAGTCTGGTTTGAAAATTTGTCCCTACAAAAACGTATTCCTTTTTTGGTGCCATCTCAAAAAGGCCTCTTTTACTGTATTCATGCATTTTCCAAAGCAACTAGTGTGTAACCCGTGCGTTGCACACGGTAATGTTAGTAAAAATGATATTTATATTTTAATTATTGTTAAAAGCAGAATTTTATTATGCAATACATTATCAATATATCGAGATAGATAAATTTCAAATTAAAATGACATACGACTCTCAGATGTAAGGTTGAATGTTCAATCTTTGCTAATTATATATCTATGTGAGAATTAATTTTCTAACTCAAATATGTATTATTATATATGCATATTTTTAATATATGAATGAAAAAAAAAACTTTACCACTTCTATTATTATTAATGTTGCATATATTTTAGATTGTTTTTTTAGGATTTACAAATGAATTAATGAATATGACATAATTGAATTTATTTAAACAATTTATAAGGAACTGAATGTAAAAAAGTAGGAGAAAATTGAGAATAGTTCTGTACGTAATTGTAGATGAGAGGAGCATCTTATGGCTAGCTTATCTCTATGTGAATCATAATCCATTATTTGAGATTTTAATTATTAAACAATTTTAACTTTTCTACCAACCATGGGTTTCATTTGTTGTAAGGGGGTCATGTTTACAATTTTGGTAATTGCAAAATAATTTTTATGTAGCATTAGTTGAGTTATGAATTCGGTAAGGTTTAACATCATGTTAAAAGATAATTTTGTATAACCTAATTTTTACGGTGTAATACGTGCGTTCACATTGCAATTTAAAAAAATATATACATTTATCCTTTAAAGGTTGCTAACAACGGAATTTAGTTATGCAATATATGATAATTTTTTAAGATAAATGAATTACAAATAAAAAAATGTTATTATTTATGTATACATTTTATATTATATGATTTATATGTCTTTATATCGAAATAAAAATAATAATTATATCATTTTTGCTCATATATACGAGTACTGTATATATATTTAAATTGTTTTTTAGGATTTGTTAGATGAATTAATGAATATTAGTTAAGTCAATTTATTTAAATACCTTGGATTTAAGATTACAAAATTAGTTAAATATATGGACTTTAATATAAAATATTAGTAGAGAATTGAGAAGAGTTTGTAAGTAATTGTAGAAAATTTAAAATGTAGGTATTTGAAGTTAAAATTAGAAATTTTTAGTGCAATACATAACTACATTTAGACAGACGAATTATTTTTAATGTAAATAATTTATGTTATAATTTATATGCTTTGTATCTAAATGAACAATTAATTTTATCAATTTGTTGATACGACTAAGGTATACGCATTGAAATTGTCATCTTTTATGATTTATTTGATGGATTAAATATTTGCTTAGTTTATCAAACATTTTGAATTTTGAACTATGAAGTTAATTTAAATTTATGGACTTGAATGTAAAATATTAGAACAGAAGTGTGAATAGATTTGTAATAATTGTAAATTTGTTGAAAATTTGATTTTGAATGTAAAATAGTGTAAAAAATTTAGTAGAATAATTTTAAAACGATAAATTATAAAAATTTAAAACAAAATATCTTGAGAGGATTAAGGAGAGTGGAGAAACTCCTAGAATTACTAACGGACTGCATATAATTTTGAAGCTGAAATAACAGGCCCAGTTAAGAAAATACTGTATATTTATATTCTTTAAATCGTCGCAAGTTCCATACTGCCGATTAGGGTTTCATTCTCCCAGTACCGGCCGCCACTCTTTCTTTCTTTCCTTCCATTCCATCACATACTCTGTAAGTTTATATCTCAATCCAGATATTTTCGTCTAACATTAAGATTATTTAGTTTTTCTATTTGTAATGGTTATTTTTATTAGGATTTGTTTTTTCGACATTTCTGGTGTGACAATCATGTTAAATGGATTTGAGTTGACGTTTTTGATTGAGCAGTAAAAATGCCGAATTTTACATGGGAAAACTCGGGATCGGAACTAAAATCGATATGTTAGTGAATTGAGTTGGTATTTTATTTTCCTTTGCTGATATGGCTTGTTTTAGTTGTTTATATAGTAAAGACATGCTATTTAAATTTCAATTTGTAACTTTTGTATTACTCCATGTGAGATAGGATGCTGTAGAATGTCGAAATACAAATGCAATGACGTGCTATATATGCTCGATATTAGACATTTAGGCTACAAAGCTAAGCATTAGACATATACAGATGCTTTCATGTCTTGTCTGTTGTTTAGATGGAAAAGAAATGATGCTTGAATTACAAAAGGCAACATTCATGTTACACAATGTAAGTTAATGCTTAACAGTAGATGTTTACGTTACTATGTTTGTTCTAGTTTCATTTTTTAGGCACAATGGTTGATTTTTGTTCATTTGTACCATCAAGAATGAGTTGGGGTATCCGTTCTTTATTGTATATAGTAGTCTTAACATTGTGCTATGAGGCCTTAATTTGGTTAACTAGGTAATGCATATTAATTTGACATTTTAATCCAAAGAATGAGGGGATATGTAGTCAAAAATGTGAACCAAAGCTTCACTGTTTATAGTTATACTCAATCCTAAGATGAAATTTATGCGCATATAATGTTAGCAAATGTTTTAACCTTGTATAGGTGTAAGTATGGTGAGAATCAGTGTCCTCAATGATGCACTCAAAAGCATGTATAATGCGGAGAAACGTGGCAAGCGTCAGGTTATGATCCGGCCATCTTCAAAAGTTATTATCAAGTTTCTTTTGGTTATGCAGAAGCATGGTAAGCTAGAAATTCTTCTGAATATTATTCGTTTCTTCCTTGAATCTTATAGAATGACATTTAAGTATTTGGTCTGCAGGATACATCGGTGAGTTCGAGTACGTGGATGACCACAGAGCTGGTAAAATCGTAGTTGAGTTGAATGGTCGCTTGAACAAGTGTGGTGTTATAAGTCCTAGATTTGATGTTGGTGTGAAGGATATCGAGCCTTGGACTGCAAGGCTGCTTCCATCACGTCAGGTTAGTTAATAACTGCCACTCCATGATCTGTTTATTTGTTTGTTTATGCAGTTCTACTTTGTTACTTGAATCATAAAACCAGAGTTGGTAGTTGAGTTATTGCTTGAAACTATAATATGAACTGTTAATTGCAAGACACTTTTATACTTGATTAATCCATTATATTCATTGGAAGTTCACCTTGTCATACCTGTGCGCTTATTAGACTAGGTTATGCTAAATTTAAAGTTACTTTTACTGAGCCTATAACAAAGCTTGTTTGAATCGTAGTTTACTAGAACATCACATAATGCCTATGATGAACTGTGGATGATGATGCTAACACGCTATTTTCATACTTACACAAGTTTTGTACCAAAAGAAAGCCTGCATAATGGGCCCAATGATGTCCTTGTTGATTGTAGTAGAATTGTAATATTTTAATTTAAGAGCCAGTGGCTAGAGAAGAAGAAATTAGATCGATTCCCACTTTTATTTTTTCTCTCATGCTACAGCAGTGGGAATTCTCTTGTGGGAAAGAAGAGAGAGTGAGAATTGTTTATTTTTTAGCGTCGATTCCCTGAACGGTTTTCAGAAAACCATCTAGTTTTTAAATGATTTTCAGAAAATTGTTTAGGTATAAACAAAAATTTTTAAATGTAAAATATTCTGAAAATTCTGAAAACTGTTCAGTGTTTAAATGGATTTTAGGAGACCATTTAATATAAAATACACAAACTGGTTTTCTGAAAATTGTTTAGTGAATTTGTTCTTTTATATCTCTATGTTCATTGCTGGATTGATGGGAATTCTCCCATTTTCCCCCTTCTTTCTCACGCTCAAAATCAGCCGCAAGAGATGCTCTAACCGTGCACTTTTTAAAATGCATTTATATGTAAATTGGGTCTCCCAAGTAATGTTTAGAGTATTTTTTTTCTTTATATTCTTCAATCTATGTTTGTTAATTAAAACTATATTTCTAATTACAACTGGATATTTTGGCTTTGTAACGCACGTGCATATAAGCTCTTTATTAAATTATTAAATTTGAAAGTTCTATGTAGTTTGATAAAAATAAACTATTTTTTTTTGCTTGAATATGGTTTGAAATTGTAACATTGTTTATGTTTTAAAATTTCCATTTGAAGATTAGACGTTAATTTTTGTTCGCGGTGGGATTTAAATTCTTGCTTCTTGTTTGCATGAAAGGACATTTTTGAAATTTCATGGTCGACCACAAAATTATATTTTTATTTCAACTATTAATAAATATCAATAATGATTTCTAGATTGGTTGATTTATCTAGTAAGATCTTACATTATCTATTCTAATGCAGTCATGTGTATTTGACTTGCTCTCATAAGTCTAATTATAATTACATATGAACAATTTTATTCTATGAATAATTTGGATCAACATCTAGGTTTGAATACGTCTAAAATAATTGTAGGGAGATTTTATTTCCTAATTTATTGAGTATATCATATGAAATAACAATTTAATATTTAATATGTTATATATATGGGTATTTTTTGGAAGTTCATGGTCGAACCAAAAAATTGTGTTTCTATTCTAATTACTAATAAAGATAAAGATAATAGAGCGGTAAGTTGATATGTTGACTTGTTAACAAAAAATGTGCAGTTTGGGTACATTGTGCTGACCACATCAGCTGGTATCATGGACCATGAAGAAGCAAGGAGGAAGAACGTTGGTGGTAAAGTGCTCGGTTTCTTCTACTAACAACCTCATCGTGTTATACTAGTACTTGCTGCTTTAAAAATGTAGTTGAATTTTTCCTCTTGTATGTTTTTTGTTTGTTTTCTTGTATCTGTGATTCCTGTGATGACTTTTCTGGAGTTTATCTTGATTTTGATATCTATTATTTGAGTAAACTAAACATTATTGTGCTGCTTACTGTATAGTCTTTTATCTGTTTATTGTTAGTTCTCTGCGTATTTGTCATTGCATATCTGCAAGTCCCTGGTTTCTAGAATCATTCTCAATGCTGTCTACAGCAGCAATACCCACTGGCTGTTTCGGGACGTTGTCAACTGTTTTTTTGAGGGACTTCAGGTCTTTTCTTAAAATTAACCATTTCAGCTTATATGTAGCTGTTCGTCGGAAACAATGTTATTTTTGTGAATGAATTAGTCAACTATACAAGTGAAGCTGAGTGGCCTAGACGCAGATTGATGATTGGAAGTTGGAATTAATTAGCAAGGCACCCAGCAAGCATGCATTGAGTAATAGTAACGGTAAAAAATCATTAGGTATATTCAAAACAAGGAATATGGTAAATGCTTTATTGGATACGAGCGTTACGGGGCATGCGCTTGCGTGATGATGGCATGTGTTTTGCGCGTGAATTGCTTTTTTATAATTTATATATGATTAACACATTTAAGAGAAAATTATTTGCAAAAATATTTAGCCATGAAACCATGTGTAGTAATTTTTATTTATAAGTTAAAACATTTAATTTTTTGTTAGTTTGAATTTTATATATATTATTAATTAATAAACAATAAATTTGTAAATGATGTTTATTTGTTAAATGATATTTATCTGTTAGATCATATTTTTAAGCGTAGAGGGGTAGTTTAATTTACAAAGAAATTTAATTGTTTTAACTTAATTTGAATAGTTTCAGTCTAACATAGAATAATAAGCTAAAAATAATAGGAATAACATCTGCATTTGATTATGATTTTACCGATTATTGTTAGATACTTGTACGTGGAATAATAGATAATGATTAAATTATATATGAGTAAAAGTTATTTTGGGAACTTCACGGTCGGACCAAAAGTTTGCGCTTTCAAGACAACTATTAATAAAGATATCTGTTAAATAATAGTAAAGTAAAAAGAATTTTCGGTTCATATTAACTTTAGGATTTCTTTCAACTCTTCTTGATTCCTTTTGGATATTTATTGATATTTTATTTTGAAGTTTCAATACAATTTGTGATTTTCACAATTGTTTACGATATTTTTTAGTTTTTTATTGTCTTTTACATTTAGATACGCATTATCTTTTTAGTATTTTCAAAGTTCTACTCACTTTTTACGTATATTAAAGTCCGTATATTTAAACTAATTAAATAATGTTAGGTTTAAACTATTTAAATAAATTCAAATGATATTATCTATTTATTTTTCTAATAACTTCTAAAGATAACAATGTCAATTTGTATACCACACTAATAGTAACAAAATAGTAAAAATTAATTTTTCATTCAAATATATAAATAACAAACAATAATAATTTTAATATATAATTCCAATTATCTTACTAAATTTTTAATTAAATAAAGAAAGGTTTAGAAATTACAAACAATTGATAATTCTAGAAATCTTTACCACACCTTAATTCTCTTCGATTCTTTTATATCCATGTAAATTATTATTTTACACTTATCCAACATGTTGCATTAGTTCTTTTCATGATTTTATATTCACACTTAGATTTTATAATTTCTAATAATATGTATAAAGTCTTAATCAGTTCTCTTTAATTATTTTACATTTAAATTCATATATTCGAATCAATCAAACACTATAAATTCAAATTATTTAAATAAATTCAAGTAACTAATATTAAACAATTGTCCAATAATTTCTAAAAAACAACAATTTTAATTTGTATACTACATTCCTATTAACCAAATGGTAAAACGAATTTTCCATTCAAATATAAAAATTTAAAAGTCACTTAACAGTAGTTATATGCATAAACAATGATAAAAAATTTAATTTATGATTGATATATCGTACATTGCGTAAAAAATGGTTATTTTAACATTATTCAAAGTATGAATAAAAATTGCTACAAGATTACCCTATCCAACGCAGAGATAACACACTATTACTTTATTATCACTACCCACAATTTTAGTAAATATAACATAGTTTGTTTTCCCTCTTCTATTATAGCTAAATAAATATATATTAATCTAATAAACAATAGAATAAGCAATATTATGATTAAAACTAAGTAAGAAACAACAAAAGGTATTACACATTCTAATCAACAAAAAACAAATAAACTAATGAGAAATCTAATACAAAACTAATGTTCTAATGATATTGAAGTATCAAATGTGTCATTAGTAAAAACGTCCAAGGAAACTAAATTAGGATCATTACTATTTTTCTATTATCGAGAATAAATATCATAAATTTTGAGATAAATACTATATATATAAAATTGCAACTTTTTAAATTCTAACTAATTTCCTAAATATGATATAGTGTCATAATCATTGGTATTCTTATCAATTAAAAGGTATTTAAAGTACTATTGTTATTTCTATTTTAAATATTAAAATTTTCTTAACTAAATTGATACAAAATTTAACCTTTTTAACATATTCCTTGAAATTAATATTATTATCTTTATTATAACTAGGGTTTGAAATCCACTTAACACAAAACTATGCGAGTATATTTATTAAATTGTCCCTTGAAGTATTTACGTTATTAAAAACCTTTTGCTTCCATTCAAACAATAAATACCAACATATTATAGTAAAAATAGTATCAATTACTAATCTATAAAAACCATTATAACGAAACCTAATTTTACTCCAAAAAATTTCACAATTAATATCATTATTAATTACATTAAAGTAAAAAATATCAAGGCAATTTATAAGAATATATAATCGGTGATATGACATTCAAAATATAAACACGAAATAAGGAATGCGCTGTATAAATTTTATTATTGTTCCAACACCATATTCTAATGTCATTTTCATTATCAATGTTATACTATTCTAACTTAGCACATAATAAGATAAACTTCGATAAAGTATTTCCAGCTAAAGTACGATTAAAACTAAATTTCCGTGGAGAATTTAAATTTGGTCTAAATATTTCTGAAATCGTCACATATTTAAAATTAAAAATTTCGTGCAATTTATTAAATTCTACTTTAAGGGGAATTGTCGATATCCAACGATCATGTCAAAAAGATGTACCATTCCTTGAATGTACCACATTATTAATTCCCAATTTGTAAATATCATAAATTTTTATTATTGATTTCCAAAAATAAGAAATATTATTTGCATTATTAGTGGAAATATGTTTTATTTTATAAGTACCATTATACCATTAATTCGTTATTATTTCTTTTCAGATTAAATTCTCATTATTAGCTGTAAATTTCCATATCCATTTTTGTAACAAAGAAGTATTTAAATTATGTAAATTTATAATGCCAAACCCTCTCTTTTTTTATAGATCTACATACTATTTCCCAATTAACTAAACATTTCGAACTATTCTTAGGATTATCACCACTCCATAAAATATCCCTCCAAGTTTTATATATTTTATCAATTACCCATTCTGGAAATTAATAAAACGACATCCAATAAATGGGCAATGCTGACAAAAATAAGTTAATAAGAACTATCCTACCCGCTCTTGATAAATATCTACCATTCCATTTAGTTAATCTTTTATTAATTTTATCTATTATTATTAACCAATCATTATGTTTGAGTTTTGTTGGTCTTATTAAAAATACTAAAAAATCTATGAGAAATTTCATAATTTTACAGTTTAATGTACAAGCTACTTGATTTTCTATCTTATCTATATCATTCAAAACTGACATTGAACTCTTATCAAATTAATCCTTAGTCTGGAAAGCAATTCAAAACTATATAATATAAATTTAGGAGCTACAACATATCTAGGCGAGTGTGATCTAAAAAGCATGGTATCATCCGCAAACTGTAGAACGGAGACGCCATTACTGGTAATTTCATTACCAACATTGTATAAGATCTCGTTATTAGTGGCTAGTTTGATAATTCTAACAAAAACGTCCTGTAACGACCCGTAAAAATTCAGTGGTTTTATTTATTTAATTAATCGAATTTTTGTGAAATTTTAAACAATAAAATTTTGAAATTTAAATTTGATATTTGAAATGCGTCTGTTCTAACATAGCAACTGGTAAATTTTCATCAGAAAATTTGAAAGTTTATTTTCTAGTATAATTTTATTCAAATTCCAATCAGTTAGGAATTTATGGTAATAAAATGTTTTCCAAACCTGAATATTTTTATATAGAAAATTTGTAAATCATCTTCTGAGTGAGACGTCATCTTTCGTTTCATCAAATTTGGACTGTTATTGCTCCATCGATCTTATTTTCGACGATATAGCAGCATTTTCGGTACCGATACCGACTTTCGATCGAATAATCATGCCACTGATATCTGTATACCGTTTTGATCGTCTCGTCGTGCTGATCTCTACAGTATATTCAATTCTGTGTTGTGAGGTCCGTTACGCGACGGAAATGATAAAATGGACAGCCATATCGGTTGCGAAATTTGCAATCTTTTGGTTCCTGTCCATTCCAATTTCTCAACGGTCGAATTTCTAACAGTCATTTACCTTTATTATTTTAGCTGAATTCTCGGTTGACCCTTTCTATTCTGGGAGTGAATATATCTTGCGTGCCCCTTCATTTCTTTCCTCTCTTCATTCTGAAATAAGGCAAATGGTAAACATATCACTTGTACTTCGAGTTTGCCCGAGTCTTCCTCTACTATTCCCAAAACCGTAACCGAAGAAAACCCATCCGCCTTCCCATCAACGCCATGGCAACCCGAACTCCCCGCCCATGCCTCGCCACCTCTGCAAACCCGACCCTGCCTCGGCATCACCTCCGCATCCACCACCGTCTTCGACAGCACCCCTCATCCACTGGCCATGCGAGTGACCGTGACCACCAGACGAACAACCAACATGAGCAACCTCTTTTTCCCACCTGCTCCTTTCCCGTCCCTCCTCCGAGACCAAAACCCAATCACACCACGACCTTAGCCTAATCCAAGCCTCCGCAACCCGCTGTCCCATCCTGTTCGTAGCAACCCCATCACCGCATGCCATAGCCGCAAGCCACCCAACCGAGCCTGCCCCTCAAACCATAGCCGCCTTTCCCCCTCTAGCCAGCAATCTCCGACCCGCCTGGTGCGACAACCGCCCGCTCGAACCCCATACCTGAAGCCGAACCTCCCTGACCCGTGTCAGACTTCGTATAGCAGCCGGGTATTGCATCATCTCTGCGTTGAAATTTGCATTTGATCCATGTTTTCCTTTACCGTGTATATAGGCTTCATTGATTTCCTTTTCTCTCTGTCACTTAGTTGCATAAGAAATGTGTGCACTGATATATATTTGGGTGAACCTGCCTCTGTTTTCATGCTTAAACCCACGCATATGTGATGTATGGATATATGTCTGTATGGGTTTCTTCATTTCCTTTTGTTTTATTTCGTACACGTTGTGTCTGAGTATACACGTGATGTGTATGCTATGCATATATAAACAACAAGGCGTATATTTTTGTGTAAAGCATATATGTTCATTTCTGATATAAAATATTATATGTTGGATAGTTGTCTGGTATGAAGCTAAATTTATAAAATGGATATGTATACTATATTATATTTTATTATTTTATATTATAATACATTTTTTTATGAATTATATTATAAGTTAGCTTGCTGTTATGTTCACACGTGATGTAAGAAAGTTACACAATGCATGTTATATGCTCTTTAAATAGATATAATTTGTTGTGGATAACAGCTTAAACTTTGATATTTGGGTTTTCATATTTGAAGTTTTTCAACTTACAGTTTTACTTATTTATTTACTCTGCATATGTGTGAATATTTTAGCTTTAAAGTATATATTACATTATATATATATGTGTATTGTTATAAGTGTTGTTTAAAATATATTTTTGCTGTATGTATATATTTACAAAAATATGCCAGTATTTAAATAAGTGATTCATATATATATAACATGACGTTAGTTTGTTGTGAATGACTTAGTAATGACATTGTAATATAATACATATAGATTTTTCGAAGATGGATTTGAATTAAATATTGATATTAGTAGAGATAAAGAAATGGTTTTGACAAGTGTTTTAATTTGAAACAATAATTTTGAATACATATACATATTTAATTTAATATGTGTTTGAAATTTAAAAATATGATTTTTATAAATAGTATATATATAGTTATACATATAAGTTCATTCATACCATTTATCTTCATCGAGGTCATTCTGATTTGATTTCGTTAATTCCTATTTATCAGCTCTATCCGTCGAATTCGTACCAATCTAGCTTTGCTTTGAAATTCGTGCCTGGATTCGTAGCTCTTTTGATCGTCAAATCATCCCTAGCCTCGAAAGGTGAGCAATCACTCGCGATTAATGTTCTTACATTTATTAAATTTGATTTCAATTAAAATGTCAATTGAAATATGCTGCTGTTAGTTATTTACATTGTTATATATGTCATCATCTATATCTGTTCACCTGTAACATCTGACACAATTATCTGTTATTTATATTGTTGATATATGCATGTTGCTGTTGTTATTTTAATTTCATATATGTTATCACTCTGAAAATTCCCTTTTAGTATAGAATCACTATGGGTTGAAATGATACACACTCGAACGATCTATAGAATCGGAGAAAATCGTTATGGGTTGAAATGATAAACCCAAGCGATTTTCATTGAATTGAATTTGGGATTGCGGGTTGAAAAGATATATACCCGTATATATATTTTAAATTGCGGATTGAAATGATAAATATCCGTATCACTTGACCATAGGATAGAAAATTATATACAGGCACCGTTGGTCTATATATAAATGTTTTGAAAATGATTTCTATGGTTTTGAAAAGAAATATATGGTTTTGATAAATATTGATTTTAAAGATTCATTAAAGTTGATTTAATCAAGTTGATAAATAATATGTTTAAGTATTTATTTAATACCTATATCTTCAAATATAGAATTTATAATGATTTGAAATTGATTGAAATTATATTTATTTAAGAATTATACCTAAATAAGTTTGATTTGAAATATATTGAATTTGAAATTTAAAGAAGTGTTTTACAACTTGAAATTTGAAAAGGTGACTTAAATGGATATTTCAAACTTATATATATTTAAATGGGATATTTTGTTTATTTATATTTGTAAATTTGAAATTGTATTTAAATGTTGTGGAAATGATTAAGTTAATATTTCAAAACTGAAGAATTGTAAAGTGAATCTGATATGTATATAAATTTATCGAATTTAGTTTTGAAAGGTTGAATATTTAAAGCTTTGAAATATATTAAAATTGAAATGGCTTATTTTATGGTTCGGATATATATTTGAAATCGATAATTTGAAATGGTTTATTTAGAAGCTGAATCGAGTTGAAACTGATGATTTGAGATTTGATTAAATTAAATTTTTGGAATTCGAGTTAATTTGAATCGATTTGTGAAATTTGAGGAAGCTATTTTATTTTATAAAGAAATTTTAAATTATATTTAAAACTATTGATACTTTACTTTATAAATTATTTTAATATAAACTATTTTAATATAAATCATTTTTAATATAAATTATTTTATTTTAAACTATTTTAACTTATAACTATTTATATAAACTATCTTATTTATAAACTATTTTAATATATATACTAATTTTAATATCTAAACTGTTTAAAAGAAAAGTGTTACGATTTCCAAAATGCTATAATTTCAAAGTGTTATGATTTCCAAGATGCTATGATTTCGAAAGCGTTATAACTTTGGAAAAGTACTATGATTTTGAATTGGATATATTTGAAGTGAAAATGATATCGTATTAAATTGGGTTTTGAAATGATAATGATATTTTGGTTTTGAGGTATAAACTATTTTGAAATGACCACGGTGTTATAATAACGATTGGTTGTTAAAGAGACCGGGATCGGATATGGACATACTCTCTGTCGATACCGAAAACCACTTTGACAACTGTGTACGCGGTGGAGTTTCCAGAATGAAGTAGGATGGTGGCGACGATCCTAAGGTATATACGTGGACCCAACTCCCGTGAGTTGGCATAAGGTGGCTAAAACAGGAGCGATCTCGGACTAGTGAGGTAGCACCTCTTATCGGACGCACTTCTTCGATTCCATTCTATTACTTGTGATTTTGGTGGCCACCCTTCGATTTGGGAGTGTTGTTCGAGGTGGACGGTAGTGGCTGCTATCCGCTCCATCAGTCCGTGTGCGTAATAGGTATATCTACCCTGGCATTGCCTTGTGTGCCGTGTCACCTACCATATCGAGCTTTACTACGATTATGATTTTAAGATCCGACCGCGTTAAGGTTCTCCATCCCCTTAACACTATTTTCTATATGATTATACTTTACTAATTAGACACTACTGTATATAGCGTATATTACTACATAGTAAATAGTTTAACGGACCCTTAGAGGATGGTTATCCCAAACATCCTTTAAGTTACTTGTATTTCAGTTGATATTTCACTTGAGTTGGATTTATTGAATATAAGAATGTTAATCTTGACTCGAGTGTTTTGTGTTTTGCTTTACGCTCGGGTCAGACTGAATGATACAGCATTTGAGACTCACCTTTGGAGTTGGAGCTTCGCTTGGAGATCCAGCTATCTATCGATCCTGCTTTCAGTTATTCAGTTGATTCCAGTGATGTATTCAGATCTTGTATTTGATTATTGTATTGAGACATCTATTGTATTCGAGACTTCTGTTGTATCTTGTCTAACTCTGTTATATATATATAGTAGCTTCATGAACTACTATCCTTTTGTTTCCGCTGCATTATTGTTATATTACTCTGTGTCTGTGATCTGTAATTATTTTATTTATTGTATATGCTGAGTTTTGCCAAATTTTATTTACAATCCATCGTTTTGAATTATTCGAGTCTGACATGTGTGGATTTATTGTCGATTTGAATGGTCCAAAATACCGGGTCGTCACATGTGGTATCAGAGCTCTGGTTTTAGGCAAAACTCAGCATATAGAGTAAAATTCAATTACAGAATCACTTTCGTTCAGGCTTGAATTCCTTCTTCTTTGACTCGGTTTCTTTGAATTCTGGAACGTTCCCTTCGGTTCCAAAGTTCATTCTTGTCTCCCCTATTCGTGTCTTCTTAATTCTGGAGTATCCCTTAACTCCACTTCGAAGGATCTTTATAATAAATCGGCGGTCTCGCCAATCTTTGAATAATTTGTACAGGGGTGAAACTCCTTTACAATCGGTATTGATCTACCGGAGATTTCTGTATCCTCGGTTTACGATGCTGCTATCTTATGCTATACCCGAATTCTACCTCTGGTGATCGAATGTCGATTTGCTTCAGAATTCTACATCGATCTTATCTATGAAGTCACGATTGACCCGGTTAAGGTTGCCCGTGATTTATACAACTTTATCCATCTTCCTGTTTGAAATGTAATCATCTAACCTTCGTTTCGAGCCTATCTATTTTAGATTAGACTTCTCTTTGATTAGAGTCCCTCTATATTTGGATCTCTATCCTTGTGTTGGAATCCAATTCTGGAATCATCGTGTGAGGGAGTGTATTTGTAATTAATATAAAATAGTTTATGTTTATAGTGTGTTGTTTGAGTTGTTGATGTTGGTTTGGATTTCCGATCGATTCGTCTGATCAACGCTATCGATAGGAATCCCAAAAAACTTGAACAGAGCAAACTGACACTATATAATTTTCAAATTTAATAAATGAAAAAATTTGTATGATTATATTATAAATATATAAGAAAAATTTTCTGGAATTAAAAGTTAAATAATTTGGTTGTGGAAAATAATAATATTTGATTATCATTTTATTGTTTTGTAAGTCATTGACTATTGCAAAATGACTATTGTTTATAAATTTATCGAATAGAAATGAATTTAAATTGAGAATTTAAGAATTAAATTTCTGGTGATTTCAAACTTTGTTTTAAAGTCTTAAAATGTATATTATTTAAAGTATTTTCGAATAAAAAGGGTTTTCAAAGAATTTTAAATGTTTAAATCAGTGCTCTTCTCTTTGTCGCTGGAAAATAATTTCGGTGATGACGGCCGCATCATCGACATTCATTTTCGAGTTTCGAAGTGGAGAGACCATTATGTAGTTTTGCTACATTTTTGTTTTGAAAAAAAAATAAATTTGATTGAATTTCTGAAGTATGACTTGATTTATAATATATATATTGGTATATGATCATAGATTTAATTTGATATATCTAGTATATATATTTATATCTAAATGGTTTGAATTGAAATCGAAAAATTAACTCTTAAATTCTTAAATTCTTGAATAAATATTTAAATTGGAATAGTTAAATTGGAAAATTTTTACTTGTATAATACCCAATTTCATTCTAATATAACTTACCTAAATTATTCAGAAGTTGAAAATGTAATTGGATAATATACAATATAAAATATCTTTAGAAAAAAAAAATTGAGTGTTTATAATAAATGTTATACACTAAATTTTTGATTTTAAAGATGTTAATAGAGATGAACAGAATAATAAATTAATTGAATGATAGATGAGACAAATAAATTTGTTTTGAAGGAATTAATAAATTGAAATTTGATTAACTTATGGATGTACCTTGAATTTAAAATCAATTATTGGATATAAGTTGATTTAAACTGAAATTTATATGGTTTAAATTAATTTATATGGTTTAAATATATGTGATAGGATATATTAAGTGGAATAAAGTTAACAATAATTTAGAATAAAAGAATTAAATTTGTTGAATAAAATATGAGTATAATAAATGATTATACAAACTGATTGATTTAGAAATTGTAAATTGAGGATGACTAGATAATAAGATAATGAATTTAGAAATAGATAGATTGATTTAACTTAAGTGAACTCAAATGGATTTAACCAAAATGTTAGATATTAATTGGTTTAATTTGAAATTTATATGGTTTTAAAATCAGTTGTTTATTTTGTTTTCAAAGCCAATTTTCTTTCTGGTTGTTTCTATTCTCCTACATCTTTCCTTTTCGGGGACGAAAAGTTTTGAGTGGGGGAGAGTGTAACGACCCGTAAAAATTCAGTGGTTTTATTTATTTAATTAATTGAATTTTTGTGAAATTTTAAACAATAAAATTTTGAAATTTAAATTTGATATTTGAAATGCGTCTGTTTTAACATAGCAACTGGTAAATTTTCATCAGAAAATTTGAAAGTTTATTTTCTAGTATAATTTTATTCAAATTCCAATCAGTTAGGAATTTATGGTAATAAAATGTTTTCCAAACCTGAATATTTTTATATAGAAAATTTTTAAATCATCTTCTGAGTGAGACATCATCTTTCGTTTCATCAAATTTGGACTGTTATTGCTCCATCGATCTTATTTTCGACGATATAGCAGCATTTTCGGTACCGATACCGACTTTCGATCGAATAATCATGCCACTGATATCTGTATACCGTTTTGATCGTCTCGTCGTGCTGATCTCTACAGTATATTTAATTCTGTGTTGTGAGGTCCGTTACGCGACGGAAATGATAAAACGGACAGCCGTATCGGTTACGAAATTTGCAATCTTTTGGTTCCTG
This sequence comes from Allium fistulosum, assembly GCA_030737815.1. NCBI lineage: Eukaryota > Viridiplantae > Streptophyta > Magnoliopsida > Asparagales > Amaryllidaceae > Allium > Allium fistulosum. The sequence continues at coordinate 608,095,523 of CM060908.1, read as the reverse complement.
TCCATTCCAATTTCTCAACGGTCGAATTTCTAACAGTCATTTACCTTTATTATTTTAGCTAAATTCTCGGTTGACCCTTTCTATTCTGTGAGTGAATATATCTTGCGTGCCCCTTCATTTCTTTCCTCTCTTCATTCTGAAATAAGGCAAATGGTAAACATATCACTTGTACTTCGAGTTTGCCCGAGTCTTCCTCTCCTATTCCCGAAACCGTAATCGAAGAAAACCCATCCGCCTTCCCATCAACGCCATGGCAACCCAAACTCCCCGCCTATGCCTCGCCACCTCTGCAAACCCGACCCTGCCTCGGCATCACCTCTGCATCCACCACCGTCTTCGACAGCACCCCTCATCCACTGGCCATGCGAGTGACCGTGACCACCAGACGAACAACCAACATGAGCAACCTCTTTTTCCCACCTGCTCCTTTCCCGTCCCTCCTCCAAGACCAAAACCCAATCACACCACGACCTTAGCCTAATCCAAGCCTCCGCAACCCGCTGTCCCATCCTGTTCGTAGCAACCCCATCATCGCACGCCATAGCCGCAAGCCACCCAACCGAGCCTGCCCCTCAGACCACAGCCGCGTTTCCCCCTCTAGCCAGCAATCTCCGACCCGCCTGGCGCGACAACCGCTCGCTCGAACCCCATACCTGAAGCCGAACCTCCCTGACCCGTGTCAGACTTCGTATAGCAGCCGGGTATTGCATCATCTCTGCATTGAAATTTGCATTTGATCCATGTTTTCCTTTACCGTGTATATAGGCTGCATTGATTTCCTTTTTTCTCTATCACTTAGTTGCGTAAGAAATGTGTGCACTGATATATATTTGGGTGAACCTGCCTCTGTTTTCATGCTTAAACCCACGCATATGTGATGTATGGATATATGTCTGTATGGGTTTCTTCATTTCCTTTTGTTTTATTTCGTACACGTTGTGTCTGAGTATACACGTGATGTGTATGCTATGCATATATAAACAACAAGGCGTATATTTTTGTGTAAAGCATATATGTTCATTTCTGATATAAAATATTATATGTTGGATAGTTGTCTGGTATGAAGCTAAATTTATAAAATGGATATGTATACTATATTATATTTTATTATTTTATATTATAATACATTTTTTTATGAATTATATTATAAGTTAGCTTGCTGTTATGTTCACACGTGATGTAAGAAAGTTACACAATGCATGTTATATGCTCTTTAAATAGATATAATTTGTTGTGGATAACAGCTTAAACTTTGATATTTGGGTTTTCATATTTGAAGTTTTTCAACTTACAGTTTTACTTATTTATTTACTCTGCATATGTGTGAATATTTTAGCTTTAAAGTATATATTACATTATATATATATATGTGTGTATTGTTATAAGTGTTGTTTAAAATATATTTTTGCTGTATGTATATATTTACAAAAATATGCCAGTATTTAAATAAGTGATTCATATATATATATAACATGACGTTAGTTTGTTGTGAATGACTTAGTAATGACATTGTAATATAATACATATAGATTTTTCGAAGATGGATTTGAATTAAATATTGATATTAGTAGAGATAAAGAAATGGTTTTGACATGTGTTTTAATTTGAAACAATAATTTTGAATACATATACATATTTAATTTAATATGTGTTTGAAATTTAAAAATATGATTTTTATAAATAGTATATATATAGTTATACATATAAGTTCATTCATACCATTTATCTTCATCGAGGTCATTCTGATTTGATTTCGTTAATTCCTATTTATCAGCTCTATCCGTCGAATTCGTACCAATCTAGCTTTGCTTTGAAATTCGTGCCTGGATTCGTAGCTTATTTGATCGTCAAATCATCCCTAGCCTCGAAAGGTGAGCAATCACTCACGATTAATGTTCTTACATTTATTAAATTTGATTTCAATTAAAATGTCAATTGAAATATGCTGCTGTTAGTTATTTACATTGTTATATATGTCATCATCTATATCTGTTCACCTGTAACATCTGACACAATTATCTGTTATTTATATTGTTGATATATGCCTGTTGCTGTTGTTATTTTAATTTCATATATGTTATCACTCTGCAAATTCCCTTTTATTATAGAAACACTATGGGTTGAAATGATACACACCCGAACGATCTGTAGAATAGGAGAAAATCGTTATGGGTTGAAATGATAAAACCCAAGCGATTTTCATTGAATTGAATTTGGGATTGCGGGTTGAAAAGATATATACCCGTATATATATTTTAAATTGCGGATTGAAATGATAAATATCCGTATCACTTGACCATAGGATAGAAAATTATATACAGGCACCGTTGGTCTATATATAAATGTTTTGAAAATGATTTCTATGGTTTTGAAAAGAAATATATGGTTTTGATAAATATTGATTTTAAAGATTCATTAAAGTTGATTTAATCAAGTTGATAAATAATATGTTTAAGTATTTATTTAATACCTATATCTTCAAATATAGAATTTATAATGATTTGAAATTGATTGAAATTATATTTATTTAAGAATTATACCTAAATAAGTTTGATTTGAAATATATTGAATTTGAAATTTAAAGAAGTGTTTTACAACTTGAAATTTGAAAAGGTGACTTAAATGGATATTTCAAACTTATATATATTTAAATGGGATATTTTGTTTATTTAAATTTGTAAATTTGAAATTGTATTTAAATGTTGTGGAAATGATTAAGTTAATATTTCAAAACTGAAGAATTGTAAAGTGAATCTGATATGTATATAAATTTATCGAATTTAGTTTTGAAAGGTTGAATATTTAAAGCTTTGAAATATATTAAAATTGAAATGGCTTATTTTATGGTTCGGATATATATTTGAAATCGATAATTTGAAATGGTTTATTTAGAAGCAGAATCGAGTTGAAACTGATGATTTGAGATTTGATTAAATTAAATTTTTGGAATTCGAGTTAATTTGAATCGATTTGTGAAATTTGAGGAAGCTATTTTATTTTATAAAGAAATTTTAAATTATATTTAAAACTATTGATACTTTACTTTATAAATTATTTTAATATAAACTATTTTAATATAAATCATTTTTAATATAAATTATTTTATTTTAAACTATTTTAACTTATAACTATTTATATAAACTATCTTATTTATAAACTATTTTAATATATATATACTAATTTTAATGTCTAAACTGTTTAAAAGAAAAGTGTTACGATTTCCAAAATGCTATAATTTCAAAGTGTTATGATTTCCAAGATGCTATGATTTCGAAAGCGTTATAACTTTGGAAAAGTACTATGATTTTGAATTGGATATATTTGAAGTGAAAATGATATCGTATTAAATTGGGTTTTGAAATGATAATGATATTTTGGTTTTGAGGTATAAACTATTTTGAAATGACCACGGTGTTATAATAACGATTGGTTGTTAAAGAGATCGGGATCGGATATGGACATACTCTCTATCGATACCGAAAACCACTTTGACAACTATGTACGCGGTGGAGTTTCCAGAATGAAGTAGGATGGTGGTGACGATCCTAAGGTATATACGTGGACCCAACTCCCGTGAGTTGGCATAAGGTGGCTAAAACAGGAGCGATCTCGGACCAGTGAGGTAGCACCTCTTATCGGACGCACTTCTTCGATTCCATTCTATTACTTGTGATTTTGGTGGCCACCCTTCGATTTGGGAGTGTTGTTCGAGGTGGACGGTAGTGGCTGCTATCCGCTCCATCAGTCCGTGTGCGTAATAGGTATATCTACCCTGGTATTGCCTTGTGTGCCGTGTCACCTACCATATCGAGCTTTACTACGATTATGATTTTAAGATCCGACCGCGTTAAGGTTCTCCATCCCCTTAACGCTATTTTCTATATGATTATACTTTACTAATTAGAAACTACTGTATATAGCGTATATTACTACATAGTAAATAGTTTAACGGACCCTTAGAGGATGGTTATCCCAAACATCCTTTAAGTTACTTGTATTTCAGTTGATATTTCACTTGAGTTGGATTTATTGAATATAAGAATGTTAATCCTGACTCGAGTGTTTTGTGTTTTTCTTTACGCTCGGGTCAGACTGAATGATACAGCATTTGAGACTCACCTTTGGAGTTGGAGCTTCGCTTGGAGATCCAGCTATCTATCGATCCTGCTTTCAGTTATTCAGTTGATTCTAGTGATGTATTCAGATCTTATATTTGATTATTGTATTGAGACATCTATTGTATTCGAGTGTCACATCCTGAAATTTTCGACTTTCGAAAATTCGACATCGATACTTACTTTATCGACTGCCGAGAAATCGAGTGCCGGAAACTCCAATAGTGAGGGTTTTAGAAAGAAGAAATAGAAGAAAAAGAGAAGAAGAAGAGAAAGAAAGAACAACTGAACAACATCAGACAGAAAACAACATCAGAATCTTACATATCGCAGCGGAACAATATATAATAGATAAACACTAGTCTTTTAAAACAAAGAACTATATCAGTTTATACATACATCAATCATCAGAGTCAATATACAACAATGGACAGTTATATAAACTCGTCCTCATACAGAATACACAGCGGAATAAATAATATCAGATACAAATACTACGTCTCGTCATCCAGCTTATCTCCAAAGCTCCAGAATATCCAGAATATCCTGAAAACATAACTCTAGGCTGCCCGTGTGGAAAATGGTGGGCACCCAGAGTTTAGAAGGGAACAATAAACTCCGAGTCAGTCATGGTGACTGGTGTGAGATCGTAAAACAGTTATTCTTTAAAATAAACAACAGGGGAATTTTAAAGTCAATTCGAAATGCTTTTGGAAAATGAAACTACCATAAGACCTCCCACCACACACACAATGCAAACGTAGACTTGGAGGAGATTTCTTCTTATGATAGTCAAAGATGCTTACTACGCAAAATCAAATCATTTTTTGATATTATTATTAGTGCATAGTGTAGAAAACATTTTCGAAAGTATAATATTAATCTTAGCCAGCATAGGCATTCCGCACTTATGCCTACTATAGCTACTATGTTCAATAGCAGGTTACCGCCACATTCCATAGCAGGTAATACAACTAAAACCGTACAAGCCACGTATTGTTTCTTTGGATTTCCAACAAATGGTCAGGCTAAGGAACTTCCTTTTCCACGATGGGTACGTCCTTGGAATAGACGACCCGAGAAATAACCTAACATTACGGTTAGATCTCTGCCAACACAAGGCCGGGTTACCTCTGCAAAAGTAGGTAACTACTGACACGCGTATGCCATTCCCCGATCGTCACCGATCTTCCCGAGGATCCCCGATTTCCAACAAACCACATAGATAATAATAAATGCAGTAACCACAGAGGTTAAGTATCTAGGCTCCATACCATGATACCACCTTTATCCAGAAGGAATGACATACACTAAGGGGCGCTACTCCCTAGAACCTTGCTGCATCCTTCCTGTTTCGACCATTTCCGGGGTGTGAGGCTCGACGAAGTCTCGTCCACAAAGCTACGCTTTCTCAAAAAGCCCTGCTTCGGGTCAAACAAAATGATCAACCTATGATCACAAAGATATAAGATCAAACAAATGATCATATCGCAAATGATCAAACACTGATCATTTCACAGCAACACTTAGTATGCCACGTTACCAAATTGGGATATATCGCTGATAAATTTCAACTACATAACCTCTGAGCTCGTACGTCTCAGAGAAGGGTGTTAAGCTAAGAGAATAAATTCTCCGCCACCAACAGAAATGTATTTGAAAGAAATCAGCTTTATATCTCAAATTGTAACGTCAGACACACAATCCATACAAGTCTGTTCCGGGATCGAACAGAACCGAAGGCACTTCTCACGAAGCCCTTGCATATCCGGATAATTTTCAATCACGTCAGGACTTCCCGTCACTAAGGGTGATAAAACCTCTAAATCGAAGATCAGTCGATGTAGAGTAACTCGACGGTAATCCTTCCGTTTTCAAAAATATCCGGTCTTCAACACCGGTCTTCGAATGCGATTCAAAACGACGTATCACATATTCGGAATGGGTTATACGACCCCATGGTCCTTTCCCGGCTAACCCGAATAGTGAGCGATTATTCAAAAATAAGTGTGGCATTCAAATTCATCCAATCACAACAAATACCTATCTAAAGGTAATTATTGATAGTCGGTTATTTAACTATCAATAAAGATGCGCAACATCATCAGATCCCAAATAATTTTCCAAATTATTTCATCTTCAAAAATATCTTTACTAGATATAAAATTTCCACACTTAAAAATAAATCAATGTTTATTTTTAAACAACTTCCCTTTTATAAATTCCATAGTGAATTTATATTCTCAAATATCTACAGATATACGATTCTCAAATCGATTTCAAATATTCAATTTCATTTTATCTTTAAGAAGATAAATTCTCAACAACATTTTATTTCATTTTGGAAAAGCATTTCCATACTTATTTAATAATAAGTATTTCACAAAACTATTTATTTTCAACATTTGAAAATATTCGATATACTTAAATCAATATTAAGTATATATTCATTCTTTAAGGAAATCATACATTTTAACATCTATTTGAGTCAAAACGAATGTTACGTAAAACATCGTTACGACGACTCGAAATCACTAGTATAGGGATTCGAAATTTTAAGGTAGATATATAAAAATCCCAATACTACATAAAACATTTTCTTTTCGAAAATTATTTACTATAACAACAGTGTTATACTCCATCATTTCCTTATATTTTCGAAAACGCCTATTTCAACAATGAACGTTGAAATCTATGCTTTCGATTCAAAATACGTTTTAAAACGTCTTTAAAATGTTTAGCTTCATTTATAATATCGCTTTCCCAAACATAACCATTTTTACTTAAAAATATATTCACTGTCCAAAATCGTGAATATACTTCATTTAACCCAATTCCAATTATTTCTACACATTTTCATTTCAATAGAAATTCGCTACCCAAAATCGCGAATATGTCTACTTTGATAATCTTCTATATTTAATTTATCAAATTCCATCGCTTTCGAATTTATAAACACGGTTATAAATTCTATTTCTATTTTAATGACAACTTCGACTTATAAATCTTCTTTTTATCAACTTCTATATTTTACTTATCAAAATAAGTGATTTCGGATTTATAACCAACTTTTATAAATTCCAATTCCATTTATTAAAACTTCAATACCAAATCAATTTCAATCTTTTCTACCACAATCCATATTATAAGTTAAATACTTATAATTTCATTTATTCCACAAAAATCATTTTCCATTTATAAGTTCACAATTTATAAATTTCATTTATTTATAAATTCTTAAAAATTCATTTTAACACTTATAAAAACTCGTTTTATAATACCAACATTTTTAATTTATAAAGTGTCAACTTTATAAACCTTTTAAATAAACCGTTTATAATATTTTTAAAAATCTCAACTTAAACCATTTTATAAATCAATCAACTGTTTATTCCAAAAATCACTTTTCGGTTAGATTTCACAAAGGTCTTGACTTTTATAACTTTAAAATTTGAACGTTTATTTATTTAAAATAAATCACTTCAAAAATTTAATAAAACGTAAAATTTCAAAGATCACTTAAAAAAAAAAATCCTTTTAAATTGAAAGTCGTTATTTTTAAAACTTGAATCCGATGATGCTACAGCATCAAACAATCAATCACAACAATCTAATATCATATATCATCATATGATAACAGAATATATTACAATATCTGTAAATAAATAAATACAGTTGAGGAATCCAGTTGGATCCCTCCAACCTGTTTCCCTGCATCCAAAGATGTTAGCACAATACCAATTCCGCTCCAGTACGGAATTATCGCGGTATATAGGTTTTTATAAATCCGCTTACTAACGGCGCAATAGGGTCTCATCCGCTATACGAGGCGGGAAATCATCAATCCAATATATACATATGCCAATATGTATATATTGCTATATATATAGATATATCCTATTATATCTAATATAACATCCAATAGCAATCAAACAGTCAATAATAACTGTAAAATCAAATTTTCTTCGAGTGAGAAAATCTCACCTTAGCTTTTAAATTTTGCAATCCAAATCCAATTCTTCTTTCGTTTTCTCGACTTTAACCTTGTATAAATAATTTATACAGTCTATTAATATTTGAATCAATCAAATAAATTAAACTTCATTTGATAAATTAAATTAACCAATGATCGATTTTAATTCATAAATTTCATCTCAACTAAAAATTTATTCTTTTGTTCATTTCCAAATATATTTTTTTTGTCTTACACTAATACTTTTGAATTTAAACTAATTTCTTTTTAATAAGTTGATTCAAATAAAATTTAGATTTAAAACCAAATTCCTTCTAATAAATTATTTTATCTAATAATTCATTCTAGACTACTTATTTCCCTTTAAGTAAATTCTTTTTAAGTGACAAAATAATTGAATAAGTTTATTAGCCAGATAAATTACCTTAATAAATTAATTTTAAATTTCGAAACTTTATCTGTATATAAAATCTCCTATAAATTTTTATAAACTTATCAAATAGATTAATTTCCAATTCTAAATCGATTTGAAAAAAAAAAAAAAATAATAATTTATACATACCTTACTGTATTACTGAACAACCCAGGCTATCACCACGAACTTCACGAAATTCGATGCCATAACCCACTGTTGCCTCGACGAACTCCCGCAACCCACCGAGTCGCCCCCATCATCGACGAACCCTAGTCGCGACCCAGACCCGCTCCGGTTCTCGAGTTGCTGCCGCCGCTTCCTCTGAACGAAAATGCCTCCAAAACCCTAGCTTGTTTGCCGCCACCAGTCGCTAGTCTCCCCTCCCCTGTCGCGTTTGCCCACGCGTTCACCGCATCCCCAGTAACAGTCGCGACCCCTCGCGAGCGCCTGCTATTCGATCCCGATGTTCGCGATCCATCGCTGCCCTCACGAACGCCAGTTGCCGCCGCCCCCTACGCGATCGAATCGCAATTCGCTTCCCACCCCGGTCGCGCGATTAGGTGAAGACGAGGAACAAATTCTCGTTTTGTTTTTCGAATGAAACCATCGGCCCTTATTTCTGTTTTGATAATCGATTGGAGGAGGGGACGAAGAATAAGCGGCCATTAATTTTTTCTTTGAACTGCTCGAGATTAAAATTAACAGAGAGGGACGAGATAACGTTAAAGTCGAACGAAGCATGGCCGGCACGATTTGGCTTCGTGATCCTCTGCGTGATTTTAGGCTGAAGTTAAGGAAGAGAACGTGTGATTTGACTTAAATTTAAATTGAATATCGTTAAAGCTTTAACGCGTATATATATCGTGTGCTCACGTATCCACTCAGAAAATTATGAAAATTGAAATCCGGCAATAATACAACATTCCGGACCCAATGGAACTGGTTTCGTCGAATTCCGAGACTGTTTGAAAAACGACTATTTTTAAATATCAATTCGAACAATTTAATTTCAAAACTGAACGAATTACTTTCAACTTCTATTCTGAAGCTTCTATTATCTCTAGTATTATCATTACTGATTTTAAAAGCCTTTGAAATATTTTTCTTCGGCTTAAAATCGAAGATACAAATTTTTTTATTCAACATTCACTAGATTAAATTTTTAAAGTTTAATCGCAAATATCAAAGTTCTATCCGGAATACAAATTAAATCATCGTTCAAATATTTAAAATAAATTAAATATTCTCAATTTAATTCGTTCAAAATTCTGGGTCCTTACAAACTTCCCCCCTTAAAAGAATTTCGTCCTCGAAATTACAAGTCAGGAAAAGTGGTCCTTAACTCGTCTACTATTTTTCAACATCCAATAGTTTTATCAATTTATCAAAACAAATCTTCCTACTAAAGATTCGTTATCATTTCAACTTGTTTCCAACTTCAATTATAAGTTTCAAACAACATTGTTTAACTTCTAAATTCAAATTCGAGTTTAAATTCAAATTTTAACTTCAAAATTTCTCAAAATTTTTCTAACACTCGAAATTTTCGAAAAATTTCGCCAGCGTCTCATTTGCGCGGCTAATACGGTACGACTACAAAACGTCCCTACGGACTCTCAGATTTCAAAAAGAAAAAGAAAAAGCCAAGCGGCTAGAGAGAAATCATCAAAAACTCATATAGAATTTAAAATACGTACCTTTTTCGAGCAATTCAAATTTATCTTTGAAATCAAAATTCCAATTCCTTTATACCTGTATATCTACTAGCCATGATATCTAGTTACAACATTCAAACAAATTTGCCAATTCTGTTACGAAATTTTCAATATATACTTCTTATATATTCTTTACTTCACTATTGAAGTCATATATCAAATTCCTTTCAATCTTACATTTCAATTTCTCATTTGAATTCAATTTACAATTTCAATTTTACTTGAATTCAATTTACTTTTGAATATTGAATTTATCATCAGCTATCTTTTATTTAACTGCACTATTTTAGATTAGTTCCAATTACTAATTCATTCGTCTTCAATTTGAATTCCACTCCAATCAGATTTCAAATATTCTATAAGTTAACAACTTATTTACATCTTGATTTATACAATCATTTATACATTCACCTTCACAATTCCATTTTATTAAGGAATTTTATTTTCAATTATCTTTTTTTGGAATTCTATTTTCATTTACGAATCATATTTACAATTCATATTCATAGTTTTCGTTCATATATGAATTTATTTCCTTATACTTTCAATTCACATTTATATATTTCATTTGTTAATGAACTTTAATTCCAATCACAATTACATAATTTACATTAACAATTTCTATTTGTATAAGTTATAAATTCAATCATATTCCATAAATATTCTTATACAGTATTCCAGAGTCCTTTCAACCTTTCAAAACCATTTTGAAAACAATTCAAATTTATCTTTTGAATTTTCAAAACAAAACTCAATTTTCCAAACAACTTTCATTTAAAACAATTTGGCAGCAATTCCTCTTTTGGAAACCCGAAAATGAATTCTAATGATGTGGCCACCATCATCAGGATTATTTTCCAGCGACCGAAAAGAGTTTAGAGCTTTCATCTCTCCAAAATTTTCAAATCCTTTTCAAAACATTTCCAAAAACTTCTCTGGAATTCCGTTTTAAATTATAAGTCACATTTATGATTTATATTCTTTAAATTTCATTAGTATGTGGATTTATTTCTTAACTTTGGAGTTACGATTTCGGTTTCTTATTCAGTTTCATATAATAATTAAATGTTATTATTTTCCTAACAACCATGCAACCATATACTATGATAATTTACAGAAAAATCATTTCTTTTATATACAAAAATAGTTTTGGGTAAAATTATTTCATTCACCCTATTTAAAACAATACTGTGCCGAATTGTTCTATTCGAGTGTTTAGAGATCCCTATCAATGATCGTTAATTACTCGTATTGACCAGAATCCATATACCACTCAACAAATCAATCATCACAATATAAAACAATTTTATATATTCAATAACAAATACGCGCTCATATCTATTATTACACTCAACTCATTCTAGAGTACTACTGACTCTATCTCTAATGAGTAACACCCAACAGAGCAGGGTTGTCGCTTAACCATATGCTCTGATACCACTTGTCACATCTTGAAATTTTCGACTTTCGAAAATTCGACATCGATACTTACTTTATCGACTGCCGAGAAATCGAGTGCCGGAAACTCCAATAGTGAGGGTTTTAGAAAGAAGAAATAGAAGAAAAAGAGAAGAAGAAGAGAAAGAAAGAACAACTGAACAACATCAGACAGAAAACAACATCAGAATCTTACATATCGCAGCGGAACAATATATAATAGATAAACACTAGTCTTTTAAAACAAAGAACTATATCAGTTTATACATACATCAATCATCAGAGTCAATATACAACAATGGACAGTTATATAAACTCGTCCTCATACAGAATACACAGCGGAATAAATAATATCAGATACAAATACTACGTCTCGTCATCCAGCTTATCTCCAAAGCTCCAGAATATCCAGAATATCCTGAAAACATAACTCTAGGCTGCCCGTGTGGAAAATGGTGGGCACCCAGAGTTTAGAAGGGAACAATAAACTCCGAGTCAGTCATGGTGACTGGTGTGAGATCGTAAAACAGTTATTCTTTAAAATAAACAACAGGGGAATTTTAAAGTCAATTCGAAATGCTTTTGGAAAATGAAACTACCATAAGACCTCCCACCACACACACAATGCAAACGCAGACTTGGAGGAGATTTCTTCTTATGATAGTCAAAGATGCTTACTACGCAAAATCAAATCATTTTTTGATATTATTATTAGTGCATAGTGTAGAAAACATTTTCGAAAGTATAATATTAATCTTAGCCAGCATAGGCATTCCGCACTTATGCCTACTATAGCTACTATGTTCAATAGCAGGTTACCGCCACATTCCATAGCAGGTAATACAACTAAAACCATACAAGTCACGTATTGTTTCTTTGGATTTCCAACAAATGGTCAGGCTAAGGAACTTCCTTTTCCACGATGGGTACGTCCCTGGAATAGACGACCCGAGAAATAACCTAACATTACGATTAGATCTCTGCCAACACAAGGCCGGGTTACCTCTGCAAAAGTAGGTAACTACTGACACGCGTATGCCATTCCCCGATCGTCACCGATCTTCCCGAGGATCCCCGATTTCCAACAAACCACATAGATAATAATAAATGCAGTAACCACAGAGGTTAAGTATCTGGGCTCCATACCATGATACCACCTTTATCCAGAAGGAATGACATACACTAAGGGGCGCTACTCCCTAGAACCTTGCTGCATCCTTCCTGTTTCGACCATTTCCGGGGTGTGAGGCTCGACGAAGTCTCGTCCACAAAGCTACGCTTTCTCAAAAAGCCCTGCTTCGGGTCAAACAAAATGATCAACCTATGATCACAAAGATATAAGATCAAACAAATGATCATATCGCAAATGATCAAACACTGATCATTTCACAGCAACACTTAGTATGCCACGTTACCAAATTGGGATATATCGCTGATAAATTTCAACTACATAACCTCTGAGCTCGTACGTCTTAGAGAAGGGTGTTAAGCTAAGAGAATAAATTCTCCGCCACCAACAGAAATGTATTTGAAAGAAATCAGCTTTATATCTCAAATTGTAACGTCAGACACACAATCCATACAAGTCTGTTCCGGGATCGAACAGAACCGAAGGCACTTCTCACGAAGCCCTTGCATATCCGGATAATTTTCAATCACGTCAGGACTTCCCGTCACTAAGGGTGATAAAACCTCTAAATCGAAGATCAGTCGATGTAGAGTAACTCGACGGTAATCCTTCCGTTTTCAAAAATATCCGGTCTTCAACACCGGTCTTCGAATGCGATTCAAAACGACGTATCACATATTCGGAATGGGTTATACGACCCCATGGTCCTTTCCCGGCTAACCCGAATAGTGAGCGATTATTCAAAAATAAGTGTGGCATTCAAATTCATCCAATCACAACAAATACCTATCTAAAGGTAATTATTGATAGTCGGTTATTTAACTATCAATAAAGATGCGCAACATCATCAGATCCCAAATAATTTTCCAAATTATTTCATCTTCAAAAATATCTTTACTAGATATAAAATTTCCACACTTAAAAATAAATCAATGTTTATTTTTAAACAACTTCCCTTTTATAAATTCCATAGTGAATTTATATTCTCAAATATCTACAGATATACGATTCTCAAATCGATTTCAAATATTCAATTTCATTTTATCTTTAAGAAGATAAATTCTCAACAACATTTTATTTCATTTTGGAAAAGCATTTCCATACTTATTTAATAATAAGTATTTCACAAAACTATTTATTTTCAACATTTGAAAATATTCGATATACTTAAATCAATATTAAGTATATATTCATTCTTTAAGGAAATCATACATTTTAACATCTATTTGAGTCAAAACGAATGTTACGTAAAACATCGTTACGACGACTCGAAATCACTAGTATAGGGATTCGAAATTTTAAGGTAGATATATAAAAATCCCAATACTACATAAAACATTTTCTTTTCGAAAATTATTTACTATAACAACAGTGTTATACTCCATCATTTCCTTATATTTTCGAAAACGCCTATTTCAACAATGAACGTTGAAATCTATGCTTTCGATTCAAAATACGTTTTAAAACGTCTTTAAAATGTTTAGCTTCATTTATAATATCGCTTTCCCAAACATAACCATTTTTACTTAAAAATATATTCACTGTCCAAAATCGTGAATATACTTCATTTAACCCAATTCCAATTATTTCTACACATTTTCATTTCAATAGAAATTCGCTACCCAAAATCGCGAATATGTCTACTTTGATAATCTTCTATATTTAATTTATCAAATTCCATCGCTTTCGAATTTATAAACACGGTTATAAATTCTATTTCTATTTTAATGACAACTTCGACTTATAAATCTTCTTTTTATCAACTTCTATATTTTACTTATCAAAATAAGTGATTTCGGATTTATAACCAACTTTTATAAATTCCAATTCCATTTATTAAAACTTCAATACCAAATCAATTTCAATCTTTTCTACCACAATCCATATTATAAGTTAAATACTTATAATTTCATTTATTCCACAAAAATCATTTTCCATTTATAAGTTCACAATTTATAAATTTCATTTATTTATAAATTCTTAAAAATTCATTTTAACACTTATAAAAACTCGTTTTATAATACCAACATTTTTAATTTATAAAGTGTCAACTTTATAAACCTTTTAAATAAACCGTTTATAATATTTTTAAAAATCTCAACTTAAACCATTTTATAAATCAATCAACTGTTTATTCCAAAAATCACTTTTCGGTTAGATTTCACAAAGGTCTTGACTTTTATAACTTTAAAATTTGAACGTTTATTTATTTAAAATAAATCACTTCAAAAATAATAAAACGTAAAATTTCAAAGATCACTTAAAAAAAAAAATCCTTTTAAATTGAAAGTCGTTATTTTTAAAACTTGAATCCGATGATGCTACAGCATCAAACAATCAATCACAACAATCTAATATCATATATCATCATATGATAACAGAATATATTACAATATCTGTAAATAAATAAATACAGTTGAGGAATCCAGTTGGATCCCTCCAACCTGTTTCCCTGCATCCAAAGATGTTAGCACAATACCAATTCCGCTCCAGTACGGAATTATCGTGGTATATAGGTTTTTATAAATCCGCTTACTAACGGCGCAATAGGGTCTCATCCGCTATACGAGGCGGGAAATCATCAATCCAATATATACATATGCCAATATGTATATATTGCTATATATATAGATATATCCTATTATATCTAATATAACATCCAATAGCAATCAAACAGTCAATAATAACTGTAAAATCAAATTTTCTTCGAGTGAGAAAATCTCACCTTAGCTTTTAAATTTTGCAATCCAAATCCAATTCTTCTTTCGTTTTCTCGACTTTAACCTTGTATAAATAATTTATACAGTCTATTAATATTTGAATCAATCGAATAAATTAAACTTCATTTGATAAATTAAATTAACCAATGATCGATTTTAATTCATAAATTTCATCTCAACTAAAAATTTATTCTTTTGTTCATTTCCAAATATATTTTTTTTGTCTTACACTAATACTTTTGAATTTAAACTAATTTCTTTTTAATAAGTTGATTCAAATAAAATTTAGATTTAAAACCAAATTCCTTCTAATAAATTATTTTATCTAATAATTCATTCTAGACTACTTATTTCCCTTTAAGTAAATTCTTTTTAAGTGACAAAATAATTGAATAAGTTTATTAGCCAGATAAATTACCTTAATAAATTAATTTTAAATTTCGAAACTTTATCTGTATATAAAATCTCCTATAAATTTTTATAAACTTATCAAATAGATTAATTTCCAATTCTAAATCGATTTGAAAAAAAAAAATAATTTATACATACCTTACTGTATTACTGAACAACCCAGGCTATCACCACGAACTTCACGAAATTCGATGCCATAACCCACTGTTGCCTCGACGAACTCCCGCAACCCACCGAGTCGCCCCCATCATCGACGAACCCTAGTCGCGACCCAGACCCGCTCCGGTTCTCGAGTTGCTGCCGCCGCTTCCTCTGAACGAAAATGCCTCCAAAACCCTAGCTTGTTTGCCGCCACCAGTCGCTAGTCTCCCCTCCCCTGTCGCGTTTGCCCACGCGTTCACCGCATCCCCAGTAACAGTCGCGACCCCTCGCGAGCGCCTGCTATTCGATCGCGATGTTCGCGATCCATCGCTGCCCTCACGAACGCCAGTTGCCGCCGCCCCCTACGCGATCGAATCGCAATTCGCTTCCCACCCCGGTCGCGCGATTAGGTGAAGACGAGGAACAAATTCTCGTTTTGTTTTTCGAATGAAACCATCGGCCCTTATTTCTGTTTTGATAATCGATTGGAGGAGGGGACGAAGAATAAGCGGCCATTAATTTTTTCTTTGAACTGCTCGAGATTAAAATTAACAGAGAGGGACGAGATAACGTTAAAGTCGAACGAAGCATGGCCGGCACGATTTGGCTTCGTGATCCTCTGCGTGATTTTAGGCTGAAGTTAAGGAAGAGAACGTGTGATTTGACTTAAATTTAAATTGAATATCGTTAAAGCTTTAACGCGTATATATATCGTGTGCTCACGTATCCACTCAGAAAATTATGAAAATTGAAATCCGGCAATAATACAACATTCCGGACCCAATGGAACTGGTTTCGTCGAATTCCGAGACTGTTTGAAAAACGACTATTTTTAAATATCAATTCGAACAATTTAATTTCAAAACTGAACGAATTACTTTCAACTTCTATTCTGAAGCTTCTATTATCTCTAGTATTATCATTACGGATTTTAAAAGCCTTTGAAATATTTTTCTTCGGCTTAAAATCGAAGATACAAATTTTTTTATTCAACATTCACTAGATTAATTTTTTAAAGTTTAATCGCAAATATCAAAGTTCTATCCGGAATACAAATTAAATCATCGTTCAAATATTTAAAATAAATTAAATATTCTCAATTTAATTCGTTCAAAATTCTGGGTCGTTACATCGAGACTTCTGTTGTATCTTGTCTAACTCTGTTATATATATAGTAGCTTCATGAACTACTATCCTTTTATTTCCGCTGCATTATTGTTATATTACTCTGTGTCTGTGATCTGTAATTATTTTATTTATTGTATATGCTGAGTTTTGCCAAATTTTATTTACAATCCATCGTTTTGAATTATTCGAGTCTGACATGTGTGGATTTATTGTCGATTTGAATGGTCCAAAATACTGGGTCGTCACACGTCCGTCGCTAAATTAAACAATATAGGTGACAATGGATCATCTTGCCTAAGACCACGTTTCGATGGAATTTTATTTCCTAATATACCATTAACCATAGTATTTGAATTACTAGTTTTAAGTAAATATATAATCTATCCCACCCATCTAATACTGAAACCCTTAGCTGATAATAAATCTTTTAAAAAATCCCAATCAACTGAATCAAAAGCTTTTGCAAAATCAAGTTTTAAAAGTGCACAAGTGATATCATTTTTACAACAATGATTAATAAATTCTTAAACAACTTCTACCACAAATGTAATATTTCTACCTTTGATAAATGTAGTTTGAGTAATATCAATTAATTCATTCATTTTGGTGTTTAACCTATTAGCTAAAACTTTAGAAATGATTTTGAAAGAACAATTTAAAAGTGAAACAGGCCTAAAATCTTTTAACTTGGTAATAAGATTACATTAGCAAACTTAAACCCACCTAACTGTAATGAACCTTCATAAAGTTCGTTAAAAATATTAATCAAGTTATATTTTAAAACACACTAAAAATTTCATAAAATAATATAGGAAACCCATCAAAACTAGGGGATTTATCATTTGGTATACCTTTTATAGCTTTCAATACTTCCTCTTCCGTAAATGGAAAATCAAGTCCTTCTAAATCAATCCTACAGTAGGATATAATTCATCCCAATTAGCTCTAATTCTATGTTTTTTTAGTGCCAAAAATTCCTTTGTAATACTTATTAAATGCCTCATTTAATTATTTTTGATCAAAGATCTTAACATTATTAATTAAAATTGGATTAATGGTGTTACTATGTTTTTACCATTTGCTACTTTATGAAAATAATTTTGTATTCATATCACCATTGTTCATCCAATGAACCCTAGATCTTTGTTTCCACATTACTTCTTGTGTTAGAATTTTATTTAATTTATCTTTTAAATTTGAAAGCACATTTTTTTCTGAAACATTTAAATTTCTATGTTCTTCTATTTTATTTAGTTTTAGAATTTCATTTAGTAATTTATCTTTTTTAATTCTAATATTACCAAAAACATTTTTATCTATTTCTTAAGAAAATTTCTTAAATCTCAAATTTTAATTACAAATATTTTAGCTATATTTCCCAAAAATTTATAATTATATTTACAAAGAGAAAACCACTTATTCGCTATTAATTCTAAAAAGTTATTTTCTAACAACCACATTTTTTCAAATCTAAATAATTTATTTCTATTATTTTGATTATTATAAGATAAATATAAAATTTTAGAAATAAAAATAACACATCTTTCTAAAATTTATTTACATTTATTTAAAATGTACAAATTAATAAAATATTATGTTTAACATAATTTTCTGAAATTACCGAAATATTATTTAGAAACTAATTTAATAAAAAATATATCATTTTGAACAGTTAGAATCTGAAAAAATATAAGATTATTTATAACCAATAATAGTATATAAATTAGTTACTTATGATATTTAATGTATAACTTATTTTGTTTCAAAAATAATATTTTAAACTATTTTATAACCAAAAACATAATATTTTAACATTTTGAAACATGAAAATGATAATGATTTTTTAATAACTCATATATATTTATTTAACAAATATAAATCAGTGAAACATTATACGTAATATATTTTTAAATTTTAAAATTGTTTTATAACCCAAATATATTATTGTAGTTATTTACAACATGAGAAAAATATAGTTACTTATATTCTATTCTATAGATATATTAAATTAATTAATTTTTACGTTTATCTATGTAGTGATCAGTTCAATAATAGTAAAACAGAAGAAAATACATTCGTCTCTTTTGTTCTCTTTTATTAATTCTTCTTTTTTGTTCTCTATATTATTTTGTTATTAAGTCTCTCATGATTTTAGTAAATAAAACAGTAGTGTACTTGGTTATCTTCTATATATGTATGCATGTATGTGTGTGTGTGTGTGTATATATATGTGTGTGTGTGTTACAATTTTATAATATTATATATATATATATTTTGAATATTTGATATAATTTGAAGTATAACTTACTAAAATTTAAAAACAACAATGTTATTTTCAAACTAATATTTCATTTTGATTACTTAAAATTAAGTAATATTAGTATCATAACTATTTAAAATATATAAATTATTTAACTTAAAATTAAGTAATATTAGTATCATAACTATTTAAAATATATAAATTATTTAGTATGACATTTAAAATGTATAGGAAAACAGGGACAAAGACAAACTTAAAAAAACTTTAGGCTGAAGGACAACAAGTTTGTTTTTTAGGCTGAAGGACAATGTTAGTTATAACTAGTATTTTGTATAGTGTAAAACTGAATATAATGTTAGATATAACTAGAATTTTATATAGTGTAAAAGTTGAATATAATGCTAGATATAACTAGCATTTGTCCTTCAGCCTAAATATGAAACTTTGTGTCCTTCAGCCTAATTTTTTTTCAAAATTTGTCATTTTCCCTAATTCCGTCTAAAATATAATTGACTTAATTTGAAATATTATTTAACACATAATGATACAACAACAACAACAATAATTTTTTGTTAATTTATTTAGTGGAAAATAAGCATAAGGACAAATTTTGAAATTTTTTTAGACTGAAGGACAATAAATTTCATTTTAGGCCGAAGGACAAACTTTCGAATGAGTTAGACTGAAGGACAACGTTAAATATAGCTAGCATTTTGTACAGTGTAAAACTGAATATAATGCTAGTTATAACTAGCATTTTGATTAGTGCAAAAACTGAATATAATGCTAGTTATAACTAGCATTGTCCTTCAGTCTAATTTTCTTTTAAAGTTTGTTCTTCAGCCCAAAAATGAAACTTGATGTCCTTCAGCCTAATTTTTTTCTTCAGAGTTTGTCTTTGTGCCTAATTCCTTCATTTATTTATGTATTCATTACATATAAATTAATTAGACATTATGATTAATGTATAATTTATTTAAATTTAAAAAACATTTGAAACATATATTTTATATTCAAACACATCATTTTATATATTTATAATCCAAAATAATAATATACATAATTGCTCTATAATTTTTTCTTTTGTTATTTAATTTATTAGTGGATCAATTTATTAAATATATTATATTAAATGATAGTAAGGTGGAAGAATTTATACTCTCTTATCAATTTTAAGAATCGTAAAATATCTTATAATTTCGCTTTCCAATTTATATACAAATCTTAATGGTTTATGATTTCTATGATTATTAATAAGGCTGTCCTTAGTTCTGATCAACCGTTTTAGCTTCAGGTATAAGTTCTACTATTGTTTACTTACCTTCAACTATTTTACGTTCAAATTTGTATTATTATTTTCTTCCTAAAATGATATTTAGTAACATAAAGACGTATACAGATAACCAAGGCTCTCTTGAGTTCTCCTTACTCTTTTTATCGAAGTATAATTTGCATATTATTTGAAAGGTTCTCTTTAGTTCCTTTTAACTAAGTTCAAATTGACATTGTTATTTTTCTTCCAAAATTGGTATTTTACTACAGACTAACATATGCACAATAATTGAAATAAGTTGCTTACACTAATATATGTTTAACATTAATATGTTTCATTGCACGTTAACTATTTATCCATGTGTATATTTGATAATTTCTTTTACAACATTATCGTGGGCAACGCACAGGTTACAAACTAGTTCAAAAATAAGGTAAAAGCTAAATCAGTTTTGCATATGATAAAAACAAGTAATCGCATAAATTGTACAAGAATTAAAACAATCGACAATGTCCTTAACCTTAATATCATCATACCAAGTTAACGAAGTTCAATTATTTTGAGAGGCATTTTGACACCGAAGGTGGTACTTGTATAATCAGAAACATATTTAGGCACATCCTATAGTTCACTCTCTATGCATATTTCCAACTATACTTGTAGTGCACTGTACGTTATAAAGCAGTAAAAAACCATTAGGTACAAAATTCCCTTATTGGAGATTGTTGGAGTAATAATTACACATCTTACTTTATGTGTTTCCATAGCCTACTTTGATTCTAATCGAGAAGAACATTAGGCATGGTTTTTAGAGGGATTAACGTCGATTATAATTGCTTATCAAATAAAAATGTCAAGGGTGCCTGTGATAGATAGGGAACTTGCTTTAATGAATGTTATTGAGAAGATGCTTCTGGACTCGGCTCATTTACTATGAAAATGGCATTATGAGAAAAATGTTGTCAAATTCGTACAAAAGAATGTGTGAAAACAGACAAAGTAGCAAAGAAGCAACCATGCCATGATTGAAAGAATTTGATTCACTCGGAGATTCTTGATGTCCTCAACCAAAATTTACAAGATCCACATACAAACTACGGAAATTATATATCATTTTTGAAGTATGTCCATGATCCATGGTTAGATCATAGAAAGAGTGCTTCGTAGATGTGTGGATTGATAATTTCACATGTTTTTATAACAATACATCTAATCAATACTCAAGTTCAACTTTTTAACTTATCGTTTAAAATACTTTCAAATAATTCATTCATTATAATGTGTTTCATATTTTTCATAACTGAAGCGATACATTTAAAGTTGAAAATAATATTGGATCAGGTGTGTTGAGTGGAAGTGATGCTATTAAAAAAAATTCCCTATATTTTATTTAAGCATAATAAACTAACATGTGCTATTGTAAATAAAGGTTGTTTTATTGGAACATTTCCAATATCGATGAATATGTTTTTTTGTATTTTGAATTTAAATATTATTTATTAATTTAATCAAAAGTAATTTTTTAAAATATTATTGTGGACATAACATGTTCAAGAGTAATATATACTTATACAATAATTACTATATTAACATCTAATATTAACGTGTGATGATATGGAAGTGTAAGAGTGCACTTGCATATGCGACTCTGTATGTGTATAAAGGACATACATTATATTAGTGACAGTTTTATAATTATAAACCTAAATAATTCATCAATATTATTATTTAATTAAGTATATATATAATCATTTTGTCTATACACACACACACTACTCCTTATTTTCGCTACACCGCAAATCCCCATGATTTCAACTACATGCCCCTTTAAATAATTATACAAGTGACATAAGAGGTAAACTATAATTATTTAAAGGGGAACATGTAGTTGAAATCGAGAGGGGGGGGGATTTGAGGACTAACAAAAATGAGGTGTAGTCGATCCTTTCCCATAAACACATATGCACATGAATATAATTATGTATCTAAAATTTTACGACACACACACACGTAATTACATACATGTGTAATTAGCCTAGTAGTAATTTTCTTTTAAGTTTATTTATAAGGTAGAGTGTAGAAAAAAATGTAATTTGATTCATCCCGATTATGGGATCACTATACCCGATCTAATTCCTTGATTGCACCTAGTATACATGCCACATATGGTGATCGCTCCTGCGAAACCATGCCATTTGTACCTCTATAATCTGGTTCCTAACACATTGCTGCAAATGGTTACTCTGAACTTGCTCTTCAATCAAGTCTCATAGATGCATGTAGTCATTTGTCTCATGGTCATCCACCTAGTGGAATACGCGGTACTTTCCAAACTTTCTCTCCCAATCTGTGGGCTCTCCCTTAGCTAGTTTCCTATAGAAAATCAACGCTCTAGTATCAAGATAGGTCCTCTCTAGGGTCTTAGCCAAATCAGTATAAGAGGAAAACTTTGTTTACCTCTTTATTTGCTTCGATCTCCAAAGCCATCATCAACTTTTTGTTTTCCCTTGTCTTTTCCATATCCTGCTTTGAATGGTCCTCCATCCTCCATGGCATTGACTTCACAACTCTCGACTTTTGCATCCTCCTAGCGCAGATATCTTTCAGCTTGGTAATAAAAGTGTGTTGGATCCACTGGCGGATCCCTTTCCAGTGCTATCTTAAAACAAATTTTGTTAGCGACTCCGAAAACTACGGCCATTGAAATTATTGATGGATCTGCCTTCTGCATACAGTAGATGCTACGTTGAATCTAGTTAGATAACTTCGCAAATTTTCACCTTACATGTGTTTCACACTCGATGGCATCATCACATTTGTTGGTCATACTATATGAACCATGAACTGGTTCTTAAATCTCTCCAATTCGATCAACATGCTAATGGACTCGTTATGTATCTGGTGAAACCACATTGTTTGTAAATATGTCAAAAACATAGAGAATCACAATTCTGTTATTTCTTCTGAAGTACCCAACACCCCTAGTGATGGATATATCTCATCAAATGCACTGTTGGATCTGTCCTTTCATCATGCGGCTTTAAAGTTGATTGCTTCATATGGATTCCTAGCATATCGGATGTTCGGGGTAAATGGATTTCTATTTACATCCTCTAAACTTTGATCTGGAGTTCCACCTTGGAGCACTTTTCTTATCATGCTAGTGATTCTATCATTATCATTTAGTTGATGT
The DNA here is from genome assembly GCA_030737815.1 of Allium fistulosum. Classification (NCBI taxonomy): domain Eukaryota; kingdom Viridiplantae; phylum Streptophyta; class Magnoliopsida; order Asparagales; family Amaryllidaceae; genus Allium; species Allium fistulosum. The sequence continues at coordinate 608,071,613 of CM060908.1, read as the reverse complement.
CTCTAGGGCTCCATGAGCCCTTGATTCAAATTAGCATCCCGCCCCCATTCTAATAGGAATTTCTAGTCTTATACAATCCATGCTGTTGTAAGTTTGCATTTTGATCTCCATTCCTGACTCTGACACCGTCAATTCTAGGCACCTTTGCTCGCTCAAGATATGGATCGGCCATTCCCTTTGCAAAAAATGGTCGGTACCGTGTTGTTGCACCATATAGGGGTTTGGTCAATCTTCCTCTACTCCGTTTATCGGTACACTTGCATCACCTTCCGGCCTCTATTTTGATTTTCAGCAACCGGTTGCTGTTTGCTACTCCATTCTTTATCATCTCCTCTTGTTGAGTCATCAATCTTTGTTGCATCCTTACCATCATCCCTTCCATCTCCTCTCTGGTAGCATAGATAGAAGGCAGATTAGAGCTTGAGGACATCTCTTGGCTGCAACATGCTCTGGTTGACTTCTACTAACAATAACTCATATAGTAGGCCTTTTCATTTTCTTCAAATCAAATCTTAAGTCTTTCTTAGTGAAAGCACAAAAAATGTTAGGCCAAAATCAACAGTGATAGAGTTAAGGTATGCCTAGAGCAATTATGTAATTTGTTATTTATATCTAACTCGATTCCAATCTTATACAAAATAAAAGGTGTTTTCTTTTTATTATATACATGATATAATGTGTTATATTAATTAATTAATTTAACTAAAAGTATATTTAATAGATAATCAATAAATGATATATTTTGTGATAGTAGTTACAAAGTGTTATAACCATGAGTAATTTATCACAAAATTGCAAATATTGGGCAATGTATTACTCATGACTGCTGGGGCACCAAGGGGTTATGTACCGATAGTTATTTGATAACTATGAAATGACTATATTTTTTTCTATTGGTTAATATAAATAAGGTTAAATAGAAAATATCAATATGACAAAATTGTACAGTTCTCTTGACTTGAGAATACTATTGATCTTCAATGTGGAAGCTCCGCTTGGATTATAGTTAAATCGTGGAATGGTATCCATCGAACGACTATAGTTGGGTCGGGTTGAAGCATTGTAAGTAAAACGCTATTCAAGAGAGAATTCATCTCCTTGGTTATATAAGGTTAGTATCATGGTCAACCGAGGTCAACACAAAGTCAAAGTCTCTGATCAGAGCAGTTCGATTAATAATAATAATTATTATTGAACCAAGGACTTTGTGTTTGGACTATAGAGTTGAATATGGATGATATTGGAATTTTAACCATTACAAAATTCCATCAGTCCAAAAGTGATATAGTTTTGGTGAAGAGAATTGGTGTGAATAAATGTTACTACCGGGTAATGCTTAATAAAGTAAAATTGGATTTTACTGAAACAAAGTAAGCGGTAAATTTGGCCATAAAATCACACCACCCGCTAAGTGAAATGTGAACGTTAATATTCGAAAATGTTAATATTCAAACTATTCAATATTAGTCGCCGACCAAATTTACACCTAAGAGTCACATAACTGAAACATTGAATACTCTTTTTCGCCCGATTTAATTAATTTGCAGTTGTTATAAATTAATTAAATTAATTAATATTTATGAAATATTAATTATAACATTTTATTTAATGTATTGAACAATATTAAATAGTACATTTATAATAGTTATAAATATACTAATCGATATATGATATCGATACGCGTTTAAATTGGATTTAAATAAATATTGTTTTGGCTTAAAATGGATTTGAGGCCCATAAGGGGCATGATATTTTTGGCTCTGATGGGGACATAGAGGATGGTCATTCTGATGGCTTCTGTGGTAAGCTTCGAGTGTTTAAAAAAATTAAGAGAATGAGAAAGGGAAAATTAAGGACCTTGATCCCACTTTTTCTCTGCAGTCTCTCCTATATATTAACATCATATCCCTCATTTTATTTTGATCTTTTTGCTGCCTCCATCATCCTATTGCTGGTCGAAATATACCACTCCTCGATCTCCTCAAATATTCAAGCAATTAAATACAAATTAAAATCAAATAACCGTTGGTGGAAATGCAATTAGGGAGTTACAACTTCTGGATTGGAATTGGATTCAAGGAATTCACTTCTTCGTTTCAACATGCAGGCTTTAGACTTTGATGAAAGATAGTCTTCTAATTTAATATTGTATATAAATATTTATATGATCATTGCTCCATATATTGTTTTGTTAAATATATCACGAATCGGTATATCGATAGATTGCCACTTGTTGATGGTTGTATATATAAATGTATATATATTTAAAAAGTTTATGTATATTTACTTGCAGATGCTTTCGTCTTGAAAATAATAAAATAAAATTTGAAATATAAATAATAATATATTATATGATTTTTAATTATTAAATCTAATTTAAAAGATTAACGTAACATAATATATGTTTTAAAACTTTAAAAAATTTAATCTTGTTAGAAAAATTTCAGCAATAATAATAAATTTTTTAATTTTTTGGATGTTTGTTATATATACACACACTATTATTTAATTCAAAAGTGTTTATATAAATAAAATGTGTGTATATATATGTTTATTAATAATATAAAATTCTGAAATTTTTATATAGTATAAAAAACCCATCAACTATTTTCGAAAATGATTTTTAATTTTATTGATTTATTCAGTATGGTTTTAATTAATTATAAATTTTTAATTATCAAATTATTTAAAATCGAAAATTAAACAGTAATTTTTTTCCTTTTATCGAAAGTAGTAGCAATATACATACATATATATATATATATATTTAATTATGAATATATATATACACACACACACGTCTATTATTAATAAAGATAATTCAATGAACATGATTTCCACGATGTCTTTTTGAAATTCCAAAAACACCCCCATCCAGCAATGGAATCTCATCACTGATTTCCAACCTTAACCACCATCCCATTTCTGACTATCCATTAACAGAAATTTACTATCAATTTGTCACCGATACCATCAACAAAACAAGTTGAAATAAAAGTATGGCGACTATCAAAACCTTTGCACTTACAACACCCATCCATCCACTTATTTTTTTATTAAATAAAAGGTAAATATCTTTGAATATTAGATGCACGTATATACGTTTTATACTAGTATACATAATTATAACTAGTTTTATGTTTATATGTAATATACATTTAAATTAATTTAAAACATATAAAAATATATATTTCAATTTGGATTTCACATTATAAATATTCTAAATTATTTACAAAATAATATTTAAAATAATTTTATACTTTAATTATATTTAATTATATGTATTTATGTATATTTATTTTTATAAATGCTTTATGTGAATAATATACAACCAAATTTGGTTACCCATTACTCCACCGCGGGTTGGCCCAGTTCCAACAGACACAACATCCCAATATCACTCAAAAATGAATTAAACAAATATAGAATGATGAAAATGAAAAGGAAGAGAGAAAACACGAAGTTTTTATGGTGGTTCAGCGAAATCTCTGGCCAACGTCCACTTAATTCTTTTTTATTGATGAATTCACTTCGAAACATAAAAATTTACAATCAACTTCCGACTACAATCTAGTAGATCTCGGATATCTCAAGGTCCTATGAGTTAAAGGAGAAAGATAGATCCTCTTGTCCAAAATGCCAATCTCCTTTCTAGTTGAAGGTTCCTTGCTATTCATAGATGAATCCTAGCGTAAATCTCATGATTCTAGGCTTGAATGAGTTTTTTCCAAATGATCTGAAGTTCTAGTACAAAGAAAAAGTCATCATACACGTTTTTCAAAGGAACAAAACAACTCATAACCGACCAAAAATAGGTTGGTACGTTGTTACCGACCTATTTTTGTTATTCAATTTTCCATGATTTGCTCGGTGGTGGGTCCCCACCTCATTTGGAAACATCCCAAAATTTCCAGAATGTGCGACGACCCAACTTTCTATCACCAGAAAGTTGCATCATCTAAAAGAAAGAAAGGGATAGAAAAGAGAAAAGATAGAGAAGAAAAAACTAAACAACATCAGAATCTCACAGCGGAACGAATAAATTATATTAATCACATAAATATTACATAATATACAGCTTCAATGAGAGTTACACAGATTATACATCACATACTAGACAGTTATAAACACCTGTCTAGTTAATACAACTCGATACAACTCAAATACAACACAGAGATACCAACACAGCGGAAAACTATATATCTATAACGCTGAAGCCTCCTGCTCCATTTGCTCCTCCACAATTCGTCAAAGCTAACCTGAATCCCTTGGCCACTCGTAAAAATTTGAGTACCCGAGAGTTTAAGAAAAATAGAAATAAACTCCGGGTCAGACATGGGTCTGGTGTGAGTAACAAGTTAAAGTTGCTTATCTTTGAAAATCTTTGAAAAGAAAAGGTATCACGTAAGACTTCCCACACATAAACATGGAAAAGTTTTTACCTTACGCTAACCAAACATTTGATAGGAAATTCAGTGATATTATAATAGGTCTAGGTTTTCAAGTAAATATAATCATAGCCGAAATTGTTACATCTATTAAATTCCGGCATACTAGCCAACATGTGGGTAATACAGTCAAATCCGAGGGCACTTATTGGAGATTGGATTCCATACAATAGCAGGGCTACTGGGGTACCGCCCGTCATAGTACGTGGCCTAGATCACCGTACCGAGGACCCACCCTAAGTCCCCTGCAACACAAGGCCGGAACCATCCCTTACTGGACAGTCCCAAACAAGACAACCCCGCGGTTGTAGCTAGCAACCGCCCACACAGCCGAAATAAAAAGGGACTCTAGACAGGGGTATATCTCGCTCTCAAGTGGGTGCTACCCACGAAGCCTTGCTGCACCTCCCCTGTTTTAGCCATTCCCGGTTGATGAGGCTTGAGGCTACGATTACCTTTAGAGAACACATCTCTTAGAATGCTCATCGTCCACCTGACGATGTTCTGAAAGCATTCAATCCATACAAGTCCATTCCGGATTCGAACGAAACCGAAGGCATTATCTCGTTACACTCATTTTGGAATCACCCTCAGAGTTAACGACAATAACCCTTGCACTCTGAATCTTCATCTTCACTTGAGATTCATGACCTATCGTTAATTTGGATCGATGTGGTTTTCGGATATCCAAATCTGGAAACCCGATCCCGGTCTCATCGAAATCCAAACCGTATCTTTTAAGGCCAAGTTGTTTAAAAGTTAAAACAATTCAATTCTATTATATATATACACATAGATAGATAATTCACAATATCACAGATAAATAATTCATAATATCATCGTAAATAGATAATCCATATTATAATCATACTTCAACCAAACATCCATATCACACATCATTACTTATCTCATATCTGAGATTTCAAACCATTCAAGGAAATCAATATCATCCATCATATATAAGCAAGGATTCATCAACACATTATTTATAATTAATTTAAAATGAATTAAATTAATTACCTTATCTCTAATTAATTTAAAGTAAATTAAATTAATTACTTCATTATTATAAATCCTGCTTACATAACCATTAATTAATTACAAATCAATTAATTTATCATTCTCTAAGTTTCCATCTTAATTAATCATCCTAGATTAATTATCCTTTAATTACATTCAAGTAATTATCTTATAATTAATTTCACAAATTAATTATCTTATACCAAATATAGGAAATAACCTTTAAATTACTAAAATTAATTACATTACTTCTTAATAAATTACATTAATGAATCCCTTCATTTATTAATTATTTCCAAATAAATCCATTCTAACTTATATCATTAATTACAATATTTAATGATCTCTAATTACAACTATTACATTTAGTAATTAATCTTCAATTAAGCCAAATTGTTAATCACCCTTGAATAACTCCATTCAGTAATCAACTACCCTTAATTACTTCATTTAATAATTTAATTACTCCATAATTAATTATCTCTAATTAATCCCTTGATTAATTATACAAAGTAATTATACTCAAATTACTTTCATTATTAAATCATCCTCATTTAATTACATCTAGTAATTATCATTAATTACTTCCCTATGTAATTATACTTCATATTATCAAATGGTTATTTAAATTAATTAAACTTAATTAATTAACTTAAACAATTCATATTAAACTTGATTAATTACAATGAGTAATTAATTCTTCAATTTCTTCATATTAAGTAATTATACTTAAACAATTTACATAAATGATTATCTTAAATTAATTAATCTAATTAATTATTAAAAATTTAATCCCATTAATTAATTATTAAAAAATCCTAGTTAATGACCTTCATTAACTATTTATAATTCTTTAATTATTTTTATAAAGTAATTTAAACTTAAATTAATCATTATTAATTCAAATTACTTTATTTTTAATTATTCATCTTAATTTGCCTTAATAATTTAATGAATTCCAAATCATTAAATCCCAATTAACTTTAAGATAAACATTAATCTTTAAATTATCTAATCTTAAAATTATCATTATCAAAAGCATTTAAACAATTTACTTTTAAATTTACATTTAAATCCCATTCAAATTTCATTTTAAATTTAAGATTAAAATGAATACAAATTAACTTTAATAAAGTTTAAACAATTTAAAAACCCTTTTAAATCTTATATTAAAGAAATACTTACTTTATAAAAGAAGTTTAAAAGAATTTAAAACCAAATTCATTTCAAATTCAAACCATTTTACAATAAACTTAAACCATTCAAAATATTTCTTTTATTTCAAAACTAGGATACAATTTTGAGTTAAGTCCAGATTTAACTTTGATATAAAAACTTTACTTTCATTTTAAATCATCATTTTTTTAATTCAAACCACTTAACATTTTAAGGTTGTTTGAACAACTTAAATTTTTAAAACTTTATTTTATTTTTAAGCTAGGATTCAAAAATAAGATTTGAACCCAGATTTAAAAACTTAGATTTAAACTTTGTTTTAAATCATAGCTTCACAAATTTAAATTTCATTTTTTTTTTAAAATTTAAAACTGAAACAGGTTTGAAAACCTGTCACAAAACACAACCCGAGCCATGACCTATATTGCTTCGAGTCCATCCTAAAAATCTTCGAGCAAAACCATCCAATTACTGGAGAAACTCAAGTTCAAAACCCAAACAACTACTGACACCCCCTCATCACTGTGCACCTGCACAAACACTACCGCCACCTCAGATCATCCACGATGATCTTCTCAAGACATCGCTCACCCTCACATCTAAACACGATCAACAGATCTTCACTCCAAAGCTCGAATCGAATTCGAGTTCAAAATCAGAACCTGGAACAAGCCTGGAACCACACCAAAAACCTGGAAAACGTCTCGTATACCCAATGCCAACCACCAGAAAATCAACGCCTCCGGTCACGACCTCTCCAATACCCCTGCAACCATTTTCCAAAGACAGGGAACGCTTGATCCACCAGAGACACCGTGGTGGATCGTTTACAGACCATCGCTAAAACTAGGGCTATAACCAAAAATTGGTCACTACTGCCCCCACAACTCCTTGATCACCACCCTGACATTTTTGTCGACCCCTCCAATCGTTCCTCTACCACCAGTAAGAACCTCTACCATGCCGAGCCACTAGATCACTAGAGGCAACCTAGAACTTCTAAATTGATCAAACAGGAACTGCTCTTTCATACCTTAACTAAAAATCATGATTTCATTCTTAAAAATCATGTTTAGGTCTAAGGATTTAGTTTAAGTCCATGAATTGATGAATTAAAATGTTTGATCTTTCCCTTACATCAAATTTGCTCTGTTGTTTTGTTCCCAGAGCCTTCAAATTTGTTTTGACTTAAGTAAAAAGAATTTTAAACTATAATTTATGATGAAACAAATCTGATTTTGTTTAAGTCTCAAATCCAAACCTAAACTAAGTCAAGAGATAATAATTTTAAATCAAACAGAAGCTTGAAAATCAAAGAAACATGAATGCTTTCAAAAAAACAAACAAACATGCACATTCTATACACCCACATAAACAGATAATTCATTCATATAATCTTACACAAAAACATACTCGTTTTCTAGAAATTAACATGCAACAGATGACAAATACTTTAAATTAAAAAAAAGTGATATTACTCACCTGATTCAAAATGAACAGAGCCTCAGAACCAAATTTGAAACAACCTTAAACCTTAAAACTTGAGTGTTGAACTAGAATATGCTTTGATAACTTCTCAGGTTTGCAAAGAACAGGTTTTAAAAATGCATGCAGGTTTAAATTGTTTTGATTTGAAAAGAGTGACAGTTTTAGGTAAATGGTTTGATTCTAGAATTGAATAACAAGTTGAAGAATTTGGTTTTCTGGTTTGAAGAGAGGTTGATCACTGATTAGAATGAGTTTGTAAAAATGGAAGTGCTTACTTATTATTTTCTTCTGGTTTGCGGTGTTTTGTGATGAACGAATAGAAATAAGAAGTGATATATATAGAAAAGAGAAGTTTCCAGGGTTGTATTAGCTGGTACCAACATTATCTTTGATCAGAGATTTTCTTTTATCTGGCCAGGCAAAGTTTGTGGAGGCTGAAATGATTTTTCACATTTCGAATTGACCAATGTTGCTAGCATTTAATGCAAGAGTCCTTTATGTTTCATCCTAATCTTATTTGTACATAGATGTTTTATATTTTTACTTTGTTTATACTCTTGGATTTCTTGCCTGCATACTTATTTGCAGGCTTATTTTACTTGCCTACCTATGCTTTTGTACTTATGTACATAGCTATTTTATTTTCTTACTTACCTTTGAAACTACTTACAGGCTTCACTCATTATTTACACACAGCCTGGTTTGCTTTAGGCAATGTTATAGAATTTTAGCTTAAGTATAAATATATACTTTTATGCTTAAACAAATTTACAAATTTTATTTTCCTTTATTTTTAAACTTAAACTATTAACTACTTAATTTACTTATTATTTATTTCATACTTATGTTAATATTTATAAGATATATTTTATTTTAAATATTTTTGTTTGAAAGATTTTATTTTAAATTTACAAATCATAGCTTTCTAAAAAACATACATACATACATACATATATATATATAAATAAATTTAAAATAACAATTTCTATTTGTATTGGAAATCTATTTGTAAAGACATTACATTATTAATATAGCTCATTATTAAATTTTAAAATAATTTATAAAAGAAGTTATCTTTTTATTAATAAATTCCTTATTTTATCAAGCTATATTCAAAAAGAACAAAACAAACTTTTTGTTTAAATTTAAACTTTGACTAGAATCATTTTGAACAAGTAAATTTATTTTGAGTATTTTAAAATCATATGGTTATTTATTCAATATTAAATTAAATCAAATTTCCAAATTACCAAAAATATTAGAATTAGAAAACATGCCTTTATTTATTAAGTTTAAAACAAAGCTTATCTATTTACAATATATATATATACATATATACCTTATAATAGAAACAATTTAAATTAGCTTTTAAAAGATAAGATCACTCAATCAAATATTTATTAAAGAAAATTATTAAATCAATTCAAATCTTATTAACAAATATTATCAAATCAATTTAATTTTTAATGCAGATTATTAAATTGATATTGTCAAAAATTCCGGGATATCACAGAATGATTGGTGCTAATAATTTTTGATCGGTACTAACTTGTTTCTACGATCTCCAATTTCCAAATTTCCTTCATATTTGACGTCCCCAAGACCTATGCATGCATATCCATGTCAAACAATGATCAGTGCCGATCAAAAATAGCTCTATACTGAATTGTTTTACTTGGTCCAATCTTGGCCAATTTTTATGTACTTATTCATTTCATCATTCTTGATAGTTTCCAAGTCTTTGGATCTATTCATTTATCATTCGGTAGTTCATTCTATCTGTTTGATTCTGTTCGGAGGCGGTGAATTTTTTTGCTGGAAACACTTTCCTAAAAAAGCATTCTTTTGTGAATACAAAGCATGTTTTTTTCAAGAACACGTATAGAGTCTGACAAATTTTCATCAGTTGCTCTCCCTGGCCGTCTATTGGTTTAAATCATGGTGAATCATTCGGTTCCTTTAGATTCACCTGCAAATCAAAGATCGTTCTAGACCCATCAAAGCTAAAGACTCAAGTCCTTGCCTTAATGTTAGTCACACATCATAATCATCTCGTGTTCCCTTGAATTTAACATATCACATATCAGTACCGTCCCGTGATCTTTTGGAATTTCCATATCCTAAATCATATATCATGCTATCTTGCATCATTTATCTTAGCGGTACATTGCCACAGATTAGAACATTGCTTATAAATCATTTAGTATCACATAGCATCCCATTATAAGCAAGTCCAACCAAGTTGAGCCAACGACATTCATCAATAATTAATTAATCATCATTAAACCATATCAAATCAAAAGGCATTCGAATCCTAAAATTTAGATTTTGACTTAGGAAGTTAAAACAAATATAAACTAAATTCAACTTTACTTAGTGTGTATACCATACAGAATGCTTAATAAGGCTAAAGTAAGTAAAAATGTAACTCCCACCTCTATACACATAGTACCAAAGAGTATTACTAGGCAATACTGTCTGATAATATGGAAAATGTGGCGATATTGGACTGTCACACTTGGGCTAACATTGGTACCCATTTCAAAAATCATAAACAACTCACCTACATGTACACATTATCGAATCAAAACAATAAACACATTTGTTTTTAGGATAGAATATTACACAATATAAAATAAGTCATAAATAACACAAAGTCATTAACGCAACGATAACACATAATAAAAATATACACAAGTTTTAGTGAGATATACAATAGATCAAACTTCCACTATCTCAGAAATATACAATGTATAAATCCAATACATACATCTCAACATCATCAATATACATGAGGTTACAAAAATAGATAATGGTACACTAGACAAGTAATAAACTAGCCTCCGTCTATGCCCAACTGTTACAATATAGTCTCTTTGTCCCTAAACCTATAACGTCTTAGACTGACCTAAGTAATATATAAATAACATTTGTCAAACTATATCTAGAACGTAGGTGCCAAAAGATAACAACAAATATTGATCCCAATGTAGCATGCAGACAACCCAATATATGTACAACACTATACCACATACCATGCATATATCATCACCCAATCACTCAATTATCAAATAACGCATCAAGAAATATAATATCAAAATGGGTGAAATATCAAACACATCCAACTATCATTAATACAAAAATTCATCAAGTACCATAAGGAAAGCATACAACTATGCCTAAGATTATCTCTCAGATAATCGTAAAGTAGACATACACGGGGTCCGTCATACACAACATATGAAAATACACAAAAATCATCCAAATCAAGCATACATAAAAATACAAATATGGCATAACCTCGGTAATCAAGGCCATCTCCCATATAACCATAAAAGATGGGTACAGGGTCCAACTCCATGCTCTCATCATTTCTAGATATCCTAGGTAGCGATAAATTCGATGTGCGGGGTTAATCAACTTCATAGGCTCATAGTTAGATCCAAAAGATCAACAATCACATAACGATCATCTAGACTTTCAACATCATAGTAATCCACTTGGCTCTCAGCCAATGAAATAATCATATCATCTCTCAAACCTCTACTACTCCACTCAACTATTAGTATCATGGATGGTCATCTAGACTCTCAGTCTTATGTGCTCTCAACATCATAAATACCTATTTCAGTATCGGTCTCAACAAATGATCTAATCGGTTCTGAATCGTAAACACAATGATCTCATATAAATGAATAAGTATGAGTCTATAGTATCTTATCAATAATAATCAAACGGGAAACTGGCAGCTCTTAGCCTACTCTAGGAGCCTTTCTCATATGCTCACAGCACTACTCCCATAGTCTTACTTACCTTGACTCCATCGTGATCCAACATCCATCAAGTGCAACACCATGCTATGCAACGGTCATGACCTTGCAAGTGACCCTAATGGTAACAGACTGTTGGCCTATGTGACATAGGGGCAGTGACTCTCAGCCTTGGCTCTTAGCTATATACTTCAAAAGGTGTCCCACATATTCGGCAAGCGACCCACAATCAGGCTGCTAGAATGGATACTAGCCTACTCTGGTTTACTCCCCATCATATAATAGGAGTATACACACAATAGATAGACAAACTTATGGCTCTTAGCCTGCTCACTCTCGGTTCGCATCACCTTAAATATAATACCTCATATACTCGACCCTGTTAAAGTGACATCTACTTACAGAAAGTAATCAAACAAATATCAGTTCAGGCATCTCATACCACCTGGTGTTATTCACTCATTTACTCAATGCTCGTAAATAACACTCACATAATATTCTATACCATGAGTTAAAATAGTACTCGAAATAATATTATCGAATGTCCAACACCAAACAATATTACTAGTCTATTTACCGAAATTCCCCATAATCTAGAATTTCACACAATATTATTCTATATAACAAGTCCAAAGAATAACCGAAGAAACATTACCGAAAGTCCCACACCATTACACAAAAATGTAAATACACAAGCACACAATTAATATGGAAAAGAGATTTATTGATTGGAAAACTTCATTTATTTATTCCAAAGCTTTTCTAATATTATGATAGTAAATTTTCCTTTTCCTTTATCCCGAAAAAAAAGACTTTTAATCCATATAATACATTTTTCCACCTCTTAAGTGTATATATAAAACTCTTGGAAATCTCTTATATAACAAAATATTACTTATAAAAATTTCAAAGATCAAATACAACTTTAAATGAATTTATAACTCTAAATAAATTCCTTTTATTTCAAATCTATAAAATATATTATTTCCAAACCTTATCTATACTTATAAATCATGAAATATACTTTGAAAACAATCCAAAGTTGATTAAAATCCATTTCATATTTTTTTTCAAATTTTATAGGATTTTAAGTAATTATAAAAATAATCAAAATTCAAATTTTCTTTAATAAATCAATATCGTTAATTATATAATTAATATTTAATTTAAATAAAAACTTTTCTCTAAATAATTTCATAAATTTGGCTTTCCTACAAAATAAATCGTATACTTAAATCCCTCTTATCTAAAATACTCTTGAAAATTTCAATTTTCATTTCAAAACTTTTATATCCAAAATAATTTCCAATAAATCATTTTATTTTCCAACCACTTCTATTTGTTTATAAGTATACTTTATCCAATTTTAAAATCCTAAATATAATTTTCCAAAGCTTTCTAAAATCATTTAAAACATAAAATCAATAAAACATCCAAAATATAAATCATGGAGCGAAATTCTTTAAAATTATCAACAAATCATCAATACAAATTTCGTTGTGTAGCCTAAGTCAAATAACATCGAATTCCAGCCATCTATATAATGCAAACACAACAAACAACTAACTACACATATAAAAATGAATCAGCTAGCGTCTCCTTTGTATTTTGACGATCCAACATACACAAAGCTCCACCATCAAACACAAAATCACATCCAATCTCACAACAACCAATCCCATGTCTCAAAAAAATATTTCAACCATTCGATTCAATCAATAAGCGGGATAATTATCTAACATACAGTAAGAAATAGATATAGTTGTGAATTTTAGAAAATCATCAAAATGACGAACGTAAGAACCAAAGTTTGCTATGGATGATGATGTTGTCAATAACTTCCTACTTGTCATCTCGTATTGCTACTCTTGAATGATCAAGCCTGCCTTCACTCGCTTCATCTTTTCTTCGATGCCAGCGATGTTGCATCGTCCTCCCAATCGCATGCACATATCCGCACACCTCCACATCTCCTGAAGCCAGTCAACGAAGAACCCTCCCCAATCATGTCATCACCTAGCTGCTCGAACGCATGCACCACGTTGCGATCCACTTGTCCTAGCCAAGCTTTGTGCCCCCAAGCTTGCATCGCAACCTTGTCCCTTAGCTATAAGCAAACAACACCGCATTGTTTGCCGTCATCGGCCTTTGGTTGCCTCCTCTTGGCGTTCGCCTGTGCCAGGCTCAAGCAGCATCGTGCATGAACTTATTTTTTTTTTCCGAATCGATTTCTGAAATAGGGAATTAGTGTTGGGATCGATTGGTGGAGGGGGATTTTCGGGCCTTGATTTAGGTATAATAAAGGAAGAGGGGTTTTCTAGAAAGAAAGGAGGAAATAATGAGTTCAAATGGGCTTTGGGCCCTAATTTAAATTAACAAATTTTCTATTCTTTTAACAACTCTTTTAATTTATTTGCAAATTTATTCCAATCTAATTCAAATTAATTTATACTACATTTTACAAGATATATTTCAATAATTGGAAAATTCTATTCAATTCAATAATTGTTTATTTTTATTTAGTTATTCATCGTATTAACTTGAAAGTAAGTTTATTTTCAACTATTTCAATCATTAGAAAATTATTCACTATATAAAAATATTTCATATTTATTAAAACATTTTATTCAATTCAATATGTTATCCAAAAAGAATTTATTTTAAAAATAATAATTATCAAAAATCGAATTTGAAGATTTCTATTTTAAATAAATTTACATACTATTGCGATGTATAAAGCATGGTTGTTACAGACTTTCCTCTTTATAAAAATTGGGTTCTCGCAATTTCTTATAGGGAGACATCATACACAAATCATATTCTGAAGTTTCTTCGATTTCTACAATCTTCCATAAGCTTACACAATCCCCAATGTGGCTCCCTCTGCTCCTTAACTTTCTTATGCCATAATAAAAATAGACTCATCATCGACTTTCAATTTTTCACATATGATATATTTTTGTGAAAATATTCTAAATTTTAGATTTTTCTAAAAATTTCACTAGAGTTTCCTTTATATGGAATGCGTTCCGAAAAATGAAAACACGATATAATCAAAATAAATATACATCCTAACTATGGCCATCCCGAAACATGGGGAAGCAATATAATACCACATCGTATGTCGATATAGTGTAAATACGTACCTTTTTATTAGTGTTTTAAGCAAGTTTCCATGCCATTATGCAAGCTACAGTGAGCTATTGCCGCCCATTAATCCAAATAGTCCTCTTGAACACCTATTCTTAACTCAATATAAACATTAGTCACATATATAAAGAAGTATAATAAGTATGCAACCGTCTACTATACAAGTAACAGGACACCTTTGTTTAAGCAATTTCAACAATTAGAAGTTCAAAACATAAACTCAAGGATGACTTTCAAAAGCAAAGTTGTTACTTAATGTGTTAAATTTTCAAAACAACTTCCAATTTGCAAAAATGTCAAGTACATCATGAGTTATAATGATTTTTGTAAGAATGGTAAAATCTGGAATTATGTTACAAGCGCAAGCCTACTTAAGAAACTCGTGCTTTTATCCTAGCAAATTTCAAAATTTTGCAAAATACTTAAAACAAAAGTTGTTTCTTATATTCTTAGCTTTCCAGAAAGGGAAAAATCATTGAAATAGGACAAACCATTTGGAAGTTATGATTAAGTGAATTCAACCATGTTTATATGGAATTTGCATTTCAGGAAAGCAAGGTCCTTTCTTAATAATTCAACTTTTAACCTTAACAAACCTTCCAATTCTTTCGTATTGCACTAAAAATGAAAATTGTTCTATAAAGATATTTCTTTCTAATGAATTTAAAATCGTTGAAAATGGATCGATGGTTTGATATTTATGATTTAAACAAACTATTGTTTATCACAAAAATTTCCCATGTGTTGTCAAAAATCTTGTATCTACTCAAAATCTCTTTTCACACAATAAAAAATACTTTAAAATTTATTTTTAAAATCTCAAAAGCTTAAAATTTTATTTAAAAAACACTTTTCTTCCTTGATATTTTATTTTCTCCCTCTCTTTCTATATTTTTTTTTCAAAGTAAGACAATACACTTCTCGAAAATATTCGTTTTAAAAAACATTCCTCCAAGATCATAAAATCTTTGATATAGAATTTTCTTTGAATTTTATTTTAAATCTTTTATAACTCATGAACACATTAAAGATATCAATTAACAAAGTCACATATGTATATAATACGCTACATACCAAATACAATAAATAACCAAATTGTATAATCTAAAATTTTCTTCTCGAAAAACAAAGAATTGTAGAGATTTAAATTCTCCTTAATGATATAAACTTATAAAGAAAAAAATAATTTTTTTCCACATTTATTCTTTGTTTCAAAAACAAATAAATATATATTTTTTCCAATGAATTTTATTTCTTATGAAATGAATTCAAAACATCTTTTCATAAATTACCCTCTTTTTTAAGACATTTTTGAAAAAACTAACATTCTTCCCTATTTTATATTTTCCCCTTCAGAAAATTTTATTTTCAACTCAAAAAAATTCCATAATATACCTATATATGTCGCTAGAAAATTCTTTTAGTTCAAACTTAGACAAATTTAAATTTGCCACATATTAATTTTTATTAAAATATACAACGTTATCGAGTCATATTTTCTAGTAATTCATTTCAACAATTGGCTGCAATGTTGACTGACTAGGATAATATATCAACATTGCCTCGTCATTGATCTCAACTTCACACCAATATTCAATGGCTGCATATGTTGTTTAAAATATATATACAAATTTTGAAAAGTAATATTTTTGTTTTTCACATAATATTTTATTCCACAAAAAAATATACAATTTTGAGTAAAATTATTTCTAATATCATTCCAAAATATCATGTCAGTTTTGCCTTGTTTAACTGTTTAGGAATTCCTATTGAATACATATGCACCCGCATCGATCAAAATTCTTAAAGCATTCGTAGAACAAATTAGCACCAAAATAAATTATCAAAATAATTTCAATCACTTTATAAAAGCAAATTCATAATTTATTAAATCATATGCTTGTTTGAATAAAAATGTTTGTAAAATGTATAATGTCTTTTGTGTATGTAAGTATGTGCATGGTACCTTAATTTGTAAGTGTGCGTAGGATGTAAGCTGTTAGGCAAATCTGCTTAACACCTGTGTATATTATTTTATAAAAAAATGGATAATCCACTATAAAAATCGGCTTGCCTTGCGGAAAAATATTTATTTTCAAAATTCTTATATACATCTAATTCATTACCATCAACAACAATGAAATTCATCACATCATAATCAACTACACAATAACAAGCAACCCGTCAACTAATTATATTTTATTTTATTGTTTTTCCATTCCAAATTTTAATTATATATAATATAATATTTCACTTTTATGAAACAAATATCCCCTCACAGTTTTAATTTATGAAACAAATTGTTGGCTTCCATTAATATTTTGCTCCGTCCAGATTCAAGTGGGTTCCTGTGCAGTTAAAGCGCTTAGCAGATTCAATGCGTGGAGGTACAAAGTCTCATAGCAGGGATATAGCGGATGACTCTAAAATAGCATATAAGACTCATAAGTAATGTTTTTACATATATAAATAGTAATTAACTGAAAAATTAACATTCAATTGAATTATAATTGATACATAAATAGTTTTATATAAAAACATGTGTGAATATACTGTAAAAAACATAACACTGTTATATAATATAATTGAATTTAGTAGAATATTAGGGTATTTTCATTTTTGAAAACATGTTAAAAATTCAATTAAATAAATTAATTTCATAATTTTTATAATGTATAAATGTCATTTTTCAATTCATTTCTTTTAAAAAAGATATAGTGGAAATAACGGAATATAGCGGGACTAACGGGATATAGCGGAAATAGCGGGGCTTAAAGCGGAAAGGCTATATTTGGGGCTATATGGAAAAATCGTAGCGGTAGAAATTTGCTATGGGATATAGCAGGGTTATAGCGGGGTAATAACAGGGCATTAACTGCATAGGCGGGTTCATAAATTTTTGAATGATAGCTCCTACTCATATCCCACATTCTCAACTAAGCCCAAGTAAATAAAAAATAAAACAACCCTTAATACAATACACATATTAAACAGACAAGCAATTCATCGAAAAGCTATCAACCAATTTTTCATAGGCAACCCCGATCACTCCTGGATCCTCTTACTCAACTCGCCTTATCATAATTTAGAATCGTGAAGTATTCAATTCGAGATTCGAATTAGGGTCTTTTACAGCTTCCCTAACCGAACTACTTCATTCACATTTAAGCCACATAGATGTCTAATATTCATCTTCTATGCTGACACTACTAGTCGAACAATTTACTCCTACCTCTTCAACATCCATCAATTTCTCTGCATCTTTATAGAGACTTACACTCAGAAAAAGGTAGAAGAAACATATTATATAATAATAAAAATACAATATGCCCCTAGATGATTACCTCAGTAATCATGGTATACCCCCACTATCACTTAAGTATAAAAAATAATCTACAACACACGCATGAGGATGAGGACTCTAAGTTTCATCTAAGGTCAAGACTCGTGTCTCTTATACTCCGTATTATTCTAAAGCTAGCTCTAATATCAAATGTAACACCTCTATACCCATGCTACCAAGGAGTATCACTATGCAATACTGTCTAATAATACGGAGAATGAGTCGATATTGGGTTGCATATGTGAATATTCCCTTGGATTAACAGTGGTATATAATTCAAAAATCATAAATAACTCACTTATACATGCACAACATCGGCAAAACCATAAACACGTGCTTTTCCAGGATAGAAAAATACGCAATATAAAATAAGTCATAGAGAACACAGAGTCATTAACACAGCGATAACATATAATAAAAATATACACAAGTCTGAGTGTGATATAAAATAGATCAAGCTCCCACTATCTCAAAAATTTATAATGTATAAATCCAATGCATACATCTTAACGTCATCAATATGCATAAGGTTACAAAAATAGATAATGTACACTAGACAACTAATAAACTAGTCTTCATTCACGCCCAATAATCACAATCTGGTCTCTTCATCCCTGAGCCTGTAATGTCTTGGATAGACTCGAGTATTATGTAAATAACACACGGGTCAAACTATGTCTAGAATGCAGGTGTCAAAAGATAGCAACAACTATTTACCCCAATGTGGCATGTAGACAACTCAATATAGGTATAACATTATACCACACACCGTGCATATATCATCATCCAATCACTCAATTATCAAATAACACATCAAGAAGCATAATATCAAAATGGGTGAAATGTCAAACATATCCAACTATCATCAATGCACACAATCATCAAGTACCATATCGAAAACATACAACTATGCCTAATAATATCTCTCAAATAATCGTAAAGTAGACATACCCGAGGTCATACATAATATATATGAAAATACACAATAACCATCCAAATCAAGCGCACATAAAAATACAAATATGACATAACCTCGGTAGCCGAGGTCATCTTTTAGATAACAAAAAAGATAGGTATAGGGTCTAACTCCATGCTCTTAGCATTTCTAGCTATCCTTGGTAGTCATATAATCGATGTGTATGGGGTTAATCAACTTCATGGACTCACAGTCAAATCCAAGAGATTAATAATCACATAATGATCATCTAGACATAATAATCAACTTGGCTCTTGGCCAATGAAATAATCATATCATCTCTCAGACCTCTGCTACTCCACTCAACTCTCAGTATCATGGATGGTCATCCGGACTCTCAGTCATATGTGCACTTATTGGAACTGGGCTAGCCCGCAACGGAAGATATCGGTAGATTTTAATTTTTTATCGTTCTGGATCTTTATTAGGCCTATGAAGTCAAGTTTATTTAAAACATTTCTAAAATTTCTTTTAAATAAAATCATTATTTTATTTAAAATTATAATATAGTTTTATATTATTTAACTAATATTACATTATATAAATGTGTATCATATACACATATATATATCTGTATGCAAGTGTAACATAGCAATCCGTGCATGGTTTGACATGCCTGTATATAAGTGTTGGGATTTACGCAGCAACAGACATGCTAGCCCTTCTAGTATATCAAACATATTGTCCAAATGTATTCATATATGCTTTAATTTGTATATATGAAATATTACATATATACACACATACATATATAAATCTATATTTTATGTTACATAATATATATAGTTTATAATTTGAAAAACCAATTTTGAATTCAATTATTAATTTCGAAAAGTATTTAAATATTTAAAAAATATATAGTTTTTTACTTTTACCCACCGAAAGTATATTGGTGATGTGCACGTAAATGTGCATATTTCTACCACCATATTTAATCTATTTAAATTAAATAAATGATAATATCGGGTAATTTAACTTGTTTAAACCAAATTCAAATTATTTTCAAATTGTCAAATATTCATCTCCATATAGGGGCAAAATGGTCATTTTTGTGCATATATTAATTTGAGAAAATTTAATTAGAAATTTCTATATTATTTTGTAGGAATTTGGCATCATATGCAAGTGGCTTCATGAAGATATATATACATGCACAAGAGTGAATACAAAGGAATGGAGATGGAAATAATTCAAAGCCATGATCATGGAGGACCCCACCTACCCACCTTCCTTCATGTACAAATTAGAAGCTAATCCACATGCTAATGGCCATTACACTTTCATGCACACTTAATGGGTGATTATTGAAGCTAATGATAACTTGTCCACCATACTTCCTACAAGGGCATTTTGGGCATTCCCCAAAAATATGCATTAGGGTTTCTAACTTGTATAAATACCCCTTATGCTTCATGTAACCCCTCTTCCTCTTAGTTAGTTTTTAGCTTAGAAATAAAAGAAAGCTTCTTTTTTCTTTTCATGGCTACTTAGCCATTTCTTTCATGTAACTTTCCTTTTTTTTTCATGCAATGTTAATTAGTGCTTTCGCTTCATTTACATGCTTCTCTTCTTATGTTAGTAGTGTAGTTTATTGTTCATGCAAGTAGATTAGTGTTTACTTCTTTTTACTTAGTGTTTCTTTTCATTTTGCTCTCTTTTTACTCTTATTTTATTTCATGTTGCAAGCTACAAGTGTTGATATGATAACACAAATAAGAGGCTAATCCCTTCAATTTAGGGGTAATGAAGCTTCTAATCATGTAGCTTCAACAATTTGATAATCTTTGCTCTCTTTTTGTGCTTCATGGAAAGTTGATGTTTATGTAATTTTGTGTTTGGTATTGAGTTTGATAGCCAATGTTGTTAAAAAAAGGCTATGCTTAGTCATATGGATCACAAATTGCCTCTTCATCTACATATGATTATGACAATGAAGTGAATGTTGAAATTTGATGGTCTATATTTCTAATTAATAGTTAATAGACCATACTTAAAATAGATTTTGCTTTCAACTTGTTGTCATTTTTCATGAGAATTAAAAGTGGTTTAAGGTTGTGTTATAGTTTGATGGCTTATGTTGAGCTAATTAATAGCACAAATGAGCCATACTTATGATAGACACATCATGTAAACTCACTTATGACCAAAAAAGCGAGATCATAATTTGTTGAACTATATGACCTAGTGAGTGGAATTATCTTTAAATTGTCATTTAACTCTCATATTTTTTATCACTTTCATTTTGTCATTTTTCTTACATTTTCTAGCTAATCACTCTAAATATTTGGTTAATTTGATTGAATAGAAATTTAAAATCAACAATTCCCTACGGATCGACCCGTACTCGCCATGTACTACGATAGTACGTCGTACACTTGCGGTTATTTTTATTTCAAAATTTATCGGCGGTTTTCTAACTCGATAGAAATTCCGCCGTTAAACAAGTTTATGGCGCCGTTGCCGGGGAATTGTTTTGATTTTAAATCCCGCCTTTACCTTGAGGAAAGCACAACAAATAAAGTAGGATTATTCACTCAGACCTACCATTTCATGACAGCCTAAGTATAATGCACATACCATGAGGAAAGCTCAACAAATATGTGCAGTTATCTTACATCATCAATTCGATATATTAATAATACTACACATAACATTCTAGCTTGAGGAAAGCTCAACAACTAAAGAGTATACAAGTAATCAATTAATATATAAAAGGTAGAGGACTACACTTGAATAGAAATTTATAATCTTTAGTGTATTATATCGAGTGATATTGACTTATGGAATGATATAATTTCGTATGAATTACTCTCGTAATTTAAGTGTCGAACGAATCGAAAATCATGGTATACGTATATTTATGTATGCATTTATTTCTTAAGTCTATTTGGGTATCTTTAATGTTCCACATATAGTTTATACATTTATATTAGAGGGAATTAGGGAGAAGGACAAACTTTGAAAAAAAATTAAGCTAAAGGACAACAAGTTTCATTTTTGGGCTGAAGGACAAACGTTGAAAAAAAATTAGGCTGAAGGACAATGCTAGTTATAACTAGCATTATATTCAATTTTTACACTATAAAAAATGCTAGTTATAACTAGCATTATATTCAGTTTTACATTGTACAAAATGTTAACTATAACTAGCATTGTCCTTTAGCCTAATTTTATTCAAAGTTTGTCCTTCAGCCTAAAAATGAAACTCGTTGTCCTTAAACCTAAATTTTTCTCAAAGTTTATCCTTGGACCTATTTTCCACTTTATATTATATAAGTTTTATTATTATACCTTTTATATTTTAAATTACTTATATAATAGTCTTATGTATAATTTTATATTATTAAATCTTATTTAATTAATCTAATAACATTTATATTGAATATAACTACTATAACTGCTATAGTATTATTATTATATATATATATGTATTTTAATTTATTTAACTAAACTTTAAATAAATTATTTAATTAAACGATTTTAATTAAATTATATTAATTTCAAAATTCATTATATATATGCATGTATACTTATGTTAGTATAACATTAGAAACAACATAACACATATCATAATATATAATACATGTATATATTTATTAATTAATTAACTCATTTAATTAATATATTTTATTATCCTTATTAATAAATTTTAAAATTTGAAACTAATTTATATTAATTTTCTAACAATTTAAAATTTTCATTATATATAACATTTATAATATTTATATATATTATTTTAAATTTAAAATCTTATACTTTTAATTTTCAAACAATTTTGAAAATTAACCCAAGGCCCAATTCAAATTAGGCCTTTTCTATTTGGGGGAACCTTTAGGCTCACATATCTGTTCGGGCCAGGCTGGTAGCCAGCTAGAGCAGATTACTTAATTATCCTAACTAAATCAATTGAAAATACCTTTCTAAACACCCTACTATCTAGGCTGTGAGCTTAAGTAGTTAACCATAACATGACTTATTTAGATCACATAAGCTATTGGGCTCTGATACAATTGTTGGAATTGGGCCAACCCGTAGTGGAAGAAATGAATGAATTTCAATTGTTTTTACCGTTTTGGATCATTATTGGCCTATTAAGCCTAGTTTATTTAGAACATTTCAAAATTTCCTTGTAAATAAAATCATTATTTTATTTAAATTTATAATATAGTTTTATAGTATGTAATTAATATTTTATTATATAAATGTGTACCATACACACACGCACTCACATATATTTATATATATACACACACACATGTGTGTGCGTGCATGTGAAGCATAGCAATCCTTGAGAGGTTTGGCATGCTCATATATAAGTGTTGAGATATACACAACAACAAACATGTCAGGCCCTCTAATATACAAATATATCATCAAAATGTATGCTTGTATGCTTTAATTTATATATATAAAATAATACACACACATATATAAATCTATATTTTATTTTAAATTATATATATATATATATATGGAATTTATAAAATATATGTATGTATGTAATTATGTATATGTATATTTAAAATCATTCAAAATTTTACTTATTTATTTTGCAGCAAAATCCAAAAAAATGATTTTTAATAAACCTATAATATATATATATATCTTATAAAAATGTAATAATATATCTATTAATACATAAGTGAAATACATAAAATTTTATAAAATAAATATATACACATTTGATAATACTCAGGGCAAAATTATTTTTTATAATTTCGAATTTAAATATATATTAAAATCAATTTTTCGTGCGGAAATTAATGAAAAACTAATAAGAAATTATTTTTCAAAAGATTATTTTGAATTTTAATATTTCATTAAATTTTTTAATGAAATTTTAATATCTAAATATTATATATACATTTATAATTTAAAAAATCAGTTTTAAATTCAATTATTAGTTTCCACAAGTATTTAAATATTTAAATTATTTCCTGCTCGCGTCCATTTATTTTGAATCTGAATGAGATGGAAGACTATTCTAAAAATGGCGTACGACGATTCTAGACTGTAATTTGTATCCATCTGTCTCCTTCTTTTTCCTGCTCATGAGTTCTGCCTACAACTTTTTTCTTCAACACGTTTTGCCCAAATTCTCGATAACTATGATTTCCTTCATCATGTTTGCAATTTTTGGCTTTCGAGTTTGCCTTCTGGTTTGTGGTTGATTTATGGCAGAGCTTCCGAAGTTGGATGCTTTCGACAAGTTCCCTCATTCGGGTTTCGATGCTGGTGCTAGTCGTGTGCCGGCGGTAGGCACTTCTGCTTCTGAGATTCCAATCCCGCCCAGCACTTTACCAGATTCACTTTCTCTTATTTGGCCTGCTGATTGTGCTTCAATCCTTTTGGTTGAGTGCTTTCAGTCGCCTACTATTTCTAATCCGCATGCCCATCCAGTTCCGCTGCTATCAAAGGTAATACCCGATCCCACATTTGTACCTTCTTTTGCTACTTCTACTTTGATTCATGATGAAAACAATAAATGTTCTAGAAATGTTATTGAAAAATCCAAAGCAGTATGTTGTTGATTTTACTGATAAACCTATCCAGCCTCCAAAAGAAATTATTGACACGAGTATCGCATTTGGAAAGATTATATAGCTGGTTTCCTTTTAGATGAGGCTCCTCACTTCTCCATTATGAAAAAAACATATTCTAGGTGTTTGGCATTTGCATGGTTCAGTCAACATTAGGTGTGATAACTCGATGTATTTTATCAAATTTTCATGTCACCTCATATCTTGGAATCGGAACCGATTATTATCGATGAAAAAGTGTTTATCATTATCTAGTGGAGCCCTTCTGTTGACCTTGCTCGCGAACAAGCCTTATCCATTACAGTCTGGGCACATATCTCCAATATTCCTTCAATTTTCCAATCACTCAAAGGGGCGAATTGGATTGCGAACCATATTGATCAATTGATTTTTTCTGACATTTCCACTGAGTGTAGATAGTTCCTCCGATATGTCAAAGCCCTAATTGAGATTACTCCAGCTAGGCAGTTACCGAGTCATATTCTCATCTCCCTAGCAAAGGATAGGGTAGCCTATGTAGACGTCTCATACTAGTGAAAGCCGCCTATTTGTGATCACTGTACTCCTTTGGCCATAAAATTTCATCCCGCCCTTATTCCAGAGCTGGGCCGGATAGCCTCCCCTGTAAAAATTTACTCTTGAAGGCTATATCTATGCATTGGCAAACTAAAGCCTTCATCATCCCTTGCACCGACCCTGCTGTTCATACATGTCCCCCTTTCTCTCCATCTATCCCTCTGGCTAATCGTCCCTCGATCGTGGTGCCACCGCCTCCTACTACCTCTGTGTCACCTCCTCGACCGCCTAACCTGGTTCCACCCAGCAATTCCTCTATTTCTTGCATGAAGAAGAAATTAGTCGTTTCTCTTCATTCTGACCCTTTTAATGCTGAGTGCATTGCACACTAGCTATCTGACAATTTAGCCGAAGGTTCTCAACTGACATAGTGTAGTAAGGCCGGAACTTGGACTCATAATAAGGAAAGTGATTTGTGCTACTATTCGAAATGGATGATATTCTCAATATGAGTCTCAACCGATAAGAAAGATGAACGAGAGCTCTACCATAGACTTATGGATGATGAGCTAGTCCTCTGTAATGATAGTGAATACAGAGCCAACAATGAGGAGTATTGGCTACTTTAGACTGGGACCAGAAATATATTTTCTCCCTTTGCACTCCTGGATATTGCCTTGAGCTTATTGGCTGGTTTCGCAGATGCATAGGATTTTAGATTGAATATCTTCCTGGTTATGCCTAGTTTGTAGATAGTTGTTGATGTCCTCGGTCATTATTTTTTTGTTTGTGCTATTGGGCTTGGCTGGTTGGCTTGGGCATATTTGACTTTATTTTCACTACTAGCCAGACATGTTCTTAGTTTTTATGTTGGTGATGTGGGCCTGGTGCTCGGGACTCCTATATCTTTACACACACACACACACATATATATGTAGTACGACTATATGATCTTAGGATCATGCATCCCTTATATCAAAAAAGAATGTTTAAAATATATATTAATTTTTAATTTTTACCCACCGAAAGTATATTAGGTATAAATTTAATTTTATAAAATTGAAAGCATATTTTATATAATATATTTATTTGTATTATTAAATCATGAAATTAATTGATTTAAATAATATTAAAATAATATATATATATTTTATTTATGTTGAAAGTCTTTTAAGTATAAAATTATTATATAAAATTTCAAAACCATAATTATATAATGTAAGAATTAATACATAAATTATGAAACTTATATAATTCAAATAATATATATACACAAAATTAATTTAAATCAAAAAATCAATTTTATTAATGTCATGAGTAATAAAGGAATATATATGTCACAAATTGTTATTTATTTATTATATAAGCATATAATCATACAACCATTCTAAATGTGACGATATACTGACATACGAAATTCGTCACCAAACTAACAAGATAGTATATAATATATAAATTATCTAAACATTAATTTATTGTTATAAATCAGAAAACCAGATTATCTCCAAGGCTAATTAGTATATGTTGAAATGAAGCGATTGACTCCTTGAACTAAATTCTTATTCAGCAAGGTGCTAGCTCCTGAACTAATGACTACCGGCTATCGAATATCGTTTGTTTATATTTGATATTGAGATTGAAATGGAGGAGGGGATAGGGATGTGTTTTAGCCAAAGATAGAGAGGATAAAGGCTTCTGAAAGTAGTAAGTGAGTGAGAGTTATGATGCTTTTATAGAGGAGAGACTAGAAAGATGAATTTAGGATTAAGATCTACATTTCTCTCTCACCCATTCTCTTCCTTTTATCCTATCAAAACCCTAACTTGTTTGCTATCATATGGCAACCCCTGCTTGGTCTATTCATGGCAAAAATCCCTTTGCCTATTTGGGTTTCAAAACCAATTTGAGCCCAAACAATATTTATCATATTTAAATCTAATTTAAATGCGTAACGATATTGTATATCGATTAATATATTTACAACTACTATAAATATATTTAATATTATTCAACACATCAAAAAAAATTATTATTTCATAAATATTAATTAATTTATAATAATTACATATTAATTAAATTATTTCATCAAAGGGGTATTCAATTTTTTAGTTGTGTGACTCTTTAGCAGGTGGTTTGACATTTTGGTCAAATTTATCATTTACTTAAGTTTGGAAAAATCCAATTTTACTTTGTTAAGCATTTTTCGGTTATGACTATTATTTACACCAATTCTCTTCGTCAAAACTATATCACTTTTGGACTTATGGAATTTGGTAATGGTTGAAATTCTGATAAGTCCATATTCAACTCTACGGTCCAAATATAAAGTACTTGGTTCAATAATAACCATTATTATTAACTAAACTACCTTGGCCAGAGATTTTGACTTTGAGTTGACTTTACTTGATCGTGATATTAACCCCATATAACCGAGGATATGGATCCTACCTTAAATAATGATTTACTTCCAATACTTCCACTCGATCCAATTATAGTCACTCGATGGACATCGTACTACTAGTTGACTATAATCTAAGTGGAGCTTTCATATTGAAGATCAATAATATTCTCAAGTTAAGAGAACTATATAAAGTAATCACATTGATATTTTCTATTTGACCTTAATTATATTAACAAATAGAAAACTATCAAGTGAGTCATTCCATGATTATCCAATAAATATCTGTATGTAATGCCTTGGTGCCCCCAACTGTCATGAGTTCACACTGCCTAACATTTAGAGAATGTTACGCACTCAACTCTCTACGGATATGTCGATATCCATTCCTGATGCATCTTGACTAGGAATATTTAAAATGACGTGTTTATTATATCATGATGCACCACTCATGATTACAACTATTTGTAATTACTATCACCAACACATCATTTATGGATTTTCTATTAAATATATTTTAATTAAAAATTTAATTTATTTATAACTCATTATAACTAATATATAACATAAAGAAACACACCTTTGTTACAAACGAAAATTGATTACAGAGTTAATAATTTATAATAAATTATAGAATTTCCTTAAGGCATACCCCTAACTCTATTACTCTTAGCATCATAAATATCTTTTTTGGCAATAGTCTCAACAAATGACCTAATCGGCTCTTGCCGTAAAAACAACGATCGTGTATAGGTGAATACTATAACATCTTATCAATAATAACCAAACGGGGGATTGATAGCTCTCAGCCTGCTCCAGGAGCCTTTCGCACATGCTCTCGACGCTACTCCTACATTGTTAGTAACCTCGACGGTCATTGTAACCACTACAACAAAAAGTGTCTTTTATACCGGCATATAGCCGCTATTAATCACAACCATAGCGGTTTGATAAGCGCTGTATATCGACATGTTATAAAAAACTGTTGAATATTTATAACACAAAATATGCCGCTATGGTTGAGCTTAGTTTTATAATGCAAATTCGCCGCTATGGTACGTTAATTCAATAGCTCATTATAGCTGCTATAATACAGCTAAATCTCAACGGAACTGGAAATCTTTATAACACCATTTTGCCGCTATAAAATATTTATTCAATAGCTCATTATAGCCGCTATAATACAGCTAAATCTCAACGGAATCGGAAATCTTTATAACACCATTTTGCCGCTATAAAATATTTATTCAATAGCGGTCATTTCACGCTATTAAATCAACATGTTATAGTATTGATAAATTCTTTTACAACTCATATATGCCGCTATAAAAATTGTAGATACACTTTTCAAGAGCTATGGCTATATATTACATTTTAATAATAGCAATCAAACTAAATCTTCATAAACGAATAAAGATTATAATCAAAAAATATAACACAAGAGCATGCTCAGAAAGAAATGTGATATATTTTTCATTACAGTGTACAAACATTAAAGCAAGTGCATAACCATTGAATAAAACATAAGCCTGCAGCCAAGTTAACATAGAGAAACAGAAAATAATGTCAATTTAATAAGTGTACAAACATTACAGAGTACAAACATTAAAGAAATCCTTCCAAATATTACAGAGTACAAACATTACAGAGTTCCAACATGCAAGATCCGATCTAGTTGTGTACTAAGGACCTTGCTTCCTTCCAAATAAGCCTGCGAAGTTAACACAAAGAAACAGAAAATGTTAAAACAAGTGCATGCTCAGATAGAAATGTGATATATATTTTTCATTACAGTGTACAAACATTAAAGCAAGTGCATGAACTGCATGAACTAGAAACTACAATTGATTATTTCTACTGATCTATTTTCCCAATATGGAAAATAGATTAAAGCAATGTTAACCTCACTTTTCTCAGTTACAACAACCATCTGTTGAAGCATTTCTAACACTCCAACATTTTGCCATACATTTCTCCAACCATCTACTGCAGCAACCGCTCCAACAGCCACCAGTGACTACAACTCATTCAACTGCCACAACTCATTCAACTGTTCCCTATTCCACAAAACCCTACACTGTCTACCACCACCTTACCCCTACATTGTCTTGTGGAATATTAACAAATCCAATGTTTTAGGAGGAAATTAAGAGACTGGTCTCAAGATAAATTCGGCAAAGGCAATCTTCTTTCAAATAAGATTAGGGAGGAGCTTCAAACTCAACAACTTCTAATGCAAGAAAATGCTTCAAACATGTAGTGTACTTTCTTGCATATACCCCAAAGTATGTTGTATGTGGTAATACACATTCATATAAGCAGCAGGTATTGTGTATACCATGTTAACTTGTATAAACTATCCACATCACCAAATAAAGAGATAAATAAAGACTTGTTGCCATCCACTTTCAAGTCAGTTTCAGACCAACATCCTGAAAGAAGCAAGCCACGAAACACTATACACACACATACATATACATACATATGGTTTATATACACTTTTAGGATTCGGATCACATGTTTAGGATTGCAGGAGGTGGTATACACTAATCCATATGGTTTATATACAGACTTCCTCAACATTGTAGGATAAACAAATTGCATGTATCATTACATAAGCATTACTGTTTTAGGGTGTATCTCTACTAAAGTTTTTTATGTTTAATTTACAAGCATCAAGCTAGAAATTGTACATCAAAAAAGTTGTATGTTAACCAACACTTAGAAGAATAGAGGAATTCTTAAACACATGGACAACATCAAACAAAAGTGTGAAATTGGCAAATAGTATGTATTTACTATCTTTTTGGTCATTATCCTGATATAACTTGGCACTTTTCAAAACTCATTCCATAAATATAACTTACCTCTGCTATCAATTACAGATTTGATCCAAGTTTGGGTTAAATGGGTCTCAATAGTAACTACAAAATAATAGAATCGGTAGAATAATCATGTGTAAATTAGGGTACACTCTACACATCTAACACACCCATATTTATGCTTTCTTTTCTGATAATTGTATAATATATTCAGGTGTAAGACAATTTCTGCAAGTGCACATATATGTGCATACTTGCTGATCTTTACAAATTTCTACACAAACTGAAAAATGTTAGATATTCTCTCAAGCAATGGAAGAAAACAAGAATTTCTTTAAATGATGATATTAGCCAATTAAGGGAAAATAACGATAAATTATATAAAAAGCAGCTAGAAAATTTTTCAAAGAACTGATGATTATTTTTTACGTCGAATATATTTTTCAATTTTCATCTTATATCATTCTTTAACCTGATAAGAATAGATAACAATATATGAGGTAATCAAGGAGCATTTTGCCAATGTTATTAAATTTCTCATATATGTTTTTTTCTCTAAAATAACGAAGTGATAACAAATAGACACTTATTATTAAATCATGCAATCATGTCATAAATTTTCTTGTGCACAACCTAGTCGTGCACATATTGTTTGCACAAAAAATGGGCAAACACCTCCAAGTCGTATGATTTAGTTGATTTTATGTTGTTTTTAGTGATCTGGGTGATTTAGGCAAATATATAAAAAGCAGGGACTAAACTGTAAAAGACACACATATTTATAGTGGTTCGGCCAGAATATGCCTACGTCCACTTTATATGTTATTCTCGTTTACTGTTCAGATTACAAGTACAAAGCTTTAATACAAGTATATGAAAGTTGTTTGAAAGTTCTATCCGTGCTTGAGTTCTCAAACTTGTCCGCCATTGTTGTACCCCTACCCCTCTATTTATAGAGTGAGGCTGGGGGTAGGAGTCTTGGATGTATATAGCTGCTGGCGGGCCTGGGCTGACGTGATCTGGCTTGGCAAAGTTGGTTCGGCACGTCTTGGTCCGGTGAAGGTTGGAGTAGCTTTGGTTCGGCAATGGTTGGTTCGGTAGTGGTTGGTCCGGTGAGGGCTGGAGTAGCTTTGGTTTGGCACTGGTTGGTTCGGTGAGTGGATGACCTTGATTCGGCAGTGCCTTCCTGGCCTTGACTCGGCAGTGTTGGTCCGGTGGCCCTGGTCTGGTGAAAACACGTCCAACATTTGCCCCCCAAAGTGTGGCATATGGTTGCATATGTCGCGCTTTGTTTTCCTCAGTTTGGACACTCCGTTCGGCCTGAGTGCCGAACCAATAGGTCCGATAGTCCCCTACGTGCCTATAAGTATGGGCTTCAAGCTTCTGTTATTCATAACTATTTGAAAGAGCCGGACTAAGCCTACGCCTGCCGAATCAGGTGAGTTCTCCTTCTGCCGAATGGACTTTTAGGGAGTGTGATAGCCGAATGAACCCTGAGACTCGGACTACCGAATGTCACTTAGGGAACATGAGTGCCGAATGAACTCCAAGACCGGGACTACCGAATGGTACTTGGGGAACATGGATGCCGGATGAACTCTAAGACCCGGGATACCGAATGATGTTTTTTATGTGTTGAATTTGTCTGTCTACATCCCTTGTTCTGACGATGTGTTTTCTCGTGTTGCAGATAATGTCTCATAAAGTAGAAACTCGTTCTGACAGGAAGAAATCCAAGGATAAAGGAGAGTCCTCCATGGTGCCCCCAGTCCAGGCAGAACCAGAATGACAAGGACCAACCCCGAGATCGCTAGTAGACGGGTATGGTCCTCAAGAGCTCTTAAACTCACCGCCTGACTACTTCCCCAGCTTCCTCAAAGATGAGCAGCTTGATATTATATCTAGGTCTTTTGGGATCGATAGGGCGCATATGATGCTGCCGGGGAAAGAAGTGATGCCGTATAACCCTCATGAAGGATATTTTGCTTACAGCAGGTATCATTGCATGTGCGGTGCTATCCCACCTATTAACGCTTGGATAGTCAGTTTCATCACATACTTGAAGGTGGCTCCTTGCCAGCTTCAGCCCAATTCCTATGCTATCTTGGTGAGTATGTTCCTTATCTTCCAGAGGAGATACGGGCGTCCTCCTTCCAACCGGGAAATCCGGTACTTGTACAACTTGAGAGGCTACAAGAAGGGGTCTCCATATATTAGCTTAGAGTCGGCTGTGTCCTTCAAGCCAGTCCTGGATTTATATTCGAAATTCAGTATGTTCAAGAAGGAATGGTTTTTTTGTCAAGGATGACTCCATTTCTTTCCACCGCTTCACCTTTGGCTGTAAGTTGAAACTCATTTATAATTTTTGTTCTGATAGCGATACTCCTCCTTACGTGCTTTATTTCTTGCTAGCGACAGGTGGCTTTGCGGTTGTAGAGAACGAACGTCTGATTCGGATGGCTGAGGAAATAGAAGCCATTCCGGAAAGGGAGAGGGCGGCTTCTTATTTGATCAGGAACGCTACTCTTCTGGGGCACAACCTGATTCTGCCACGTCAGTCTGTGGTCAAGCAGAGAGACACAGCTGAGGAGAGGGCCGCCAAAGCTAAAGGAGGGGCTACGACGAAGAGTGGTAAAAGGAAACCCTTCTCACATCATCCAATTGTCGGGGGGAAGAAACTTAAGAAATCCGATGGACCCTCCGCCAGCACATGTCCAGACGTTCCGGAGGAGGAAGATGAGGAGGAGGAAAGAGGCGAGGGTGAAGGAGGTGAGGCGGAGAGTGGTAGTGGTGGAGAAGGCGATGGACAGAGTGGTGATGATGGTGGTGATGGACAGAGTGGTGATGGTGCTGGGGCTTTGTCTTCTAAGCAAGCGGGTGTGATTCAGGAGTGGACGGATGATGCTTTCCACCTAGCTTTTGAATGGCTGGAGGAAGAAACGGCTCTGGTAGAGGAGCCTAAGGAAGATGACAAGGCCAGATCCAGCGCTGACTCATCTTCCAAAAGTGTTCTAGCTGAGGCAGCCCCCGCGACTCAAGGTGAATTTTTGACTTCTGCCGACTCCATTTATGATAAGGACTTAGAAATATTTTATGGTCAACTCCCGTCCCGGAACGAGATCCAGGACTTATTGCAGTATCCCACTCCTCCCCGGGGTTTGTATAACAAATGCGTCTTTTTTTACACTTCTTAACTTGATGTATTTCTTGAATTATAGCTCAATGTATGCTCGTAACACTTGACTTTTATTACAGGAGCGGGTAAAGTGGCCAAGGTGTCAGATGTTCGACACCATCTTGAACAGTACAAACTCCTCAAGGCTTCTACTAAACCAAAGCCTCCGACTAACCGTCCTGGAGATGTAGTCGGCTACCGTCCCCTTCTTGGAGTTATCGAAGAGGATATTCAAAGGAAAAAGAGGAGTCGCTCCTTGTTTGAATCTTCACCTGGTCCTCAGCCCCCGACTCAGCCTCTTCAGGATACCACGGAGGAGAACACTGAGTTTAATCCTTCCCCGCTCCCGTCTGAAAATCCTACCGTTATCCCGATAGACCATCCTGGCTTGGCTCGTAATCCGTTTGCGGTTCATCCGGATCTGGATCCGGATTCTCACGATATTTCTTTTGATGAGGCTACTGGTGAGCACCTTCTTCCTCGTAATCCCATGGTAAGGGTGCTTGACGAGGCCAAGTCCCTGGATCTTGATTTGCTTACCACTCGGGTTGTAACCTTGGGGGATGAAGCTAAGGCAAACATTGATCGGGTTGCTGAGGAAACCAGGAAGCTGATGGGGCATCATGCTCGACTGGTTAAGGCTGGAGAAGAAATCGGCAGTGCTAACATTCGACTACGTTTAATGGTTTCCGACCAGGCCAAACAACTCGCTGATCAAGCCATCCAGATCTCTCAACATGAGTTTGCATCTAGGCAATTAAAGAAGACCATGGAAAAGGTTCCGAGCACATGTGCACAGAATCACAATGAAAACATCACATAATGAATCATTAAAATCCATTAAAATCCCAATAAAGGATTCATGAAAATACGGGCTTCTATGTAGTAGAAGCAATCCAAAAATAATCAAAAGAATCATGGTTTGTCCCTTGAATAAGATGATACAATACTCAAAATCTATATTAAAATTTATCATCAAAGCCTCGCTCGAACAATTTAAGAAAATAAATGATTCAATACTAGAGCATATATGATATAAAGCTCTCAATATTTGCACTGAAATGAGCATCAAAACCATGTTCGGAAAACATAAAAGAAAGCACCAAAAGCTGGTGCAACAATTCAAGATACACAGAAATAACTTTGGCGTTTTGCCCAGACCTGTGTTTTGTTTGTTCAGTTTGCCTCTTTTAAGATCATAATTTGAGAAAACACAAAACATAAAAGTTGTAGATGACATCCTAAGCTTTCCAGAACATTAAAACATCCTAAGCTTTACAGAACATTAAAAATTACCAAATTCCGATAAGAAATGCAAAAGATATGGATAAAACAATTCTGTGATGTGCTTTTCATTTAATTATTGTATTTTGTTCTGATAGATCCGTTAGCCACCTATAGTTTTGAATTAAGCATTTACTGGGTATGTCGATCCACTTGAGTTAAATATTGGGTTTACAATTCATTGTTTGGTGTTTTGGTTAATTAAAGTGGAAAATATTGGAATTTAGGCAAATTTGAGTTAATAAATTTACCAAGTGATGTATTTCAACATTTAATTGTTGAAATAAATCCAAATTGATGGAAATAAAGTTTTCAGCAGGGCAGAGATGTGGAAAATGGAGGCCGTTTGTAAGGAACGGATTGATATGGCTATTGCGACGGTGGATGAGGTTCGGAAAGCGGATCTCGAGCGGGTACAGGAGTTGTCCGGGAAACTTGAGGCTGTGGTGCTTGCCCAAACCAAGCTGAAGAAGGAGATGGAGGCGATGAGAAAATCCTTTCAGGCTGACTGCTCGCGATACCGATCGGAGAGGGACGCTACCGTTGCAAAGCTGTTGGCTTCTGAGGACCGAATAAGGGAGTTTGAGGAGAATGTGGGGATAATGGATGAGATGCTTCACGACATATACTTTCACACTTGGAAACAGGGCAACTTATCTTGGATGGATGATTACCCCCGAGTCATGGCCAGGATTTATCTCAGGGCCTTGGAGGAGGCTAAGTCCGATGCAGATA
The DNA here is from genome assembly GCA_030737815.1 of Allium fistulosum. Lineage (NCBI taxonomy): Eukaryota > Viridiplantae > Streptophyta > Magnoliopsida > Asparagales > Amaryllidaceae > Allium > Allium fistulosum. Next base: position 608,035,772 of record CM060908.1, on the reverse strand, counting down.
AGGAGGGTGGTGTGGCCTTTAGAATGGATGTGGTTACGGCTCAATTCACCAAGGAGGAGAAGGTGGCGGTGAAAGAGGGTATGCGGCTGCTTGCTGCCGAGGAGGTTGGTGTGCAGTTGGGGGATGATGATCAAGGAGCAGATGCTGGTAAGTCTCCCCTTTTAGCTTTTCATAACTTGGTTGCTTATTATTAATGAAATCTTTCCTTGATCGGATAGGCGGGACCTTTAGAGCACCAAATATCTCTGGTCAACATGTTGAAAGTTCCCACTCCGCGGTTAAGGAGATTTCGGAGGGCCAGCAGGACAAGGGTGAAGCTCCGATGCAACCGACTCCTTAACTTGACCTGGATATCTTTTTGTCTACTTGACATTGCTGTCTACGTTAGTCTCGAGCAGTAACGTAACTTTTAGGCTGTAATTATGTTACTTGTAATAAACGACTTTATTCTTGGTATGTAATTTTTAACTTAAGCTGATTCTGTCGTATTTTTCTTTGTTCTTGCTAAAAAAAATATAATTTCGTATTCTGCAATGTTAGTGTGATGTGCGAATAAATTATAGCTATGTATTTACTTCAAGGGAAGAAAGTACCGCTTTTTATGTTTCAGTCGTAGACAGTTGCTTTGAATGTCTCATACGACTGAGTATGGAATGCAGTTGATTGACTCGTCATCCGATTGTGAGTTCTTAGTCACATTAGCGAGTGTCTCCTATTCTGTGCCCTATACTTTAGGGATCGTTATAGAGGATAGGAGGAAAGTTTTAAATAAAATTGAAATATGAGAAATAGTAAAACTTCCAATCACGGAAGGCCTGCGATGTGCTTAAGTTCGTGGCAAACGGGTTTTGTAGTCACTTTCCCTAGCTGTGGGTCTTGGAGACATTTGTCACCCATCTTACGCCTATGCGGGGAGTTTATCTTTTTTACCACAGCCGTACTTAAGACACATCGGAGCCGAGATCGCGCACAGTAACTACCCGGGCAATTATGGCCCGTAGTCGCGGGTATTATTCGATTTACCGTGGCCGGCTAGCGTGGGTGCCGATCGTCAACCGTGAACTACCCCTGGCTGGCCACACCTTATGTTGGGGCTTAAAGTAGGTTCACGGTTGCTGGCGAGCCGAATGCCGTAATGAGCTGCCTCGGCTATAGTTGGCCTTCTCGATGGCTTATAATCGGCTCATTACAATTGGCTTTAAGGGCCGATCGCGAGCAATGAGTTAACTCGCAGCAGAGGGATGCTGGAGCAAAAGTGTCTCATTGGCGAGGGCATAGATTCGCATAGTACCTGTTAGGTCTTGTCCAGGTGAGGTTGCGCCGTGATGTGTCTTGAATGAAAATGCCATTACACATGATTTTGTTCAACAGAAAAGGATAAAGTTAACAAGCAGCCAAGATATAAAGGAACAAGTTAAAAAGAGACAAGTTTTTTAAAGTGGTTCGGCACGAAAATGCCTAAGTCTACTGATTCTCTTTGTTAATTCACTTCATATGGGCAGTACAAGTTAAGAAAAGTATCGACGAAGGTGTTGGATGTTCCATGCCCTCTGGAACACCTCCCCATCCACTGTTGACAAAATATAAGCTCCATTGTGGAGATCTTTATGAATTACATATGGTCCGTCCCAGATTGGATCTAGCGCTCCGGGGCGCGGGAAGATTCGCTTGAGGACAAGATCTCCTTTTTGTAAGCTACGATGCTTGACTTTGGAGTTGTATTGCGTTGCCACTTTTTTGCTTGTGAGCTGCTGCTTTGAGGGCTGCATCATTTCTTCTTTCCTCAATTAGATCCAAAAACATGTGGAGGAGCTCTTCGTTCTCTTCTGGGTTATAGTGGATCCTACGGTGGGAAGGCACTATAGTTTCAACTGGGAGCATAGCATTCGATCCGTATGCCAAAGAGAAAGGAGTATGCCCCGTTGATGTTCTGAAAGATGTGCGATAGGCCCACAGTGCCATAGGAAGTTCATCCACCCAAGCGCCTTTTGACTTTTCGAGTTTCTTTTTGATTAGAGTTTTGAGAATTTTGTTGACGGCTTCGACTTGTCCGTTTGCCTGGGGATAAGCTACGGATGAGAAGCTTTTGTGAATTCCATGCTCTTGGCACCAGTTGGCGAACTCCTCGCTGTCAAACTGAAGTCTATTGTCCGATATGATTTTAAATGGGACTCCGTACCTGCATAGAACATTTTTGATCAAGAAGTTAATAACTTTTGCTGAAGATACTTTATTTAGGGGTTCTGCTTCCACCCATTTGGTGAAATAGTCGACTGCCACTATAGCATATTTGGCTCCGCCTCGGCCCATTGGCAGTTCGCCAATCAAGTCAATTCCCCATACTACAAAGGGCCAAGGGCTGGTCATTTGAGTAATCTCAGTTGTTGGTAGCCGCGGAATCTTAGCAAATTTCTGACATCTGTCACATTTTTTGATGAAGTCTAAGGCGTCTTTGTTTAAGGTGGGCCAGAAATATCCATATCGGAGTATCTTCTTTGCCAGAGTTTGCCCTCCAGTGTGATCTCTACAGCTTCCTTGATGGATGTTGGATAAGATTTCCTTTGCTTCCCTTCCGACGACACACCTTAATAAGGGGTTAGAGAAGCCGCGCCGATAAAGGGTGCCTTCTTGTATTGTGTAGCGGGAAGCTCTCCTCAAGATTTTCTTGACTTCGTTACGCTTGTCGGGCAGTATGCCGTCTTGTAAGTATTTTTGGATGGGAGTCATCCAAGTCTCCTCTCTGATTGAAGCTATCAGATTCACCTGCTCGAAACTCGGGGTCAGTTGCTTTGAAATGGCCACTGCTTCAGAAATAGTGTCGTCTCTCATGCTAGCTTGCTTTGCCAATCCGTCGGCCTCTTGGTTTTCTTCCCGAGGGATGTGTTTGATTAGATAGTGATCCAATTAATCGAGAAGCAGCTTGTTCTTCTTTAGATATGCTGTGAGTCGTTCTTCTCGAGCCTGAAATTCTCCTAGTATTTGATTTACAATAAGTTGAGAATCACTATGAAGACATAAAGAATTGGCTCCAATCTCTAAGGCAAGTCCTAATCCAGCTATCACCGCTTCATACTTCGCATCGTTGTTGGTGGCAGCGAATTCCAACTTTAGAGCATAGTGTAGCTTATTTCCCCTGGGAGTGATTATTACCACACCTGCCCCCGAGCCTTGTTCGTTTGACGCTCCATCCACAAAGAGATTCCACTTGATGTCTTCCGCTATTTCCGATTGCTCCTTACCTTCGTTGGTAGTGAATTCGGCGATGAAATCGGCCATGGCTTGTCCCTTGATGGCGGTGCGAGGATGGTAGGTGATATCATATTGACTTAGTTCAATGCACCATTTAAGTAGTCGCCCAGAAGTGTCAGGACGATGGAGTACCTGCCTTAGCGGTTGATCGGTCAGAACTCTGATGGAATGAGATTGGAAATAGTGATGCAGTTTCCATGATGTGATTAGTAAATAGTACGCTAGTTTCTCAAGTTTAGGATATCTGGCTTCTGCCCCTGTAAACCTCTTGCTTACAAAGTATACTAGCCGCTACGTGCATTTTCTTCTCTCACCAAGGCGGCTCTTAGAGCATGAGATGACACAGCAAGGTATAGGTATAGCTCTTCGCCTTTGTTCGGAGTTGAGAGTACTGGTGGTCTCTGGAGGTGTTCGATTAAGTTAAGGAAAGCTGTCAAGCATTTGTCAGTCCATTCGAACTTTCCTTTGTCTTTCGTTAGAGCTTCGAAGAAGGGGATGCATTTGTCAGTTGCTTTAGAGATGAATCTTCTCAGGGCGGCCACCTTCCCATTTAGGCTTTGCATTTCTTTTCGGGTAGAAGATATCCTGATATCTTTCAGAGCTCGGACTTGTTCAGGGTTTGCTTTAATTCCTCTGGCATGGACGATGAATCCCAAGAACTTTCCTGATGATACTCCGAAGGAGCACTTTAGAGGATTCAGCTTCATTCCATATTGGCGAAGTACTTGAAACATCTCGCCCATGTGGCTTACATGATCGTTGGCTTTCCTTGACTTTACCAGCATGTCATCCACATAAAATTCCATAGTTTGTCCTATTAGCCCTACAAACATCTTGTTGACGAGGCGCTGATGGGTGGCTCCTGCGTTTTAAGTCCAAAAGGCATTACTTTGTAGTAGTACAATCCCCGGTCAGTGATGAAACTAGTGTGGTCTTGATCGGGAGCATGCATAGGAATTTGGTTATATCCTGAGTATGTGTCCATAAAAGATAAGAGTTCGTGCCCGGCCGTGCTATCCACGAGCTGGTCGATTCGGGGAAGTGGGAAGCAATCCTTCGGGAAGGCGTCATTTAAGTTGGAGAAGTCAATGCATGATCGCCACTTCCCATTAGCCTTCTTTACTACTTACTAGTACCGGATTGACGATCCACTCCGGGTTGATGGCTTCTCATATGAAGTCATTGGCAAGTAGGTTTTTTACTTCTTCATCGAGGGCTGCTGATCGTTCTGCCCCCATACTTCTCTTTTTCTGTTTTACTGGCGCCTTGGTAGGATCGATGTTTAGTACGTGGCATGCTACGTCAGGGGAGATTCCAGTCATGTCAGCGTGTGACCATGCAAATACATCCAAGTTGTGGCGGAGAAAATCAATGAGTTGTTCCTTCAATTCTGCTTTTAGTTGGGACCCGACTTTCAATAGTCTACTCGAGTCATGTTTGTCCACAGATACAAATTCCATAGCCTCTGCAGGCTCGACGGTGGCCTCCTCCTCTTTGTCCTTAGGGTCTAATTCATTGAAAGGGTCACTGGTATATCGAAGAGGAGGGGCTTTCTTTAGTTGCTATGCTTCCAAACTTTTCGTGCAGAGGGCAGTTTCTGCACTCTTCCCTATATCCTTCCTGCGGTTATTGCGGAGTTCAGTTACATAGCAATCTCGAGCGATGTCCTGGTCTCCCTCTACTTCCCCTATTCCATTGTCCGTTGGAAATTTCATCTTCAGGCACCATGGGGCCAGGACAATTTGGAAGTCAGACAAGGCTGGCCTTCCTAAGAAGGCATTGTAGGCCGAGTGGTTTTCTATCAGCACAAATGTTTGTTTCCGCACAACGGAGGTGGGATGACTTCCAATTTCAACAAAGAGGTCCAGTCGCCCAAGGGGCATCTTCGCATTTCCTGTGAAACCGTGTAGTGGTTTATTGCAAGGAAGAACATCCTTTAATGACAGCTTCATTTTGTCAAAGGCATGCTTGAACAGGATATTTACTGAGCTTCCAGTGTCTACTAGAATTCGGAAAACTTCGGCTGGACCGAGCCGGGCAGAGATAACCATGGGATCCGTGTGAGGGTACTGCCTTCCCTCCAGGTCACGTCTACTGAATGTGATGTCACCATTCTCTATCCGCTTCGGGTGGCGTTCTTCTATAATAGAATTGACGCATTCTTCATTGTTTCTAAGTGACTTTCCGTACCTTTCCATCTCTGCCCAGCTTCCGTCGGCGATGTGTGGCCCTCCCGAGACGGTATGGACCACTATCTTCTCTTGACTGGAGCCGCTAGTGTTGCGATTTCCTCTGCCTATTTCTGGGGAGGGTAGCCTTGGGTTCTCATTGGCAGGAACTGGAGTCCTGTTCTGACCTTTTACATAGCATTCTAGTCTCCTTCTTCTGATGTGTTCTTCAATCAAGTCCCGGAGATGATGGCATTCGTTGGTATCATGCCCATGGGATTCGCGGAAGCAGCAGAATTTTCCAGACTTAATTGCGTTATCTGATTCCTTCTTGTGCGGGGGGCGTTTGTATTTAACTTCGTCTTGAGTGGCCAGGAAGATGTTTTCGATCATTTCATTCAAAGGGGTGTAAGCGTCAAATCTCGGTCCTGGCCGATATAGACGCTTTTCTCCCTTCTTGCCCCCAGCATTGTCTTTAGAATCATTTCTTCGAACGTCCTTTGCTACAGCGGGCGTGTTGCCGTGAGCTGCCTTATTTTGTTGCCCTGTCTGCCTCTCAGTGGCAGCGTCTTCAAGTCTCATATATTTTCCAGCTTCATGGAAGAAATCGGGTAAAGTAGCTGGTTTTTCTTTGGTCAATCTTCTAGCAAATTTAGTATCCGGATGCACACCACTACAGAGGGCCATTAAGATAAGCTTCTCATCGGCATCTTGGACTGCGGCCGCTGCGGCATTGAATCGGGTTAGATATTGCTGCACTTTCTCTCCAGGTTTCTGTTTTATACTGGATAAGGAATAAGCGTCCTTGGGTTGCTCCACATGAATGCGGAATTGGCTGATGAATTTTTCTTTCAACATCTCCCATGAGCTGATGGATCCTTGGGGTAAATGGCAGAACCAGGAGGTAGCTAGATCTGCTAAGAATAGCGGAAAGCATTTGCACAGTACTTCTTCTGTTGCTCCACTCATGAGCATATGCTGTGTGTATCTCTGTAAGTGTACAACGGGGTCGGAGGTTCCTTTGTAAGGTTCCATTGTTGGAATCTTCCATTCTCAGGGGGTGATGACAATTTCGATATTTCGGGCGAAAGGGCTGGTTACCCTAGCACCTATCCCTCAATCTCTTTGATCCCATTGGACGCACTCTCTGAACAAGTGTGCCATCCTTTCATTAGAACTTGGAGCAGACAGAGATGAGTTCGGTTCTGCTCTGTGGGATTGATTTCGTCCAGATGATCTGTAGGGATGGTATCGTCTATCATTCCTAACATTTTCCAGTGGCTGTCTTTGGTCTTCTGGGAGCATGTTAGGGTCAGCCACAGTTGGCCCTTGCCTTGATCTTCCCCTGCTGGGTTCTGATCTAAGCACTTCCTCGGGTCCAACTTCGGGCTGGACTCTAGCTTGGCCCCGTTCATTGGCGTTTCCGTGGTTAGGCAGCATAACAGGCTCAGCTACGGTTGACCTTCGCCTGGTACCTCCCCCGTTGGGTTCGGTTCCAAGCGTTTCCTCGGGTCGGCGCTCGGACTGAGTTTGGTCTCGGCTCCTACCATGGCCGCTTCTGTCGTTAGCCTCTTCGAAGAAGGAAGATCTTTGTTGCCTCCGAGATCCTCCAGACTGGGACTCACCCCATGATTCAGTGTTGCGGTTGGACTCTTCAGCATCCCTTAAGCGTGACATGAGTCGGTCCACCAAGGCTTCCTTCATTTGGTACTGCTGTTGGAATGGGATGATTTACTTGATCTGTGATCACTGGATCTGGAACACTGCTAGTTGCGATGTTCTTTCCTTTGTTAATGTCTTTTTTCTGCCTGGGAGGCATGGTTTCCAAGCAATGAACGACGCTGTTAGGAAGAAGGTTAAGTGGGAGAAGCTGAAGCTTCGAGCTCCCGCTCTCAATAAAAGCACCAAAAATGTTTGCACAAAAAATGGGCAAACACCTCCAAGTCGTATGATTTAGTTGATTTTATGTTGTTTTTAGTGATCTGGGTGATTTATGCAAATATATAAAAAGCAGGGACTAAACTTAAAAGACACACAGATTTATAGTGGTTCGGCCAGAATATGTCTACGTCCACTTTATATGTTATTCTCCTTTACTGTTCAGATTACAAGTACAAAGCTTTGATACAAGTATATGAAAGTTGTTTGAAAGTTCTATCCGTGCTTGAGCTCTCAAACTTGTCCGCCATTGTTGTACCCCTACCCCTCTATTTATAAAGTGAGGCTGGGGTAGGAGTCTTGGATGTATATAGCTGCTGGCGGGCCTGGGCTGACGTGATCTGGCCTGGCAAAGTTGGTTCGGCACGCCTTGGTCCGGTGTAGGTTGGAGTAGCTTTGGTTCAACAATGGTTGGTTCGGTAGTGGTTGTTCCGGTGAGGGTTGGAGTAGCTTTGGTTCGGCAATGGTTGGTTCGGTGAGTGGATGACCTTGATTTGGCAGTGCCTTCCTGGCCTTGACTCGGCAGTGTTGGTCCGGTGGCCCTGGTCCGGTGAAAACATGTCCAACACATATGATAGTGCTTTAGTCAATCATAATACTATATTTTATTTTATTTTGTGCATGGGTACTAAAATAAAATATATTAAAATTTTAATGCATATGTCAAATTACCAGAAAGTCATGTTTCCAACATTCATAGCATTTGGGATTATAGATTTGTTGGTGATATGCTAACAGGTTAAACTTAGAAGATCACTAGAGTAACTTTGCAAAAAATATATTGTTATCACCGAAATTTGAAATTACCTTTACTGGCATACTTAAGTGAAGGTGAATTTGTAATATCATCATCATCATTAATGAAATCTGATTCATAGCTATCTAAATCACTACAATCATCATCGCTTCCTGAACTTGCAGTATGGCCTATGTCCTCACCAGTAGAATCACTGAATACAGTCAAGAAAATCAAATATTTAACTGAACTATTGCCACAAATGGTTGTTTAAATGTAGATAATTACATATCAACCTATGTACGGTGATTGAATTGCAAATGACCCACTGTGACTTGGATCTCATTTGTCAACAATTTATTTCGAAACTCCTCAAAATGAATTTTGAATAGTACCTACCAAGTAGCTTTAAATAGTGATTTATAAGTAGAAGTGTTTGGATGTTTGGGGAAAATTGCCAATAAAATTGCTTCATAAATCATAAGCAAGAAAATAGTTGCTTTGAAATTTATACTTGTTAGCTACTTTTGCAAACTACTTATAAGAAGTTAGCAAAAAACAAAATTAAAATAAATTACTTGTAAGTAGTTTTGACTACTTTTAAGGGGTTGTCAAACATGCTCTTAATAAAGTAGCTATTTTTGTTTTCTTATTGTTTTTCAGATTTTCAACCATATTCATCACCTCGGCTAACAAGAGCATGACACCATGTCACAGAAATTTGTTATCCGAAGACAACAAATTTGAAAAAATATGTAATGACAAAATTTTACAAACTATACCTTTTCTTCCAGGTCCTTCACAAAGGAAGTTCTTTTTTACAATGGATTAGACCATAAAAATTAAAAAATTGAAATTGTGAAAAAAATTCCACTCAGTAGACAAAGCCCCACTTCAAATAACATGAGGGTTGTATTATCGACTTACGTAATGCTAGTGGACTGTGCATTTGGATTTGTTTGCCTTAAATGAGAAAACATTTCTATTGAAAAATTTATGTGAGCTGGTGAAGCTAAACCAGTACAAAAAATCATGGAATAAGCAAATATAAAAAGGATACGAGTCGTTCCCATCAAATTTACGATGTAGAGTATTAATATGATAACCAGCAATATGAACGTTTCGTTCCCCAAGCACAGAAAAAAACACAGTTTCAGATTCTTGAAATTCCAGTTCCATACTAAAGTTTTCACAGATATTAGGGAGAAAATTACACAGTATAACTGGCTTGTTGTCCCCTACATTAATCTGTAACGTGCTTCTAGCACTGCTTTTACCGGTTCCAATGGAGGCCTGCATGCATAATTTACTGGAAATTATAACGTTATGCAGCCTGGATGTTATATTTGATGAGAAATTGGGTGAAAATACCTGAGTAATCCGCAGCTTAGTGCGAGCACTACCGGTTGGATAAGCATATGATTTCCCTGGCTTAACCTCAATTCCTAACAGTAAACAGAATTACTCAATCAAGAGCAGAATTTCAATTAACAGAAAGCGAAAGACAAGTTAATACTTTATAATTGGTGTAGATTTGTTATTAGTTTGAAAATAAAGGTACGAAACGTGCCAAAAATCCATTTCGATATTTCCATAAGTGTTGTTTTCGTTAAGAAGAACGGTTAGAATGAAAAAAATTTAAACATCTACACACAGTGACCCAGGTGATCCATTAGGTATGAAGATATATACGAGGTAATAGCTTGAAATAAAAACATTCAAACAGTGATCAAAAGAAAGCTGTAACTGGATATGATCAATTATCAGAAGATATCCTCCTATTTTGAAAAGATGCAAACTATTAACTACAACCAAAAATTGACATTGAATGACTCTGGATTAGAAGAACCATTATTAAAGAAAGTACTAATATGAGCAATGAGAGTGATTTTAAAAAAATAGAAAATATCAGAAAAATACCAAGGGAAAAGAAAAAACGTTTCCCCTAATAAAAACACAATAAAATTATTTCCCTAACCTTCTTTTAGAAACATTATATATTGATAAAAATATATAATTTATTTTTGAAAAATGGAAATTGTGCTCTTACCTCGGCACATTTTTTTGGTAAGACTAATCATCCGATCGACCAGCATCACTAGCACTCAACATCTTTTCAAACAAGGGTATGATAATAGAGTTATTGCTGAATTATAGTTCGGGAAAGACCAATTCAAATTAGCAGTAGAAGGTAAAAGAATGATCGAAACTCCTACACATGAACATTTTATATCAAGTAAATGTTTGATGATATTATAAGGACACTCATTTATGAGTATTGTATATGAGCAGAAGAGCTTACCTATCATCATCATGAAAATTACAATATAACTATTTAAGACCACAAAAGGCAACAATGAGCAAACTTCGAACTTAGCATAAACTGAAATATACGATTCATGCATAAAAATCAAAATTTGACAAACATACAAGAAAATTACAAAACACAAAATTAGTGCCCATCTTTTATCCTAAAGAACAGTTGTAATACATGATTCAGTAACAAGCTACGAAATTCATCTATAAAATAATAATCGACAAATGGGTTATGTAGAACCCAGAAAAAGACATACTCATCACAGAAACTTGCACAATAGAATAAATACGAAGAAAAAGGATTTTACCTCAAAAGAAGATAAAATATCTCTGTCCAAGAGATGGATAGTTTCAGGGGGAAAAGCAAGGAGAAGAATGAGAAATGGTTGTGATTTGGTAAGCAAAATAGGGCAAAGATTTCAAAGTAGTACAATTTGCTTTGAAAGTTGAAAGCGAGTAGGAAAATAAAGAAAAGTCGTGAAACGTGGCTATTGTTAGGAATACCCTATGAATTTTACAGCATGCTCAAAGACGAGAATCATGAGCATTTTCAAGTCATTACCAATACCAATGCGGGCCAACAAGGCATCGCACCATATGTATTTTAATTTTTAAGCATTCGATGGGGTTTTATTTGGGTATTGACCACTGTAGCAAAGAAAATAAAAATATGTTGCTGTCGAGCCTGTAGGTAAATGAGAATCGCGGTTACCTACTTTCATTTCATCGGGTAAGTCAAAAACAGAATCCAGGTTTACTCAACCATTTTAATCCCAATTCAGCAGGGTCATTTTTTTTAAAATAAACATTTCTTAATGTTATTTGTTTTTCTTTATTTTAAAAAGTCATATAAACATGTAACCACTTCAAAAATGAATTATGTTGCAACGATTGATGTTTATACACTTTTAATGGCATCGTAACTGTTACTTTAACTTAATTAAGAGAAGTGCTAAAATACTCGAACGTGGAGGTACAAGCTGATGTGAGAATTGTTGTGTCCTAAAATTAATATGTTTTATTCACGGTTATCCATGGATACCGTTTTCGCACAATTTTGTATTTAATCTTTCGACCTTTGTAGTTTTTTTCATTAAATTAATACGATAATGTGGCATAATATTAGTACGGGTTTGGATGTTGAAATTTAACTAAAATGAAAATATCAAAATCCAGATGCTACATTATATAATAATATCAAGCATGTAAATGACATTACATAAACCTTGTAGTTTTAAAATTTTGATACTGAAAATAGACTTGAGTGTTTGTCTGAAGTTGAGCATAACCTTTCCAATATCGAATCTTTATTTTATGGAACATTAGAGTAAATGAGGAAAAAAAGACAGAAAACAAAAGGAACATGGAAATGTATTGGAATTATAAGTATATAAAAAGTTGCATGCCTTAATTAAGTTTGTGCTTTGGAATTGGAAAGCATATATATAAGTTGCATACAGTAATTAAAAAGGTACTTTGAATACTAGAGCAAGCCTTTAGTAATCCAACTATGATGTACTTATAATTTAAGGGATTGTTAGGAAAAACTCTAGTTTTTTATAAAAGATGATACAAATCTTTGAGTGACTTCATTATAAATTAAAATTCAATGGAATCAAGCAATTTATTCGGTTACCCTTGATCAAAGAAAATACGAGGTTACCTTCGATCAAAGAAATTACAATGATATATCGACTTCGATAAATAAAATCAAGAAGGGCTTTGATAAATAAAAGAGAATCATATGGTGGTAATGCTATTGCAACCAAGAAAATCATACTGTGATTATTCGCTGATGCTATAAACATTATAGTTTAAGATCACAATCCTTATTCAACAACTCATTGATAATCCTTTAAATTCCAAATATAGGATATAATTCGTCGAACCAAACATAAGCATAACCATTTAGTAAATACAACAGCAAAACAACCATTCTCATGCGATCACTGAATGCAAATCAAGTTGATACAAAAAAAAGCTTATATAATTGGAAACAAACTAAGCATTGAAACATAAAGGCTTACAAAGTCAACTCATGGCAGTAGATGGTAAATTATAAGTAGATACTCATATGGCTAATGGAATATTATATTATCTACTTCATAAAAGCATACAGGTGAAATGCAATTCATTAACATCTAAAATACCAAACAAACGAATTACCATAAATTACTAGACATCTAAAATGCAATTCATAATCATACAGGTGAAATGCAATTCACATAGAAGCCATCTAAAATAAATTACTAGACATTTTCTGGAAAAAAGAACATGCAATTCATATACAAAAATACCAAACGAATTTTTCTACACTATGGTCGGAGACTGATAAAGAGCGAAATCATTTATAAGTTATCGTGTTTAATAATATACCTTTGAATATATGTTTATGGATTTTGAATCTGGAAAATATTGATGAACAACAAAATCGAAGATCAAATATTAGGGTTTCAGACACCGTCGAGTTGACTACTGAGGAGCGAACTATCGAAGTGGAGGAGAACGACTGTGAAGATCCGATATGGAGCGAACAGTTTCGATTAGGGTTTTTTGGTTGGGGATGAAAATTGACGGTGTTATTTTGGGAGGGATATGAAAAGATTTAAGCTTTTTTGGGAGGGAGATGAAACTGGTTAATTGTTTTTCAGGAGGGCAGACGAAAATTTTGAGGCAAGAGCGTTACACAGCACGGTACAAAACAAAATGAGTTAAAAAAACAAATGATTAACTGTAAACAATAATGCTTTAGAATAATGCATTATTAATAACATATTTTCTTGTAGCATCTATCAAGTGCAAGACTACGCTATGCGATGGTCACGACCCTACAAGTGCCCATAATGGTAACAGACTTCCGACCTATGTGACATAGGGGTAGTGGCTCTCAACCTTGGGTTTCAGCCATATACATCAAAAGGTGTGTCATAGATCCAGGAAGCGACCCCGTAGCCTAATCTTGTTTACTCCACTTCATATAATAGGAGTATACACATAATAGATAGACACACTTATGGCTCTCAGCCTTCTCACTCTTAGTTCACATCACCATAAATATAATACCCCGTATACTTGACCATGTTAGAGGGATATCGACTTACAGAAAGTAATCGAAAAAATATCAGTTTAGGCATCCCATACCACCTGGTGTTATTCGCTCGTTTTCTCAATGCCTATAAATTACACTCGCATAATATTCTATATCATGAGTCAAAAGAGTAATCAAAATAATATTATCGAATGTCCTATACCAAACGATATTAATAAACCGTTTACTCAAATACCTCATAATCTAGAATTTCACACTATATTATTCTATATACAACTCCAAAGAATAACCGAAGAAACATTAACGAAAGTCCCATGTCGATCATATTATAACTTCGTTTATTCTATATCCTTGTTACACAGAAATGTAACCACACAAGCACACTATTCATATGGAAAAGAGATTTTATTCATGGGAAAATTATATTTATTTATTCCAAAGCTTTTCGAATAAAATGTAGTAAATGTTCCTTTTCCTTTATCCTAAAAATAAGGACTTTTAATCCATATAATACATTGCTCCACCACTTTTATATATACAAAACTCTTGGAAATCTCTTATACAACAAATATTACATATAAAAATTCCAGAGATCAAATACAATTTTAAATGAATTTGTAACTCTAAATTAATTCATTTTATTTCCAATCCATGAAATATATTATTTCAAAATCTTGTCTATACTTATAAATCAAGAAACATACTTTGAAAATCATCCAAAGTTAATTAATACCCATTTCATATTTTCTTAGAAATTTTATAGGATTATAACTAATTATAAAAAAATCAAAATAAAAATTTCTTTAAAAAATCAATATCTTTAATTAGATATTTTGTATTCAATTTAAATAAAACTTTTATCTATATAAATTCACAAATTTGTCTTTCCTTCAAAATAGATCGTATACTTAATTCTCCTTTTCTAAAATACTCTTGAAAATCTCTATTTTCATTTTAAAAAGATTTTTATATCCAAAACAATTTTCAATAAATCATTTTAATTTCCAACCACTTTTATTTATTTACAAAAATACTTTAATCCAATTTTAAAATCCTATATATAATTTTCCAAAGCTTTCTAAAACATTTTAAAAGGAAAATTAATAAACATCCAAAATATATATCATGGAATGAAATTCTTCAAAATTATCAACCAATCATCAATATTAATTTTATCGTATGGTCCAAGTCGAATTACATCGAATTCCAACTATCCATACAATTCAAACACAACAAACAACTAACTATATAAATCAAAATGCAATTGAACAATGTCTCCTTTGCATTTTGACGATCCAACATACATAAAACTCCACTATTAAACACAAAATCACATCCAATATCACAACAATCAATCCCAGTCCCAAACAAATATTTCAACCATGCAATTCAATCAATAAGCGAGGTAGTTATCTAATATATACTAAGAAATAGATATAGATGTGAGTTTTAGAAACTCACAAAAATGATGAACGTAACAACCGAATTCTGCTCTAGATGATGATGTTGTCAACGACTGCTTACTTGTCATCTTACATTGCTACTCTTCAATGATCGAGCCTGCCATCACTTGCGTCATCATTTTTCCGCTGCCAGTGATGTTGCACCATCCTCCCAATCATGTGCATACATCTACAATCCTCCACATCGCCTGAAGCCAGTCACCGAAGAACCCTTCTCCATCATGTCATCACCTAGCCACACGAACGCATGTACCATGTCGTGACATTGACACTCGTTGTAGCCAAGCTTCATGCCCCTAACCTTGCATTGCGACCTCTTCCCTTCACAGCTAACAAACAACACTGTGTTGTTCGTCGTCATCAACCTCTGGTTGCCCCCTCATGACGTTCGCCTGTGTTAGGCTCAAGCGCCTTCCTATGTGACCTTGTAAATGTTTTTGTTTGAATCGATTTCTAAATAGAGAAGTAGGGCTGGGATCGAAAGGGGTTCGGGCCTTGATTTGGGTAGAATAAAGGAAGAGGAGTTTTCTAGAAAGGAAGAAGGAAATAATGAGTTTAAACGGGCTTTGAGATTTAATTTAAATTAAAAATTCCGATATTTTTAATAACTATTTTCAATTATTTGCAAATTTATTCTAATCTAATTCAAATCTATTTACACTATATTTTACAACATATATTTGGATAATTGGATAATTTTATTCAATTCAATACTTGTTTATTTATATTTAATTATTCGTTATGTTAACAGTAAATTTATTTAAATTATTTCAATCATTAGAAAATTATTCACAACATAAAAATATTTGACACTTATTAAAACATTTTATTCAATTATAATATATTATCCAAAAGGAATTTATTCTCAAATAATAATTATGAAAAATCAAATTTGAACAGTTTCTATTTTAATTAAATTTACATATTATTACAATGCAGAAAACAGGGTTGTTACAAAAAATAAGTAGATATCTTTTGGATTTTACTGGTTGTGAACTCTATTGGTTTTCTTTACTTTATGATAAATAAATTAGGCAGAAAGCATTATGCGTAACTAATTTGGATAAAAACAGAATAATAGTTGTAAGCATACTAAGTAGATGTGGAAATGAATTGAATAAGCATGTGAACATGCTACAGGGGTAGGAAATGGTAATAGGGTAGTTATTTTGTAAATTTCAAAAATAATATAAAACATATTGTTATTTGATTTTTTAACCAAGTAGGTTTTCAAACGAATCTAAGCATCAGGTTGAAGATGAAACGATTTAGAACATGGGAACATACTTGGAAGGACTACAGAAGAAGACTCAAGAAGTTGCAAGGCAATTGGGGCTAAGGGCACCACTTAGTACTGAGCTTATCTACTCTGTACCGACAACTATTTTCGCCTCTAGTGGGTCCTCGAAAGTATAGTTCATGAAAGATGGCATGTGTGATCATCCTGAAGTACATTTAACAATGAATGGAAGAACAACTCAAAGGAATTTTGAAGGAAAGTAGACAAGTAAAAGTAATATCAGAACCTCTTGGAATCAACACGATCCCTAAGGAAAAGTGCTTGGAGTACAATCGATCGAAGATAAAAAACCAAAGGAGGAAGAAGGACTAGCTCCCCCTCCAAAATTCAGGTCAATACTAAGTAGAATTTATAGCTCAGGGGACTCCGTCTTCCCTTTCTACATTCTCGGATCTGGATTTGGACCTGGTACTTCATAGATTTGCAACTCTACATGACAGTTTCCCTATAAATATAACGCCTATAGCAATTGGAGAAGGACTTTTAGGCACTGGGCTTTATTTATCTTCTTTCTCTCCTCACTTTAGTCACCAAGGCAGACATTGGTGACTGTTTTAGGTTACAAAAACTTGTCAATCTCTTGTACTAATGACTCTCAATCAAATAGTCAATAAATTATAGTAGATGTAGGCCAAAGATTGCCAAACCACTTTTTTAATCTTAGCGTTCTCTCTGTTTTCACATATTTTCTACTAGATTTCTATTCTCCTACAAGACTTTGAGTGTTGTACATTTTGGTGCTTTCACTGAGAAAGGAGATTCTCAAGCATAGATCTAGCCTTTATTTTGGATTGGATCATCCAGAGGTTAGATCCAGAAGATTTTCATTAAGGAACTTAGAGGATTAGCATACTGGAATCAATAATGCATAGGAGATCTATGAGATTGTATGGAGCAGTGGCTGGAGGAGATGAAGGAGCTTCTCATCACATGGAGTTTAGCAACCACTAGGCATTACCATGATCATCTTCTCATCAAGAAATGGTTACCAAAGTGGAGTTTGACAAAATGATGTAGGAACTGACTTAGAAGAAGGCTAACAGTCAAAAAGCTCGGTTGGAGAAGATGGATGCTAGCATTGCTTTGCTAACCCAACTGTCCCAGAGAACTAAGAAAAGCAGAAGGGAAGTCTCACCTATTGGATCTGAAGAAGAGAATTCGTTTATTTCTAGTTAGAATAGGCGAGATGGAAAACAAAAACAAAAGGAATAGACTATTGGTACAACAGAAGGATTTGTTGAAGGAAGTCGAGGAGCACCCACCTAAAAGAATTCAACTACGTATCAAGAAAAATTTAGGTGCTTTGGAGGGACAAGGAGCTGAGGCTGTAGACTTTTCTGCTTCAGAGGATGATCTACAACACGATGGTGATGATTATTAGCTCAATATTCGGGCTCAAGGAGGTGAAGTTTAAACAACCACAATAAAGCCAACCGAATGTCAATAAATAACCGGAGGAGTGGTTTTCCTAGAGATTGTAGAACCTAGACATTAGCAAGCAAACCAAGACTATTTGTAGAGCCAATCACTCGGTGCAGCCATAGATGGTCGATCCTCGAAGTACAGAGCCAGTGAGGAGTATTTAGCAAATATGATTAAGCGGTTAGTGGAAGAAAATAAATGGAGAAAGAATGAGTAATGAGGTTTTGCACCAAGCAAGACTCCATTCATGTAAAACATTCTAAGGAGTATCATAGGAAGTTTACGATGCTTAGAAGTCCATCGTATAATAGGACTACCGATCCCTAGCAACACTTGTTCAAATATAAATGACATATGGATGGTGCTCGAGCTACATACGCAATGTAATGTAGATGTTTTCCTATCTTTCTAGATGGAGTTGCATCAATGTGGTTGACTAGGCTTGCACCGAAACCCATATCGACTTTCGATGAGTTGGAAAAGAAAATTAAGGAGCAGTTTCAACTACTTAATACATTCGTAAGTTGGTCACTTATATGTTTATTTGGTTTAGACCTTGTATTTCATTTTACGAGTTTTTGAACTCTAAATGCAATTCAAGACTATGGATATTTGATCCATGTACTTTCACATATAAATGTTATATGGTGAACAGTCATAGTTTGTGGGGTACAATATTTCGATGAAGTTAGTTCATTTGAAGTAAGCCAATAAACAGTATTTTAAGATCATGTATTCAACTTGAATGATTTCAAAAGGAGCATATTGTGTTAATGTAACACAACACCATAAACTATGAGATACATCTAAGAAGTCGATCGTTGAAATGTCATCTAGATCGGTTTACATAAAGTGCAACATATTTGATGTCTTAAATGTTAAGAATAATCGAATGCGCTTTTGTAAAAGGTTTGTTATGATATTGTAGTAAGGTTTTCTTTTGAATAGTTTGACCATTTGAAAGAAAAATGAATGTATAATAATAAATGTAATTTAATGTAAAGTTGGAATGAAGAGAATGAATAGTCACTTCTGCTTCATAGAGAAACATTGGACACAAGAATTGTAATAATAACTGACACTTAATATTGGAATATGAAATATGATTTTTATTTCGAAATGTGTTTTCATATAGAAAATTGTTTTCTATAACATTTATTTCTTTTAGTTCAAGATATTTGATCAAAGAACTCTCCTCTGTAAACTATTTGTAGCATATGAAATAAGTAAACAATATTAACAATATTAAGTGAATGGTGTACCTCTAAATTTAGTATGCTATTATAGCAATGCCAGAAATAGCAGGAGCATGCTATATAGCACCTAATGATTGCATCAAATTACGAAAATTGTTTTCGTAAAATGTACTGAACATTATTTGTGAAATAATGTTTATTTTTTGGTGTTGACTGAAAAATAGATATAACTATATTTCAATATGAGTATTATGAATATTCATTATGAAATAGAACTATATTAAGGAATTTATTTTCATAGAAAAAGTGATGCAACAAAAATACATATGTATCTAATATTATTTACAGTTGTTTTGGAATTATAGACTAAGCCGTAGTTTTGAGAAATAATTTTACTATATGATTATGAATAATATGATACAGGTTAATTATATCCCAAACAATTAATGGCTATGCACCCATTCAGTGGGAGCATCATGAGAGTTGATGAACTCTTTGAATTAATACATTTGATGTATGTAATCACAAGTCTATTAATACCAAAAGGGTTCCACATACTTTGTTATATTCATCGATGATTTATTACCAACATGAACATGCGTATTAGATACACATGTAGTAAGTTTATGATAAAATCATAGAATATAAAAGAAAACTAAATAAAATAACATGCAATAGAATAAAATGATTCGATTTGGTCAAATAACTGAGTATATTAGAAAGAGTTCCAAATGTACTTAAAAATGAATATAGATTCAATCTCAAAATCACACCTCTATGTGATACATAATGATGCATTGATAAGGAGTAATCAGACATTGTTAGACAAATTGTGAGTGAATTTGAATTAGTTTCTTTCTATAAGGTTATGTACTTAAGATTAGTACACAAGGTTGATATTATTTCATCTAAACAACAATTTACAATATCATACAAGATAAGGGTTTGTAAGAAATCCCAACATATCCTAGGCCAAGGAGTTGGTAGGTTGTGCGAGTCGAAAGATTGCACGTGATAATTGTTCATGAAGGATCTTGTATGAATGTCCAAAAGTTTTTGGAAAGGTCTGTCATCAAATGACATATTTATGTTTTGAACATAATTTTTGTAAACTAAAATCAGTTTTATAAATAAAAAGGTTCATAAAGCGTTTATGAATCCATATTGTATTTGCACTAAGAAACAATTGTTGTTTCAAGATATATCAATTTCATTGTGAAGGAATTTCTTTGAGAAATTTTTGGTAGTTAAATGGAATTGGATCTGATCCATAGATAGAATTGATTATATGAGATGAAGTGAAATTAACTAACCTAAATGAACACATAGCATTAGAATGTCTAATAAGTATTCTCGTACATCGAAGAGAAACTATGAGTTTCTTATTAATGTCGAAAATATACATTACCCTCGGTTGTTCAATTAAACCATTAAGATTGTTGACTCTATATGGTATGATGCGTAGATCTGAAAGAATTCCAAGTACGCTATCAAAATATGATTTTCGTGGTCGTAACCAAAGAGATGTGATCTATCGGCCGAGATTGTGTCTTTATTGGAAAGACTAATGTGGTTGGAATTAAATAAGCAATGTTGATAAGAATAATATCGCAAATTTCAATTGTTGAAATTAGCATAACAAATTCGGTATTCAACATTGTTTGCACAAAAAATGGACAAACACCTCAAAGTCGTAGGATTTAATTGATTTTACGTTGTTCTTAGTGATTTGGGTGATTTATGCAAATATATGAAAAGCAGGGACTAAACTGTAAAAGACACGTAGATTTATAGTGGTTCAGCCAGAATATGCCTACGTCCACTTTATATATTATTTCTCTTTTCTTGTTTAGATTACAAGTACAAAGCTTTGATATTAGTATCTGAAAGTTGTTTGAAAGTTCTCTCCGTGCTTGAGCTCTCCAACTTGTTTCTCATTGCTGTACCCCTGCCCCTCTATTTATAGAGTGAGGCTGGAGGCAGGGGTCTTGGATGTATATAGCTGTTGGTGGGCCTGAGCTAATGTGGTCAGGCCTGGTAGTGTTGGTTCGGCATTGCTTTGGTTCGGCATCACTTGGTTCGGTAGTATTGTGGTCCGGTGGTGGTTGGTTTGGGGTTTGATTCGGTGGTAGGTGAGTGGCTTTGGTTCGGTAGTGGGTGCATAGCTTAGTCCGGTGGTGAGTTGGTTAGCTGGTTCGGTAAGTAACAGAGGATGTTTGGTTCGGCTATGAGATGGTTCGGCTATGACTTGGAGAATGGTTGGTTCGGCTATGACTTGGAGAATGGTTGGTTCGGCTAGGAGCTGGTCCGGTTAGTGGGTGGTTCGGCTAGGCCTTGGAGGTGCGTTGGTGCATGGCTCGGTGGTGGTGGAAACGCACCCAACATTTGCCCCCCAAAGTGGGGCATATGCCATCGTATGTCCCGCTTTGTTTCGAGTTCATTCGGTTTTAAGTGTTGAACGGGCTGGTTCGGTCGCCCGTGTTTGCCTATAAGTATGGGCTTCGCGCCTCTGTTCACCCTTCACCTTTTGAGATAGCCGAATCACCCAAGTGCCGAATCACCTAAAGGGCCGAATCAACTAAGTACCGAATCACCTAAGTCCTGAATCGCCTGAGTGCCGAATCGACTAAGTACCGAATCACCTAAGTCCCGAATCGCTTGAGTGCCGAATCGACTAAGTGCCGGATCACCTAAGTCCTGAATCGCCCGAGTGCCGAATCGACTAAGTACTGAATCACCTAAGTCCCGAATCGCTTGAGTGCCGAATTGACTAAGTGCCGAATCACCTAAGTCCCGAATCGCTTGAGTGCCGAATCGACTAAGTGCCGGTCCAGGTGTGTTCTCTTCTGCCGAATGAGATTGGGAGTTCGAGCTTATAAATGCGATTCTAGTCTTTATACAGTCGCTTGTTTACTTCCTTCATTCTAACTACACACCTCTTTGTATTTGCAGATAAATGTCTCATAAAGTGGAAACTCGATCAGAAAAGAAGAAAACACGGGACATAGAAGAGCCTTCCTCAGTGCCCCGGCTCAGCCAGGATCTGTTCGTCATGGGCCCACCCCGAGATCATTGGTGGATGGATACGGTCCTTAGGAACTTCTTAACTTGCCTCCTGATTACTTCCCTAGCTCACTCAAGGGCGAGCAACTCGATGTTATATCTCGCTCTTTCGGGATCGACCGAGCATGCATGTTATTGCCGGCTGCGGGAGTGATGCCGTATGATCCTCCCGAAGGATTTTTTGCCTACAGCAGATACCATTGCATGTGTGGTGCCATCCCGCCTCTCAACGCCTGGGTAGTCAGCTTTCTCACATATCTAAAGGTAGCTCCATTCCAGCTTCAGCCCAACTCTTATGCCATTCTGGTGAGTCTCTTTGTTATCTTCCAGAGGAGATATGGGCGTCCTCCTTTCAACCGGGAGATTCGGTATTTGTACAACTTGAGAGGCTACAAGAAGGGGTCTCCCTACATCAGCTTGGAATCGGCCGTAACCTTTAAGCCGGTCCTGGATTTATACTCCAAGTACAACATGTTCAAGAAGGAATGGTTCTTTGTCAGGGACGATTCCGTTTCTATTCGGTGCTTCACCTCCGAATGTAAGTCAAAGCTTTATTTTTAAATCCCGTTCTGGTTGCAATACTCTTTCTTATGTGTTTTTATTTTTTGCTAGCGACAGATGGTTTTGCGGTCGTGGAGAATGACCGCCTGGTTCAAACGGCAGCAGAAATAGAAGCCATTACTGGGAGAGATAGGTCGGCTGCCTACCTGATCAGGAACGTTACACTCTTGGAGTACAACTTGATCCTTCCACAGCAGTCCGTGGTCAAGCAGAGGGACACGGCTGAAGAGAAGGCTGCCCAAGCTAAAGAAGGGGTCGAGTCGAAGAGCAGTAAAAGGAGGCCCTTTCCAAAACATCCGGTTGCTGGGGGGAAGAAGCTCAAAAAGTCTGACGGTCCCTCCCCCAGCACATGTCCAGATATCCCAGAGGAGGGAGAGGTGGAGGAGGAGCAAGGCGAAGATGGAGGAGAAGGCGCTGGAGGTGGTGACTGTGTCGGGGCTTTGTCTTCTGGGCAAGTAGGTGAGATGCAAGAGTGGACGGATGATGCTTTCCGCCAAGCCTTCGAAGGTTTGGAGGGGACCGAGAAGTCCAAGAGAGCCGATAAAGTTGGAACCGGCGTTGATTTATCTTCCGGGAGCGCCTCTACTGAAGCAACTTCGGCGGTTCAAGGTGAATTTCTCTTTGCCCTTTTAATCCTTGAATGATGGCTTAATACATATTGGTGACACTTTGGTTTTCATATCAGGAGCGGGTAAAACGGCCAAGACCTCGGATCTTCGGCACAGGCTTGAACAATACAAGCTCTCCAAAGCTTCCGCCAAGCCAAAGCCTTCTACTAACCGCCCGGGAGACATAGTCGGCTATCGTCCTCTTCTCGGAGTCATCGAAGAAGATATACAGAAGAGGAAGAGGAGTCGATCTTTGTCTGAACCTCTTCTTGAACTGTAACGCCCCACTCTGAGACCCACTGTAACAAAGAGTATTACGGGAGTAATACTGTCTGTTAAAGCGGAGAATAGAGTATAGTGGAAGCGACCATTTGTAATCAAGCTATAACTATCTACTGAATACGTCGAAAGGGTGGTATCTATTTTTTTTTCAAGTGGTTCGACGTATTCAATAAATATTTATAACGAAATTACAATGGCTAAAGATCTATCAGAATAAGCATAGTAATAAAATGATAAAACATCACAGAACAGAATCACATAACAGATATAAAATCCCAGAACAATACATCATCAATACAGATCCAAATACTATAAGTGGGTACAAAGCCACTGCTCACACATGGAGTCAAAAATATGTACATATCAAAGTTTGAATAATAACAGAGTAGCGGAATAGTGGACAAATAAAAGCGCTATCTATCAGCATAGCAGATAATGTCCAAGCGGAAGCACAGAAGCTAAGTCCAGAGACCTAACCTGAAACAACTTGGTCTGACCCGAGCGAAAACACTTGGGTCAGGCTAGCTAAACAATCAGTAATAACTGAGATATATAATAATGCGGTACATAAATAAAACAGTACTTATCCAAAGAGAAGTATATTATGAACCACATGAATGTAATGACGATCCCTAATCATCAATAAACAATAAAAATCTCCAAAGAGAAATCAACACCAAAGTGTAGAATAAATAAAATCGCCTCATATCATCGGCGTAGCCAAAGCTATAAAAAGATGCCCATAAGCAATAATCCCAAGAGTGACCAGAGTCTGTAATCAATGCCCAAGCAAAGATCGATGCTCCAAAGAGCAATGGGGATATACTGAAAAGTCAATGAAATCCAACACTGAAAAGCAGTGTCCAGAGACACCGTGAATCCACAGGGCAATCGCACTTACATCGTATGGTTCCATAGAACCAACACCGAATGGCGGTACTCGAATGGATATAAAAATCATCAAATAATACCAGTATTGCACGTGCACCGACCGGAGTCGTTGTTGCCAAGTACTGTAGAGTTGTGATCGATCACTCACACAGATGCGGAATGCGCGAGACGGCGAGATCCTTCCCAGAAGGATAAAGGCCCAGAGGCGCACGCCGAAAAATAAACTGCTCCATAGAGCAAGTGTCCACAGACGGTTGCCCAGAGGCGTGGTGACCCAGAGGTCCAGTACTGGCCGCCCAGAGGCTAATGTGTCACAAACTTCTTGGAGAGGAACCCGTAAAGTGTTAACAATGAGTCCCATACCCCACGTTCGCACTAAACGGTTTCCTAACCAATAGCAAGATCACACTCCAAACAAGGAAAAGTCCACCTCGTATCATCAGTAAACTAGACCCAAAGGTCAAAACGATCAATCGAATAGGTCGGGGATTAACCGGAAAGAAAATACACACGGTTCCATAGGCCGGAGATTTCCTAACCGTTTAAGCACCTTTCCACTTCGCTCGACGTGCTAAAAAGTGAGTGTGAGATTTTTATTATAGAAAATAATGGTTCGAAACGGATTTATAATTGATTTTGAGAACACTTTAAAATGGCTTTTGAAAACTCTCCTATTATGGAGTAATTAATTTAATAATTAAAAATAATATTAGATAATAATTTCGAAAGCCATTTAGGAGTGAAAAATCTTTTGAAAATGATTCATAAAACCCGTGTACGAAATCTAGAGACAAATCTCAAAGAAATCAATAAATCCAGAAAATCACTGAAAAATATTCTAAGTGTTTGTAAACATTCAAAAATAGCTGCGAATCCAAGTTCGGCAATTTATTTGGACCAGCAAACGGTGTCCAAATGTCATGAAAGTTTGCATGCATGTAGTCCAACATCCCTAATTTAAGAAGCAAAAAGAATTTCTAGATTCCGAGTTGAGACGAAGTGGCAGCGACATCTCAAAGTTGGACCTAGAAAAAGATTCATACTGTTTACCAACAGCGACCAGAGTTCAACTTCGACACAAAATTCGAAGTAACAAACGAACTCCGATGTTGCCCAAACATTCCAGAGATAGAGTTCGAAACTCCACCTTTCCAACGAGACCAAAAACGTCGAATTCCGACTTCGGATGAAATCGTGGCGGCATCGCAAAGTGAAGGTAAAAAATTTGAAAACAGGATATTTTTTTTTTTTAGCCCAGCCCGCCTGGGCTGGGGAAGCCCCAGCCCATGCGGGCTGGGGTCAGATTCCTGCCCCAGCCCAGGCGGGCTGGGGTCGGATTCTGCCCCAGCCCGCCTGGGCTGGGGGGGGGGGGGTGTTCGGCCCAGCCCGCCTGGGCTGGGCTGGGAGGTTTCTGCCCCAGCCCGCCTGGGCTCGGGGGGGGGGGGGGGGGGAATGTGTGCCAGCCCACTAGGGGCTGGCCTGCTACTGGCTAGCCCAACTGGGCTAGCCTGATGTGCCTGGGTGCAACCCAGGCCTGTTTTGGGGCTCTCAGGCCCCTGTTTCAGCCTATTTCCAACCTGCACATATCCAGCCAACATAATTTGTTGATTTTGATGGTTTAGAGGTGTTTTTTTCAAGTTTTGGCATCAAATTTTCACCAAAATTAACTAGCAATAATCACTTTCACCAAAATTAACTAGCAATAATCACTAATAGATAGTAATTACCTCAAAGAAGCAAATGATCAAATGGTTTGTGTGCACAATATCAAGCAAATAAGCAAACACTTCAAGTGCAACTTTCCAAAGCAAAGAGGATGGAGATTAGAGAGCTTCAAAATAAAAAAGAGAACAAAACCAAGGATTACAAAGAGATTTCAAAAATTAAACTAAAGATTAGAAGGTGATTAGGCCTAGGATTGCATTACCTTGCTAGGATTAAACAAGTTTAGCCATGTAGAGAAGGAGAGGGGTCTTCTACAAAAGGGGGGCCATTAGTTATGTTTAGATCTAGGTTTAGGAATTTTGAAGAGGAGGGTTAGGGTTTAAGGAAGGGGTTTGAGATATTATATAGAAGTGGGTAGGCTAATGGGTCATGTTAGGAGGTTTTAAAACCCATTAGGACTTAGTTTAATTTCTAAGGTTATCATGTGAACAAAAATCCTAAATGGCATCCTAGTTTTAATCAAAACCATATAATTGTCTCATTAGCCAATTAAACCCATTATCACATTTAAAAATTCCCCTTCTAAATATTAAATTCCAAAAATATTAATTTCCCCATTTTAAACCCAAAATACTTTAATTTGCAAACCAATTGCAAATTTAAATTCCTAAATTTTTTTGTTTAGCTCCCTTTTCAACTTAAAATCATAATTTTAATTTATTATTCGGTAATTGCAATCTCATGGTTGTTACAGACTCACTCCCTTAAGAAAATTGCGTCCCCGCAATTCCTTAAATATAGAAGTCGTCTATAACATCTAATCCACAAAAGGAATACAGAAGATAAAATATAGATGCTCACTCGTGCCGGAAGATGAAAGAAAACCAGGATAAGTACGCTCGATAAATTCTCTGGTCTCCCAAGTGCAGTCCTTAGGATTAGACGACCATTGAATCTTCACAAGCGGAACCTCTTTGTTTCGAAGACGTCTGATCTTCGAATCAAGCACACGAAGAGGTTGCTGCTCTATAGATATATCGGGTGAGATCTCCAAATCGGGCACGATATGAGGCTCGATGATAGAATCAAGATCGCGGACACACATGCGAAGCTGGGAAACATGGAACACATCGTGCATTCCAGAGGAGTGAGCAGGTAGAGCCACATGATAAGCAACGGGGCCGATGCGTTCCGTAATAGGAAATGGTCCGACATAACGAGGAGCCAACTTCCTTGTAGAGCTGAAATGCACAACCCCCTTCATGGGAGATATCCGAATAAAGACATGATCACCAATGGAGAACTCAAGAGGTTTCCTACGGCTGTCCGCGTAGGATTTCTGACGGTTCTGCGCCTCTTTCATTCTCTGACGAATAAGAATAATCTTCTCAGAAGATTCCCGAATTGAATCTAGACCAAGAAGGTGCTTCTCACCAGATTCTAACCAACAAGCAGGAGAGCGACATGGCCTTCCGTAAAGAGCATCGAAAGGTGCCATGCCGATACTAGACTGAAAGCTGTTGTTGTAGGAGAACTCTACAAGCGGTAAGTGATCCTCCCAACTACCTCCGAAATCCAGAATACAACAGCGCAAAAGATCCTCTAAAACACGATTCACCCTCTCCGTCTGACCGTCGGTCTGAGGATGATAAGCAGTCGAGAGATTCAGCTTTGAGCCCAAAGCTGACTGTAGGCACTTCCAGAAGTGACTAGTAAAGATAGTGTCTCGATCATAGACGATAGAGCTAGGAATGCCATGAAGTCAAACGACTTCCTTCACATATAGCTTGGCAAGCTGAGGAGCAGTCCGAGTGGACTTAATAGGAATGAAATGAGCTGATTTGGTCAAGCGATCGACTATAACCCAAATAGAAGTATGGCCTGACCTCGATCGAGGCAGACCGTCAATAAAATTCATGGATATCTGATCCCATTTCCATAATGGAATCTCTAGCGGCTGAAGAAGACCGGATGGACGCTGATGCTCAGCTTTGATCTGTTGACAAGTCATGCAACGGCTTACATAACTTACAACATCACTCTTCATGCCCTCCCAATAAAATAGGCGACACATGTCGGCATACATCTTACTCGACCCGGGATGTATAATGTACTTAGTGCGATGACACTCGTCTAGAATGTCACGCCTAAGTGATAAATCAGATGGTATCAAAATACGGTTCTTCCTGCGAAGACACCGATGAGAATCAATAGAATAATCCAACAGTGTCTCATCACTGGATCCCGACTCAAGAAGATGAATATAATGCAATAATTCTGGATCCTGCCACTGAGCATGGGCAATGCGATCCAATAAGATAGGACGAGCTTCCAAGCTGAATAATAAGGCCGGAGAATCAGAAGATGGAGCTCGATCTCGAATATCACACATAGAAAGAGTCTCAAGAATATCCCACTCGGCTATCATCATAGAAACTACCGCCGAGTGTTTGCGACTGAGTGCATCAGCCACACGATTACCCTTGCCAGGGGTATACTGAATGTCTAAGTCATATGAGGCAAGAAACTCAAGCCATCGCTGCTGCCTCATATTGAGATCCTTCTGACTGAATAAATACTTCAGCGACTTGTGATCGGTGTAGAGAATGAAACATTCGCCCAATAGATAATGACGCCACGTCTTCAAGGCAAAGACGATAGCAGCTAACTCAAGATCATGAGTAGGATAGCGAACCTCATTCGGACGTAGCTGCCTAGAAGCGTAAGCAACTACCCGATCCTTCTGCATAAGCACAGCACCGAGGCCGCTACCGCAAGCGTCGGTGTAAACAACAAGATCCTGGTTACTCTCAGGAACCACCAGAATAGGAGCATGGGTGAGAAGTTCCTTCAGTCGCTGAAAGGAAGCTTCACACTTATCAGACCAAATAAAGCGAACACCCTTACGAGTCAGCGTCGTAAGGGGAAGTGCAACTCGAGAGAAATCCTTGATAAACCGACAGTAATAACCCGCCAGCCCAAGGAAGCTGTGAATATCATGAACGTTCTCGGGCTGCTTCCAATTCTGAATAGCTTCGATCTTGGCAGGATCGATAGAAATACCCTCAGATGATACAATATGGCCCAAGAACTTGACCTTGCTCTCCCAAAAATGGCACTTGGAGAGCTTGGCCTTAAGCTGATGCTGACGAAGAGTATCCAAGACGATCCGCAAATGATGAGCATGCTCTGCCTCGGATCTAGAATAAATAAGAATATCGTCGATGAAAACCAGAACGAATCTATCGATGTATTCCCGGAATACTCGATTCATGAGATCGACGAAGAAAGCCGGAGCGTTCGTCAAGCCGAACGGCATGACCAACCACTCAAAAGAACCATAACGAGTGCGAAATGCAGTAAGAGGAACGCTGTCTTCCGCAACTCGGAGCTGATGAAATCCGGTGGCAAGGTCGAGCTGGGAGAAGACCTTCGCACCGCTCAACTGATCAAACATATCGTCTATCCGTGGCAATGGATAACGATTTTTGATGGTCAACTCATTAAGCTTGCGATAGTCAATGCAAAGCCTAAGAGAGCCATCGGGCTTCTTAACGAAGACCACAGCAGCACCCCATGGCGAAGAACTGGACCGAATGAACTGCTTCGCCTCAAGCTCCACTAACTGCTTCCTGAGTTCCTCATTCTCTTTAGTAGACATCCTCGTGGGAGGACGTCCAACTGGGTGGGAGCCTGGAATGAGATCGATGCGGAACTCAATGGCCCGCTTTGGCGGCAGGCCTGATACTGGCTCAAATATATCGGGGAAATCCCGAACAACAGGAATACGAGATATGTCCACATCCTCATCTCGTGAATCAAGAGCAAATAAAGTAACATCAGAAAGCCCAACATCTTGAAGAACAATAGCTAACGGAGAGGACGAGTCAGGGTGATGAATGAATAATATCCGCTCCGAACAAATAATTTTGGCGTCGTGCTGAACGAGCCAATCTATGCCAAGAATCATATCAAAGCCCAAATACTCCATAACGTGGAGATTTGCACGGAAAGAAAAGCCACAAAGATCAATATCTATATTCTCACAGAGCAAGCTAAGGGTCGTGGATCCACCAATGGGATTCACAATCCTTAGTGAAGAAACCATACAAGTAACATCCAAAGATAAAGTATCAACTAGTTCCTTTGATACGAATGAGTGAGAGGCACCCGTATCAAAAAGAACTCTAATAGATCTACCATGAAATAAAATAGAGCCTTTAAGAATGGAAGGATGTGTACCTTTAGGCTGAGCAGAATTGGTAGAAGCCTTGGCAGCATTAAGCCTGCCAGGCTTGGCACTAGCTGGAGCAATAGGACAAGTGGAGATCCTGTGTCCCTCCTTCTTACAGAAGGTGCAATAGAGAGGTTTGGGACACTCTCGAATAAAGTGATCAGGAGAACTGCAATTGAAGCATTTCTTCGGAGGACGTCTCCTACTAGGCTGAGCAGAAGTCTGGGACTGAGTCTGAGGCTGAGAACTAGAGCTGATCGCTTTCTTCTTCTTGTGCTGAAAAGAAGAGCCAGACTTGCCAGGAGGAAACCTCTTCTTGGTAGGGTTTGTGGAACCCACACCACCATCATCACTATGCTCCATCTCGACTGACTCAAGATGAAGAGCTACATCGACTAGCTTCTCGAATGAGAGCTCAAGCTGTAGCATAAGCTGCCTTTTCAGATATTTCTTCAAGCCCTCAACAAATTTGAGGTTCCTCTTATAAGGAGTAGCAATAAACTCAAGGCCGTACTTGGACAGGGCCTCGAAGGAAGAGACATAATCGGATACGGAGGACTTCCCCTGCTTGAGATCAAGAAAGCGGCGAGCAAGGGAGTTCTTCTCTGACTCTGGGATGAATTTGAGCTCAAATCTCTCACGAAACTGAGCCCAAGTAAGTGCGGTCTCATCGATCTTGGCAATAAGGAGTTCGTACCAATCTAGGGCACGACTCTAAAGCTGACTGGAAGCAATAAGAACACGGTCATGATCCGGGATATCCATACGAGTGAAAATGCGCTCGCATATTCGAATCCAAGCCTGGACCTCTAAGACATTGTCGGAGCCACTGAACGGCTTCCCTCCGAGATGGGTAAAATCACTGCAGAGACGCGCAAAAGCAGACTTGCGCGGAGCATCAGCAACTGGGGCTGGAGACTGAGAATGAGACTGGGAATTCCGAACCAGCTCCATGATCTGGTCGGTGGTCATGAACACGCCCTCTGGATGAGTGTTGCTGGACTGCCCAGCAGCACTGGTCTGACGTGTGGTTCTCCCTCTTCCCCTTCCAGACATACTGAAAGTCAAACGGGAATCAGAGTTTAGACAAGATTCAATGATAGATAATTAATTAAGGAATACTACGGAATATAACAGATTCCTACACATATTCCTAACTTATCTATCAATAGGCACAAGGAAGGGATTTGATTTAATTCGGATCCAATTAAAATGTATTGTACTAAGTGTATCTGTTTTGTGTTTATTATGCTTATTCCTGAAACCAGGCTCCGATACCAAACTGTAACGCCCTACTCTGAGACCCACTGTAACAAAGAGTATTACGGGAGTAATACTGTCTGTTAAAGCGGAGAATAGAGTATAGTGGAAGCGACCATTTGTAATCAAGCTATAACTATCTACTGAATACGTCGAAAGGGTGGTATCTATTTTTTTTTTCAAGTGGTTCGACGTATTCAATAAATATTTATAACGAAATTACAATGGCTAAAGATCTATCAGAATAAGCATAGTAATAAAATGATAAAACATCACAGAACAGAATCACATAACAGATATAAAATCCCAGAACAATACATCATCAATACAGATCCAAATACTATAAGTGGGTACAAAGCCACTGCTCACACATGTGAGTCAAAAATATGTACATATCAAAGTATGAATAATAACAGAGTAGCGGAATAGTGGACAAATAAAAGCGCTATCTATCAGCATAGCAGATAATGTCCAAGCGGAAGCACAGAAGCTAATTCCAGAGACCTAACCTGAAACAACTCGGTCTGACCCGAGCGAAAACACTCGGGTCAGGCTAGCTAAACAATCAGTAATAACTGAGATATATAATAATGCGGTACATAAATAAAACAGTACTTATCCAAAGAGAAGTATATTATGAACCACATGAATGTAATGACGATCCTTAATCATCAATAAACAATAAAAATCTCCAAAGAGAAATCAACACCAAAGTGTAGAATAAATAAAATCGCCTCATATCATCGGCGTAGCCAAAGCTATAAAAAGATGCCCATAGGCAATAATCCCAAGAGTGACCAGAGTCTGTAATCAATGCCCAAGCAAAGATCGATGCTCCAAAGAGAAATGGGGATATACTGAAAAGTCAATGAAATCCAACACTGAAAAGCAGTGTCAAGAGACACCGTGAATCCACAAGGCAATCGCACTTACATCGTATGGTTCCATAGAACCAACACCGAATGGCGGTACTCGAATGGATATAAAAATCATCAAATAATACCAGTATTGCACGTGCACCGACCGGAGTCGTTGTTGCCAAGTACTGTAGAGTTGTGATCGATCACTCGCACAGATGCGGAACGCGTGAGACGGCGAGATCCTTCCCAGAAGGATAAAGGCCCAGAGGCGCACGCCGAAAAATAAACTGCTCCATAGAGCAGGTGTCCACAGACGGTTGCCCAGAGGCGTGGTGACCCAGAGGTCTAGTACTGGCCGCCCAAAGGCTAATGTGTCACAAACTTCTTGGAGAGGAACCCGTAAAGTGTTAACAATGAGTCTCATACCCCACGTTCACACTAAACGGTTTCCTAACCAATAGCAAGCTCACACTCCAAACAAGAAAAAGTCCACTTCGTATCATCGGTAACTAGACCCAAAGGTCAAAACGATCAATCGAATAGGTCGGGGATTAACCGGAAAGAAAATACACACGGTTCCATAGGCCGGAGATTTCCTAACCGTTTAAGCACCTTTCCACTTTGCTCGACGTGCTAAAAAGTGAGTGTGAGATTTTTATTATAGAAAATAATGGTTCGAAATGGATTTATAATTGATTTTGAGAACACTTTAAAACGGCTTTTGAAAACTCTCCTATTATGGAGTAATTAATTTAATAATTAAAAATAATATTATATAATAATTTCGAAAGCCATTTAGGAGTGAAAAATCTTTTGAAAATGATTCATAAAACCCGTGTACGAAATCTAGAGACAAATCTCAAAGAAATCAATAAATCCAGAAAATCACTGAAAAATATTCTAACTGTTTGTAAACATTCAAAAACAGCTGCGAACCCAAGTTCGGCAATTTATTTGGACTAGCAAACGGTGTCCAAATGTCATGAAAATTTGCAGGCATGTAGTCCAACATCCCAACTTTAGGATGCAAAAAGAATTTCTGGATTCCGAGTTGAGACGAAGTGGCAGCGACATCTCAAAGTTGGACCCAGAAAAAGATTCATACTGTTTACCAACAGCGACCAGAGTCCAACTTCGACACGAAATTCGAAGTACCAAACGAACTCCAATGTTGCCCAAACTTTCCAGAGATGGAGTTCAAAACTTCACCTTTCCAACGAGACCAAAAACGTCGAATTCCGACTTCGGATGCGATCGTGGCGGCATCACAAAGTGAAGATAAAAAACTCTGAAAATAGGATATTATTATTATTATTATTATTATTTTTGTTTTAGCCCAGCCCAGCTGGGCTGGGGTCCATCCAGGCCCCAGCCCACGCGGGCTGGGGTCCATCGGGTCCCCAGCCCGCCTGGGCTGGGGAAGCCCCAGCCCACGCGGGCTGGGGTCCGGATTGGCCCCAGCCCGCCTGGGCTGGGGTCGGATTCCTGCCCCAGCCCAGGCGGGCTGGGGTCGAATTCTGCCCCAGCCCACCTAGGCTGGGGGTGGGGTGTTCGGCCCAGCCCGCCTGGGCTGGGCTGGGAGGTTTCTGCCCCAGCCCGCCTGGGCTGGGGGGGGGGGGAATGTGTGCCAGCCCACTAGGGGCTGGCCTGCTACTGGCTAGCCCAACTGGGCTAGCCTGTTGTGCCTGGGTGCAACCCAGGCCTATTTTGGGGCTCTCAGGCCCCTGTTTCAGCCTATTTCCAGCCTGCACATTTCCAGCCAACATAATTTGTTGATTTTGATGGTTTAGGGGTGTTTTTTTTTCAAGTTTTGGCATCAAATTTTCACCAAAATTAACTAGCAATAATTATTTTCACCAAAATTAACTAGCAATAATCACTAATAGATAGTACTTACCTCAGAGAAGCAAATGATCAAATGGTTTGTGTGCACAATATCAAGCAAATAAGCAAACACTTCAAGTGCAACTTTCCAAAGCAAAGAGGATGGAGATTAGAGAGCTTCAAAATAAAAAAGAGAACAAAACCAAGGATTACAAAGAGATTTCAAAAATTAAACTAAAGATTAGAAGGTGATTAGGCCTAGAATTGCATTACCTTGCTAGGATTAAACAAGTTTAGCCATGTAGAGAAGGAGAGGGGTCTTCTACAAAAGGGAGGCCATTAGTTATGTTTAGATCTAGGTTTAGGAATTATGAAGAGGAGGGTTAGGGTTTATGGAAGGGGTTTGAGATATTATATAGAAGTGGGTAGGCTAATGGGTCATGTTAGGAGGTTTTAAAACCCATTAGGACTTAGTTTAATTTCTAAGGTTATCATGTGAACAAAAATCCTAAATGGAATCCTAGTTTTAATCAAAACCATATAATTGTCTCATTAGCCAATTAAACCCATTATCACATTTAAAAATTCCCCTTTTAAATATTAAATTCCAAAAATATTAATTTCCCCATTTTAAACCCAAAATACTTTAATTTGCAAACCAATTGCAAATTTAAATTCCCAAATTTTTTTGTTTAGCTCCCTTTTCAACTTAAAATCATAATTTTAATTTATTATTCGGTAATTGCAATCTCAGGGTTGTTACATGAACCCCCGGCCCCACTCCAGCCTATTCACGACATTACAGAGGAGGGCACCGAGCTTATGCCCTCTCCTCATCCGTCTGAGAACCCAACCGTCATCCCAATAGATCATCCTGGCTTAGCACGCAATCCGTTTGCGGGTCATCCGGACCTGGACCCGGCATCTCATGACATTTCTTTTGATGAGGTTACTGGCGAGCACCTTCTTCCTCGTAATTCTATAGTAAGGGTGCTCGATGAGGCCAGGTCCCTGGACCTTGATTTGCTTACTACTCGGGTTGTCGCTATGGGGAACGAAGCTAAAGCAAATATCGACCGGGTTGCTGAGGAGACCAGGAAGTTGATGGGGCATCATGCCCGATTGGTCAAGGCCGGGGAGGAAATTGGGAGTGCCAACATAAGACTGCGGTTAGTGGTTTCCGACCAGGCCAAGCAACTCGCTGAGCAGGCCATCCAGATCTCTCAGCACGAGGCTGCCTTCGGACGTCTAAAGAAAACTATGGAAGAGGCCAGCCGGGCCGAACTGCGGAAAATGGAGGCTGCTTGCAAGGAACGGATCGATATGGCCATTGCCACGGTGGACGAGGTTCGGAAAGCGGATCTTGAGCAGATAGAGGAGTTATCTGGGAAGCTTGAGGTTGCAGAGCTTGCTCAAGCCAAGTTGAGGGAGGAGATGGAGGCGATGCGGAAATCCGTTCAGGCTGACTGCTCGAGATACCAATTGGAGAGAGATGCCGCCATCGTAAGGTTGTCGGATTCCGAGGCCCGGGCGAGGGAGTTTGAAGAGAACGAGGGGCTGATGGAGGGGATGCTCCAGGATATGTACTTCCGTACTTGGAGGCAGGGCAACTTGTCCTGGACGGATGATTACCCCCGGGTTATGGCTAGGATCTATCTCAGGGCTCTAGAGGAGGCCCAGGCTGAGGCAGATAGGGAGGGTGGCGTGGCCTTTAGGATGGATGCTGTGACCGCCCAGTTTACCAAGGAGGAGAAGGTGGCGGTGAAGGAGGGCATGCGGTTGCTTACAGCTGAGGAGACAGGTGTGCAAGCGGAGGATGATGATCAAGTTGATCAAGGAGCAGATGCTGGTAAGTCTTCCTTTCTAGTTTTTTCGTTAACTTGGTTGCTTATCACTAATGGACTTTTTCTCTGATCGGACAGGCGGGCAACAGGACAAGGATAAGACTCCGACGCAGCCGGCTCCTTGATTAGACCTGGATATCTTTTTGTAGACTTGACATTGTTGTATATGTTAGTCTTAAAACAGTAATGTAACTCTTAGGTTGCAATTATTGCTACTTGTAATAAATAGCTCTATTCTTGACGTGTAATTCTTTAACTTAAGCTGATTCTGTTGTCTTTTGAATGTTTTTGCTATTTTGACATGTTGTATAAGAAATATAGCTATGCATATTCTTGTAATTAAACTGTGTTTGATGTTAGGTCCTTGTGTAAAACATAATTTCATGACTTGCAATGTTAGCGTAAGGTGTGAATAAATTATAGCCACGTGTTTACTCATGAAAGAAGGAAATACCGCCCTTTATATTTTGTTGGTGAATGGCAGCTTTGAATGTCTTGTGTGACCGAGTACGGAATGCGGTCCAGTATCTTGCCGTGAGTGTCCGCCTCCATTAGCGAATGTCTCTTGTTCTGTGTCCTGTACTTCAGGGATTGTTACAGAGGATAGGAGAAAAGTTTCTTAAATAAAATTGAAATATGCGAAAAAGTAAAACTTCCAATCACGGAAGGCCTTCGATGTGCTTAAGTTCGTGGCAAACGGGCGTTGTAGTCACTTTCCCTAGCTGTGGGTCTTGGAGACATTTGTCACCCATCTTACGCCTCCGTGGGGAGTTAATTCTTTTTTACCACAGCCGCACTTAAGACACATCGGAGCCGAGATCGCGCACAGCAACTACCCGGGCCATTATGGCCCGTAATCGTGGGTATTATTCGATTTACTGTGGCCGGCTAGCGTGGGTGCCGATCGTCAACCGTGAACTGCCCCTGGCTGGCCACACCTTATGTTGGGGCTTATAGTCGGTTCATAGTTGCCGGCGAGCCGAACGCCGTAATGAGCTGTCTCGGCTATAGTCGGCCTTCTCGGTGGCTTATAATCGGCTCATTACAGTTGGCTTTAAGGGCCGTCACGAGCAATGAGTTAACCCGCAGCAGAGGAATGCCGGAGCAAAAGTGTCTCATTGGCGAGGGCATAGATTCGCATAGTACTTGTTAGGTCTTGTCCAGATGAAGTTGCGCTGTGGAGTGCTTTGAGTGGAAATTCTATACGCATAGGATTTTGTTCAACAGAAAAGGATAAAGTTAACAAGCAGCCAAGATATAAAGGAACAAGTTAAAAAAGAGAAAGTTTTTTTAAAGTGGTTCGGCACGAAAAGGCCTACGTCCACTGATTCTCTTTGTTAATTCACTTCATATGGGCAGTACAAGTTAAGAAAAGTATCGACGGAGGTGTTGGATGTTCCATGCCCTCTGGAACACCTCTCCGTCCACTGTTGACAAAATATAAGCTCCATTGTGGAGATCTTTATGAATTACATATGGTCCATCCCAGATTGGATCTAGTGCTCCGGGGCGAGGGAAGATTCGCTTGATGACAAGATCCCCTTCTTGTAAGGTACGATGCTTGACTTTGGAGTTGTATTGTGCTGCCACTTTTTTCTTATGGGCTGCTGCTTTAAGGATTGCATCATTTCTTCTCTCCTCAACTAGATCCAAAGACATGTGAAGGAGTTCTTCGTTCTCTTCTGGGTTATAGTGGATCCTACGGTGGGAAGGCACGATGGTTTCAACTGGGAGCATAGCCTCCGATCCGTATGCCAAAGAGAAAGGAGTATGCCCTGTCGAGGTTCTGAAAGATGTGCGATAGGCCCACAGTGCCGTAGGGAGTTCATCCACCCAAGCGCCCTTTGACTTTTCGAGTTTCTTTTTGATTAAGGTTTTCAGAATTTTGTTGACGGCTTCGACTTGTCCGTTTGCCTGGGGATATGCTACGGATGAGAAGCATTTGTGAATTCCGTGCTCTTGGCACCAGTTGGCGAATTCCTCGCTGTCAAACTGAAGTCCATTGTCTGATATGATTTTGAATGGGACTCCGTACCTGCACAGAACATTTTTGATCAAAAAGTTAATAACTTTCGCTGATGATACTTTATTTAGGGGTTCTGC
Organism: Allium fistulosum; assembly: GCA_030737815.1. Taxonomy (NCBI): domain Eukaryota; kingdom Viridiplantae; phylum Streptophyta; class Magnoliopsida; order Asparagales; family Amaryllidaceae; genus Allium; species Allium fistulosum. The sequence continues at coordinate 607,997,740 of CM060908.1, read as the reverse complement.
TTCCACCCATTTGGTGAAATAGTCGACTGCCACTATAGCATATTTGGCCCCGCCTCGGCCCATCGGTAGTTCGCCGATTAAGTCAATTCCCCATACTGCAAAGGGCCAAGGGCTGGTCATTTGAGTAATCTCAGTTGTTGGTAGCCGCGGAATCTTAGCAAACTTCTGGCATCTGTCACACTTTTTGACGAAATCTAAGGCGTCCTTGCTTAAGAAGGGCCAGAAATATCCATATCGGAGTATCTTTTTTGCTAATGTTTGCCCTCCGGTGTGATCTCCGCAGCTTCCTTGATGAATGTTGGATAAGATTTCCTTGGCTTCCCTCCCAGCGACACACCTTAATAACGGGTTAGAGAATCCGTGCCGATAGAGGATGTCTTCTCGTATTGTGTAGCGGGAAGCTTTCCTCAAGATTTTCTTGACTTCGTTACGCCCGTTGGGTAGTGTGCCGCTTTGTAAGTAGTCTCGGATGGGAGTCATCCAAGTTGCTTCTTCGGTTGCAGCTATCGGATTCACTTGCTCGAAACTTGGGGTCAGTTGCTTTGAGATGGTTACTGCTCCGAAGATGGCGCTGTCTTTCACACTTGCTTGCTTTGCCAATTCGTCGGCCTCTTGGTTCTCTTCCCGAGGGATGTGTTTGACTAAGTAGTGGTCCAATCGGCTGAGAAGTAACTTGGTCTTCTTTAAATACGCTATGATTCGTTCTTCTCGAGCTTGGAATTCTCCTAGTATTTGATTAACAATAAGTTGAAAATTGCTATGAAGACACAAAGAATTGGCTCCGATTTCTAAGGCAAGTTCTAATCCAGCTATCACTGCTTCATACTCTGCATCGCTGTTGGTGGCAGCGAACTCCAACCTTATAGCATAGTGCAGCTTATTTCCCCTGGGAGTGATTATTACCACACCTGCCCCCGAGCCTTGTTCGTTTGATGCACCATCCACAAAGAGATTCCACTTGATGTCTTCTGCTATTTCCAATTGCCCCTTATCTTCGTTGGTAGTGAATTCTGCAATGAAATCAGCCATGGCTTGTCCCTTGATGGCGGTGCGAGGGTGATAGGTGATATCATACTGACTTAGTTCAATGCACCATTTAAGTAGTCGCCTAGAAGTGTCGGGACGATGGAGTACCTGCCTTAGTGGTTGATCGGTCAGGACTTTGATGGAATGGGACTGGAAGTAGTGACGCAGTTTCCGTGATGTGATTAGTAAATAGTATGCTAGCTTCTCAAGTTTAGGATATCTGACTTCTGCCCCCGTTAACCTCTTACTTACGAAGTAAACTGGCTACTGCGTGCGGTTGTCTTCCCTTACCAAGGCAGCGCTTAGGGCGTGAGATGACACAGCAAGGTATAGGTATAACTCTTCGCCTTTGCTTGGAGTCGAGAGTACCGGTGGTTTCTGGAGGTGTTCGATTAAGTTAAGGAAAGCGATTAAGCATTCATCATTCCATTCGAACTTTCCTTTGTCTTTCTTTAGAGCTTCGAAAAAGGGGACGCACTTGTCCGTTGCTTTGGAGATGAATCGGCTTAGGGCGGCCACTTTTCCATTCAGGCTTTGCATTTCCTTTCGAATGGAAGGTATCTTGATATCCCTTAGCGCTCGGACTTGTTCAGGGTTTGCTTCAATCCCTCTGGCATGGACGATGAATCCCAAGAACTTTCCTGATGATACTCCGAAGGAGCATTTTAGAGGATTCAACTTCATTCCATACTGGCAAAGTACTTGAAACATCTCGCCTAGGTGGCTTACATGATCGTCAGTTTCCTTGACTTTACCAGCATGTCATCCACATATACTTCCATAGTTTGTCCTATTAGCCCGGCAAACATCTTGTTGACGAGGCGCTGGTAGGCGGCTCCTGCGTTTTTAAGTCCGAAAGGCATTACCTTATAGCAGTATAAACCCCGGTCAGTGATGAAACTAGTGTGGTCTTGATCGGGAGCATGCATAGGAATTTGGTTATATCTTGAGTATGCGTCCATAAAAGATAAGAGCTCGTGCCCGGCTGTGCTGTCTACAAGTTGGTCGATTCGGGGTAGTGGAAAGCAATCCTTTGGGCAGGCGTCGTTTAGGTTGGAGAAGTCAATGCACGTTCGCCACTTCCCATTAGCCTTCTTTACCAGTACCGGGTTAGCGATCCATTCCGGGTAGATGGCTTCTCGTATGAAGTCATTGGCAAGTAGATTTTTTACTTCTTCATCGAGGGCTACTGATCGCTCTGCCCCCATACTTCTCTTTCTTTGTTTTACGGGCGCCTTGGTAGGATCAATGTTCAGTACGTGGCATGCTACGTCGGGGGAGATTCCGGTCATGTCAGCGTGTGACCATGCGAATACATCCAAGTTGTGGCGGAGAAAGTCGATGAGTCGCTCCTTCAACTCTGTTTTTAGTTGGGACCCAATTTTCAATAGTCTACTCGAGTCGTGCTTGTCTACAGATACAAACTCCATAGCCTCTGCAGGCTCGGCGGTGGCCTCCTCCTCTTTGTCCCTGGGGTCTAATTCATTGAAAGGGTCGCTGGTACATCGAAGAGGAGGGGCTTTCTTTAGTTTCTACGCTTCTAGACTTTTCATGCAGAGAGCAACCTCTACACCCTTCCCTTTATCCTTCCTGTGGTTGTTGCGAAGTTCAGTCACATAGCAGTCTCGAGCAACGTCCTGGTCTCCTTCTACTTCCCCTACTCCATTGTCCGTTGGAAATTTCATCTTTAGGCACCATGGGGCTAGGACAATTTGGAAGTCAGACAAGGCTGGCCTTCCTAAGAAGGCGTTGTAGGCCGAGTGGTTTTCTATTAGCACAAACGTCTGTCTCCGTACAACGGAGCGGGGATGGCTTCCAATTTCAACAAAGAGGTCCAGTTGCCCGAGGGGCATCTTCGCATCTCCAGTGAAACCGTGTAGTGGTTTATCGCAGGGAGATACATCCTTCATTGATAGTTTCATTTTGTCGAATGCATGTTTGAACAAGATATTTACTGAGCTTCCAGTGTCTACTAGAATTCAGTAGACTTCGGCGGGACCGAGCCGGGCAGAGATAACCATGGGATCCATGTGAGGGTATTGCCTTCCTTCTAGGTCACGCTTACCGAATGTGATGTCATCACTTTCTTTCCGCTTCGGGTGGCGCTCTTCTATAACCGAATTGACACAGTCTTTATTGTCTCTAAGCGACTTTCCATATCTTTCCATCTCTTTCCAGCTTCTGTCTGCGATGTGCGGTCCTCCCGAGATGGTATGGACCACTATCTTCTCTTGACTAGAGCCGCTAGTGTTGCGGTTTCCTCTGCTGATCTCTGGTGAGGGTAGCTTTGGGTTCTCATTGGCGGGAGCTGGAGTCCTGTCCTGACCTTTTACATAGCGCTCCAGTTTCTTCCTTCTGATGTGTTCCTCAATCAAGTCCCGGAGATGATGGCACTCATTGGCATCATGCCCATGAGATTCGTGGAAGCGGCAGAACTTTCCAGACTTCTGCGCGTTATCTGATTCCTTCTTGTATGGTGGGCGTTTGTATCTAACTTCGCCTTGGGTGGCAAGGAAGATGTTTTCGACGGTATCGTTCAAAGGAGTGTAAGTGTCGAACCTCGATCCTGGCCGATATAGGCGCTTTTCTCCCTTCTTGCCCCTAGCATTGTCTCTGGAATCATTTCTTCGAACGTCCCTTGCCGCAGCAGGCGCGTTGCTGTGAGTTGCCTTATTTTGTTGTCCCGACTGCCCCTCAACGGCAGCATCCTCAAGCCTCATATATTTCCCAACTTCGTGGAAGAAATCGGGTAAAGTAGCTGGTTTTTCTTTTGTCAACCTTCTAGCAAATTTAGTATCCGGATGCACACCACTACAGAGGGCCATTAGGATAAGCTTCTCATCGGCATCTTGGACTGCGGCCGCTGCGGCATTGAATCGGGTTAGGTATTGCTGCAGTTTCTCTCTAGGTTTCTGTTTGATGCTGGATAAGGAGTAAGCATCCTTGGGTTATTCCACATGAATGCGGAACTGACTGATTAACTTTTCTTTCAACATTTCCCACGAGCCGATGGATCCCTGGGGTAAATGACAGAACCAGGAGGTAGCGAGATCTGCTAAGAATAGTGGAAAGCATTTGCACAGTACTCCCTCTGTTGCTCCACTCATGAGCATATGCTGTGTGTATCTCTGTAAGTGTACAATGGGGTCGGAGGTTCCTTTGTAAGGTTCCATTGTTGGCATCTTCCATTCTCGGGGGGTGATTGCAATTTCGATATTGTGGGCGAAAGGGCTAGTTACCCTAGCGCCTATCCCTCGATCTCTTTGCTCCCGTTGGACGCACTCTTTGAATAAGCGTGCCATCCTTTCATCAGAATTTGGAGCAGATAGAAACGAGTTCGTTTCTGTTCTGTGGGATTGATTTCGTCCAGATGACCTGTAGGGATGGTATCATCTATCATTCCCCGTACTTTCCAGTGGCTGCCTTTGGTCTTCTGGGAGCACGCTAGGGTCAGCTACAGTTGGCCCTTGCCTTGATCTCCCCTTGCTGGGTTCTGATCTAAGCATTTCCTCGGGTCCAACTTCGAGCTGGACTCTAGTTCGGCCCCTTCCGCTGGCGTTTCCGTGGTTAGGCAGTACAACCGGCTCAGCTACAGTTGACCTCCGCCCGGTACCTCCCCCGTTGGGTTCGGTTCCAATCGTTTCTTCAGGCCTAACTTCGGGCTGTGATCGATCTCGGCTCCTACCCTGGCTGCTTCTGCCGTTAGCTTCTTCGAAGAAGGAAGATCTTCGTTGTCTCTGAGATCCTCCAGACTGGGACTCACCCCATGATTCAGTGTTGCGGTTGGACTCTTCAGCATCCCTTAAGCGTGACATGAGATGGTCCACCAAGGCTTCCTACTGGGACGTGAAGCGGTTAGTTACTTCAACCACAACCCTATCCAGATCTGCCCTAGTAATCGCTGCAGGCTGTTCTGAGGCAGGAGTAGTCGAATTAGCCTGTCCTTCATTTGGTACTGCCGCTGAAGGAGAAGGATTTACTTGATCTGCGACCGCTGGATCTGGAAGACTGCTGGTTGCGATGTTTTTTCCTTTGTTAACATCTTTTTTCTGTTTGGGAGGCATGTTTCCCAAGCAATGGACGATGCTGTTAGGAAGAAAGTTAAGTGGAAGAAGCTGAAGCTTCGAGCTTCTAGTTCTCAGTGAAAGCACCAAAAATGTTTGCACAAAAAATGGACAAACACCTCAAAGTCGTAGGATTTAATTGATTTTACGTTGTTCTTAGTGATTTGGGTGATTTATGCAAATATATGAAAAGCAGGGACTAAACTGTAAAAGACACGCAGATTTATAGTGGTTCAGCCAGAATATGCCTACGTCCACTTTATATATTATTTCTCTTTTCTTGTTTAGATTACAAGTACAAAGCTTTAATATTAGTATCTGAAAGTTTTTTGAAAGTTCTCTCCGTGCTTAAGCTCTCCAACTTGTTTCTCATTGCTGTACCCTTGCCCCTCTATTTATAGAGTGAGGCTGGAGGCAGGGGTCTTGGATGTATATAGCTGCTGGTGGGCCTGGGCTGATGTGGTCAGGCCTGGTAGTGTTGGTTCGGCATTGCTTTGGTTCGGCATCACTTGGTTCGGTAGTATTGTGGTCCGGTGGTGGTTTGTTTGGGGTTTGATTCGGTGGTAGGTGAGTGGCTTTGGTTCGGTAGTGGGTGCATAGCTTGGTCCGGTGGTGAGTTGGTTAGTTGGTTCGGTATGTAACGGAGGATGTTTGGTTCGGCTATGACTTGGAGAATGGTTGGTTCGGCTATGACTTGGAGAATGGTTGGTTCGGCTATGACTTGGAGAATGGTTGGTTCGGCTAGGAGCTGGTCCGGTTAGTGGGTGGTTCGGCTAGGCCTTGGAGGTGCGTTGGTGCATGGCTTGGTGGTGGTGGAAACGCACCCAACAAACATGCTCAAGTTGATTCAGATTTACTCACAAAATTATCGCTCGATAAGACTTAGTGTTTGGTACTTATGTATTGAAACAAAAAATTCTAAATAATGATTTAGAGTAAGCCGTTTACACATATTAACCAAAAATGCCTCGAAGTCAGTGGGTGCGATATTGGGTCTGTGAGTCTTTGGATATGATCCAAGAAATGATACGAATGTATCATTTTATAACCATCAAGATTGAATAATTATTTTGATAGAAATATCAAATACTTTGATTTTCAATCAAAGTGCAGAGGAAGCATGTGTTCATAAGAAAGAACGTTAAAAGGTACATTGATATTTCTAAACTATAAGTAAACAACACGTTGTTGATTTTAACAATATGCTTGTATTAAAATCAACTTCAGTTGTTTTAATACTCAATTTTGGATTGTAAATAATGTCTTTTATGATGAGTATAAAAGATATAGGGATTGTCCCAAAACAATACACAAGAGCACCCTATTAAAAGGAGAACATGTAAGTTGGATTCCTTATGCATTAGCAATAAGAATTATCATATAGGTTATGTTGTGTATGATATTGTGTTTTGTTTATGTATTTGATACATGGAGAAAATATAAAATCCAAATTGATATCACTAAATGGTTGTTTGAGGTGTTCTCGCGTATTTATGAAATGCTAGAGAATTGTTTATAGAAACAACGATCTCGTTATGATGGAACGTTTGGACACAAACTTTTATAAGTGATATTGAGTATAACATGTCAATGATAAAATTCAAGTTAAAATCTTTAATTTGAAAATGTTTCAAAATAAAAGTGATTGTGGTCGATTCAATGGAATGTTGAGAACATTAACTTGAATAGCGCTACAATAAACCAATGTATATAGATATATAAATACACAAATTTATAATTGAGCCAAAGGTGATTCCAAATGTTGAGAATCCCATAATATTGTTATAAGATAACAATGTCATGAAATTGGTCATGATAGAACTTAATGCTCACTAGAAGTCGAAAGACATACTTCGAATCGTTCCACATGATAAAAGCAGTTTATCAGTGTTAGAGAGAGTTAATCGACAAAGTAGATAATTAAAACCTAATAGCATACCCATTCACTAAGGGACTGACCTAATTGGTTTTGAAAAAACTGATTGAAGAAGTTGGAATTAGATTCCATAATTGACCCCAAGTACAAGTGGGAGATTGATAGAGTTAGGGGTATGCCCTAGGGGCAATTGTGTAATTTGTTACATATATCTAACTCGTTGACCAATCTTGTTCGAAATAAAAGGCATTTTCTTCCTATTATATACTTGATATAATGTGATTATATTAATTAACTTAATTAAAAGTATATTTAATATAAAAATCCATAAATGGTATATTTTGTGATAGTAGTTACAAAATGTTGTGAGCGTGAGTAATTTATCACAACGAAACAAATACACTATTTTAAATGTTCCTAGTCAAGATGCATCGAGACTGAATATTGATGTATCTGTTGAGACTGGAGTACGTAACACTCTACAAATTTTGGGCAGTGTATTACTCATGACTGTTGGGGGGCACCTAGGGGTTACGTACTAATAGTTATTTGATAACTATGGAATGACTCACTTGATAGTTTTCTTTTGGTTAATATAACTAAGGTTAAACAAAAAATATCGATGTGACTGATTTACACAGTTCTCTCGACTTGAGAATACTGTGGATCTTCAATATGAAAGCTCCGCTTTGATTATAGCCAAATCATGGCATGACGTCCATCGAGTGACTATAGTTGGGTCAAGTGGAAGTATTGGAAGTGAAGCACTATTCAAGTGAGGATTCGTCTCCTCAGTTATATGCGGTTAGTATCACAGCCAACTCAAGTCAACTCAAGTCAACTCAAAGTCTCTGGCCAGAGCATTTCGGTTAATAATAATTGTTATTAATGAACCAAAGACTTTGTATTTATACTATAAAGTTGAATATGGATGAGGTTGGAATTTTGACCATTACCCAATTCCATAAGTCCAAATTGATATAGTTTTGATGAAGAGAATTGGTGTAAACAAATGTCACAACCGGGTAACGCTTATTAAACTAAAATTGGATTTTACCGAAAATGAGTAGGCGATAAATTTGGCCATAATGTCATACCACCTGCTAAGTGACGTGTGAACGTTAACATTAGAATAGTTCGATGTTAATCGCTGACCAAATTTACACCCAAGAGTTACACAACCGAAATGATGAATTCTCTTAAGACCGAACGATTTAATTAATTTATAATTGTTATAAATTAATTAAATTAATTAATATTTATGAAATATTATTTATAAAATTTGAATATGATTTGAGAAACAAATAATTTTATATATATTTATAACAGTTATAATATATCGATCGATATACAACATCGACAAGCGATTAAATTAGATTTAATTGCATAGTATTTTGGCTTGGGTTTAGATGGGTTTAAGGCCCATCATTAGGGTTGCAAATTTTAGTTTTGGGAAGGTCTAGGGTGGCTAAAACATATGAATTGGCTTGGATATAATGGGTTGAGATAAAGTGAGAATAGGTAAAAAGGTTTTCTTTGTTTCTCTCTAATACAACCATACATATATATATATGTATATATATATATATATGTATGTATGTATATGTATATGTATGTATATGTATATGTATCTCTAAAAACAATTACCAACCTTTTTGGTTGTCATTACCATCTACATTGCTGGTTAAAACATAGCTCTCAATCCACTCCAAAATTCTCAAATATATTTCAAATTAAAATAATACTATTCTATAGTTAGAGGTCGGTGATTTCGGACTTGCAATCTGACGAATCAAGGACAGTAAAAGGAACGGAAGTCATTGCTTCAACGTGGATTCAAAGGCATAATTAAATTGGTAATTTTTATTCATATTATAGTAATTAAATTATATTATATGATCCTATAATGAGCAATTTCATATATGTTTAAATATATTGCTACTATATGTTTAGTTAGGTGAGGTTTTGTAAATAGATGTGGTTGTCACAAATTAGTTTGGTTATGTGCATAATTTATTTATTATACTATTTGATTTAGGTATAGAAAAATGTTGTTTACTATAAAAAATCAATTTTTATCATTAATAATTGTTTTATATATATTTATTAATAAATTCATATATATATATATATATTAGTGTATATTTCTCTCTCATAATAGCATGTATGCATATATAAGATATATATGTGATTTAAAAAATTTAGTACACTTTTTTATATATAGTATGAATTTACAAATTCAAAAATTAATTATCATACATATATTAATATTTTTAAATTAAAATTTTTGAATTTTTGAATTGTTTATTATATATAAAATAATTATTACATTAAAAATTCAATTTTATATTTAAAAAATATAATATCATTTTAGAAACATATAGAACAAATTTAGGAATTTTCAATAAAGTTTATTATTTTTAATAATTAATATTATTTTAGAAAAACTGTTTATGATTTATTAAAAATAATAATTTAATTAAAAAAAATTTTAAAATTTTCTCAACCATTCATTCATGATACTAGAATTTCTAAAATTTTAAATTTTGAATTTTTAATAATATATTATTTTATACTAAATAATTATTGCTGAAATCAATGTATTTGCTTTTAAAAATAATAATTCAACTTCGAAAAATCTTCAGATTTTTCCTAAGCTCTATTTTATAATTGTGGCAACCCGTAATTTTTGGATATTTGAAATTGGAATATTTAATTGATATTAAATATTTAAAAGTTAGTTTCTAACTTGAATTTCAAATATCGTTGTTTATTGGATAATTTAAATTCTGAATTTAATAAGAGGAAATTGGGTAAAATATGAAATCTGGAATTTCAAGCTTGTTAAAAATAATTTGAAGGCTTGTAAAATTTATATTGATAGTACTGAAGGTAGTAACGTGTTAAACTTGAATTTAGAAGTGTTTGGTTAAGTTTTGAAATTTATCGTTTAAATTGATATTTAAAAATAGCCTTCCGAGGCACAGTCTCGGAATTCGACGAAACCAATTCCATTAGATCCGTAATATTGTATTATTATCGGATTTCAAATTTCGTAGTGTCTGGAGTTGTCGTGTGATCATACAATATGTAAACGCATTGAAATTTATATTGAATTCAATATAATAGTTAGGTCCAAAAAGCTATCTTCTCCATACGGTCGAATTAGGACTCGAAATCTTTTCCATTGCGTTCGGAATAGGGGTATAACATTATAAACGCCTAGCAGCACGCCTCGATAGGAGGTCGAGATTTCAAGTTACGATTTCGAGACGATTTAAATTAAAAAAAAATTATATATAATTTATATATATATACTTTGACTGGTCAAATAAACTTAACATCAGAACTTTTTTCTCTCTATTCAAAACACTGTAGCTGGCAGGCATGCAAAGCATCTTCAACACGCAAGGGATCTTTTTCTTCTTTAAAAAAATCACCTTATCTTCCCTGGTACTTCAATTCATTTTCAACAGAAAGATAAATAAAAATGGCCGACGCTCCTTTAATCCGTCTTCATTTCGAATTTTTTTTCGTTCAAATGAAATTAAGTGTGGCCGAGCTTTGAAATCGATGAAGTTCAATAAAATAAAGGGGGACGACGACCTTCTTTCCTAAGTTCATTTTCGAATCGTGCCTCCCTCTCGCCATTTCAGAAATTAAACCCAGTTCATAGTTTTTAAATGAAAATCGATTCGATTTTGAATCGATTCGCAAGATCGTTCGCGTGGACTATCGTCCACGAAGCTAGGTCTCGAGGCACGTGGGGAGGTGGCGACTTCGAACGCGGCGATGGAGGTGGGTTCTTTTTGGGGAAAAGGCCGATGGAGGCAGCGCCGCCAATGGGTCGAGGGGTGTGAGCTCGAATTCGAGGCGAGGCAATGGAGTTGGGAGGAGAGTGCAGCGGTCTCTCCGGTGAAGTCGCAAGGCTGAGGGATTGGGCAGTGAGGTATTATTGTATTTTCTTAATTTATATGTGTATATTTATATTGAGAAAATTATTTATAGTAAAACAAATTGCTGTTGTGTTTACTGGAAAGGAAAACAGTTTTAAATATATATAAATTATTTTATATAGATAAGATTTTGAAAATAAATATACGGATTTTAAAATTTTTGGGGAATTTATAAAAGTAGATTTTGGAAATCTATGATTTATTTTATTAGTGTATATGTAGTTTGAAAGGGAAATTAATAGTTTAATTAAATCATTTGTCAATTAAAATTATTATACGGAAATTGATTATTAAGTTAATTCAAATATTAATAAAATTGTATAATGTTTATACAAGGTATAAAATCATGGAAACAAGCCAGTTTGTATCGTATTACAAAATGTAAGGCAAAGGTGAGTTAATCTCACTCATCTGGGTTTAAGTTAAATTTAAATAGTTAAATTTAAATAATTGGTTGAATGATTGAATTGATTTGATGTGCTATATTATATATAGTAGTATATATAGTATATATTGGAGTGATTGATTTCCCACATTATATAGCGGATGAGACCCTACGCGCCGCATAATAGCGGATGATATTATATAAACCCATATACCGCGATATTCCACCTCGAAGTGGAATTGGTATTGTGCTAACATCTGTGGATGCAGGGAAACAGGTTGGAGGGATCCAACTGGATTCCTCAAAAATTTCTTTAGATTGTTTAATATTCCGTGTTATGAATATTTGATATTCTGTGATTAATTATATTGATAATTGGAATATTGAATGCTATGGTTTGTTTGAATATATTTCGGTGCACTGAGTTACCAAAATATATAGAATTGGATTTTTGAAAAGAAAATAAAGGAGTGCATTTTAAGTAAAATAATTATAGAGAATTTGAATAAATTTAAGAATGAATTGGAAAGAATAAAAGCGATTTTAAAATTCTAATAAATAAAATTCCGAGAATGGAAGAGGGAATTTGAATAAACAGAGGAATAATGAATTTTAAAACTTAAGTGATATTATTTAAAAGAATAAAGAATTTATTTTAATTCAAGGTTTAAATTTAATTAAAAGGAAAAAGAAGGAATTCGGGAAATCTGGAATTTAAATTTTCAGTTTAAAGATTTTAAATCATAATAAAGAAATAAAATCTGAAAGTTAATGGATTTTAAAATGAATGGAGTAAGTAAGGAAGTTTGTTTCAAAGTGAAGTAAATTGGAAATCAATTGTAAATTGATTTAAGTGTTTGGAATTGGAATTTAAAAGAGAAGTGAGATTTTGGAATTTATAAAGTGAAGTAAAATATCGGTGGATATTTGGGAACATAAATTCAAGGTGGGGATTTATAAAGGAATGTGAATTGTTTAAGAGAAAAAAAAAGTAAATAGTGATTTATTTTTAAAAGGATGAGAAAGAGAAGCATATTTCCTTGAATAGCCAAGTACGTTTCCAAAGCAAAGTTTTAAGTATAAGTTAAAGGTTTTAAAGTGTTTCAAAGTGTGTTTTAGAATTTTTTTTCTTTTTCAAATGATTAAATTTTGAAGTAAGTATTTCTCAAATTTATTATAGTAGTAATTATTAAAAGTGACGTAGTATTTTGGTTTAGAAGGGATAAAATTTAGTGTTATATTTTATAAAGTAGCTTTATTTTAAATATTCTTAAAGTATATATTTTTAAATAAAGTATTAAAGTTGTTTTAATTTAAATGTTTTAAAGTGTATTTTTTAATAAAGTGTTTTTAAATTATTTTAAAAATCTAAAGTAATTATACTTGGTGTTTTCAGTGGAAATAGAAATATTTAGGAAATTTATTCCATGAGAGAAGGACGGTTTGAAACTGTTTTCAAAGGATTGAAAAGTGGAAATATATCTTGCGAAGATATTTTGAGATAAATAAATAATTTGGGAAATTATTTTTGTTTGATGGTTGTTTGTGGATGTTAATTGATAGTTAAATAACCGATTATCAATATTGGTCAATGCGCTGATCGTTTCGAAGAGACCGGGATCGAGATTAATTTCTCGAAAACCACTTCGATCCGGTTTGAACGTTTTCGTGGGTAAAATGAGTTTGGAGTCGAAGATGGAGAAGTGAAGTGCAAGGGCTAGTCGCTACTAATCCTGAGGGTGATTCCAAAATGGATTTAGTAGAAATAGTGCCTTCAGTTCCGTTCGAACCCAGAACAGACTTGTATGGATGAATGCTTTCGGAACATCGTCAGGTGGGCGGTGGGCATTCTAAGTGAAATGTTCTAAAAAGGTAACGCTTAGCCTCGAGCCTCATCAACCGGGAATGACTGAAAATCAGGGGTTATGCAGCAAGGCTATGTGGGTCGCGCCCATTAGGGTGAGGTCATCCCTGTCTAGATGTCCCTTTTATTTCGGCACAGTGGTGCGGTTGCTGATCCCAACCGTGGGGTGATCTTACTCGGAATTATCCAGTAAGGGGTAGTTCCGGCCTTGTGTTGCAGGGGATCGGGCGTGGTCCTCGGTACGCTGATCTAGACCAGGTACTGTGATAGGTGGTACCCCAGTGCCTAGTCATTAGTTGGAAATCCATTCTCTCTACGCGCCCATACGGTTTTGATTATGCCCAACTATTGCTGAAACGTGAGATGCAAGCATTTCAGATAGATTCTATTTTACTTTCTATATACACTTTTATAATATCAGACGAATTTGATAAAAATGGTTTGGCTATCGTAAGGTAAAAACCCGACATGTTTATTTGTGGCGTGGTCTTACGAGATGCTTTTGATTTCAAAGGATTTTAAAACTTTAATAATCCAATTGAGTGTGTTTTCTCACGCTGGTTTTCCAAACTAACTCGGGTGTAATTTTATTATAATGCTCGGGTCAGACCGAGTATTACAGATACATGATAGGATGTTGTGAAGCTTAGGAGACGAGCTGGATGGCGAGACGTATCACCCGTATTTGTTGTATTCCGCTGTGTATCATAAGTGGTATAGTCATCTTGTGAGGACAAGTTATTATAACTGTCCTGAATTGTGATGTTGATTGTATTGTACTCTGATGATGTATGAATAAACAGATATAGTTTCTTTTCGGTAAAGATCAGTTATTATCTATTATATTTTATTCCGTTGCGATGTAAGATTCTGTTGTGTTGTTTTCTTTTCTTCTACCTTCTTCTTCGTTAACCCTAATGGTTCATATTTCCGTTCACTTTGAGTCGATATGTTGGAGAATAGTGCTGATTTAAGGGGTACGGGTTTGCAGGCCATTACAGTGGTATCAGAGCTGAAGGTTAAGCGAGAACCTTGGCTCTGGTGGGGATTACTCATTAGAAATAGAGTCAGTAGTACTCTAGAATGAGTTTGAGTGTAATAATAGATATGAGCGCGTATTTGTTAGTGAATAAAATGGTTTTATATTGTGTTGATTGATTTATTGAGTGGCATATGAACCTTCGTCGACACAGTCTGGACAACTGTATCGAAGGGTTTTCTAAACACTTGAATAGAATAATTCGACACAGTATTGTTTTAAAATAGGGTAAATGAAATAATTTTACCCAAATTATTTTTATATATGAAGGAAATATGTTTTAGAAATTATTATAGATATTTATATATATGGTTGCTTGGTTGCTAGGAAATGATAATATTAAATTATTATCATTGTTGTGTAGGGATTGAATAAGAAATTGAAAACCATAGCTAAAAGTTAAGAAATAAATTCATATACAAATGAAGTTTATAAATGTGATTTATAATTGGAAATGAAATAAAAATTCCAGAGTGATAGTTGAATGTGAATTGAAGGGATTCGGAATATGGAATTTTGAGAAAATTTAATTCCTTTGGGTTCGAAACGGTTTTCAAAGATTTGGAGGAATAATAGGGATATTATTCGGAAATATTTTGAATTGGATTTGAAATCTGGAGAGATTTGAAATTAAAAATATTTGAATCGTTTTTAAAGAGTAAATGCATTGAACTCTTTCGGTCGCTGGAAAATAACTTCGGTGATGACTGCAGCATCATCGATGTTCATTTTCGAGTTTCTAAGAGAGGAATTGCTACCAAATTGTTTTAAATTGGAATTGTTTGCAAAAGTTGGGTTTGATTTTAGGAATGTAAAGGATTTTGGATAATTGATTTCAAAGGTGATTTTGAAGTGTTGAGAAATTGCTTAAAACTCTGGAAGTTAATTAAAAATGTTTATGGAATAATAAATGGATTTGAAAAACTTATAAAAACTTGTAATTTGTTTAGAATAAAATTTAACTTGGAGAATAGTTAAATGAAAGTGAATTTGGAAATTGTTAGTAAATTGGGTAAAATGGTGACTTAAATAAAATTTAATTGGTCCTGTTATTAATAAAATAAGTTTAGAAATAAATTGAGAATATGAAATAAAATTTAAAATGGATAATGAGAATGAACTTAAGTTATGAAATTGGAATGATTTGGAGTAAATTAACTTAAGTTTAAATTTATGAAAGCTTGACTTCAGTGAAAATAAAAGTCCATTAAATAAAGTCTGAATTGAATTAATTTGGAAATGGTTATTAATATACAAGCAAGGAATGATTGTCGAGCCTAAATAAAATGGTTTTGAATGAAAATTATGCAAATATGCAATTGAAATAGGTGTCGAAACCTTATATGTGCTTATGAAAAACCATATAACATGCATTGTTACAGAATTCATGTATTAGCTTGGTTAACGCAAGTGGAATATTGTAAATTGCATATATTTAGCACTTACATGTTTTAATTGAGTAAGTATAGGTTTTTTGGAAGCCGTTTGGCTGGTTTTGATCACGTAAAATGCTAAATAAATAAGCCGCTTTCTTAAAAATGCTAAATAAAGGTACGCCTATGCAATATAAGATAGGAAATATGAACTGTTGTTTGATTCCTTGTTTTTCCGACCGTGTGGGTCGATGTATATATATTTATATATCTCTTGTCAAATTGCAAAAGCTCCTCCGTACAAAGAAGACTCTACCAAAATTTTCTGGAAATTTTGGGAGTTAGAAAATTTTCAATAACGACAAATGATTTAAAATTGGTAAGCAAATAGAATAGAAACTGAATATTGAAATCTAATTTAAAATTGTGTATGTAAAATAAGGTGAAATCGAAGAAATTGTTCGAAGAAACTAAAGGAAGAAAAAGTTTGCAAATAAACTTTTATTTGAGATTTTAAATAAATTAGTAAGTGAAACTAATAAAAGGAAATGGTTAATTAAATATGGGTTGAGATAAGGTGAACAAAATTCAATATTCAGAGTTTGAAGATAAATTGAATTCAAGCAAAATTGAAGACGAAAATCTGAATGAAAATCGGGAGAAAGTATTTAGATTTGAAAATAACTAATAAATTGAAGCAAATTGATTTTATATGGAATTGGAACTCAATTTGAATATAACTTACAATAGTGAAGTACTAAAAATAAATATAAGAAATATTTATATTGAACTTAAGAAATGAAGGATGAAGTTCTTAAGTAAATGGGTATTGGGAATATACTAAGTAATTTCGGAATGGAGAAATATACTAAGTGAATAATTGAATGAAGATTAAACCTGAAAGTTGTGAAAAGGGAAATTGTGAATAAGTAAATAGAAATCAAATGAATGTGAATAAAAGAGAATTGATATAGCTAATAATCAATTGGAATTAATACGTAGGATGTACGTATATTATTTTATTCGCATAGTGATTTGATCCAGATTCGAGCATAGAATTTAGAGGTAGTTATACCGATCCGAGTTAGGATTTTTCACTCAATTTTTGACGCCGAACCCTGGATATGGATTTTGATTGATTCTGGAAATTCTCTATCATAGTTTGTGGCTATGCAAGGAGGATGATGGTTTCCGATCAAGAAACCAGATCTGAGTCCGCACTAGGATGTCGGGTGGACGGTACTAGTTCGAAAATGAAATTGTGTGATCGAGTGAGCGATCGGATTTTGTATTGCGTACGGATGGTATATGTGCATCGTACGGGCTTAAGTAAAGTAGATATTGAAAATTTTGAAAGGAAGTGAATAAAATGATTTTGGATTCTGTGATTGGATATTATTGTTTAGTAGGATATAGGTAATTAAAGGCAAAAGGAAAATTGATTTTTGATTTCAGAAGATAAATAGAAATTTGCTCGGAAAAGGTATGTGTTTAAATTTCTGTATGAAAATTGATGACTTCCTTGTCTAGCCACTTGGCTTTTTGTTTTCTTTTGGAAATCTGGGGGCTTGTTGAGACATTTTGTAGTTGTTCCGAGCTAGCCGCGCAAAGGAGACCCTGGCAAAATTTTCGAAAATTTAAGAAGTTAGAAAAATTTTGATAATTCAAAATTTGGTTTCAAATTTAAATTTGAATTGTTAAGTAATATTGTTTGGGACTTATGGATAAGTTGGAAAGTTAGAAAGAGGGTTAGTGTGTCTTAATAAAAGATTATTTTGGAAAGTTGTTTGAAACTATTTGGATTTGAGAAAATAGTTAACGGGGATTGAACCATTCTTCCTAACTAGTAATTTCGGGGACGAAATTCTTTTAAGGGGGGGGAATGTGACGACCCGTAATTTTTTGGATATTTGAAATTGAAATATTTAATTGATTTTAAATATTTAAAATTTAGTTTCTAACTTGAATTTCAAATATCGATGTTTATTGGATAATTTAAATTCTGAATTTAATAAGAGGAAATTGGGTAAAGTATGAAATCTGGAATTTCAAGCTTGTTAAAAATAATTTGAAGGCTTGTAAAATTTATATTGATAGTACTGAAGATAGTAAAAGTGTTAAAATTGAATTTGGAAGTGTTTTGTTAAGTTTTGAAATTTATCGTTTAAATTGATATTTAAAAATAGCCTTCCGAGGCACAGTCTCGGAATTCGACGAAACTAATTCCATTGGATCCGTAATATTGTATTATTATCGGATTTCAAATTTCATAGTGTCTAGAGTTGTTGTGTGATCGTACAATATGTAAACGCATTGAAATTTATATCGAATTCAATATAATAGTTAGGTCCAAAAAGCTATCTTCTTCATACGGTCGAATAAGGACTCGAAATCTTTTCCATTGCGTTCGGAATAGGGGTATAACATTATAAATGCCTAGCGGCACGCCTCGATAGGAGGTCGAGATTTCAAGTTACGATTTCGAGACGATTTAAATTTAAAAAAATTTAAATATAATTTATATATATATACTTTGACTGGTCAAATAAACTTAACATCAGAACTTTTTGCTCTCTATTCAAAACACTATAGCTGGCAAGCATGCAAAGCATCTTCAACACGCAAGGGATCTTTTTCTTCTTTAAAAAAATCACCTTATCTTCCCTGGTACTTCAATTCATTTTCAACAGAAAGATAAATAGAAATGGCCGACGCTCCTTTAATCCGTCTTCATTTCGAATTTTTTTTCGTTCAAATGAAATTAAGTGTGGTCGAGCTTTGAAATCGATGAAGTTCAATAAAATAAAGGGGGACGGCGACCTTCTTTCCTAAGTTCATTTTCGAATCGTGCCTCCCTCTCGCCATTTCATAAATCAAACCCAGTTCGTAGTTTCTAAATGAAAATCGATTCGATTTCGAATCGATTCACAAGCTCGTTCGCGTGGATTATCGTCCACGAAGCTAGGTCTCAAGGCACGTGGGGAGGTGGCAACTTCGAACACGGCGATGGGGATGGGTTCTTTTTGGGGAAAAGGCCGATGGAGGCGGCGCCGCCAATGGGTCGAGGGGTGTGAGCTCGAATTCGAGGTGAGGCGATGGAGTTGGGAGGAGAGTGCGACGGTCTCTCCAGTGAAGTCGCAAGGCTGAGGGATTGGGCAGTGAGGTATTATTGTATTTTCTTAATTTATATGTGTATATTTATATTGAGAAAATTATTTACAGTAAAACAAATTGATGTTGTGTTTACTGGAAAGGAAAATAGTTTTAAATATATATAAATTATTTTATATAGATAAGATTTTGAAAATAAATATAGGGATTTTAAAATGATTGGGGAATTTATAAAAGTAGATTTTGGAAATCTATGATTTATTTTATTAGTGTATATGTAGTTTCAAAGGGAAATTAATAGTCTAATTAAATCATTTGTCAATTAAAATTAATATATGGAAATTGATTATTAAGTTAATTCAAATATTAATAAAATTGTATAATGTTTATACAAGGTATAAAATCATGGAAACAAGCCAGATTGGATCGGATTACAAAATTTAAGGCAAAGGTGAGTTAATCTCACTCATTTGGGTTTAAGTTAAATTTAAATAATTGGTTGAATGATTAAATTGATTTGATGTGCTATATTATATATAGTAGTATATATAGTATATATTGGAGTGATTAATTTCCCACATTATATAGCGGATGAGACCCTATGCACCGCATAATAGCGGATGATATTATATAAACCCATATACCGCGATATTGCACCTCGAAGTGGAATTGGTATTGTGCTAACATCTGTGGATGCAGGGAAACAGGTTGGAGGGATCCAACTGGATTCCTCAAAAAATTTATTTAGATTGTTTAATATTCTGTGTTATGAATATTTGGTATTCTGTGATTAATTATATTGATAATTGGAATATTGAATGCTATGGTTTGTTTGAATATATTTCGGTGCACTGAGTTACCAAAATATATAGAATTGGATTTTTGAAAAGAAAATAAAGGAGTGAATTTTTAAGTAAAATAATTATAGAGAATTTGAATAAATTTAAGAATGAATTGGAAAGAATAAAAGTGATTTTAAAATTCTAATAAATAAAATTCCGAGTATGGAAGAGGGAATTTGAATAAATAGAGGAATAATGAATTTTAAAACTTAAGTGATATCATTTAAAAGAATAAAGAATTTATTTTAATTCAAGGTTTAAATTTAATTAAAAGGAAAAAGAAGGAATTCGGGAAATCTGGAATTTAAATTTTCAGTTTAAAGATTTTAAATCATAATAAAGAAATAAAATCTGAAAGTTAATGGATTTTGAAATAAATGGAGTAAGTAAGGAAATTTGTTTCAAAGTGAAGTAAATTGGAAATCAATTGTAAATTGATTTAAGTGTTTGGAATTGGAATTTAAAAGAGAAGTGAGATTTTGGAATTTATAAACTGGGTTTATAAAGTGAAGTAAAATATCGGTGGATATTTGGGAACATAAATTCAAGGTGGGGATTTATAAAGAAATGTGAATTGTTTAAGAGAAAAAAAAGTAAATAGTGATTTATTTTTAAAAGAATATGAAAGAGAAGCATATTTCCTTGAATAGACAAGTACGTTTCCAAAGCAAAGTTTTAAGTATAAGTTAAAGGTTTTAAAGTGTGTTTTAGAAATTTTTTTTTCTTTTCAAATGATTAAATTTTGAAGTAAGTATTTCTCAAATTTATTATAGTAGTAATTATTAAAAGTGACGTAGTATTTTGTTTTAAAAAGGATAAAATTTAGTGTTATATTTTATAAAGTAGCTTTATTTTAAATATTCTTAAAGTATATATTTTTAAATAAAGTATTAAAGTAGTTTTAATTTAAATGTTTTAAAGTGTATTTTATAATAAAGTGTTTTTAAATTATTTTAAAATCTAAAGTAATTATACTTAGTGTTTTCAGTGGAAATAGAAATATTTGGGAAATTTATTCCAT
The DNA here is from genome assembly GCA_030737815.1 of Allium fistulosum. Taxonomy (NCBI): domain Eukaryota; kingdom Viridiplantae; phylum Streptophyta; class Magnoliopsida; order Asparagales; family Amaryllidaceae; genus Allium; species Allium fistulosum. The sequence continues at coordinate 607,977,183 of CM060908.1, read as the reverse complement.
GAGAGAAGGACGGTTTGAAACTGTTTTCAAAGGATTGAAAAGTGGAAATATATCTTGCGAAGATATTTTGAGATAAATAAATAATTTGAAAAATTATTTATGTTTAATGGTTGTTTGTGGATGTTATTTGATAGTTAAATAATCGACTATCAATATTGGCCAATGCGTTGATCGTTTCGAAGAGATCGGGATCGGGATTAATTTCTTGAAAACCACTTCGATCCGGTTTGAACGTTTTCGTGGGGAAAACGAGTTTGGAGTCGAAGATGGAGAAGTGAAGTGCAATGGCTAGTCGCTACTAATCCAGAGGGTGATTCCAAAATGGATGTAGTAGGAATAGTGCCTTCGGTTCCGTTCGAACCCATAACAGACTTGTATGGATGAATGCTTTCGGAACATCGTCAGGTGGACGGTGGGCATTCTAAGTGAAATGTTCTAAAAAGGTAACGCTTAGCCTCAAGCCTCATCAACTGGGAATGACTTAAAATCAGGGGTTATGCAGCAAGGCTATGTGGGTCGCGCCCATTAGGGTGAGGTCATCCCTGTCTAGATGTCCCTTTTATTTCGGCTTAGTGGTGCGGTTGCTGATCCCAACCGTAGGGTGATCTTACTCGGAATTATCCAATAAGGGGTAGTTCCGGCCTTGTGTTGCAGGAGACTGGGCGTGGTCCTCGGTACGCTGATCTAGACCAGGTACTGTGACAGGTGGTACCCCAGTGCCTAGTCATTAGTTGGAAATCCATTCTCCCTACGCGCCTGTACGGTTTTGATTGTGCCCAACTATTGCTGAAATGTGAGATGCAAGCATTTCAGCTAGATTCTATTTTACTTTCTATAGACACTATTATAATATCAGACGAATTTGATAAAAATGGTTTGGCTATCGTAAGGTAAAAACCCGACATGTTTATTTGTGGCGTGGTCTTACGAGATGCTTTTGATTTCAAAGGATTTTGAAACTTTAATAATCCAATTGAGTGTGTTTTCTCACGCTGGTTTTCCAGACTGACTCGGGTGTTATTTTATTATAATGCTCGGGTCAGACCGAGTATTACAGATACAAGATAGGATGTTGTGAAACTCAGGAGGAGAGCTGGATGGCGAGACGTATCACCCGTATTTGTTGTATTCTGCCGTGTATCATAAGTGGTATAGTCATCTTGTGAGGACAAGTTATTATAACTGTCCTGAATTGTGATGTTGATTGTATTGTACTCTGATGTTGTATTCTGATGATGTATGAATAAACAGATATAGTTTCTTTCCGGTAAAGATCAGTTATTATCTATTATATTTTATTCCGCTGCGATGTAAGATTCTGTTGTGTTGTTTTCTTTTCTTCTACCTTCTTCTTCTTTAACCCTAATGGTTCATATTTCCGTTCACTTTGAGTCGATATGTTGGAGAATAGTGTCGATTTAAGGGGTACGGGTTTGTGGGCCATTACAATAATCCTAGATTTTCAAAAATTATAAAATTTGAATTTTCATCAATATATTATTTTATGTTATCTATATATAAATGTTTTATGTTCATATATTATATATAATATATTTATACATACATACATACATACATACATATGTGTATGTGTGTGTGTGTGTATAGTAACACATATACATGCACATATTTGGACAACATACATGACATACAAAATGAGCTAATATGTTTGTTGCGATGTAAATCCCAACATCTACATATGACATATTATACCTTTCACGTATTATTATGTTACACATGCACTCACACATAAATGTATATGATACATTTATGTATAAACTAAACCAAATAAAATTAATTTCATATCTTATTATATTTGAATTTAAATAAAATAAATGATTTTATTTAAATGAAGTTTAGAAATGTTCTAATTCAGTTAGACTTTATACGCCCAATAAAAGATCCAATAGGGTAAATTTTTTGAAATTCACCCATAACTTCCACTGCGGGCTAGTCCAGTTCCAACATGAAGATGAAACAATCAATGACTATCAAGGAATTCCAAGAAAAGCCAATTGGTTCTTGCAACTGGAAGAAGCGAGTTGGGTTATTTGGAAAGACTGATGGTGAGCAATTTAAAGAGGCAATTCAAAGCAACGTGGCAGTTAAACAGACCGGGAAGAGTTCCAGTAACATGGCTATAAATCTTGGAAATACTAATAACCAAAAGAAAATTAATCAGGGCTCTGGTGGTAGGCGGAATGAACCGAAGAAGCACCCCCATACCAGCCTAAATTGATATTATCGTTGGCCTCCATGTGTAACCAATGATGAAGCTAGGAAAATCCTCATGAAGATCCATAAGGGTAGCAATAGTGACCATACCGGGGGCAGACAATAGCAAGAAAAGTACTTTGCTATCGATATTTCTGGCCAACGATAAATCGAGATGCAGTTGATTATAACAAATGATTCGACCGTTGTTAGAGATTTTCAAAAATACCAAGAGCCATCTCGATGAAGCTTAAACCAATGGTTAGCCCATGGCCATTTGCGGTTTGGGGAATTGATATTATCGATGTGCTACCGATGGCAATTGGAGGAGTTAAGTATGGTATAATTGTAGTGGATATTTCATGAAGTGGACTGAAGCGGAATCGCTTGCTACGATAGCAACGAAAAAGGTAATCAATTTCATGACGAAGAACATTATATGTATGTTCGGAGTGCCTTAGAAAATCATAATAGATAATGGAACTCAATTTGGGAGTATCGAGTTCAAGGACTTCTGTAATTGATATAAGATCAAAAAAGCTTTTCAGCAGTATTACATCCACAGACGAACGAACAAGTAAAGGCGGCGAACAAAATCATCAAGTCGACCTTGAAGAAACAATAATGAAAGCCAAAGGCAGCCGAGTCGATGAGCACCCAACGACATTATGGGCATATAGGACGACCCACAAGTCCCTACAAGTCTACGATTAGGAATACGTTCGCTTTGGCATACGGATCAGAGGCTATGATCCTGATAGAATTAGAGGCCCCCTCTCATCTTAAAAGGTTTTATGATCCAAAGATAAACGAGGAACTCAACAAGTCCCTCGATTTGGTTGATAAGAAAAGGAAGGAGGCAGAATTAAGGGTAGCTACTCACTAAAAAATGTAGCATGACATTTTAGCACCAAGATCCACAACCATACTTTTGAGGTAGGGGATCTCATTTTGAAATGAGTTCTCCGGAGTACGGGGGCACTTGGTCCAAATTGGGAAGATCTTTATGCAATCGAGCAAAAGCTTGGAGATAGAATGTTCAAGCTAACAACTGTCGATGGAATCTCGATTCCGTGTGCATGGAACAACGACTTGCTATGGCATTATTTTGTTTAGTTTTATTTAGTTTATTTTTCCCAAATGAGCCACCCAAGGATTCTAGGAGAAATGCAATAAGGTAGGATTTGCTATGTTTTTGTCCATAAATAAAAGGTAGCCTTTTGAACCAATGGAACCGTATTCTTGTAAGCAAAATCTTATACCACGCGATTAGCAGTATAGTCGGGAACAAACTCTCTGGCCTAGGATTAGGGTCAGGGAGTATAATTTTAAGGGTTGATCGAATAATTCAACCCTACATGCTCAAGTACTTGGAAAATGGTACCAGCTCCTTTGGTCCAAAATCAGGACCGAAGAGGGTAAACATAAGCGTTGGTCAAATAATTCGACCCTAACCTTCAAGTATTGATGGCTTCCTGAAATTAGGCAGCATCAAGAAGGAACGTCAAGGATAAGGTGACTAAAGCACCAGTTTATGAAGATACAAACTGGTGCGTAGTTGGAATTTTAATGATCATGCTTGCGGCCTAGCAGGATACGTTAGGCCGAGGATTAGCAAGGATGGTTAACGGATACTTTCGGTTAATGCCTAGAGAAAAGGTGGAACTGTGAGAGGATTCCTAGAAATAGGCATTCAAAGGTACAAGTTCTCGAATATATGAATTGACCTACAGTTGGGATATTCAGGAATGCATTTACGGCCTGGCGGGACATGCTTGGCCGAGAATAAGTAAGGATAGTCATTAAAGATCAAAAGCAGGTATCATTGGATTCCTCCAATCCAAGATTAGGACTGGAGAAGCACGATTGGACTAGGAGCAATTGGATAATTTGTGCTCATATGGCTAATCATCAACGAATGCCTAGAAATAGGCAAGGTAAGCTAATAATGCCTAGATTCTGGCATTTGGAATTAAGGGTTCCAGAAACGGGGCTTGCTATGTGACGAAATTACGGTTCACTCAAGGCATAATTGGATGCGCTTTGCCAAGGTATGTTAATGTAAATCTACGGATAATATCGATCATGCCCGGTTATCGATGAGATTGGGAACGTCTAGTGATAAACATTCGAACCATTAATCCCCAAAGTTAGGGAATAACATGGAACTGGAATTATTTATAACTTGTTGATAGTCGAAGGAAATTCGATCTAACACAAATTGGAATAAACACAGAGTTAGTCATATAATAGTTTTGTTTAACCGAATGGGAAAGCTCTAGTGGTAGTAAATAGAAATGAATAGTAGAACATAACTAAAGCAGTTGCAGAATTTTATTTATATGCACATAGTTGCAGTAAATAAAGATGTTGCATGGAAATAAACATGAATAATACAAACAAATTGCAATGTAGGTGTTTATATATGCAGGCAGTTGTGCATAAGCAGACACAGAATGTAAAAGTGCGAAAAAGTAATTAAAATAGAGATTACAAAAGAAAAGTGATCTTTCATTACTTTGTTTTTATATACAAAGATTATGGGGCTGCTCCTGCACAAACGCAGCTAGTTTGAAACTAGAAAACAAAATGTACAACAAAAGGAGCCACTTTACTCATAAGTCCCAGGAATTTCCTACTTATTCTTTCCTCTCTTATTGCCTTTGCCATTGGAACCGCTAGATGCCTTCTTTTGCTTTCTTCCACCTTTAGTTTTCCTCTCTTTTGGAGTGTTGCCTTCGGACTGGGTATTCTCTCCTTTAGTTATACAAGGGGCTCCTCGGTCTTTCCAGTAAGGGCATCAAAGGATGTGACCTTGAGTGGATTCAAATTGATTGGGAGAAGTTTGGTAAAAGGGTTTGTTGGAGCAGAAACAATAAATTTTTTGATGTCGGGTTCGGTCTTGATTATGACCTTGGATGTATCGATCTTTATTCTCTCCGCAATCGAAATAGGATCGGTCAGGCCCGTAGCGTTGGTAATTGAAAGATCTTCCCCTAGGATTGAGAAACGTCCTCTAGCCCTTTCAGGGCTCCTATCTTTTGGGAGTCAGGACCAGGTGTAACAACCCACCTCAGAATAAGCCTAAATTTCGACCTAGAAAAGGCCCATCGAAACTTAGAACCATTCTAAGGTTGGCTGTTGATTGGAAAAGGAAGTAGCAGTATGGAGTAATAACTATTCTTTCAAAAATAACAGCGGACGGAATAAAATATAACTGCATATTGTACCCAATTATTTCAAAACCATTTGAAATGTCATAATACAAAACATCATCAACTGTCAAATTAAATTCGTTACATCATTTAACCAAAATACATGGGTACAACATAAAACATCATAAAAGATAATAATAACTGCCAAAAGCTTAAGCCACTCCGCCTTCAAGCATCGATCATCATCATCATTCCATCCTTAACTTGTGTTGTAATGAGGAGGGAGTCAAAACAACAAATGGCTGGTTAACAAAAACCTCGAGTCTTACCATTTCAGTACTTGGGTGGTACATTTCAAAATAAGAATATGCCTTGCGTACATAAAACCATTTAATACTTCTTATAAGGAAATGAGGTAGGTCCACAATCCATCACTTAATACCTTCCATTCCCAAAGCAGTTCTCTAAATGTCATAACCCAAATCCCACGTCATAAATATCTAACAATGCAAGAGATAGTACCCAAGCCACTTAATACCTTTTATTGGAAAATAGACATACTCTGGCTATTTAAGACCTCAATTGAGGCAAGTCCATCATTTAATACCTATTCCCAAAGAGGACTCCTCATTGGCGACTATCTAGTTGGCATCACGTGGAATCTCTTAGGCCAGTTAATACTTCTTTATGGAAAGGTGAACCTTCTTCATGGAAATGTGAACCCTCAATCAGTCACTTAATACCTTATCCTAAAGTGGACCCCTATCGAGATTCCACTATCGTGCCTAATAACTAGCCTGTTGGCCATTTAATACTTCATTTGAGGAAAAGAGACGAGCCCTCAAACAACTACTTAATACCCCAAGACCCCAAAGCAGGCCCTTCGTATAATGACCCATACTCATAATGACGTCTTACATTAGTCCAATTATTCATAGGAACTTGTAGCCAGATTAGCTGGGCAGGTTTACCCTATAGAATTTGGGACTAACCTCGCATAAGCACAAATATTTATCATAGGAGATGTCTCACATTAGCCCCAAAGTCACACTATTGGTAGCCAAATTAGCTGGGCAGACATCTATATGTCTTTTGACTGAGCTCGCACCGCTATGACGTAGTCATAATTTAAATACTCTCCATATATATAATAGTCATCTCACTGTTTCATAATTAAGGCCTTACAAGGAATCTTCCTTATTATGCCTTAAAATATTTACTACTTTATAAAGGGGGAATTAATGACAATTATTAGCTAATTAACTACGTAATTATATGATATAATTATACATTTATTATGCTAATAGAAATAAATATATATTCGTGCCTAATAACTTCTAAGCGTGCGGTTCATACGCCTAAACTAGCGTTAAATATCAATTCTTTTAACCATAATACTAATACAAGTCCTTTCTCTTTAGATTTCCAAGATTTCAGTATCCATAATAAGGGATTAAATATTCATATCCAAAACTATAAAATAAATTTGTAAATAGAAATAGAAATTCAATTTATTACATCAAATTAGTGGAATGTCCTAAACAATAGGAATTGCAATTCTAACTCCATATTCTATTCAACTTCTCTTTTGCAAATAAATAAACGAAGGAATTTTGTGTAGAATAAGTGTTAACTACGAATAGAATTCATGCTCTATACCCTTATTTCATTATTGAAAACTCATAATTTGAATCAAAGAAGGAGGAGAAGTGGAATAGACTATGAAATTAACAACTGCGGAAACAATATAAATTCCATCAAATTAACATAAATAACTAAGAATCTTTATCTAGAATTGACATTTAAAAATAAAAAGGATTTTGGGAGATTTTATCTATTTTGTTTTTGCAAATCTCAAAATCCCTAAGGCATATTCAAATCCATAGATATATATTAATCAACTACAAAAATAAAAATACCAAGGTTTCCACTCACAGATTATCCTTAGCTTTTCTTATATGGATTTGCAATGCCAAAGCTACTCTTTTCCAAATCTCCTTCTTTTGATATATATACATAGCGAAGGGTAGGTGTGTGTGTGTATATATATATATATATAATATTTTGTTGATTCAAAGAGGTTGGAGGAGAAGTGCATAAATTAAAGGAATAATTAGAAAAGGATTACAATCATTACCTGAATTCCTAATTTAATTTCTGAATCTAACTGAAGAGAGAAAATGGTAGAGGCTCGAGGAATTCACAAAATATTTATGAATATAAAATGGAGAGGATAGGGTCCTATTTATAGGAACTGAAACGCACTAGAACCGTAGGACGAAGTTAGGTGAAAAACAGATAAATCTATAATGTTTAAACGTGGAAAAACACTAGCCGCCACCTGAATAGGTGTCGACCGCCCCCTTGACCAATCAAGTGCTAGGTGTCGATCGCTTGGGTCAAAGGTGTCGACCTCTCCACTCATTTAGGGCGTGCTGATTTGTTTCTGTTGCTCATTTATTTTATTCTCTAATTAACTTTTAATGCTAATTGTTTAACTGAATGTTTAACCTAACCCCCAACTAAACCTACAGTTAATTTCGAAATTCAAAACCTAAATTTAAATACTCATTTGAATTTGAATTTGAACTAAATTAATTTAAATTTGAAAACTTTAAATGCACATAACTTCTTTGCTTGAGCTCCATTTTCAGCATATTATGGATGGAAACAGATTAGAATTTTACCATGAATGCAATGGAATAACTTTCCCGACTTTTATAAAATTTTCATTTTCAACCCTACCATATTTAATTTAATTTACTCAATTAATTTATGGTCGATTTTACAGGGTGTTACACCAAGTTCGGAACTGGAAGGCAAGATCGAAGTGACAAGTGCTGTGGAGATGGAGGTCAATGTGGTGAATATAGCAGTGGTACCTGACTCTTGAGTAGTTGGCAGTGGAAGAGGGAGATGTAGATGACCTACAAGTTGACAAATAGAATGCTAAAGATTAGAGACGAATTCATATGAGAACTGAAGGGCTTCGAACATTAGAGAGACAAGGGATATACCTTTACCCGGACTTAACTATTGGATAGATGACTTAGGAATTTCCCCCTCTTTCATTAAGTGCTGAGCTAGTGAATCAATGAAGGGGCAACGTAGGGTTCAACGGAAGTGATCGTTGCAAATGCTAGGATGATTTGGATGGCTTCAGAGCTAGCCCCCTTGATTAAAAGAATTTCCATCATAAGCTCTTGGGATTTGGAAGTTGATGATTTTTCTTGATCCTATGCACTTGGGCCAGCAGGAGCTTCGACAGCAATAACAACAGCACTAGCATCTTCGGCAGTAAGGATAGCCTTTCCCTCTTTAAGTTTTGCTATATCGTCAGCATTGAGATACTTGGCCATCAACTCTTCTTCGGTGAGACCTTCACTGGCAGTTTCTGAATGGTATACCACCTTTTCCTAAGCGTCAGCAAGAGTCACAGCATATGTGCTGCCCAACAACTTCAGATTCTTATATAGTATTACATTGGTGAAGAATTTCTAAAGAATGGTATTGAGTTCCTCTTGTTCTTTGGCCTATTTCTCTTTGAACTCTTTTAGATCGTGCGTGGCGATAGAATATTCGACTTCAATGTCTAATTTCACGACCTTTTCTAACAGCAAACTTCCCTCTAGCTTGTCATTTTCCATCAGGAGCCTTTAGATTTCAGCTGTTCGGTCTTTAATGGTTTTATCTTTGGCCTGGATAATTTCATCATTAGAGGCGAGGGCCAAGTCTTTCATAGCAAGCCGTGTCTTCAGAGTAGAATTGTCCTTATGGGAACCCTTAGCATATCTCTCTCTGCATATCAATCAGACTGTCATAGGTTTTCGTCTAATTCGAACAACTAGATGTTTGTCTGATTAATTCAGTTGACGTTGGAGAGGGCATAACTAAGCTTCCTTCACTCATAACCTTAATCAATGAGCTTCTAGACCTATTGGACTTTCCGGTCTGCTTCTTCCATAGGAATGTTTTTGATGTCACAGTCAAACATGACACCAATCAAGCAAAGGTCAGGAAAAGTAGCTTGCATGCGAGTTGACGGAGTCGAAACAAAAATTGTAGGAGTAGTGATTTCATTGGAATAAGGAGGAATGGTGGTATTCAAGGAATGGGAAGTTGAAGTTTGTTGGTGAGTGGAAATATGAGGTTGGGAGCGGTGCAGAGGAGCATCGGAAGAGGAGCCACAACGATCACGTGAGTCCTTGTGCCCCTTGTGTGATCATACAGCTGCCTTTCTTCAGCCTGCCTTTTCTTTCTTTCCCTTTCAACTTGGCGGTCATCTTCTGCTCTTTTCTCTCTTTCTTTAGTCGGGCTCTTTCTTTCTCAGTCTCCTAGTCTTTACGATAGCTAGAGCAAGGCAGGTGTGGTTTAAGAGTAAATCCTCTCTGTTTGCCAACACCATAATGAAGATTGTTATATCTGTCTCTGCCCATGGTACCTGAAATAAGAGAAAGAGTCATATAAGTTATGGAATTTTAGGATTCAGGTAGATGCAAGGGATTGTGTTCGTGATCCTAATAGTGCATAGAGTGCAGGTGTCCACCCTAAGTACTTTCCATGTTCAGGTGGAAATAAAGGTGGAGTCTTGCCTCCTTTAGCTAGGATATCCCTGGAAGGGAAGCTAAAGCCTGGAGAACCATCTTTAAGGAGATCAACGATCGGAACCTCAAAGTCGCTCGATGAGCCAAAGATATCGTCAAAAAGACAAGCTAGAGGAGTCGCCTCGGTTGATGGTGACACACTCAGTTCTGCAACTTTCTTAGGAGTTTTAATGATTATGTATTTCGAATGAGGTGAAACAAGAAGCTCAATGCTATCAGGAGACGTCTCCCTTTGGACTAACGTCGTAGTCACTGTCGCCTCCCTCATCACTTTCTCCTTCTCCTTCTCCTTCTTCTTCTTTTCCTTCTTCTTCTTTTTCTTCTTCCTTTCCACCCTCCTTATCTATCACTTTCTTTTAAAATTGTTTGCAGTTCAACTTCTATATCTTCATTTCTTTGAACTTCACCAACATCGGTATCTTCTATTGCTCTATCAACCAGCTTATCAACATTTTCCATACCCAATGGACATTCAACTTACCCTTGAAGATTATTGCAAGAGCTGTAAGCAAGGGCTAAAGATCGAGTAGGCATTCTAGAACTGCTCGGTGGAGTAGTTGTAAAGACAGTGGAGTGATCAGGATGTAATAGACCGCATCGGTGAAGGCTCTCATTTGTCAAAAGGTAAGCAGTGGTGCGATATTGGAAGCTAATCCTCCTGAGAGCTTTCGGAGTTTCGGCATGCTCGTCACTTGTGTCTCGAGCAGGAATATCTATGAAGGAATTGAACAATAAATTAAACATTTGGACAGAAGGAGTCCAAGTGCAGGAAGAGTGAAGAAAAAAGGGTCTTACTGCCGAAGAGCCAAGGCCCATTGAACCCATACGAGTATTGGATGAAGAAGTACTCATTCTTAAAATATGAGCATTTGTTATGGAGCTTTTCTATGACTTTACATCGATGCCAGGCCTCGATTATGTAAGATGGTGAATCATGACGTTTTCTGAAGCTTAAGATGTGAGTAAGCTCTTTGAAATTTAGAGGTCATCAAAATTGGTTCATAAATAGCACGTATAAGAAGCTTAGCAGTGCATATCCATTGGGATAAACTTAGGATGGGGCTAACCCGAGCTCATGGAGAATCATGCGTAGAAACAGACTAAAGGGCGGAATGGCGCTGCCTAGGCATATGTATATGTTGCAAGCAATATAACCTATAGAGGATTGTGTGCTCGTTGGACCTGATTCGGAAGCAGAACATCGCCTTCGGGAATTCTGTGTTGTCGACAGATGTTTTGGAGCATTTTAGGAGTAAGTAGTGTCGGCACTTGTTCGGGCGGATCGTCCAGGATTCCTAAACCAATATATTCGTTTAATGGAGGAGGTTGCTATCATATTGGATTTATGGGAATAATTATTCTCTGCAGTTTGGCGGTAATTGAATGCCTAGGCCCGAAGTCGTGGGAGTTGAAGCCTGGGTAGTAGTAGGTCCAACTTTAGGAGGAGTTGATGGCCCGACACTGGTATGGAATCTAGGGGAATGGCGAGTCATTTTGGACCAGAAAACTTGACGTTCAACATGGTCAGATAATTTTTATTTTAGAATTATTTTAAATTTAAACCCATATGACTGGCGTCCAAAATCCAATGTATGTCGGCATGTGTTGACCAATCGGATTCTGAACGTCAACCAGGACAAGTGATAGTGCTAATCTTTACAATGTGAGTCACATGTCATGTACATAACGAATAGGCCATCCTATGTAGATTGCTCGCTTATGCTAGAAAAACGAGCCACGTCATACAACAAAATAGTGCATCAGATCTTACTTGTTATTATCAAATAATCGATAACGAAACCGTTGCTGGGAGCAATGTGGAAGTTTTTCTTTTATAAGAACATGGGAAGTGCAATAATTGGAAATGTTGTGCAATGGAATCATTCAAACATGGGAACACGTTCAATACGACTATTTTTTAGGAAGATAACTATCTTATCGACGTTCAAACGGTGATATGCAATCGGATAAATGATGATATGGGTTAGCCAAAGAACCTCGAAATGCAAAAAGCTCGAAGTGAAGGCAATTAAGGACTCCTCAGGAACAACCCGGGTATACCTTAGGTTGAACCTGAGTCCATCCTAGGTCGGGCCGAAGAAATACCCTAGGACATCCTAGCCTTTGCTTTGACCAATCCCTTATCAGAACCATCCAAATCGCCACCACCAATGTTGATCAATACGACATGGAAGCACAACCCATCTTGGTTGACCAGGATCTAGATTAATGCTAGAAAGAAAAGGAGATTGGTGACGAGTCCTCTGGGATGAACGTTGGTGGTCGAGGCAAGTATTTGGTGGTAGTGATGCCTTCAGGTAGATGGCGGCGGCATTGGGAGGACGATGGTGTTCGCTTCACGGTAGAGGCACGGCTTTGGATGGATATCAACAGCAGGCTTGGGAAGCAAGATCTCAATGAAAGGATGGAAGTGAAAAGTAAAGGAAAATTCTAAGCATCGAATATATATAATACTTAGTAACTATGCAAAAGGACTCGGTGACGAGATGAATTTTTGACCAAAAAATTTGAAAAAGAACAAGGAAAAGGTAGCACTAAGCAAGTAAGGCTTAAAATGATCTCCAGAGTGTAGATCTGGTCCGTAGCGTGGAGAATGGAATTCCTACTACTTAAAGGAGTTAAACGAATATACACGGAATGAAGACAACGGTTTGAAACAACTCTTGGATAACTAATAGACATACATGAATGATTGTGAATGCTTGTCTTGTTTCAGAGCACGCTTTGTTTCCAACAGAAGCATACTTTATGGGCAAGTGTTATCTGGCTTTTTAACCAAGAAGGTTTTCAAACGAATCTAAACGTCAGGATAAAGATGAAATAATTTACGGATTTGGGAACATACTTGGAAGGACTACAGAAATGGACTCAAAAATTTGCAAAGAAAGTGAGGCTAAAGGCACCACTCGGTACCGATCTCTTTTTTGGCCTCCAATGGGTCTTTGAAACTATGGTTCATGGAAAGATGGCATGTGTGATTGTCTTGAAGTGCGTTTTATAAGGAATAGATAAACAACTCCAAAGGAATTTTGAAGGAAAGCAAACAAGTGCAAGTGATATCAGAACCTCTTGGAATCAACACGATTTATAAGGAAAAGTGCTCGAAGTACAATGGATTGTAGATAGAAGATCGAAGGTGGGAAGAAGGAGTAGCCTCCCTCTAAAATTCAGGTCGGTCCCGAGTAAAATTTATACCTCGGGGGACCCCGTCTTCACTTCCTTCATTCTCGGATCTGGATCTAGATCTAGTATTTCATAGATTTGCGACTTTGCTAGACGATTTTCTTATAAATACAGCCCATATAGCAAATGGAGAATGACTTTTGGACATTGGGCTTTCTTTATCTTCTATCTCTCCACACCATAGTCACTAAGGTAGATATTGTTAGCTATTCTAGGCTGTAAGAACTTATCAATCCCTTGTACCAGTGACTCTCAATTAAATAATCAATAAATTACAGTGGACGTAGGCCAGAGATTGTAGAACTGCTTTAAAACTCTTGGTATTCTCTCAGTTTTTCACATATTTTCTGCTAGATTTCTATTCTTCCACAGGACTTTGGGTGTTGTGCCATTTTTAGGCTCAACACATATTGTAAATTATCTTTCTTAAAAACCACATATTGTATATAGATAAATAAAACTTCAAAATTGTAATGGCCAGATGCTAAAATTTATATTGTATTCTTCTTCAAAGCTGAAAACACACGATGATACAATGGATTAAACATACATGTCTTAATAAACAAAAATAAAATTATGGTAGATAGGATACAACAAAAATAAAATGCACAAATTAATCATATGTTCAATAACCAAAGGTTGATGCACATATCAACTCTTGTACTACTGATTACATCACCAGTCCTTAAAGGTTATCACCACTATAGATTTAAGGTTTTACTATATTTTGAATGGAGTATATTTCACCATTCATACCGCAAAATACATAACATCTCATTGTTCCAAGTGATAAATATTGTACTATAATGAATCAAAATTTGAAATTAAATGGCTTTTGAAACATGTCCGTAGGGAAAAAACTGACATAGTGAGAGGCAAGGCATAAAAAATTCAAATAGACATAATATATCAGTGATTTTTCTCGCATGAAAAAATTTGCTATTGTATAATAGATTGTGGTGGCATAGTATACATATGAAATCAAGTAGGCTTAGTCGATTGCCGAAGTTGCTTTAAATGGTACAATTTAAGGGGAATTTTTTTGTTGAAACGGTTGAATAAAAGCAGTTAAACTCAATGGGTTGCATGTTAAAATAAAATTAAGTTAAAAAGGAATGGACTTGAGCATCGTAATTTGAAATGGAAGGTCTATTAACCCCCGGTATTTTCTCTTCACACCCCGGTTAAAATTTTAAGATTTTTATTCCAAGTATACCCTTTAATAGCAGTAAGACAACTGAGAAAAAATGCAGACACTCGACACACCACGTTTCACGCGAACGAGGTAGTTGAACCAACCTCGTCCGACCAACACGTGGTTGTTGTCACAACTACGTTTGCGGCGGACGAGGTTGGTTCAACAACCTCGTTCGCGTGGAACGTTGTTGTTCACATAGAATACGACAGAGACTCGCTTCGACCAAAATCGAACTTGATTAAATAAAATTTGATTCGCATAGAATTCGATTAGCTAAATCACGTACTGTGCCGATGTTTGCTCCTTTTTTTCTTCTCCATGGCGACAGCGACTGGAAAATTGAGCACGAAGAGAAGGGTTTGAGCGGCGGGTTAGGGTTTGAGGGTTTGAGAGTGAACGATATGCTGAGAGCGGCGGGTTAGGGTTTGAGCACGAAGAGAAGCTTTTTTTATAAATTTTTTTTACAGAAAGGGAAGGGTAATTTTGGAAGTAGACGGGGTGAGAAGAGCAAAAAATGATGTGTATTTTTTCTTCTTCTCAAAACATCGGGGTGGGAAAAGCAAAATACGGGATGAGAATAGACGGAGGAAAAGAAGGAATAGAGATAGATGGAGGCTAAGGTTTTCGAATGAAAAACTCAAGGCTTAACCATTTATTTATGGTTATAAATTAGGGTAATCGGGCTTAATCTCAAAATTACTAACTATGGAAATGTAACCGTGTCCAATTTTAGTTAATTCCAAGGTTTCATCAAATTCCACAAGTTATATATATGTTTTTGGACCGTAAACTTTATTGCAGAAGCAATGAAATTGGTTCTAAAGCCTGATTCCAACGATTTGTGAAAATTTATTATTTTTGCTTTGTATATAAAATTAAGTTTTTACCTTTATTAGTGTTTTAATTTATTATTAACATTTCCGAACCGTCACAGGTTTTTCACATACCGGATTTAAAAATAAGGGTGGAACCAAGTTTCCACTTTTATTATTCTAAAATCGCATTTTCTTCTTTTATTGCAAACGGAGCATGGATCTGTTATGTCAACTTCATTTTGACCACTTTCAGGAGAGAGTACTTCTCAAATGAGTTGTGTTGAAATTATCTAATTGCACCAAAGTAATAACATAATTTCTTATTCATTAAAATTGATCATCACATACTCAATGATGACAATGTAAGCAAATTCACATATAACCTCTTATATATCCCATCAAGCACTCGAAAAATATAATAATAAAACGCATATAATATGAAATGTTAGGCAAATCACACACATACACATATTCCAAAGCACTCACAACATACATTAACCTTTTAAAAGATACTTTTATTTCAACATAGAGTTGATTATTATCAGCAGCAACAAAGCATAAGAACATCTCCCACACCTCATAATTAACTACGTACTTACCTATATAACTGATAATAATTTCATACCTTAACCTCAAACTTGGTTCATAACCACATCACCGTTCTTCCCACAAGCTTTTTCATCTGTTTTACCTTCAGTTACTTCTTCTGCGCCCTCTGCAGGGCTCAGCTTTGTGATATCAGCCAGCACTTGGTCGTGAGGCATCTTTCCTTCTATGTCTTTGTTGTTTATTTTCTTGAAGTCTTTGTACACGATGTAGAGCACCATTTGAATTACTCCAAATGTAAATCCTAGTATATTTGGAGTCTGATACATTGAATAAATGTATATAGTTAAGAGGATATAAGTATAATTTGTATATCGAATTAATGGAAGCAGCTAGGGAGTATTACCGCAACATATATGTCATGCGTAAGAAGACCGTAGAAGAACCATGCAACCGCGCTCAATGTAAGGAAGAACGATAGGAAGAAAGGCATGAACTCTACACTTTTTGTTCTTACCACAAGCCTCTGTTTATTAAATAGAAATAATCAATAAACAAGTTAAGTTTCACTTCCTTCGAATATTCAGGAAACAGAGTTGTTCTGTATAAACTGTGAAGTGTACAATGAATAGACAATTAAGTTTTCAATATACTTTGAACATTCTCCTATTCTTTTAAGGTATAATATATGTTTTAGTTCGGAAAGTGAAATACTTAATGGATAAACATATAGTACTAAAGGAATGCTGAGTTCTCATTTGTTAATGAAGAAAGAAGCTTGGAGGATGATGAATTTTACAAAGATGCTTTGCATATTGAAGTGCTAAATAGGATATACTTACAATGATGCTTAGAGGAGCTGCAAAGACACTGACTGAGAAAGTCATGTTGAACCAACCAACTATTTTTACACGATCAGCGCCCTTAAAGAATATCAAACTAACAAGTACAATCGCAGAGAACAAGCCCACAACCAAAATTAAAATCCACTTTACTGTGTTCATCTGTAAGTAAAACAATAAAATTATAATTAGACAAAATCAGATAACTGTTACATATAACAGTTTAGTTTGATTTGAACCTACCCTGGCTTTCTTAGGTGCATAGATGAGAAATATGGTAATATAAGTAGTCTCGATGATGACTCCAACAGCGTTTATAGTGATAAGAAGGTAGGTGTTGGTCTTGATGATTGCATAGTAGATGAGCATCATTGCACTGAACAAAGCTACTACATATGGGAACGATTGAAATCCTTCTGTTGATTTCTTCCTTAGAATGCGGCGAAAGGTTGGCCTGAAAACACGGATAATGTTAGCTTAGTTATGAATATGATATGTATAATTTAACTTTAGTGTACAGATAATGTAAAGATTATAATGTATCATCAAGCTAGTCTGCTTACGCAGGGGCAAGGTAGACCGCAAATGAGATGATGTTACCTGCGGATCATTCACAAATAAGAAAATGTCAGGGATTAAATATTGAATCAAAAGAAGTTGCAAGCCTCGGCTGGACTTGTGAATTTATACAGAGAAGAGACCCATGTAAAAACTTGTGAATTTAAAAAGGTTGCAAAAGTTCAGTTGTACAATACATATATGCAACCAATAGAGATTATCAAATGTTTAAAACTTACCTAGGAGACCAAAGGCAAATGTCAATGGGTGATCAATGGACAAAACTGCCATCTTCTCTTTTCTTTATAGATCAGAGAAGGGTTGTAGAGAAAGAAGAAATAGTCTCAGAAGAGCCTTTTCTCTTAACTCAACAATTCTTTGGTAGTTGTGTGGTTTGTTAGGGCTGAGAAGGGATCTATTTATATGCTAAGTCATTGAGTAATATAGTATATCTTTGCATGGATTATGTCATCTCCACCACCAATTGTGTGTAGAGAGAAAGAGAGTGGAAGGTTAATGCACCCCTATTATATTTTGAGCTACACTATTTTTAATGCTACAAAATTTCCTAGATATAATCATACATACATACATATATACATCTATATGTATATGTATGTATGATTAGGATCGGCTACACATTTTTTTTGCTACACATCGAATCTTCCGATTTCAAACACATATTCCGAATTAAATAATATACATTCTCTTTTCTAAAGTGAGAAGAGAGATGATATATTATTTAATTTGGAACATGTGGTTGAAACCATAAGAGATTTGAGGTGCAGCTGATCCTTGCCTATACACACACATTAATTTGTGACACAATGGATCTCAAATATTAGACTCCTCTGGTTTCAATCCAAATGCAAACATAATAAATTCCAACTGTTCAGACCTATTTTGTTACAAATTGTGTTTTATTTTACATCCAAATATCTGATCCACAAACACACACATGTGTGTATTGTAGGAAAATCGTGTCAAAATTATGTGGCTTTGCAATACAACCACCTTTAACAAAAAAAGTTGTTTTTCCATGCAAACGCCGACAATATAATGGACTAATTTTTTTTCTTTCTTTTCACCACAAATATTTATCAAAGCTACATTCTGCAAATAGGCAACAACAAACCTAACAAGGTACATTAGCTGTTTGAGTCTCAAATGATAGTAACCAGTTTATGTTACGTTAGCATTTGAATCCATGACCAAAGTTATTCTACACATCATTCAAGCTGTGAATCATTAGATTCACATGGCTATTCATCAATCATTTGTAGTAGTTCTGAATTTACGCCATTCTTAGTCATATTTTTATATTTCATTTCATAACAGAATGAAAGAAACGTTCATTTAATAAAACAACAACAATTTCTGAACTCACTATGACTCGAAGAGAATGTATTCAAAACCAACTGTGCTATTATTTTCATGTGTATGGTAATAATGTCTCTATCTCTAATTGCACATCTTTGATGTTACCTCTTGTGGTCTATTTCCAGCGTATTGCCAATTTATTACGACTGACATCTAGGACAATTATTGCGTGTACACAATTATATTTAATTGCAAATCAGTCCGAAGTAGCATTAAAACTCGTATTCACAATATGTGTTGAAATTATGTTCATACGAGCGATAGGCCTTTGTATTTTCGAACTCTGAATTATCCTACAAATGAAAAAAATCCGACAAAACATTGCAAAAACACCAACGGCTGCAGTTTCTTACTTTGAGTTTGCAAAAATTTGTATTAGAATGCAACAAAGAAGAAAATTATTTCACACAAATATGTGAAAATAGGGTCTTCAATATCTAACAAGAAAAGGAGAATTTTATTTTTATTTTGAAAGATATTTTCAACTTAAGGTAGATAGAATAGAAGCAATTTCAAGACAACCATTTGTGGAACCCAACCTTTTGACTACATTTATGATTTAATCATAGGTACAATTAAATGCATGATTAGATATCATATTCAGTTAGGCATTGCAATGCACAAATAGAACACATATTACACGAAACTAGCTACTTAGCTATTGATACGTGCATGACACAGATTACATCACCGAAAAATCAATTTTGTTATAATAATATATAATTGTTTTTGTCCACACAATGCTCATCTTCGTAGATCCAACGTACCTTTTGATCTACTCCAAAGAATGGTGTACAATATACGTGTATGATTTTTTATACCAAAGTGGAAGCTTTTATGTGCCAGCTAGAACATTCTCCCATGACCTAAGGTGTTTTCCTCGTGAGAGTTGTGCTCATGACCAATGCTTTAATGGATGTAGCTTTTATTGAATGCAAAAGAAAGGCTTTATTATAAAAGCATAGGAAGAAAAAGACTAATTCAGGCTTGTATATGTTATCATCTCTATTGCTCTAAAAGTTAATAGCACTTACTAGCATAATTAAGTCTAAGATAAACATAATATGAAACTATCTGATGCTGATATAAAGGAGGACTTATTTGTTGAAACCCCTTTATTTTTGGTGAATTCCAAAAGTGGATTTGAAACGCATCACCGTCATAACTGAACAAATGATATTCAAGTCATGAGAAAAATGCAAAATATAAGAGAGCATTTGTATTAATATTTTCTAGTTCAAGGTTGTTTTGTTGTATTTGGCTAAAAGCACGGAGGAGCCAGAAAACTAGTGCTAAAGGAAAAGGAGTTGTTTTGACCCAATATGAGGACACATGTAATGTAACTTTATCTAGGTACTAACTTTAATCAAATTTAATTTAGCTCAAATGCTTTCCTTGCTTTAATTATCTTTGCATAATAGCTTAACCGTTCATGGTTCAAAGGCCAATTTAGATCACTAATCATGTTATCACAGTTACTTAATTTATCTCAAGTAACGTGAGCTCTAGATTGGCTACTGATGGATATGGGATCCTAAACATAAACTATTCTCATGCTTTCATAACGGACAAAATGTGAGGTGGGATTGTATTGAAAAATTGAACATGGGATTCCTATGGAGCCACCCATAGATTTAACGATGGTATTAACTTCCCTTAATAAAAAGGCTTGTCAAATAAATACAATACTAATAAATTTGAATTGCACCATACAAGTTAACCGTTGCTTTTTTATAAACACTTAAAGCCACTTATGCATGTATGATTTGGGGCAAAATCATGAAGGAGAAACCCAACAAAAGGTAAATGAAGAAAAATAAACAGATTGAAATCCACTGTTTCAAATGACCGCTTTTTTTTAAGCCATTATTTGTGGTTCTTTGCAAATATGATATATAGTCAAGATACCAAATGTTTACAGAAATTTTGGCCACTAAATTTACTTCTTATGAGCCTTCGCTTAATTACAAGTAAAAATGCAAACCTGTTAAGCAGGCTTATTTAGCCTCCAAGACATGATTGAGTGGTTAAGCACAAATTGTAGGAAGGGATGTGCATTGTGCAGAGTTTGAAGCAAAATGATGGCAATGCAGAGTTTGAAGCAAAATGATGGCATAAAAACATCGCTTGAATACCCGAATGTATGTTACAGATACATCCCTGAAAGTTTATCCCCTAAGTCATTCATTTTTTTTAGACTGGGTTAATGTATGCGTACATTCTATCATATTTATCTATGGTATCTCTTTTCCTCTCTCAATATTTATGTGCGCGCACGCATGTATGTATTCATTTTAGAATAGGTTTGGAAATTCATCTACCATTTAAATGAAATTACAACTTCAAATTTCAACAATAACAAAAATTAATCTTTGTTTTTATTGTACATTCAATATACGAATAAGATCACGAGTTTGAATCTCGGTTTTGACAAAAAGGTTTATATTTTTCACTTTCTATTTTTTCAATTTATTTATGTTTGTTGTATTATAAATATTAAAACGTTTTTTTAATGAACTATCCGCTCTTTTGGGCAATGCATTCATACATCAAGTACTGTACTAATTTTACTCTCTAGTATCATATCATATTCAATACTTCTCTTGTAAAAACTATATGCAAAATAAAAGTCTATGATTCAAACTTGTTATATTTTGCAGAAAAATATTTTTATACACATGTGTCATAGTATGTGTGTATACATACAACCAAAACCCATCAATTTCAACCATGTCCAAACAAATTAGCAGTAATATTCTTATATAGCTTTTACTAACTGTTATCCCGCCTTTTGGCAAGACCGAGATATCAAGGAACTGATTGCACGCTTAAGATCAATCGTCCTGGATGTCGAGCCTGCACAGGTTCGATATGGATATTGATGAATTTTTGTCCGAATCCAAATCAAGCTACAACTGTCAAGACATGACGAACTAAGCCGTAGGAGCCTGCATTCCAAATTTCAAGACGTTCCGAGTTCATATGCTCAAGTTACGAGCGATGCAAGCCAAGAGACTCGTCCATTTCGTATCCATCATTTCGAATCGATCGGGGTCGCAACCCCTCCGCCCGCATCGATCGTCTCCGTATCCATCCGTGAGCCCTACTTTCGTATCCATCAGCTTCGCCTCGGTCGTGTTCGACTCCATCAGGAAGCATAAGTTCGACTCGACCTCATTCGAGTCCATCGGCGGAACATGCGTTTCGTATCGATCGGCCAGCTATTATTTCGTGTCCATTAGGCAAGGTACGGTTCGCATCCATGGTTAAGCCTCTCTACAAGCCCACTGCTCTTCGTATCCATCAGCAGGCAACCATGCTTTGTACCCATCAGATGTCTTCATTTCGTGTCGATCGACTTCGCATCGATCGACTCTTGGCTCCTTCATGCCCATCAAGTGAACATGTAATGCGGCCAAGGAATAGTCATAGTTCGTATCCATCGACTTCGCAACGATCAGAATGGTAGTAGCCTCGCATCCATCTGACTCGAATCGATCGGCTGAAAGGCCTTCGAGTCGATCAGATAATGACCAAGTCGTACCCATCGGACCTTTGGATCTGGATTGACGTGTGAACCTTGGATGCGAACGTGGCTAAATCTCTGGAGATGAATCGATCAACTCGGAGTAGAAAGCGGATCGGAACGAGGAGCTCGCGCCACGTTGTCACGAAACCACGTGAGAAGCTCGATTCGAAGGAATCGATTCGAAGCCATGGATTCGAACCAAACAGCCTTCCGAAGAACATCAACTTGTATCGATCATATCTCGAAATCTACCGATCCAAACACAGTGAAATTTTCACAGAAGCTTACGTACAAGCCAAGGAATGCTCCTGCCAAGTTTCAGCTCGATTGGACCATTTCCTGATCGATACGAAATCGGTTCGTATCGATCACGGATCGAGTCGAAACTTGGTGGGACCGATCGCGTGGGCCCACTCACGTGCCAGAATGAGTCTCCCGAAGTTTGAGCAGAATATCAGCCTCCTACGCCTATAAATAGAGCCCCAGAGCCTACAGAATGGGGACTTTTCTCATTCTGAAGCGCCCAAACTCTGCCGGATCGGAACTTACAACATATTCTTGCTGTTGTATTTCGCTGTTGTATGTTGTAACCACTTGTAATCATCCAAAGTGAATCAATAAAATTGCAAAAACTTCACAGTGGACGTAAGCAACACGCCGAACCACTATAAATCACTTGTCTGTGCATTTACATTCTTGTTGTTTGGAGTTTTTGTTAGATAATCTTCATTTTTAATTTATTTTCTTCACTTTTATCTCTTCAAAAACTTCCGAAGAGTGTTGTGCCCATTTTTGGTACAAACACTTTGGTGCTTTCACTTAGAAAAACCAGTTTTTTCTCCTGCTTTTTGGATCTACCATCGACACCGGATTGCAAAAATCCAAGAGGAAGATACAGATCTCTAATCCAGAATCCTTTCATCCTATACAGATTTGCGTAAAGTCTAGGAAATGATTCCACCACTCAAGATGGTTAGCACAAGAACCGCCTCTACAACTGCTGATCAAGAAGGTCGGGATAGACAGAATCCTGTACAGCAGCCACCATCCAATCAAGACAACACTGTTCACTCAGATCCGTCGGGACCAGTCACCAGACAAGAGTTCCAAGTGTTGCTCCAAGAACTGACTCAAAGTCGACAACAATTGACTGAACATTTGCATGCTAACGCTGAATTGACCAACCAACTAAACCGTCAAAGGCGCAGGAGGACCAGGAGGGATGATGTTTCCCATTCGTCTACTGAAAGTTCCGCCTCATCTGACTATCACCACAGATCCACCCATCCCCGATTAGACGGGAGTCATACACAAGCTACCGGATATCAACCTGCCTTGACCGTTGGACAATTGAGGGTTGGACCGTCAACTAGCTTCCAGACCGGGCCCTCATCACGAGGAGGTACTGTTCCATAGTATACCACGGACAATCGCACTACGACCGCCGCGGTAGAAACAAGGGTTGATACCCGAAATCTGTTAGATCCGAACAATCAGCAACGTGGGCGTACTCCTGAACCATACGTCCCGGAAGATGCTGAGCCAAGGAGGCGAAATATGGACCGTCGACAGCGCCCGATCCAAACTCGCACTGTGGAACCCGACCACACCTTAGCTCAGCGTGCACAGAATGTGCCGATGCCGTATATTTCAACCATGATACGTCAGATGATTCGCGAAAGTCAGGGGCTTACCAATGACGATTGGGGAATCTCCCGTAGTCATACCCCTTTTACAGACGAGATAGTATACGCCGACCCCCCTCGGCGATTCAGAATGCCAACTCTCCAAATGTACGGAGGAAGTTCCGACCCCAATCAACATATTTTGAAATATGAGTGGTCAATGAGCGCTGCAAGGGCTGATGATGCAGTGAAGTGCCGAAGTTTCCCCATCTCTCTAGGGGGATCGCAACAATGTGGTTTACAAGGTTGTCACCTAGATCTATCTCTTCGTTCGATCAACTGGCTAAAAAATTTGTAGAACAGTTTCGTATGCATGTTGCTAGACCTAAAGACGTTAACACACTGTCTAGTGTCACTCAAGCTCCTGGAGAGACACTCAGGCGTTATTTAGAGAGATTCCACGCAGCATGTGCGGAGATTAGTAATCCCAACGATAACTCGATCTTGATGGCATTAACCAAAGGGATTGATCCTGATTCTGAGTTTGAAAATTGGTTAGCTGGGAAACCACCCGCATCGTTGGACCGTTTCTACTCCAAAGCCGCTCAATTCTTACGGCGAGAGGACGCGAAACAGTCTAGGAAGCAGGACGATGTGGGGCCCAGTAATGAGGGGATACAAAGTAACGTAGCAGTTAAGTAGTCCGATGAGAGTTCCGAAAAAGTTCAGTTAAATATACATAACAAACAAACCCAGCCGAGAGGCGACAATGGTCAGAATAAGAAAAGAGATCAGAACCGAGGCCCACGGCGTAGGGCTCCAATGTTCGATAATTACACGCCGTTGAATACGTCATTGGAAAACGTGTACCTACAAACTTGCAACACTATGCAATATAAGAAGCCTGCTCCGAAGTCATCGTCGGAGAGGAAGATTCAAACAGGAAAGTTTTGTAGATTCCACGAGAGTTATGGCCACAATACCAATGAGTGTCGACATTTGCAGGACCTCATCGAGAAGTTGATCAGGGAGAGAAAGTTAGATCAGTTCGTGCGGGCGCCGCAGTCTGATGGTGCGGGCCCTTCAAATCAAAATCGTGTACAAAATCAAGAAAGATAGGAAGAACCCGCTCGTACGGGCGGAAGGCTAGTTATAAACACGATAAGTGGTGGTCCCTACCCAGCAGACAGAAGCTGGAGGGAAATGGAGTCGTATGCTAGCTCTATCAAGCATGCGGACTTCGAGTGCTGTAGTAATTGTGAAGATGGGGCTCCGGCCAAACAACAGAAGACAATGTCTGATGATATCGTATTTAGAAACCGAGACGCTGATAAGGTCGAAGCCCCCACAATCAACCCACTGGTCATATCTGCCCAGGTAGGTCCTGCTTGGATGAAGAGGATCCTGGTTGACAGTGGGAGCTCCGTAAATATCTTATTTAAACGGGTTTATGATTTAATGAAAATGGAAGCGAAGGACTTGAAACCCTGCCAATCTCGAGTCCACGGCTTTAATGGAAGTGCTACAATACCCACTAGAGTGGTGGAACTGCCAGTGGAATTGGGAGTTGGAGAACGCCGGAGAGTCCGGATGTTGCAGTTTGTCATTTTGGATATTGATTCACCTTACAACGCATTTTTGGGCCGACCGACCCTTGCTAAGTTCAGGGCGGCCATTGCCCCATGGTGCTTGACTCTGAAGTTCCCCACTAATCGCAAGGTTGGAGTCATTCAAGGAGATCAGGCAGCGGGGAGGGCCTGCTATGTTGCTGAACTGCGCGGGGCGCAGCGGAATGAGAAAGGAAAGGGCGTAGAGGAATCTCTCTGCGTCTGTTTTGCTGATAATTGACAATTGATGCTTGGACCCCGGCCTGGGCACCACAACCAATTCCAGAAAGACCTTGACCCTAGAGACAATAAAGATAAAGACGAGTCTAAAGAGAATCAAGCTTCCCCGGCCGAACTGACTGTGGATGTTCCAATCAGTGAGGGTGATGATTCGAGGATGCTAAAAATTGGGTCTCAATTGGGCCAACAGACACAACAGGAATTGGTTGAATTTCTCCGGGCGAATCTCGACGTTTTCGCCTGGACACATTCTGATATGTGCGGGATCTCGCCGGACATCGCAAGTCACTCCCTGAATATTGATCTGCGGTATGTCCCGGTCAAACAGAAAAGGCGTGATATGGATCCAGAGAGATCTGCCGCCCTTAAAGAGGAGGTTGATAAGTTACGATCAAATGGGTTCATCCGCGATGCTTTGTATCCAGAATGGGTATCCAATCTCGTACTGGTTCGAAAACCGAATGGAAAATGGAGAACTTGCATTGATTACTCTGACTTAAACAAGGCTTGCCCAAAGGATAGTTTTCCGCTTCCTCGAATTGACCAGCTCGTAGATTCAACATCTGGGCATGAATTATTATCTTTTATGGATGCTTATTCTGGCTACAATCAAATACCCATGCATTTGCCTGATCAAGAACATACCAGCTTCGTGACCGATCTGGGACTCTACTGCTACAGAGTCATGCCCTTTGGTCTAAAAAATGCCGGAGCAACATACCAACGCTTGGTCAACAGGATGTTCGCCAACTAGATCGGGAAGACCATGGAGGTTTATGTGGATGACATGCTAGTAAAATCTCGATTCTCCACAGATCACGTCAGAGATTTAGATTCGATGTTCTGCATCCTTCGGGAATATGGGATGAAGCTCAATCCATTAAAGTGTCACTTCGGTGTCGCATCTGGAAAGTTCCTCGGGTTCATCGTTAACGCTCGAGGGATAGAAGCAAATCCCAAAAAGATCTGGGCAATAAGGAACCTACAAACCCCAAGAACCATAAAACAAGTCCAGAGTCTCAACGGGAAAGTAGCAGCATTGAGAAGGTTCATTTCAAAGTCCACCGATAAATGCATTCCTTTCTTTGATCTGATCCGGAAGGGAAAGCGAAACTTTGAATGGACCATGGAGTGTGAAGACGCATTCCGATCGCTGGTTCGACATCTTTCCACACCACCGATCTTGTCAAAACCAGTTGACCACGAGCAATTGTACCTTTACCTGGCAGTATCAGAGCATGCAATCAGTGCTGCTTTAGTTCGGGAAGAAGACCGAGTGCAGAAACCGGTCTACTATGTTAGTAAACGGCTAACAGGAGCTGAAAGAAATTACCCAAGACTAGAGAAACTGGCTTATTGCCTGGTCATTGCCTCAAGAAAGCTCCGTCCTTATTTCCAAGCTCATCCCCTTACTGTGTACACCGATCAGCCGTTACGACAGGTCCTCACGCGGCCTGAGACATCTGGTAGGCTACTCAAGTGGAACATTGAACTGAGTCAATTTGATATCACTTATGCTCCGCGGAGAGCCATTCAAGGACAAGTCCTAGCGGATTTTATAGCCGAATTTACTATTTCAGAGGATCTGCCTGAAACCAGTATACATCCTAAATACATTTGGAAGCTGCACACCGATGGTGCATCGAACGATCAGTGTTCAGGTGCCAGAATAGTACTTGAAACTCCCGAAGGCCGATCCATATGCTACGCTCTGAGGTTCGAATTTCGCGCAACCAACAATGAAGCCGAATACGAAGCTTTGCTAGCTGGGTTAAAACTTGCTTGTGATCTGAAGATTGTTGCTGTGGAAATTTATTGCAATTCCCAGTTGGTTGTATATCAAGTTCGAGGTGAATATCAGGCCAAGGATCGACGACTAGCTGCCTATCTAGCCCGAGTTCAAGAAGCACTAGGTCGATTCAATTACTATGCTATTTATCATATACCCCGTGAGCATAATCAGAAGGCTGACTCATTAGCAAAGTTAGCAAGTACAGGTGAAGCACATCAGATGGGACTTGTCCCCGTCGAAACTTTGTCCTCCCCAAGCATTGATCAAGTAGAGACGAATTTTGTGTTTGAAATCGCTCCCAGTAGAGAATCGTGGATGACTCCGTACCGAAATTACATCGAGAATGGGACGTTGCCTAAGCATAGAAATGATAAAAGACAAATTCTACGAAAAGCTTCACGATTCGTCATTCAGAACGGAGTCATGTATAGAAGAGGGTATTCTGTTCCTCTCCTCCGATGTATCGCGCACGATGAAATCAAACGAGTGTTACATGACGTACACGAAGGAGAATGTAGCGATCACATCGGTGGGCAAGCTCTCGCTAAGAAGATACTCCGATACTGATACTACTGGCCGACTGTGAACCGAGATGCAGCGAACTATGCCAGAAAATGCGATAGGTGCCAGAAACACGCCCGAATTCTAAGAGCCCCACCTACCGAGATAACCCAAATGGTCAGTCTCTGGCCATTTGCAATGCGGGGCATCGATATCATCGGCACACTACCTCTGGCCAAAGGTGGGGTAAGATATGCCATCGTTGCAGTTGATTACTTCACAAAGTGGGCTGAAGCTGAACCCCTCGCAACCATTACGACAAAGAAAGTAATCAATTTCGTAGTTTGCAACATTATCTGTCGATTTGGACTCCCGCATACAGTCATCACCGATAACGGAGCCCAATTTGATAGTGCGGAATTCAAGAATTTCTGTCAACGGTTTCATATCCATAAAAAAATCTCGGCAGTTGCACATCCTCAGGCAAATGGTCAGGTCGAAGCTGTCAATAAAGTCATAAAATCCATTCTAAAGAAACGACTGGAAAAGGCCGGGGGCAAATGGGCTGATGAACTTCCTATGGCCTTATGGGCTTATCGAACGACCCACAAGACCGCGACCGGACACACCCCGTTTTCCCTATCTTATGGCTCAGAAGCCGTTATTCCAGTCGAGATGGAAGTGTTTTCCCATCTCGTAAATTACTATGATCTGAAACGCTATATTGCTTGCTGAATCTTTGGATATATTGAATGAGAAGCAGGAAGAGGCTGATTTGAGAGCAGCCGCATATCGAAGTCGAGTCGCTCGATTGTACAATGCCAAAGTTCGACCTCGAACCTTTGAACTCGACGATCTCGTTCTCAAGAGAATCTATCTGGTCCCTTCACACATGAAACCAAATTGGGAAGGACCATACGTGATTACACAAAGACTTGGAGATGGCACATTCAAATTATCGACCGTTGACGGTCTTGCTTTGCCAAGGACCTGGGACAGCGAGAGTCTCCGTTGCTATTACACCTGACAGGATTTATTTGTTTCATTCTATTTTTCCATTTACAGTTTGTTTCCGCATTTTTAAATTTGAATTCTGTAATAAGACAACTAACTTTGCCGCATTTTCTTACTTCAGCAATAAAATGTCATCTCTTCGAGCCAGAGCCGTGATTCATTGAATACAATGTACGACATCACGATGCACGGAGAGCTAAATTCCATCATGTAGTGAAATTTATTCAAATAGAG
Source organism: Allium fistulosum (assembly GCA_030737815.1). Classification (NCBI taxonomy): domain Eukaryota; kingdom Viridiplantae; phylum Streptophyta; class Magnoliopsida; order Asparagales; family Amaryllidaceae; genus Allium; species Allium fistulosum. The sequence goes on along the minus strand of CM060908.1, from coordinate 607,948,125 downwards.
AGTGGCTGTGATACGACCGGCCACTCGCTAAGTGAAACCCGAGCTCGGGGGCAAGTCATTACACCAATGTTAAATAGGATTGATACACGACAATCCTATAACTAATTCCAAACTCCCAGAGTGTGAGCTGGAATATAGACATCAAACGAATGCGGTCTCGAGGAGGGTGGATCCGTCCACCTAACGACCTCGACCGTATTACGGCTAAATGCAGTTCCGAAGAGGGTGGACCTATCCACCTAATGACTTCGGTTGTACCTTAAACAAGCTCGAGGAGGATGGACCCGTCTATCTAACGACCTCGCTTGTCGACTCAGGGTGGATGCGAATCAACCATCCACGATCCTGATTAATCCACCGTTCCTAGACTGCGAACGTAATCCAAGTGCCCAAACAAACGTGACTGACCGTTTGTCGGCCAACTCCACATTCCCAGAGTGTGAAGTGCAGTATAAATATCAGCTCCATGCTCCCAGAATGCAAGGTGAAGTATGAACTTTAAAATACAGTTTCGAAGAGGGTGAATCCATTCACCTAACGACTTCGACCATAACTTAACCAAGCTCGAGAGGGATAGACCCGTCCATCTAACGATCTCACTTGTTAACTCAGGATGGATATAATCTAACCATCCATGATCCTGATGCGCCTTTCGAACTCCCGGAGTGCGAGTCGGAATGTAAACGCTAACTCCAATTTTCCAGAATATGGGTTGGAGTATTAGCGTCAACCCCAAGTCCCCAGAGTGTGGACCAATACTTGAAAGCATTCGATAGCTGTGACTGACTGCAAGCATGCAAGTGCAAACCCCCAGAGTGCGGATGTAACGATTTGTAAAGAAACAAGTGTAGTTCGACCGCTCGATCCTCACTTATTGCGATCGCAAGCTGATCTTTATAACTTAACCCCGGAATTGGGTGCAGATTCAAGTGTTAGTCACTACCCGAAGCGGTATAACATTCAAGTCCAATTCAATCTCCAATTACAACTTAAGTTCGTAATTATCAGACTTAGCAGATAAAACAAGCTATGCTTAAGAGTTAAAATAATGCAAGTACACAGAACTGAGGTTCAAACACTGCAACATTTAAGCATAAAAGGGATGAAAGTTGAAACAAGGAGACAAAACTTTATTTCAACTAATCAAGAGCGATGGCTCATATACAAAGCCCTTCCAAAAAATTCTTACTAGCAGAGGCCGAACCCGCATCTATACACGGCCTATGAAAGAAAAAAGGTAACAAAATTATTAACTTCAGAAGGAAATATGTGCCTAAAAAGTCTATCTACTCTTTCTTTTTCCTTGGCTTCTTCTTCAACGAGAAACTACTGGAGCCACTAGTGATCTTCCGTTTTGAGCCCTTTTCTTTAGGCGGGCTACCCTCAGACGGGAGCATGATGTCGACATCCTCCTCCGAACCGGAGTCTAAGGGAATGCTTCCCGCGGGAGGAGTCGGAGGAACGAGATCTATAGTCGGAAGCGGGGCTGACGCACTAGTATCGACAAGCGTGCCCATAGGAGATATCATCATAAGTGGTGTAGGGCCATGCGCCACTGCTCCGCCCTCTAAGCTGCCACCATGTGCCGCTGCCCCCATCTCGGCATCAATTTCAGCCAGTATGTTTGCTTCTCGAAGGGCTCGGGCTTCACTGTGTGCCATGGTGGTCTGTGTCGAAGTATCAGAAGTAGATGAAAATCCACCCAGGACGAATGGTAAGTCCGCGAAGGGGTCACTCTGTCGACCAAGAAGCTCGTTCATCATCTGTTCGTCAAAAGAGATTGAGCTCCCCTGCGTTACTTCGACAGGCACAACCGTCACAACAGAGGTCGCCTCAGAAATGATGGCCTCCTGCGCTTGATATGATTCATGGATTGCAGAAGGCGTTGTCAGTATAACTTCGGTCGCTGACCAGAGAAAAGAAGCATTTGTTAGTATACACTTCCATACAAGTTCTTCGGTCCGAACGTACAAGAGATTAGTGCAGAGTACCTTCCTCAGTTTGGCTCAAGGAGATAGATGTGGTTGTTCCGGGTCATAAGCTGGTATAGGCTGAGATTCGATCATCGGAGTCGGCTCAGACTGAGGTGGCATATCGATCTCGGAACTCGTAATGTGATGCTTAACACCAGAGCCTTCTCCAACTTCCCGGGGATGAGTACCGAGCCTCTCCTTTTCATGAGAAATCATGGAGTCGTGAAGAACCTTCTTTTCGTCATCGTTAAGTATACGGTTCTCCAGCTCAAATTCGTCAAAGGCTTCATCAAGATGCCCCGATTTCTCCTCCTCAATCAGCATATTCCAGGCGTTGTAAAGATGTGTTGGGTAATCATCGAGCCAAGTCAGATCTCTAGGCCTTAACACGTTGGCGTTGTAAGTGACAAGAAGCTCCTCTACCTCAGCCTCAACCCTGACTTCCGCCAGTCGGACCTTCTCGTCAACCCCGACTTCAACCTCGCGGACTTTTTCCATAGCCGCATCCCTCTCCTTCTGAAGCACCACCGCCTGATCACAGGCTTCTTGCGTGGAAACGTTGGCCGCATCTTTCTCCCTCGTAAGTTCGGAAAGCTTAGATTTAAGCTCATTGAGCTCTTCGAGGGCTGCGTCTCTCTTAGCAGTGATGGTGGTGTTCCTATGACCCATGTCTTCCATCATAGTGTAATGCTCTTGTTTCATTCCATTCATGGTCGAGTTTGCATCATTGGCCTTTTTGAGAGCTTCTATTTCAGATTTACGGGAAGACTCAGCCTCGACATTGAGCACTTGAATAATTCGGTCTTTTTGACCCAACTCCTTTTCCAGCTTTTCAATAGTGGCGGCCCGATCAAATGCTACTTTTGATGCTTTTCTCGCGGCCCTCGACCACTCCTTATACTGAAAGAATATGTCTGCAACATAATCATGAACAGTATTTTCGGCTGTTGGCGGAATTCTCTTCAGATGTGGGGGAAAGACGTAACCGTCAAAGCAAATGTCGAGGAATTCCTTCCTCATTTGTGCGAGCTTGGCTGCTCCTTCCCCGGTCGGATCAGTCACGACTGGTGTAGTAGTTGAGGGGGTGGCTATTTCGATTCTGCGTTGAGATTCGGATCTAGGGACATGAGAGGGCGGCTTGTGCCGTGAAGTTTCAGGAGGACGTGTAACTAGAACCGGGGGTGGTACATAGGTCTTAGGAGGGGGAGAGCGAGATCGAGACTGGCGTGCATACCCTCTATCTCTGTCAGACCGTTCCTGACTGGAATACCCCGGTTCATAATCTCTATCTCCCTCTCTCCTACGTGGTTCATAGTATGATGAAGATCGACGCTTACTGCGCAAACTACCAAGCACTGAGCCTCGACTAGACATCGTACCTGCAAAGTAAAATAAGGAGGATCAGTAACCATTTATGGTATGCGATTTGCGGTCAAAGATTGTGTAGTGTCGTGAATGGTGTATGGATATGTAACCCCCCAGAAGTGTCGACCACACTGGTAGAAAGAGACTCGCTAACATCAAAAGTATGTTGCAGTTCATCCAATTCGACATCATGTTGTGTGGACGCGAGGTCCGGAATTGGGAGGTCAGCGAGCCCTTCGAAGGGATTTTCCGCCTGCAGGGGGGATGCCTCCGAGATTCTAACTCCAGAAAGGGGTCGGTTTATGACCACAGACTTCCGCCTCCCAGATTTAGATTGTTTAAAAGCAACCGCCTTGCCTTTTCTCTTTTCTTCAGAATCCGGGGTCACATCAGCAGGCCCAACCAAAGGTTCATTGTCGGTATGGGTTCTCTCGGAGTCAGCCTCCTCAATTATGATAACTTTGGGCTTCTTGCGCCAAACTCGCTCCTTTGAGATAGTCTTTAGTACACTGTCGAGCCTTATACTCTGTCCTCGCTCGATCAGTCCAAGGATCCTAAGGTTTTTATCCGTCAAGATCAGGTCAATGTTTCTTTCTTCGCTCGGGACTTCTTGGAGAACCCGGACTATCTCTTTATAATAACCACCTTCGGATCGATGGATTATTGCTAAAAAAAGAGGAATGTGAGTTCGATTTCGTTCATGATTGCTTTATCAACTACTTGGGAAAGTGATGATACTCACGTCTGAATAGCCATCTTCTGGCAAATCCTGGAGGACATCGGACGTAGAACCACTCTGTTTTGAAGTAGCTCAATCTGGTCTAAGATCCGGTGACCACTTGACAGTTCCTTACTGCCTCCAGGAATGAAAAGGATGGGCTATCGTTTCGACTCTTGAAGTTGAACAGGTATCTGATATCCATCGGGGTCGGTAGTCGATGGAGATATTCCATAAATGCAATAAACAAGCTATTGAGCCAGGCGTATCCGTTCGGGTGTAGCTGAGATGGGACGATCCCCAGAAACGACAACACTTCTCTTATATATTCATTAAACGGAGGAAGTGTCCCGGCTGCGCACGCATGGCGATTAAATGCAGTATATCCCTCCGGGGGATTATGCGGTCTGTCATTTGGTCCCGGCAATAATACGTCGTCCATCGACAGACCATGCCTTAAGCATATTCTCCCTAGCATATCTTCAGAAATATTGGACGGAACAGAGTCAGATGGACTATTAATGAAGGATGCATCAGGCAATTCGTCCGGGGCCGGACCGATGACTTCGGCCTCAATCTCTGGTATTTCAAGTCTGGGAGGAATTACACTTTGAGTTTCCTGTGGCTGCAAGCTTGGACCTTCCATAGCTGACTAACTCACGAGAAATCATCGTTAGATGCAAAAGAGCCCGTGTGTTCCCCTTGTGTAAAGTGTGTGTTGTGCAATGCAGTGCTGTGCGTTACTTGAAAGAATTTTTGCAGAGTTAAAGAGAATATGCAAACGATTAAAATTTGTTAGGGTTCCATCGACGAGCTTCGAAAGTAGTCAAGTATGCAGTTTAACTATCAAGTCCAGATATGCAAGAATGAAGCTCGTCGGAATTATGCTGAACAATGTCAAATTTTCGTATCCAACATGGGAAGTTCGAATCGATCCAAGAAGCTCATTTGAATCCATCAGGATGCAAGTTCGAATCGATACCAAGGAGCATGTTTCGAATCGATCGTCAAGGACCGAGTTCGTATCGATCGTAATAGGATGATTTCGTATCGATCCTTGGTTGCCTGGTTCGTACCGATCGGAAAGGCCTTAGCTTAACATCGATAACACTCGAGTCGATACTTTTCGTATCGATCAAAAAGGCAAAATTCGTATCGATCTAAAGTTAAGGGCTTCAGAGCGATCATTAACTTATATTTCGTATCGATCATTTCATGTCGACACGATCCATCGCCATAGCCATCGGTACGAACTGCATCAACTCCACTAACATATCCCAAGAATCGATGCGAAATCTAGGGAGAAGTGTCATCGCCTTCGTCAATTCGAACGCGAGCCTCCAGATCGATCCATTTTTGTTTTCTCCACTCTTTCTTTTCCAATTATCCAGAGTATCACCATGGCCGTCTCCGATCGAGTTCATACCCAGACCTAATCTTAGATATTACCAGAATTGATAATCGAAGAAGAGAAGAGGGACCTAGAATTCAAACCTCGTTGTCAGAATGCGGCAAAAATTAATTAATTACCTAATCTAGAATTGGGATTCGAAGAATTGAAGGGTGGATGATCGAATCGAAGGCACGATACAGTTCTCCTTTCTCAAGTTTCTGGATCGATGCAGAAGTTAAAGGCGGCAGTAAAAAGTGAAAAATGGCCAAGTCCCAGCTATTTATATGAAACCTAGGAAGTTGACCGGGTCAATTTGCCTCCCAGTTCACTTAACCGGTCGCAACCAGTCAAACCCTGGACCGAGTCGATCACCTTGTTCGAATCCATCTGACCAAAATTTCCATCGATTCGAAATGGACAGTGAACCCATCGATACGAAGCGCACAGCGAGGACAGCTGAAGACGATGAAGCCCATCGACTCGAAGCCCCTGTACGCATCAGCAAGTTCACAACTCCATCCACCGCATATCAATTCAAACAGCGATCTCGTATCCATCATAAATCAAACATTAGCATCGATACGAACGAATTTTTTCCGCATCCGTTGAATTATCAATTTACCGATGCGAAGTCAATCTTTCAACCTTTTACATCGATTCAGGAGAGGATCGATACAAAGGAACTTCCTGAAGCAACTGACAAACGTTGTTATAATTCGAGTTCCACATCGGTTCAGGAGAGGATCGATACGAAATTCGACACAAGAAAATTAACAACGACTCATGAGCATGCCACGTTAACAAGAGTTAGATCAACATATATGCATATATGTCAAAGCAACACCTCACTTTCAGCATTGATATGGATTGAATATTATTAAATGACGTTTACAACAACAAGCAGCTGAGCGCTATCGTGTAGCAATCAGTTATAGCAGTGCGAGGTTACAATCTTCGACAAAAGAGCAATGACTGTTCAGAATGAAGGTTGCGGTTATTCAAAGCACGTCATGTTTCCACAAGACGTGCTTTGGGGGGCAAATGTTATCCCGCCTTTTGGTAAGGCCGAGATATCAAGGAACTGATTGCACGCTTAAGATCAATCGTCCTGGATGTCGAGCCTGCACAGGTTCGATATGGATATTGATGAATTTTTGTCCGAATCCAGATCAAGCTACAACTGTCAAGGCATGACGAACTAAGCCATAGGAGCCTGCATTCCAAATTTCAAGACGTTCCGAGTTCATATGCTCAAGTTATGAGCGATGCAAGCCAAGAGACTCGTCCATTTCGTATCCATATCATTTCGAATCGATCGGGGTCGCAACCCCTCCGCCCGCATCGATCGTCTCCGTATCCATCCGTGAGCCCTACTTTCGTATCCATCAGCTTCGCCTCGGTCGTGTTCGACTCCATCAGGAAGCATAAGTTCGACTCGACCTCATTCGAGTCCATCGGCGGAACATGCGTTTCGTATCGATCGGCCAGCTATTATTTCGTATCCATTAGGCAAGGTACGGTTCGCATCCATGGTTAAGCCTCTCCACAAGCCCACTGCTCTTCGTATCCATCAACAGGAAACCATGCTTTGTGCCCATCAGATGTCTTCATTTTGTGTCGATCGACTTCGTATCGATCGACTCTTGGCTCCTTCATGCCCATCAAGTGAACGTGTAATGCGGCCAAGGAATAGTCATAGTTCGTATCCATCGACTTCGCAACGATCAGAATGGTAGTAGCCTTGCATCCATCTGACTCGAATCGATCGGCTGAAAGGCCTTCGAGTCGATCAGATAATGACCAAGTTGTACCCATCAGACCTTTGGATCTGGATTGACGTGTGAACCTTGGATGCGAACGTGGCTAAATCTCCGGAGATGAATCGATCAACTCGAAGTAGAAAGCGGATCGGAATGAGGAGCTCGCGCCACGTTGTCATGAAACCACGTGAGAAGCTCGATTCGAAGGAATCGATTCGAAGCCATGGATTCGAACCAAACAGCCTTCCGGAGAACATCAACTTATATCGATCATATCTCGAAATCTACCGATCCAAACGCAATGAAATTTTCACAGAAGCTTACGTACAAGCCAAGGAATGCTCCTGCCAAGTTTCAGCTCGATCGGACCATTTCCTGATCGATACGAAATCGGTTCGTATCGATCACGGATCGAGTCGAAACTTGGTGGGACCGATCGCGTGGGCCCACTCACGTGCCAGAATGAGTCTCTCAAAGTTTGAGCAGAATATCAGCCTCATACGCCTATAAATAGAGCCCCAGAGCCTACAGAAGGGGGACTTTTCTCATTCTGAAGCGCCCAGACTCTGCCGGGTCGGAACTTACGACATATTCTTGCTGTTGCATTCGAATTTCAAGTTGTATTTCGCTGTTGTATGCTGTAACCACTTGTAATCATTCAAAGAGAATCAATAAAATTGCAAAAACTTCACAGTGGACGTAGGCAACACGCCGAACCACTATAAATCGCTTGTCTGTGCATTTACATTCTTGTTGTTTGGAGTTTTTGTTAGATAATCTTTATTTTCAATTTATTTTCCTCACTTTTATCTCTTCAAAAACTTCCGAAGAGTGTTGTGCCCATTTTTGGTACAAACACTAACTACTCTCTGTTTTCTATTGATTACAACTAAAAGCTAAGTAGTTTACTTATCAAACGATATCATCATTATACAGGTGATATATCATACATAGATCATTAGCCATCTTTTTTAAGTATTGGTAGTGATGTATCGACTGATATTTGTTGGTATATTGCTAAAATATTTAGTGGTAAAATATCAAATATTTTCTGTTAATATTGCAACTATCTTAAATCATGAAAATCAAAGAAAATGACAAATATAAACTCCACTTATTCTGAAAGTACGTCTTCTGTATGTAGCAATTGATAATACACTCTTTCTTCAGTTTTAACCATGCCTTTTTCTCTATTCACCGAGTCTTCTAATAAACTAAACTCTAGGTCTTTCATTATTTCACACTTGATCTTGTGTGAGCTTATTAGAAAGTATATCATCTAACCACATTAGGAATCCGAATGCACAATTTCTTCAACCATGCCTCTTTATCGTTTCACTGAATCTTCTGATAAATTAAACTCTAGTTCTTCAATATTTCATGCCTGATCTTGTGTGAGCTACTTACAGTTAGAAAGTACATCATGTAATTACTTCTCTTTTTTCATCACTTTTCTTTATTTATTGTTTATAATTTTTATTTGGTACTTATAAATTCTTATCTTTTTTGTTTTAATTATTGTTATGCATCAAGAATTAGAAATAGAAATCACGTGAGTTGACATTATATGTCAAATCTATTGATCATGTTCAAGAACCAGTAGTAAAAATGCCTGTTCAATCAATTAAATGAAGATAAAAATGAAGGAACTATAAATATGAACAAATTTAGAGAACAGATATGACTGGAAGCATCGGATAAATGAAGAAGATGGCAACAGAGATGAAAAAATAGTGGAACTATATTATCTTCGGTCTTTTGACCTTACAAAAAAATAATTTTATAATTGGTAGTTAGTAGAGAATACAATTGGTATGCCAGGTTGTAAACATATGTTGCTATGCAATCGGCATTTAGTAGCAATTCCACATTATAGATCAAAATCTAAAATGACTAATATATATATATATATGATGTCAGTAGCATTTTTAACTTGGAATAGGGTGTTTAATGTTTATCGAAATTATTCCAACATTTTTAAACATTGCATATCAATACTTGATTAATATATATTTATACTGATTTGACCTAATTAGACTAAAAGTCACACTTTCAATCTTTCAACGGAGTAATTGCATTTCAGTAATTACTATTTGATGGTTATAGTGGTGTTCATTTTTGCACGGTTTGTGTATATGTGATCAAAAAATTATAGTTATTCATAAAACTCATTATCTTATTTAAAACCAATATGCGGTGGTGGTGGTTGGGGGGTGGGGTGGGTGTGTGGAAAATAAAGTTAATAATAAACCAAATAATAGTTGAAGTATTTGTGGATATCTTTTTTAAAGTTTATTTCATATAGTTTTATATCATTGAATGAAAAATGATACATATATGCAACCAGCATCAGCGTCCTAGTGGTTAAGTGCTTCGACTTTGCAATTGGTGCGAGAGGTCATAGGTACGAAACTTGCGTTGCATGAGTCGAACATATATTGACATGTAGTATGTTGTATACTATCTAAGACTTGTAGTACTAATATGTACTACCATCTAAGTACCAAATTTCAAAAAAAAAATGATACACATATGCACATTGTGTGTTTAGTATTGCTAGTACTGTATACTGCTGACACTAATACACCTTTTTTTTAAATAGAAAATTATTTAAGCCGCTATTTTGATTTATTTCAAGCCATTATAAAAGGAAAACTGTTACATAAAGATAATTAAAATTGGAATATTAAAGAGCTAAAACACTTAAAGAAAATAGTTTTACTAAATCAATATATACCATATAAAGACAAAACAATGCATCATGTCCAATCTTTTCAAAATCCAAAGTAAGATACCTTTTCAAAGATAGACCAAAAAAGCTTTTGATCTCTCATCTTGGTATAAACTTTTGTTTTGGATACTAATTCAAGGTTTATTTTTTCTCATATTAGCCACTTTAATTAGGCCTACAGAAATATGCTTCCACGGTTTTTGTGCAACGATTCTTTTAATCATCTAAATCTATTACTTTTAGTAAAAGATAAAAGTGCTAAAAAGTCAACGCATGTGCAAGAAAAATACTATAATTCACTGTAATCAAAATTTTGGAGGCTGAAAGAATCATTTGGCAATATTGAAAGGGAAAAACACTTTGGACAAGAAGCATTGCTAGCTAAGGGGAGAGCTTGAAAATTATGAGTATGTGTAAGGTGAAATGTAAGTTTGATTAAATAGTATTGATGTTATTTATTGGAAAACGTTTCCCTATATTACGTAGAGGGAACATAAAAATAAAAATAAGCGAATTAAAAAAAAACTAAAACTAAAAAATATATAATTTTTTTTTTTTTAACAAATCAAAAGTTTAAAAAATATAATGCTTCAAAAATAATAATTTTAAATAGTTCAGTATTTCAAAAGTTTCTACTTATAAATTTTGAACTTTCTTTGAAACCAATTAAAAACAAGAAAGAAAAAATAATAATTCAAATCTTCTATTTTCATGTAATTCAAAGAAATGATTTTATTTTATTTTAAAAAAAAGGGGTTAAAAAACTGTTATTTTATTTGCTTATTTATATTTAGGGAAAACTCATGTTTTATTCTTTTCCATTGTCGATTTGAATTGTCCCTATAGTGGTATCTTAATTGCCCCTTAGCCATAATGATTTTCCTTTTAACCATCATCTTAATTATGAAATTGTTTAGAAAAAATTGAACTTACCAGTTAGCAACATACTTCTAAAGTAAGAAAATTTCAAATTCCTATTAGGATGTTGTCTATGATATGGAAAAATCATTAGTATATATTTGAGTAAATATTTAAACTATGATTCAAAAGTGTATCATTAGAAGTACATAGTAAAGTAATGTAAGAGATAAAAATTAGTAGAAGCCAGCAAGAAAGCCGCAACATATAGTATCTAGGATAATCAACATGTTTATCATACTTAACCAATTGGGCCTTAGATCACAGACTAACTTATCTGCATAACATTAATTGATATATCTATAACACTATGCTTGTGTGCGTTCACAGTGGTTCTAACATGTTTCGTGACAGAAGGAATATTATTTGAGCAAAGAAAACCAAGATAGTTTAGCAGAAAATAAAATAAAAATGATACAAAGGTCAATAAAGAGCATCCCCAGAGAAGGTGCGTAGTTTTGTATAAAGTGTGTCGTTTTTCCTTACCCATCCGTACCCCAACAGGGACATCAAACAATACTTAATGGCCCATAATAGAAGAAATAGGTAATCTTGTTCCGAAGTCTATCGAGCGTATTTAGTAAAGGACAACGAGCAATACAACCTTGCTACTGTTTCAGAAGAAATCTTCTCAATCTAACATCCAAATCTTGATACGTGTAAATTCACAACCAAAATCTCAAATCACATTCATTTATCAATTATAGTTCAGAAATTCATCTCCCCCACCATAGTTAATAAATGCAAGTTTGAGGCACTGACTAGTAGTATTTTGAATTATATAATTATATAATTCTTGTCAATCTCAAATGAAACAGAGTTTAACATGCGAAAGGATTTCATTTCATCCATCATCCTTTAAATCAATATCCCACCTTTTTAAGATTTCACGGTTGAAAGCAATATTCTCTGTTGTTCTAGTACAGACCATAACTTGGTAATTAACATCAATAATAATTCTTCTAGTAATCTCCAATTAATCATGTTTACAACTGTCAAAAATACATGAATTCCTTTCTTGCTAGATATAGTAAATAGAAGTAACCAAACTGCATCTAGCTAAATCTTGAATTTGATCCTTTGCTTAAATTGACCACTAATCTCATTCATTTCATCCATCATATTAAGAGAACTATGAGGAGGGAGTTTGAGTTTAGGACGGATTAAGACCTAAATAAAAGCACTAATTACATTTAAAAAAGAGATTGTTTATGCTTTCATTCCCCAAATCACAAAGAAAACATGTAGGATCAATGGAATTATATTTTAGAGATAATTTGTCTTTAATATTAAGTCTGCCTATGAAAGTTTGATAAGCACAAAAAGCTACTTTACGACTAATAATATTATGTCATACATGATGTGTTCTTAATTTTTCCTAAGCATATATTTAAAAGAAAATTTTCCTTTATCCCATTCCCAAAAATCTTCTCTGCTATCACATATGTAAAGCTATCATATTAGGATATTACTGAGTTTATACAAAGAAAGTTCTATCGAACTTTTAGCTGACGCTCTATCGAAATTATAGTTAAGAAGCTATCAAACTTATAATTGAAGAGCTATCGAACTTAAAATTGAAGAGCTATCGAACTTGTCATTAAAGAGCTAATGAACTTGTAGCTGAGGAGTCATTGAACCTATAGCTAAAGAGCCATCAAAGTTATAACTAAAGAGCTATCAAATGTCTAGCCGAGGAGCTATCAAACTTGTAGCCAAAGTGCTATCGAACTTCAGCCTAAAGTGTTACCAAACTTATACATGAGATGCCATCGAACTTGTAGTTGAGGAGTTATCAAACTTATGGCCGAGGAGCTATCAAACTTATAGTTGAAGTGTTATCGAATTTGTAGCTGAAGGCTATCAAATTTGTAGTTGAAGAGCTATCAAACTTAATAGATGAAATGATATTGAACTTGTAGTTAAGGACCTATTGAACTTATAGTATAGGGGCTATCGAACTTGTAGCTGAAGAGTTATCGAACTTGTAACTAAAGAGCTATCGAGCTTGTAATTAAAGGGCTGTCGAACTAATAACTAAAGTGTTACCGAATTTGTGGCTTAAAAGCTATTGAACTTGTAGGTAAAGAGCTATCGAACTCATAAATGAAATTTTATCGAACCTCTACCTAAAGTTCTATTGAACTTGTACCGGAAGTGCTATCAAGTTCGTAGAAGTTTCTATAATTTTCTACGTGTTAGTTCTCTAGGGGTTAATTATACTACATCAACACAAAATAAGAAGAATGGCAGTGAAAGAATGTAATGACCCATGAAATTTAGACGTCATTTTATAAATATGGGCAAAATAGTAATTTTACAAACATTGGAATTAGATGACGGGACTTGTACTATGGTGTAGAGCTCATTTTTATGGTCAGAATGATATATTGGTTTGCCCGAATCGGAGTCCATGTGAAGAAGTTACACCGGTATAAATTTGTGGGTTTTGATTTAGGTTAAGCTGGCCTAAGGCATTAGGCTGAAGCGGCGGTTAGAAAGTTACAAACATGCCACACATAAACTTTTGAATTCATTTTTCTGAGATCATGTACATTTCTCTTTGTCAACTTCTCCTTCTTCCCCAATCCCTCTGATTCTCCATTCCTCTCTCAAATCTAAACTAAAACTTACAAATTTATATATCAAATCGAAGAGCGAGATGAGTGCTACGCGAAGATATCAATCGTTTGTGGATTTGGAAATTTTGGAAGGACTGCAATTCTGGACAGCAAAGGTTTTGGGGCAAATTAGATAGATTCAAGGGCTTTGCAACACAATTTGGTGAGTAGGAATCATTACCGGGATATATTGTTATACGAAAGTAGTATATGTTGTACAATTGCTATTTAGGTTTATTAAATAGTTAATTTGGGAAATTTAGATTAGGAACTTGCCACTGAAATGAATACAGAGATTAACGATGTTAATAATAATCGAATATGGGTTAGGTTTGGATTAGGTTGTGATTTAAATGGAAATTGTATATAATGATTTGAATATATATTTAAGGAGTGATTATGAATGCGATGATGATATGTGATATATAAAGGGTTAAGATAGTGGAATATGATGTCTAAGAGAGGTATGAAAGCGCTAAATTGTAATCGATGAAGTTGAGATGAATTGGGAAAAAAATGATTGAAATAGGAATTGTGAAAACTGAAATTGACATCCACCAGTCCACCTATGGCTTTAACCAATCCACTTGTGGGCATTTTATTTGTCAGCCTGAACCTGGACCAGGGTTAGAGTATTTTACTCCAACAAGGCCTATACAAAATAGTTATAATGTAACATGTTGGTCCTTTTGTGATGTTCGGGAGTGTTTAACGTGTATATATATACCGTTGATTGTACATATTGATAATTGGTTAAACCGTGTGTAAAGAAGTCAGACTGTGCTTATCCATCCTTTACATATATGTAGATCAGATTATGTTTATCTAACTTGCACTTTTGTTTACGTTTATGGGAATAGTCTGTGTTTAACTATATCTTGGGGTTAATCTCCGTTTAACTAACTCTTATGTGTATAGTTGGGTTAGTCCTTGTTTAACTCACTTTTTCATTTATCGTTGGGTTAGTCTATGTTTATCTAACTCTGTTCTGTTTACTCTATCATGTGTAGACAAACCAGTCTATGTTTAACTAACTCTAGTATACATTAAATGTTAATAAATATAAAATCGTGGTCATTATATTATGTTTATTATGATGGACTAACTTTGTAAATGCAGGTCGAGGTAAGTAAGTATTGGTATTCATATGGTGTTTAAGAAATCGTGTATCGGTATATACTTGTTAATATTTTTACTCAGTAGATATGTGTGTCTGATCCCCTCCTCATACGCTATAGGTAAATAAAGTAAACGTGATGATGTGATGTTTGAAGACGGAGACTATGGAGATGTTTACAACTTTACAAATGTTGTCCGTTGTTTTTATATATTGTATGTATAGTATGACATTGTGTGTATGTATAAAAGATTATGTGTGACATACGTTGTATATAGATGGATTTATTTATTTTTTCGATATGTTATAATTTGATTTATTCCACTGTGAGTTCTAAATTTTTAGTTTAATTAGTTTGCATAGCTCTCTGTATGCTATTGAAATTGTATATAATGATTCAGCTTTTCATTTTATGGTGATTTTATTTTTCATGAAAAGTCAGGTTATTGCAAAGAAAGAACTTATATTTGAAGTGCCACGTGTTACACTAACAATATGCCATGTGATCAGCTAGCTAAAGGATCTCATCCGTCCAAATTTATCACTCACCATGTGTTAAGAATTCTATGTAATTTTACTATAAATAGGCATGTACCCACACATAAGAATGGGCCTTTCCCTGAATTGCCTACTTCCTCATTTTTCATTTGTAACTAAGACAATTGTAAAAATATTGATTAGCAATTACATGGCCTCCTATGTCAAATCAAGAAAAAACATTATGGTTAAGGACTTACAAGATTAGTGTTTGCATACTTGTCCTAGGGGATCCTCTCTTGCACAAGTATCACTCAACTTCTATTCAAGTATTTGAAAGTTAGGCCAAATTCTAGGCTTAACATTTTAGTGCTTTCACTGAGAAAGCTATCCAAAGCATGGAGTTTTCAAATGTCCCATGTATATAAACTAAAACTAAAGTGGCAAGGCCAAAGAAGTTCAATTTTCAAGAGCAAGAGTAATTCAAACACCAACTTGGAAGAGAACGTTACTCCAAATGTTAATATGGATAGTATTGAAGTTAGGTAAGCATCATTGCCATTTATGATCCGAATGAAAGTTTGGAATTAGAGAAGATGAAAAAACAACTTGATACGATGCATGAGCTGATTGAAATGCTAGTATCACAAAGGTCTTCAAAAACTCGGGTTCAGAAGGATAATGGAGTGGAGGTGGAATCCCTCCTTAAAGGCAACAACATGGTTCTTCTAAAAAAACTTATTCTCAGTAAGAACATCCCAAAATCAAAAGGGAAAGGAGCGGCAAGTGTTAGGAAGGCAGTAAAAGCTCTATTATGGCTTCTGTAACATCCCCCATTTGGAGGTCCAAAACTAATAGCTATAAATGCTGCAGTCATCTATAGTTATTAATTCTAGGTGACCAAATGCGGTAATATTAAAGACATTGATATAACAGAAACACATGGATATGTAAAAATTTAAACTCAACTTAAAACAAATTTCTCATTCCACTTCAAATCATATTTCAAATTTATTACATAATCCCAAATTGTAAACCATGTTCATAGAAATATAATTATCACAAAATACGCCAAGAGCGACAAATGAAGATGCCCCTTGGAAGTTCAAAGCCTAAATATAGGCAATTTAACCACTTTTCCATTACATCAAAACATAGAAGAATCAAACATAAAGAACTCCTAATAGCTAGTTTGCCTCCTGCACGTCTCCGGAAGCTTATTTGTCTAAAGGAGAACCTGAAACCTTAACTCTCAAATTACTCAAAGTTAATTGAGCAGCCGAGAGTTTAAGGAGAAAACATAAACTTCGAGTCAGACATAAAGCTTGGTGTGAATAATAATCTACCATCTCGAACCATATAGATATCTAGTGAGACTACGCTGCTTACCAGAATGGGTTTTCCCCTCACTAGTATCGTACCAAAATTCATAATAACCATATACAGTGCACCTGCATCCACAATGGTTAAAACATAACATTTTAAAATATATCATGATGATATGCACACATGCAATATATTATGGATTTTCCATCCCCATTCATTTGACTATCTGTCTTGGTATAGTTTCTAGGGTCACTATTAATCTAATAGTTTTCATAGGCTGACTAATAACCTGTTCCAAGCTTACGGATTATTTGTCTGGTTTCATAGTTTTCATGGTATCACTAATCACCTATTGGCCCCTGCTAATAAGTTTATCCAATTATAGTTTTCATGGGTTCACTATAAACCTATTAGGATCACCAATAACTTCTCTTATGTCATAGTTTTTATGGGTTGACTATGAACCTATTGATCTCGGTCAATAACTTAATCTGGATATAGTTTTCATGGGATCACTACGAACCTATTGGCCCCTGCCAATAACACTTTCCAAACATAGTTTTCATGGGTTTACTATGAACCTGTCTAAACTGACAACTCTTTGATCAGTCATTAGGCATCCTATGTTCTGGTCTACTTGACCCCCTGGATGCAACTCAACTCATTAAGGTGTTAAATCAATATATATCCACTACTGGGTCAACCTAGCTGGTTATTCTGCCCTTACCTCCCCAATATAGTTATGGGTTAATTACAAAGTGAATATGTTTATAGTATAAACACACATGATAACTAATCATAACATGATAACACAACCATCCATGGTTTAATATCCTTGTAATCATTTCCAAATGAAACATGGTTAATACCTTTAACCTATTATCTTTAGCAAAGAAAGCTTCTTTAAAAACTCCAAAGTAAAGTACTATTTCAAAACTCTTTTATTTTTCCATAGGTTTATCTTTAAAACTGAGATTGGGTTCCATGTTTTGAAAACTAAGGCTTTCGAAACCTTAAACACGCTCTTTCGAAACCATTAAATTATACCTTTCGAAAGCACTCAAACCACCATTTCAAAACACTTAAATATATGCCTGTCGAAGCCATTAAAACATCCTTTTCGAAAGTATTAAAGCTATCTTTCAAAACCTCTTAGTCTAAGTAGGATTTATAGAAACATAGCTTCGAAACCATTTGAAATTATCTCTTTCAAAATCATTTGGTTTAATCAAATATAACTTCTAGGTCAAAGTGAACATAGGCGAAAGTAACCCTTTCGAAAACATTAATCTCCAAGTAAAAGAGTTTGGGGAAAACAGATGGCTTCGAAACTACTCTTTCGAAAGCAATAATCTTTAAGTAAAATAATAAGGAGAAGGATAGCTTCGAAACGACCTTTCTAAATCATTGCCTTCGAAACCTTTAATATACATGACTACAAGGACTCTTTCGAAAGCATTAGGAAGTGGCTTCAATATTAATAAAACAAAAGCTTCCCTTTCGAAAGCATTGTTATATGGCTATAAAGAAAAGCGGCCTTTAACCCATTTGAAAGGTATGAAGACGGCAACTAGGTTTCGACTTGGTTCAAAAGCAACTACCCTTTCGAAAGCTGCTTTTTAAAATTTAATACGCGACAACTCAATCAAAAGCTATTTTCAAAACAAAGATAAGCAGCAATCCCCTCGGAAGCAATATAAAAGTACTTCAACCCTTTCGAAAGCTTTTTGGAAACAAAGTAAACAACATCTTCTTCGAAAGCAAAACAAAGGCCAGTGGATTGATTCAAAAGCTATTTAAAAAGGTGTCAACCCCTTCTAAAGAAAGGTTTCGACACCATCCCCTTTCGCCTTCATCCAATACACTACATACCAGCTATTTGACATCATGTGTATTGGTTTCGAATGAGTCCGAAAGGCAGTCTGGGATGATTTTGGAAGCAAGCAATTGAAAGTGGCAAGCTTGTAATTCGAAGCAAAACTAATTTTCATCCCTTTAAAAGAAACTCCTTTGTACTTAACTTGCCTTATTTGTCAAAATACGATTGGTTGCCAAATCCTTTACCAAAATCTTTTTAAAAGGGCTGCCGAATTCATCCATTGACAATTAAAAATCTTTTAACAAAGAAGCCCTTCCCTTAACAAAACAAATTAGATATTTAAGTCCTCAAGATAAATAAATTAAATTTCCATAGTAAATCACTTAGGAAAAATCCCCAAAAATCATTTTAATTCACTTTTCATATGTTTTCTAACATATATATAATTTTGGACCCAAAATACTTCATATAATTGCCGAAATAAATTTTTAAACCCAAATTATCTATTTTTTCCATTCAAAATTCATAATAAATTATCCATAGCTTGGATAATTATGAAAATTTAAACCTATCTCCAAAATAATGTTTTACGTAACATTTTAAATCCTCATGGCATTCGAAACCTATTTTAAATGATTTTATCCCTAAAATCAAATCAAACCTTTTATAAACATTCTTGTTTAAATCAAACATGGCATATAATCAAAGCATATCATCCTTCAAATCATCCAAACGGTTTCAAACTTAAAACCTGAAATTAAAATATTCATTAAAATAGAAATGAGATGGTTTTGATTATTATTCACCTTGCTTTCGATAAGGAACTTGAGATTTGATCTTGCTTAATTCTTCTTTGATTGAATCCTAAGATTTTATTTGATTATGATTCCCTTTTTCTCCTAGAGTGATGGTCGGCCTTGAAGCTTCTTTTTCTTATGTTTTTATTTTACGAAAACATGAATGAGAGTAAGGTATGGGTTTAGAGGTTATGGGGTTATGGTATACAGCTATTTCCCATAATACCCTTGCCTTATTCTCTTGAGTAATTAACTTATTAAACCATTTTATAAACTCATTCTTAGGATTTCATTTGGTTAAGACACGACCTCTATTAAATTTTCAAATCTCAATCTCCTTATCATTCTAGTTTCTACATTATTCTATTTAATTTATCTAATTAAATCTCTTAAATAATGTTATTAAAATTTGGGGTGTTGCAAGCTCCTCTAATTAAAGAATTTCGTCCTCGAAATTCAGTAAGGAATAAATACTAAACATAGCCATCATTTGTAACATCTCCTAACAACCATACTAGCCTACCTGACTAGAAAACTGTCTACACAAAGCAAATATTAAACATACCTCTACAGCAGATTAGGATAAGTATCTCTAAACCTGTTTTCTGTCTTCCATGTACAGTCCTTCTCGTTGTCGCTCCACTGAAATTTCACAAACTTGACTGTCTTGTTTCTTAACTTTTTCTCATCTCTTGCTACAACCCGAACTGGTTGTCTAACAAAGTCAAATTCGGTTCTACTATTAAACCTTCCAATGCAAATGAAGGAATAATAGTCTCTGGATCATACACATACTTACGAAGATGAGACACATGAAACACATTATGAACACCTGCCACACTGCTCGACAACTCTACTCTATATGTGAGCTTTTCGATCCTCTCTATGACTGGGAATGGTCCAACATATCTCGGTGCCAGTTTCCTTGACTTTTCGAATCGTACCACACCCTTCATCGGTGATACTTTTATAAAAACTCTATCTCCAACTAAGAACTCTAGACCTTTACGCCTCTTATCTACGTAACTCTTTTGTCTAGGCTGAGCTTCCTTCATCCTACCTCAGATTGACTCAATCTTCTCTGACGCCTCTCTAACTAGGTCTAGACCCAAGACTAATCCGTCCCTAGTTTCCAACCAACATGCTAGTGACTTGCATGGCCTTCCATATAAAGCTTCGAAAGGTGCCATTCCTATACTAGTTTGATAACTATTATTATAGGAAAACTCAACTAAAGATAGGTGATTCTCCCAAGATCCACTAAAGTCTAGAACACAAGCTCTCAACAAATCCTCGAGTACCTTATTGGCTCTCTCTGTTTGCCCATCTGTCTGAGGGCTTCTCCCTCATTTTGATTGACGACAACTCTTTGTGATATATTGAAATATGAGTGAAATCTCAACAAAAATCCTTATATAACTCCCCCTTAGCCCAATTAATGGAACGTTGTCCCCAAACAGCATATAGCGATCGAAAATCATGCCTATAAACCTTTTTGTAGCTACTGGTTCGGGGATTGATGGTGTGGGTTAGAGATCGATGCATAACTCTGGCCTTGGGTCGAAGCGCTATTGCTTTGAGTTCCGTTAAGTCATCAGAGAGAAAAGATGGCTAGTTCTATCTCGAGTATCCATGTTTACTTCAATGTCGCTTAATTCTTCTCCTTTATAAGGGCATTCGAGAATTCTTCCTAGTCGAGCAAGAGGTAAGAAAATCTTCACTCTGCAAACGAGAGTCCATACACAATCATATGGATTTTGGATATTGTGGTGATCCAAGTTGATATTTGCATACAACAGCTTGATAAGAAGATGATTTATCTTCAAGCTATTGGCATTGAAATCAAGCAAGGATTCCAAACCACTTCTTCGAGCAAGGTCTTGAATAGCATATGAGGCCAAATGGGGATATTTTATGAAGGAGCCTTCAAATATTCTCGAATTTTTCATATTGTCGAATCATTGAACCACTTTGTCATTGTGTAGCCAACCTCTAATCTGAGATTCGGATGGTTCAGCAGAAGGGGAGGAAGGTCTTGCTCTTTTGGAGGCATTTTGGGTTAGGGATTGGAGAAGGATATTTGAAATTGATGTAGAAATTGGAGGGTTTTGGTGATGTAGATTTATAGAGAGTGAAAGGGTAAAGTAAATAATGAAAAATTGTTTGATTTTATGTTGTTTATATTTGAAATGAAATGTCCATTTACCCAAAAAATGCTCAGTTACCAGATTCAGTCGACTGGTCATTCAATATCAGTCGACTAAATTATACTAGAGACCAAAATAAAAAAGATGGATAGCAGGTTCAGTCGACTGACCTTATGATTCAGTCGACTGAATCATTCCCGAGAATATTTAGTTTATTTTTGGGGATTTCAGTCGACTGAATTGTTTAGTAGATCCAGCCATTACTATAAAAGCTATTGGACATCAATGGTATCAGAGTGCGCCTCTTAACGAGGGTGATTTAAGTGCAATGAAATCGGTGGTTCACAAAGCATCTTAAGTCGACTGAATCATAAGGTCAGTCGACTGTTTTCAATGAATCAGTCGACTGATTTTCATTGGCAAAACAAAAATAGTTTTATTATGCAAGGAAAGAAAAATATACAATCATATATAAAAAAATAATAATAGAAACAAGTAAAAGAAAGAGAATCATTTCGAGGATTCAGAAGACCTGGGAGTCGTACATTCCTCCGGTACGATTTTGGTAATTTCTTGTGCTGGTCGAATGGTCCCATGAATTCGGAGAATAAGGTGGCCGCTGGGGAGATGGATAATGCAAATAATTATTTGATGGAGAGGAACCACAAAATATCAGAGCAAATTTCTCGAGTAAACTCAGTCTCCTGCCATGATTCTTCTGTTCATAGAACATCTCTCTTTGAATACTTAATGATTCTCGTTGATAGTGATGTATATCATCTATTTGTCTAGCAATAGATGGAGAACCAAAATCAAGATTCCTACGAACTCGCTTCGATTCAGGTATATACCCAGTATGATAACCAGGAGGAACTATTGGAATAGGTTCGTAAATTGGAGTTGGGGTAGGTAAATTTATAGAGCCAGAGCTTGGAGAAGAATAATCTATGGAGGAATATTCTGATGTTTCTTGTGAAGACATGATGTTGAGAGCTTGATAAATTACTTAAAAAATGATATAAAAAACTTAGCAAAAGAAGGTTTATATAAGGCCTAAGTTTTCAGAAATAGAAATTAATTTAGTGGTAAAATAAATTACAACCAAGAAAAAATGATTGGTCAGAAGTAAAAACTAATGTAAGGTTGAAGTTTGAATTTTGAAACAGAAAAATAAATAAAAAATATATATAGAGTTGAAATGTAGTTTCAGATGTGAAACATTATGTAGCAGAATGGAAATGCATGAGACTTCTAGTTGTGAGACCAGAGATTGAGTCTTGCTAGCTTCATTTTTGAAACTTTTTTTTTATTTTTGAGAAAAAAAATCTTAAATAAAATAAAGGGTTATAAATCTTTTAACGATAAAATTTCTAGTTCTCTTCTTAATTTTATAAAAATATTTTCATTTAATGGTTTTGTAAATATATCAGTCAGCTGGTTTTCAGAAGACACAAATTCTAACCTAACTATATCCTTTTCAATAATATCACGAAGAAAATGGTGACGGATGTTAATATGTTTTGTTCGTGAATGATTTACAAGATTTTTAGATAAGTTTATAGCACTTGTGTTATCACAAAACATAGTTGATTTAGATAGATATATTCCAAAATCTTGAAGTGTTTGTTGCATGTAAATGACTTGAGCACATGCTAAAGTAGCTGAAATATATTCCGCTTCACAAGTCGAGAGGGAAACACAATTTTGTTTCTTGCTAAACCAAGATACTAGAGATTGTCCAATAAAGTGACAAGTTCCACTCGTACTTTTTCTATCTGTCCGACATCCTCCAAAATCAGCATCACCGTATGATACTAACTCGAAAGGACATTCTTTCGGATAGAAAAGTCCGAAATCTTTGGTTTTGCTTAGATAATGTAATATTCGTTTCACCGCCCGCATATGTGATTCTTTAGGATTTGCTTGAAATCGAGCACATAAACAATCACTCATCATTATGTCAGGTCTACTAGCAGTTAGATAAAGTAATGATCCAATTATACTTCGATATAATTTTTGGTCAACACTCTTGCCATCTTTATCTCTATCGAGATGTATTGTTGTACTCATTGGAGTTGGTTTGGTAGAAGTATTTTCCATACCAAAGCGTTTAATTAGATTATTACAATATTTTTCTTGATTAATAAAAATTCCATTATCTAATTGTTTAATCTGTAATCCAAGAAAATATGATAACTCTCCCATATGTGATATTTCAAATTCTTCGGTCATTATGTTAGAAAATTCCTGACATAACTTATCATTTGTAGAACCAAAAATGATATCATCAACATAAATTTGAATAATAAAATATCCTTTTTAGTTCGTTTAATAAAAAGAGTTTGATCAACCTTCCTAATTTCAAACCAGAATCTATAAGATATTTTTTAAGACGTTTATACCAAGCACGAGGTGCTTGTTTTAGACTGTATAAAGCTTTCTTGAGTTTATAGACATGGTCTGGAAATTTTTCATGTGAAAATAGAGGGGGTTGTTCAGCATAAACATTTTCTTTTATATATCCATTTAAAAAAGCACTTTTAACATCCATTTTATAAAGTTTAAAATTATGAAAACATGCAAAGGCCAGTAAGATACGAATTGCTTCTAGTAAAGTGACTGGAGCAAATGTTTCTTCATAGTCAATTCCTTCCTCTTGATTATATCCTTGTGCTACTAATCTAGCTTTATTCCTAGTTATATTTCCTTGTTCATCTGCTTTATTTTTGAAGACCCATTTAGTACCGATGACTGTTTGATCACTCGGTCTAGGAACTAATTCCCAAACTTTGTTTCGTTCGAATTGGTTTAGCTCTTCTTGCATAGCTATAATCCAATAGTCATCGGTAGAGGCTTCTTTGGAACTTTTAGGTTCACTATTAGAAAGGAATTCTACATGGCCCATTTGATTAAGTTTTCTAGTTCTGACATGTGAATTAATTTCTCCTATGACATTTTCTACTGGGTGATCTCGTAAAATCCTAGGAGGAGATCTTAATCCATTTTCATTATGAACAATGTTTTCATCTTCTTCAAAATTATGAACAATGTTTTCATCTTCTTAAAATTATTTTGAGTAACCGTATTTGTGACCATCTTAGTTATTTTATCATTATCCTCAAGGTTCTTATTAATTTTAAAATTTTCATCGAAGGAAACATGAAGTGTTTCTTTGATTGTTTTAGTTCTTTTATTAAAAATTCGATAAGCATTACTTCATTCCGAATATCCTATGAAAATTCCTTCATCGGATTTTGAATTTTCCAAGCTGATCTTTTGTGTTTAAAATGAAACATTTTGAACCAAAAACTTTGTAATATGAAATATTTGGTTTTCTTTCATGAAAAAGTTCATATGGAGTGTGTTTCGTTAGTGATCGGATGGAAATACGATTCAGAACATAACATGCAGTTGGTACAGCTTCTGCTAAAAAATGTTTTGGTAGAGTGCTTCCATTTAATAAAGTTCTTGCACATTCTTGTAAGGTTCTATTTTTCTTTTCTACAACTCCATTTTGTTGTGGTGTTCTAGGAAAAGAAAAATTATGGTAAATTTCTTTTTTATTACAAAAATGTTCAAAAGCTTCATTTTCGAATTCACCTCCATGATTATATCTAATGTTTTTAACTTTTTAATTTTTAAGATTTTGAATTCTTTTAGCAAAGATTTTGAAATTTTCAAAAGTATTACTTTTATTTTTCAGAAAAATAGTCTAAGTAAAACTTGAAAAATCATCTGCTATAATAAACACATATTTGCTATGATTTATGGATTGAACTTGTGTTGGGCCAAAAAGATCCAAATGCAATTGTTCAAGTGGTTGTAAAGTAGAAATATTTTTCTTTGACTTAAAGGATGATTTTGATAATTTACCTAATTGACAAGCATCACAAATATTGTTTACTTTAAAATTCATTTTTGGTAAACCTTTTACTAACTCATTTTTAGATAATTTATTTATAGCTTTGAAATTAATATGACAAAATCTTTTGTGCCATAACCATGGATCATTTTCTTTGGCTATTAGACACATATTAGTGTTGAGATTTATATTCATATTTAAAACATATATATTTTTATCTCTAAAACGTTCAAAAATAATATTTTTATTTTGATCAAAAATGCTACACTTATCTTCAGAAAAAGATATATTGGATCCTTTGTCACACAGTTGGCTGATGCTAAGTAAATTATGTTTTAAATTTTTAACTAGCAAAACATTTGTAATAAGAGGTAAATTAGATATACCGTTATTGCTCACATCACTTTTGCCGATGGTGTATCCTTTGGAATTGTCTCCAAAAGTGATAGAACCTCCATCTGAGTAGATAATGTTTGTTGGCATCTCTTTGTTTCCTATCATGTATTTTGAGCAACCACTATCCAATATCCATTTTCCTCTCTCTTTAAGTGGTACCTGCAAAATATAGAATTAACATTGGTACCCACCTTTTTATTAGGGTCCTAAAGAGTTAGGTCTTTGGAAACCAAACCCAAGAGGGTTCAGAATTCCTCTTAAAAATAAAATATTTAATTTTGTGAACAGTTTCTATAAAAGATTTTATATATTTGTTTCTAATTAAAGAATTATTTGTTTTAGGAACCCAAATCTTTATTGATTTAGAATAATTTGGAACTTTTGAAATTGATTTTACAATAGTATTATTATTCCTTTTGAAATTGTTATATAAAGAATTCTTTTTCTTTGGAATACCTTTTGAAAATTGCTTATACCGTAGTCCCCTTTTATTTGAGATTGTCTGAGAATTTTCTATAATTTTAGAAAGATTCTCTCTTTCTTTGTTAAAATTAGAGACATTTTTAGCAATATCATCTAATTTTGTTTTAAGACTAGAAATATCTAATTCCAATATTTTAATATTGGCTTTAAGATCATGATTTTCAACTAAAAGAGCATCATTCTTTTCCTTCTGAGTTTCTATTTCTTGACTTAACATAAAGAGTTGAGATGTCATATTAGAACATGATTCTTGAGAAGTTTCAAGTTCTACTTCTAAAATTTCTTTCTCATCTCTTAACATATCTACCTCAATTTCAGTCCTATTTAATTTTTCAAGAGCTTCTTTATATTTTCTTTTGATGTTTCTTAGTTTGTCAAGTAATTTAGAGTTTATTTCCAATAAATCATCAAAAGTTAAATCACTCACCTTGTCATTTGTGGCCATATAACAGACGTTTGCTTGCTCAAAATCGTTGTCTGTGTCACTGTCTGATGACGAAGATGATTTCGAATCGTCCCATGTAACAGAGAAGGCTTTCTTTTTGAATCTGTCTTTCTTGTTCTTAAATTTGTCTTTTTTCGATCAAGACAGTCTTTCTTAATGTGCCATTTCTTGTGACATTCATAACATTCTAGAGCAGAAGACGATGGCTTGTTGTTTTTATTATTACTGCTGAAGCTGTTCTTGGTTTTTGAATTTGTTGCTCTTTCTGAATTTCAATTATTTTTTGAAATTCTTAACAATAAACGCCATATCTTCCTCATCTGAATCTGATTCACCCTTTTCTGCTTGAAATGCTATATTCTTCTTATCTTGTGCATGTACTCGTTTTTCCTGGAGATTGACTTCATAAGACATTAGATTTCCTATCAACTCTTCTGGTTTAATGGTTGAAATGTCGTTAGCTTCTTCGATTGCTAAGACCTTTCGTTCCCACTCATCCGTTAAAGAGTTGTGGATTTTTGAAACAATATCAAAGTCTGTATATTTTTCTCCTAATGCTAAAAGAGAATGATATATGCCTTAGAATCTAGAGTACATTTCATTTATTGTTTCATCTTGCTTCATTTTGAAATTCTGGAACTGATTCTTAAGCATAGAAATCTTACTCTGCTTTACTTTGTTAGTACCTTCATGTGTAATTTTAAGTGTACGCCAAATTTCATAAGCAGTAGTACACATGCTAACTCTATTAAACTCATTTTGTCTAATGCACAATATAACATATTCATGGCTTTAGCATTTGCATTTGCAGTAGCATCTAGTTTTTCTGTGCTAGACCATTGTGAATATTCAGTGGTAGGTATATGATATTCTGCTTGAGTAATATTCCAGGTTTCATAACTATTAGCTTGCATATAAATTCTCATTCTAGTAGACCAATAGTTATAGTTCAATCCGTTAAATAGTGGTGGTCGTGCAGTAGATTGACCTTCAAAGAAACTTGTGTTAGTGTTGTGTTCCATATTACTAAAATATCATATAACTGTGTTACGGTTATAAGACAACCTGCTCTGATACCAAATGAAAGTGACTTAGATATAGGATCGTGTAATATGGAATATATATATATATACTAAACTTATTGGTGTGGAAATAACTATAAAATAAAATAGTAGTAAAGTAAGAAACGACACCAGAGATTTTTATACTGGTTCGAACTTCCCGTTCTACGTCCAGTCCCAGACTCCTTTTCGAATTTAAACATCAGCCCTCACTTAACCCGAAGGAATAGTTTTACACCGCCTGAGCAACCGAACAATACTTTTACCGCTTAAGCAACCAAACAGGACTTCACCGCCTGAGCAACCGAACATGACTTGAATACAAAGTAGATCGATTGTCTTGACCTTTTGTGTTCTTTTAAAAACACGGATTTGTCAATTTGAAGTACACCCTTCCTATAATCTTTTCCTCAAGTATATATGTGTAAGTGTGTGTATATGAAGATAAGGAAGATTTAGATTGCTTAAGAAATATTGATTTATATTCGTAAGCAATAGAAATTTGAGTATTCAAGGGAGCAGTGAATTCAGAAAAGTTAAATCAAGTAAAAGCAAGTAAGTGAAGTAATTTAATCTTGAAATTCATGCTTATTTATAGTAGATAGAGAGCTACAACATCTGGTGAAAGGTTCTATCGAAAAGCAATGGATGTAACTCTCTACGAAGAAGAAACCCGTTCATGAAGAGAAGTGTCTATTTATAAAAATGACAGTAGGAACCAGGTCAATCGACTGGACATTCAACATCAGTCGACTGAATTTGAAATCATATACGTGCATACATATGTGCACAGATTCAGTTGTCTAACTGAGTACATTCATTCGACTGAGCTATGCATTTTATAAAAAACAATATGCACAGGTTCAATCGACTGAGTGTATGTGTCCAGTCGACTCAACTATTTTCTTAAAACCAGTTCAAAAATATATTGTAAAGTAAATTTCAAAAGATCGTGAACTACTTGAGTATATATGCAAGGGAGTGTAAACTACTTGAGGATAGATTTTAACATATATCAACACTAGACTTAGACTTTAAAAATGAAATTTATACTTGATATATGATCTTCGAGTCTCGTTGCCTCTTTGAGTCTAGTCGCCTTTGTAGTTTGTAGTCATAGATTTTGTCGAATATTTAATCATTCCTATGTCATCTTAATCGTCTTGGCATGAATCAAAACCTGAGATCCAACATGATATGCAGTAGTCATCTTAAGCTTGGTACCTAACACATCCTGTAGACTCTTCCAAAATTCGCTAGTAAACAAAGCATCTCTATCACTGACTATACTACTAGGAATTCCATGTAGTCTAACTATGTTCTTCATAAACAATTTAGCTAAAACAGGTGTCGTTCTGGTTGACTTAACTGGAATGAAATGGGCACTCTTGTTCAACCTGTCAACTATGACCCATATACTTTCATTCCCTCTATTCGACCTTGGCAAACCGTCTATAAAATCCACAGATATCGAATCCTATTTCCAAACTGGTATCTCTAAAGGTTGAAGCAATCTACTCGGCTTCTGATGTTCGGCCTTCACTTGTTAACAGTTCACACACTGCCTACCCCACTAGCCAACACCCTCTTCATACCTTCCTAATAGAAACTCCTCTTCATATCTTGATACATCTTGGTTCCCCCAGGATGAATCGTAAATTTGGATCGATGACATTCCCTAAGAACTTCTTTCCTTAAATCCTCAACATTCGGAACACACAACCGTCCCTTCTTTCTCAACTATCCCCTCTGGTCAAGATTAAAATCTTTTAGATCATCAATCTCCGACCCAACCTCAAGCCTTCTAATCTTCTTGGCTAACAATGGGTCTTCTTTTTGCTTAGAAGCAATCCTTTTGATCAGTACTGGTCGAACTTCCAAGCAAGATACCATGGCAGTGCTCTGACTAGAACTAGCAGTCGATATTAACTGCACATTACAAGTAGTCAAAGCCTCAAGATCCCTCCATTCCGCCAACATAGCTAACACCACATTCTAATGTTTTCTGCTAAGAGTATCCGCTACTTTATTTCCTTTTCCAGGTGTATACTCTATACCGAAATCATAAGCTGCTAAAAATTCTAGCCATCTTTGTTGTTTCATATTCAACTCCTTCTGAGAGAATAAATACCTTAAGGACGTATGATCTATATATAACTCAAATCTCCTCCCTAAGAGATAATGTCTCCCTACTTTCAACGCAAAAATCACCGCAGCCAACTCTAAATAATGAGTAGGATATCTCAGTTCATGCGGTCTAAGCTGTCGTGAAGTGTAGGCAATAACTTTAGCTTTCTACATCAACATAACCCCTAATCTAGTTCTACATGCATCGGTATACACTACTAATCCTTGGTTTCCGTCCGGAGCTACTAACACAGGCGTTGGTTAACAAATGTTTTAACTTAAGGAATGCTTCCTCACATTTGTCAGACCAAATAAACCTCATGTCCTTCCTTGTTAGCTTAGTAAAAGGCGTTGCTATCCGCGAGCAGTCCTTAATGAGTCTCCGGTAATAGCCAACAAGTCCTAGAAAACTTCTGATCTCAGTCACCATCTCTGGTTTCTTCAAGTTGTTAACAACTTCGATCTTATTCGGATCAACTGACAAACCTTTCTCTGAAACCATGTGACTAAGAAAATTAACCTCTTTCTCCTAAAAATGACACTTTAAAAACTTCGCCTTCAGCTGATGCTGCCTCAGCGTCTTAAGTACTACTCTGAGATGAACTTCGTGCTCTTTCTC
Source organism: Allium fistulosum (assembly GCA_030737815.1). NCBI lineage: Eukaryota > Viridiplantae > Streptophyta > Magnoliopsida > Asparagales > Amaryllidaceae > Allium > Allium fistulosum. The sequence goes on along the minus strand of CM060908.1, from coordinate 607,917,970 downwards.
ATCCTTAGAGTATATTAAGATGTCATCTGTGAGTACCAACACGAACCTATCCAAGTGCTCTCGGAAAATCCGGTTCATCAAATCCATGAAGAAAGCTGGTGCATTCATTAACCCGAATGATATTACTAACCATTCGTACGAACCATAGCTAGTCCGAAACCCCGTCAACAGAATACTGTCCTCTACCACTATCAACTGATGGAAACCTATCGCCAAATCCAATTGGGAAAATACTTTGGCTCCACACAACTGATCAAATAAATCGTCAATTCTTGGCAAAGGATACTTATTCTTGATCGTCTTCTCGTTCAACTTACGATAGTCGATACACAACCTTAATGACCCATCTGGTTTCTTCACAAACACCATGGCCGCTCCCCAAGACGAACTGCTAGGTCTAATAAAATTCTTCCCTTCTAAATCCACTAGTTGCACCTTCAATTCCTTCATCTCGATCGGTGTCATCCTGCTAGGTGGTCTACTTATAGATTCTACTCTGGGCACGAGATCTATTCGAAATCAATGGCTTATTTCGGTGGTAATCCTATACTGGCTCAAAAACATCTACAAACTCTCTTGCTACCCGAACCTGATTCAACTCTTCTTCTACTTCCATAGCACTCAACAAAGCATAAGCACTCCTATCTGAATTGTCCACTGAGAATATAATTCGGCTACGACTATTAGGGTGTCTTAGTGATATTTCCCTATGTTGAAAAAATATCCTAGCATCATATTTATCTAACCAGTCCATACCCAAAATGATTTTGAAGTCTACGAAATCAAAAACATACAAAATGCATGCAATCTTATGACCTAACAAATCAAGTTCTAACCGGTCACATCTCATCCTTAGAGTTGCATACACTCCTATGAGATTCGTACCCTTGAGGAAGTAACAAGGTATAAGGGTTCTAAGCATAGTCTATCTACGAAACACTGAGATATAAATGAATGTGATGCACCGGTATCAAATAGTACCCTAACGGGTATACTCTGAATAAAAAGCGTACCTTCCATCACAGTCTTTCCTTTCTCAATAGCAGTTGGCCTAGCAGACGATGGTCCAACAAAAAAGACCTTTCCCTTGTCCACCCTAATTAGCTCTGGACACTAATTCTTATAATGCCCAATCTGGTACCAATTAAAGCACTTCACCCCTTTCCTATCTGCAGCCTTCTTCCCTTTTGCAGTTCAACATTCATGAGCATAATGTCCCTTCTTATCACACTTAAAACAGACTAGATTAGCCTTCGCCTTCTTGGCAGCTTTTCTCTTCTGGGTTCCTTTCTTCTTAAAGAATTTCCTCTTCTTACCTTGAAAACCCTGGGTTTTAACCTGCTTCTCCTTCCCATAAGTAGAAAGCATCTCTTTATTCTGAATTGCCATCTCCACAACAATAGTTTTTGGATCACGGAGATGTGGCATTGTCGCCCTAGCATTCTCGAGTTTTAACCCTTGAATAAAATTCTCATTCCTTTTAATGACAGTGTTAATGGTAGCATATTCGTATCTGGACAGATCATCAAACTTCGTAGCATACTCTATCACCGACATCTCATCCTGAAGTAGATCTATGAACTTTTTCAGGAAGACTGACTTGCAATTTTAGACAAAAACCTTTCTTCGAATCTCCTTCGAAATTCTGCCCAAGTCAATTTTTCCTCGGGAATTCCAGTGGTAACACTATTCCACCAATGAAGCTCCACTCCCTGCAACTGTCTAGAGGCAAGTCTCTTCTTCTGCTCATTGTTTAATCCCAAGTCAGCAAAGATCCTTTCACATTGCAAAACCTAGTTCTCTACTTCTATAGCATCCTCTGTTCCCAAAAACAGCTTCCCACCAAGTCTGGTGTAATCTCTGCTTAGCTTAGCATAGTTTTTGCCAACTAGGGCCACAGGATTATCACCTTCAACATTCCCAACCACTCCAGCAGCTGCTCCCGCTTGCATCAAATTGACGAAGAATTGGTACATCATCCCCATATCTACTACCAGATTTCCAGCACCTACGTTGGCATTTGCATTTTGATTAGCATTTGCTTGTCGAACCAGGTTTCTCCTGTTGGGTTGAGCATTTTCATTGGTTGTGGTGTTTCCTCCACCTAGATTTCCTCTTCCGTTTCCTACCTCCATATCTTCCTTTCTCGTAAATTTACATACGAGCCTTAGTAAGATACATAAGAATGGTCTAAGAGAGAGGAGAGTACATACTTATATATATATATAGCAAATACAAGTACAATTACTATAACCTCAATCTTATTTTCTGATTCATTGGATTATGTTTTGAAAAATCTTTTAGGTTTAAATTTCTTTTTAAGTTTACATAAACCTTGCTTTAATACCAACTTGTAACATCTCTCATTTGGAGGTCCAAAACTAATGGCTACGGATGCTGTATTCATCCATAATTATTAATTCTTGGTGACCAAATGCGATAATGTTAGATACATTGATATAATAGAAACACATGGATATGAAAATTTTTAAATTCAAATTAATTTTTTTTATCATTCCACTTCAAATCATATTTCAAATTCAATACATAATTCCAAATTGTAAACCACATTCAGAGAAATATAATTATAACAAAATACGCCAAGAGCGACATATGAAGATGCCATCTTGGAAGTTCAGAGTCTAAATATAGGAAATTTAACCACTTTGTCATTACATCAAAAACACAGCGGAATCAAACAGAAAGAACTCCTAATAGCTAATTTTCCTCCTGCACATCTACGGAAGCTTATTCGTTTAAAGGAGAACCTGAAAACCTTAACTCTCAAACTACTCAAAATTAATTGAGCACCCGAGAGTTTAAGGGGAAAACATAAACTTCGAGTTAGACATAAAGCCTGGTGTGAATAATAATCTACCATCTCGAACCTATAGATATCTAGTGAGACCATGACGCTTAGCGGAATAGGTTTTCCCCTCACTAGTATCTTACCAAAATTCATAATAACCATATACTGTGCATCTACATCCACAATGGTTAAAACATAACATTTCAAAATATATCATGATGATATGCAGACATGCAATATATTATGGATTTCCCGTCCCCATTCATTTGACTATCTGTCTCAGTATAGTTTCTAGGGTCACTATTAACCTAATAGTTTTCATGGGCTGACTAATAACCTGTTCCAAGCTTACAGACTATCTGTCCAGTGTCATAGTTTTCATGGGATCACTATGAACCTATTGGCCCCTGCTGATAACTTGTTTTCATGGGTTCACTATAAACCTATTGGGATCTCCAATAACTTTTTTCATGTCATAGTGTTCATGGATTGACTATGAACCTATCGATCTCTGTCAATAACTTAATCCGGATATATTTTTCATGGGATCACTATGAACCTATTGGCCTCGGCCAATAACACTTTCCAAACATAATTTTCATAGATTTACTATGAACCTGTCCAAACTGACAACTCTTTGATCAGCCTTTGGACATCCTATGTTCTGGTCTACCTAACCTTTCAGATGCAACTTTACTCATTCAGGAGTTAATTCAATATATATTAACTATTGGGTCAACCTAGCCGGTTATTCTGCCCTTAACTCCATAAAATACAGTTATGGGTTAATTACAAAGTGAATATGTTTATAGAAGAAGCACACATGATAACTTCATAAAAACAGTTTTGGGCATCGTGATAAACAATCCACATGTGCAAAAGACATCAAGAAATCCTAGGGACTTCAATAAGTCTCTAAAGGTATAATCAAGGAGGTCAACTTTTAGAAGTGGAGTACAAGCTTAGTAAAAGGAGACAAGAATACGATGGATTTTAAAGAGAAAAGAACTTTGGATCCAAAGGTCAACAATAATACAAGAGGTGCCCCATTTACGAAAGAGATAAAAAGGCTCTACCTTCCTTAATGCATGAATATTATCTATAAGGTATGCTGGATTTACAGATCTGAATGGCCATTTTTTGGCTTTTAAGAGACAAATGGATATCTACAATGCACCCGAAGCTATAAAGTGTACGATGTTCCTCACAACTTTGCTTGGAGCTGTGAGTAAGTCAAATAGATGATATTGGGAAAGAAAGATCTACTCATGGAGTCAGTTTTCATTTGAGTTCTCTACTCAATTTTGTACTTTGAAAGATCCTACTTTAGATTCAAGTATGTTGACAAATATAAAACAATGCGCAAGGGAATTGCTGAGCGACTACTATAAAAGGTTTAATGTTAAAGCTAATAGAGCCGAAAAGCTAAGCGATCAAGAAAATCTTATGGAAGTTAAATTAGGGATAACCGAGAATGCTTTGTTTCAGAATGAGTTATGCATTCATGGATGTATAGGTTTTCAAGATTTCCATTTTCAAGTCGATAAATTCGTTTGTCTTGATGAGATTTTCAATGAGAAGAAAAAGTTGCAGCGAAAAGGAATGGAAGGTTATAGACGCTTTTTCATATCAAGCAAAAAAGGATAATGGGATGAAACCTAGACGACAAACTTTGTCTTTGAATTAGGAAATTTCGTATACATATATAGTTTCTAGGGATGAGATAAAATGCCCCACTCCACCGAGGGCCCAAACTGATCCTAAGCAACATAAGGGGAGAGATTGTCTTGTTAATAATAAGTTCATGGACATAAGGCTGATAATTGTTGTGCTTTGGCAGAATAATTCAAAGGATGATTACTGGGGCCGTTGAAGGAATTTGTGTACATTTTACTAAATATATACATATATATATATATATATGAATAAGGTAATAATATGGTAAATATGTATTTACTAAAGTAAAAGAATGAGATGTGACATCTTTAAAAAAAATTAAAAAATAAACTAAAAAGGTAATGCCACATTATCACTTAACATCATGGTACAAGGATGTGGATTATATGGTGGATAAAAGTGGTGGGGGTGCTTGTGTGTGTAAGGAGAGGAAGAGATGGGTGGAGATGATGTGGAAAAATTTGAAAGGAGAGTTTGTACTAAAAAGGGTTTTTTGGTAATTTGATTATTTCATTTTATATAAAAGCAATTCCTAAATTTCTCTCTCTTATTTCATTTCTTCCTTTTCAAACTTCAACTTCTTCCTTTTCTAAGTTTTTTATTTAAAAAAACTTTTAATGGCTTCTATGTCTTTTTCAAAATTTAAAAATAATGCCATTTTCCACTTTTAAACTCTTAAAAGTCATTTAAACACCTTTTCATCTCTTCCTACACATTCTCCTTCACAAAACAAGCCCACATCACACATTTACACCCAAGGCTGAGCCCTTTTTCCCACTAGGTTGAACCCAAAGCATTTTACAAGGTCCAAAAACAAGTCTTTTGCAAAATAAATTCAAAATCTAAGGCCGATCTAAGTTATAGTGGAAGTTTGGTTTGTTTCCGTGAGCTTTTGGTGAGTAAGCTTACTTTTTAAGAAAAATGTGTGATCCTCTGCAAGAGAGGAGAGCAAACATGTACATATATATAACAACAATAATAAAGGAGCTACCAACAAGCCTGGCAGGTAGCAAAAGACCCCTCCGTACAAAAGAAAAAAAATCAAACCCTCCCAAATGCCTATGAAACTAAAGACTAACCCTAAACTGACAACTCTATCCAGAATCCAAGGCCTGAAGCGACATCGAAAGATAAGCAGCCATCTGAAACAACTATCGCAACCTCAACAACCAAGCTGAAAAAACACAATATACTGCATCTACACAAACCACGAACAAACTCCAAAACAACAATTATCATAATAAATCCCCAAAATAACAACAACCCTCAAGCAAAAGACTTAAAAGGTTTACGATTTAAACGAGGACTTCTCCTAATATCACCAGTTGAATAGCTCCTACTATTCCTTCTACCAAATTTGGATGCATGAGTCAATTCACTAGCAAGGATAGGAGAACGAGGAAATTTGCCTATAGACATAAGACAACAATACATAACAAATCTGAAACCTTGGTCCAATAATAGACAGCTTGATCAAAACCAACATTTGTGAGGAAAGAGCGCTGCGATTTAAAATTCTCCAAATCTCCGCTCACATTGCTAACAATAACTTTGCTCTCTAATCCACTCACATCACGATCAACAGTAACTTTACCCTCTGATCCGTTCATTTTTCTAGTATTAACAGACTTATTTAACTCAGCAACTACATTATCCAATTGAAAATTCTTCTCTAACTTGGATTCGAATCCACTGACACTCAAAGGAATAACACTCTTTAAGCCGATAACATCCAAAGGAATTTCGCACTGAGGCATCAACATAATAGAATAATCAAAAAGAAATTTCCATACAGCTTCTAATTCCACCAAACAATCCCTGTATAGAACAATATCATCAATCTTCATATTTGATGAAGTAGATCCATCAATAGTAGAATCAAAAACCCCTCTTATTTCTGAAACTACCACAACATCATGAGAGACTACAGCCAACACATTAACACCTGGTGTGCATTGTGTACAATGTGACATAGCAAAACAGTGTGCACATTTAGTTATGGCTGCATCCTCTGATCCATCAGAGCTTACCAAATTCATATCCTCATTATCCATGATTAGTTCATCACCAACATATATGTTTTCAACACCACTAATCACAACAAGAGCAACTGATAAACCATTACCAACATGAGATAATACTGTCATAGAACTAACATCTCCCGGAACATCACTTCCTTTTTTCTTAGAAAAAGCACAGTCAGTCAAACTACCATCATCAACAAGGGAACCACCATCCTATTCATTCCCAGAAAAAACTATTATCTCAGATGAAATAAAACCCCCCACACAAGTATCAACACAATGAGAGGCATCAAAACCATCACAACTGACCTTAATGACTTCTTCTAACAATCAGATAAGTGCATCTCTCCATCGACATCGTGATTACATTGATGAAAGCAAACAACTTATTCATTGACCCGATCTTCAGAAAACATAAAATGATCATCACCAGCCACATGAGCATTACTTACCACCGGTACAATATCATCTGAAAAACCACTATCCTCTACATAAACACTATCGACTGAAATGGAGGTAACTGAAGCCACAATAACATCAAAGATAGTTGAAACCGAAACATCAGAAATAGCAAAATTACTAGAAAATCCATCTATCAACTCAGAATTTGAAAAGCAATAATCTTTGACAACAGGATCCAACATAAAAATGTCAGCATGACAATCCCTACCCGAGTTATTCATACAAAAATCCTCAATATCGACCTTTGCAAATCCTCACTATCATGAAAAACATTATCTTTTTTCCAACGCTCTTTAGAGTGAAACCCATTCCAATTTTCATTGTTGGGATACTTTCCAATGTTATCCACAGTTAAACAATCAAAATACCAAAACACTTTAAACAGATAACTACACTCCTCTTTATTCCCTACACACCAATCAAATAACATGCCTCTTAACCTCAAGAATTCAAGAACAAAATAATAATGTTACTCCTTAAGACTCAAAGATTTCGAGAAAATATGTTCAAAATAAGGGAAAGAAGGGTCTGAATTAAGGAAAGGATTATAAACCAAAGAGCAAGATATTCTCTTTTGACCAAACACACCACACTTAAAACATCGAATTGGATTCCAACAATCTTTAGCCTTATGATTTTTATCTCCACACCTAAAACAGTTAAAACCCCTTTTCTAGTTTGGATTAAAAGAAGCTCGAGATTTTTGGATATGAGTTTTTGAGCGAGAAACCCTATCTGCTCCATTAAAAGAACTAGAATTGAAAACGTGATTGAAATGGTGATGCGATGAAGATGGATAACTGGATTCAGGATGAGAAAAAAAAGATGACGAATTACATCGTTCGCCATTTTCTTGAACTCGAGCATTTTTCCAATCGTTGGCCATTTTTTTGAATACACAAGTACAACACTTATTCTCCGAGTAATCTTACTTTTAAATTTAAAAGTTTTAGATTTATATGTTGTTAGTTATTGTGTTGGTTTTTACATGGCAAAATAATGTTGTGAGCTTTACATATGTGCAATTATATGTAATGTGTGTTTATGGATCTTGAAAATATAGTTTGGATGTTAAGTGATGATGGAAAGGTGTGATTTTTTACTTATGTACTATGGTTAAGGCATGTGATGTGAATGTATGAAAGTGTGTTAGTGAATTTATGCTAAAGTGAAGTTAGCACTTAAAGTTGTTTGTTTTGCGACATCGAGATCCTTGTTTTAAAATTGTTTTTACTTAAGTATTCCCCGAAAAGTTTACAAGTTTTAAACTTTTTTTAGTTTCCTAATTCTTATACAAGTTTTTAAGTAAGTTAAACCAAAAAGTTAAAGTCTTGAAGGGAATTGGATATGTAAACTAGTTTAAAGTTATTGTATCCATAGCGATAGTCGCTATGGATGCAGTTTATAAAAACGAATACTTTTTGAAAAGTATTTTCAAACTTATTTTAAGTTTTAAAAAGTAATTATTAATTAAGGGTTAATTATTATTTAATTAATTTATTAAGGAAATAATGATTATTTAAATTAATTAATTAATTAAAGATAATTAGTACTTAATTATTAACTAAATAAGATAATTATAATTAGTTAATTAAGTAGGGGCTAATTAATTATTAATTAAGAAAAGGTTAATTATTTAACTATTTAAGCAAGGTTTAATTATTAACTGACTACTAATTAATCAAGGTTTAATTAATAATTAATAATTAATCGGGCATGGTTAATTATTATTTAATTATTAATTAATTTATGTTTTAATTGAGATTTAATTATTTTAAATAAAGGTTTTATTCTTAATTATTTTATTTTCAAGGATCGGTTTGTTTAAGGCAACTTTCTTTTATAAAGAATAATTTAAACACACGAGATTCTCTTGTTGTGCCATTAAGTAGCCAAATAAATTGAATAAAGTATTCTAGACATCTGTTTAGCAGAATAAATCCCCATTTTACTATAATTAAATTGAATAAATTATTGATGACACCTATTTAGCAAAATAAATCACCATTCCACTATAATTAAATTAAATAGATTGTCGAGGACATCTGTTTGGCAGAATAAAACCCTATTCTACTATTATATTAAATTGGACATTGATTCATATAGCATTTAATTAATATGTGGATTAATTGATTTTGGGAAAAAGCGATGTGTTAACTATTAATGGTTAATTATGGATTTGATTTACATTGCTTTTGTAAATTCTAGATATGTGACTTGAAAGCCAAATTGAATTAAATGGTAACTTGATTTAGTACCATTGTGATCATTAAGTGTCTTTCCGAATTTGTAAAGTTACGAATTTAAATAACTTCAATTGTATAACAATTTGAGGTTAAGCGTTTATAAGTGATGTTTTAAAGTAAGTTATTTAATTATTTTAATAAAGATGTTTAAAGTTATTTAATTATATTATTAATGATATTTTAAGTTATTTAATTATATTATTAATGTTGTTGGTTATTTGGTTTAGTTTTGTTTTAAAGTTAATTAGTTATGTAATTAGTGTTGTGTTTGAAGTTAATTACTTCTTATTAGTGTTTTTTAAAGTAAATTAATTATTTATTTACGATGTTTAAGAGTAATTAATTAATTGAATAAAGATTTTTATAAATGATAAATTGTTTTATAAAAAAATATTTATTTATGGAGATTTACAAATGATATTTTGAAAGGGAGAATTTAAGCGATATTTGGTAAAGGAGTTTAAGAGATTTATAAAAGTAGTTTTATAAATTAATTTGGAGATTTATAAAAGTATTTATAAATATGGGCTTATAGAAATGGAATTTTATAAAAGAATGAGATTTGTTTTGATAATTAATCCTTTTTAATTTTGGTGGTATAGAAACATTCTTTTTATACTTAACACCGAAGGATAGTGGTTTGGTTTGTAGTAAGTAATAATTTAAATAAGAGTTTGGGAAGAAGGGAATCTCCCTCAAGTTTTGTTAATATACTTATACCGCTGAGATAAGTATATGAATGTTTTCCCAAGTATTGAAAAGAGAATAGGGGATTTGTGAATATATCTTTTGTGAAGGTATTTTGAATCAAATAATTGAAAGAGATTTTAATAATCTAAAGATTTATTTATAGGGGCTTAGTGTATCCCATATGGAATTTGATCTATATTTGATTACTTATTATTTGATAGTTAAATAACCGATTATGACCAAACATATCTCTGGAAATATCTAGGAGAAACACATGGGTTATATGGCATAGTCATCTTCGATGATGTACTATGCGTATAAATCTTGTTTTGTTCTCCTAAGACAAATAACAAGGAATTTGTCCACTTAAACGGTTAGGAGACGATCTCCGCTCTTATGTATTGTCTGCTTATTTTCAAAAGAATCAGAGTTGAGTTTAAGGAAAACTATCGAATGTTAGTTCGAAGAGATCAGGATTAGATAAATATGAATTATCTGAAAACCATTTCGAACCAACTCAAGCATTGTATTGAAGAAATCTTAAAGATGATGGGATCGAAGACGGGCCCTTTGAAGTGCAAGGGCTACTTGCTACCAATCCCGTGGGTGATTCCAAAATGGATGTAGTAGAAGTAGTGCCTTAGGTTTGTTCATATCCTGAATAACTTGTATGGATGAATGCTGGCATTGCATTGTTGCTTGGAGGGCAGCGTTAGCATTCCAAGATGAATTTGCTAAGAGAGGAAAAATGTAATCGTGATCTCATAAGCCTCACAACTTGGTAATGACTAAAACATAGGATATGCTTTAAAGTTATGTGGTTCGCTATCATTAGGAACTGTCATTCATCAATCTAGAATCGATATTTACGGAATTGGTATGCGTGCAGAAGTAGGGCCATAGCTGGTACACATTTTTTTGGAGCCTTGGTCCCAGGGAATGATGTAATCTGACTTGTCATATTCGAGGGTCAGGCCGCGTCTGATTCGCTGGGGGTTTATATGAGGCCCTCGGTACATTATTATAGAGGTGTACTATGGCGGGCGGTACCCCAGTAGCCTTGTCATTGATAGAAATCCAATTTCCAATACGTGCACCTATGCATTTAGTTGTAAACCTATTATGTTGGAACTTAATTAATGTAACAATTTCGGCTATGATTAATATTTATTTGACCCTTATAATATCAGAAGATTTCATATGAATGATTTGGTTTTGTAAGGTAAAAAACCGTTCATATTTATGTGTGGCGTACTCTTATGAGATACCTTTATTTTGAAAGGTTTTTTAAAACATTAAGAATCCATTTGATTGCGTTTCTCATGCTGGTTTTACCAAACTGATCCGAGCGTTGTTTTTCTCATAATGCTTGGGTTAACTCGAGCATATTTTCTGGATTTAGTTGGACATTTGGAGCTGCAGTAGATGAGTTGGGCCTCCGTATTTTCTTTATCTTTCGCTGTTTTTTTCTTGTCTGTATTCATCTGCAAATTTAAGGATATGCTATTACAACCGTCCAGGCTGATAATAAGTTAGTTACTTTGATTGATGTATATATATAAAAGTTTTCTTTTTGTAAAAATCCATTGATATATTATAGATTACTCGTCACATTGTGAGATTCTATTCTATCGTTTTCTTTTCTTTCACCCCAATGATCTATCTTTTCGGCACTTGGATGTTCAACACGTGAATACCGTGGATGTATTAGTGTCGACTTCTAAGAATCGAAAAGACACTTGTTACAGTATTTCACTACCCTTGAACAATTGAATAAAGAGAATGAGTCCATTTATGATTCTATACAAAATAAAACTAAAGAAGTTTAAAATGAAATCCCTGGGATATCAAACATCACAAAATGATGGTTAAGGAAAATAAACTAAAATTTCCCATTAATAGGTGGAAAGTGCTATTTAAAAGGATGGTGAAAGTGGGAGGAAGCAAAAATATAATGAGATAAATGAGACAAGTCATGAAATGATCCAAGAGGGAAAAGAGTAAGAGGAGATCATTACTGAAATCGACTCTCGAGATACTCAAGGAAATGTTAAGTGCATTGAAGAATTATAGAAAGTCTCAATAGATCCTTAAGATCCAACAGAAGTAGTTAATATATGAAGAGACTTAGATAATGACACAAGGGAAAAGCTAATTGCGTTTTTTAAATTGAGTACGGATGTCTTTTCCTACACTCACTCGGACATGGTCAAAGTCGATCCTGTGATAACATGTCATGCTTTGAATATAGACCCAAACTTTACTCCGGTCTGGCAAAAGAAAAGGCAATTACAAAGTGCTGGTTTGTTGTTCTGCAAGAAAAGATTAAAAGATTATTGTATAGTGTGTTTATCTAGGAAGTATATTATCCCAAATTATCGGCAAATCCAGTGTTAGTTAAGAAGTCTAATGAGAAACAGAGAAAATACATTAATTCACAGACTTAAATAAAACATGCTCAAAAGATTGTTATTCACTTCCAAGGATTGATCAATTAGTTGGTTCAATCAGTAGGCACAAACTATTTTCTTTTACGGATGTGTATTCCGATGTTTGAGCCCAATGAAGAGTGGACAAGCTTTATAATAGATTAGGGAACGTATTGTTGAAAATTTCTGCCTTTTAGGATCAAGGTTGTTGGAGTTACCTATCAACAACTAGTAAATTGAATATTCAGAAATCAAATTAGAAAGAACATGGAAGTTTATGCAGATGATATGCTTGTCAAGTCAAAGGAAGAAGCTGATCATATCAAGGATCTAGGGGAAATTTTTAGGATTTTACGTAAGTATAATACGAAGTTGAACCTGTAAAAATGCTCCTTTGGGATACAATCAAGAAAATTCCTAGGGTATGTAATTAGTGCCTACATGACAGGGGCTAATCCCAACCAAATAAAGGCAATTAAATATATAGCAAAGCCAAAGACAAGTAAAGTTGTAATGAGTTTAAGTGGGAGGGTGGCCGCACTCAACTAGTTCACATCAAAAGCAACTGATAAATGTATCTCATTTTTCGATGTAATCAAGGAACTTAGAATAGTTGAGTGATTAGATAAATGTCGAAAATCTTTCCAAGAATTGAAAAACCATTTAGAAAAATATTCGATTCTTTCTAGCACCGTAAAAGGTGAGAATTTATTCTTGTACAACCTACCTCTTCGTTTTTTTCTTGAACCTTGCCAATATCCTCTTGCTACTTTCCTTCTTCGTCACCATTTACCAACTCCTCATGCTTCCAACAAATAGGCTTATTCAACTCCTTAACACAATGGCTTTTGGAAGCATAAGACTCTTTCTCCTTGCCCTCCTTTATGTCAAAACCATTAATGTTTAAATGTTACTTTATGATTAATCAACTATATGTTGCCTATGTATGATTCACTGCATTTTTTGCCAACTAATTAAAGAAGTGCACTATAGTATTTGTACAATTGTCGTATTTCAATTAGTTCGAAAGACAACACAAAATAGAATACCATAATTGTCTTTCATATTTACTCTATTTAAAAATCATCAGAAGAATGTGTTTTCACATATTGATCAAAGATTGTAAATATTGGAAGAAGGAATTGTCTAAGAAATTAAGCATACATTGTTCTTGGGAATTCAAAATGTATAGTTTTATTATATTATATTTTTGTAAAAGATTATGAAGTTGACAATTTACAAAACGTTCCTCTTCTTAGTAGGTAATTTCAAAGATTAATATGAATGTTAAACCAAAAATGATGTTTACGAGTTTCGTAGAAAAGTAATTGAATGCATTAATTTTTTTGTAGAATGTAACTTCCTAATACAAAGAAGTATGCATTTTACATAAATTTGTATTTGATATGTAATCAACTTTCTATATAATATAGTTGCATGAATATTTAAGAATTTTCATATCTATCCTATACTATTATAATTGAATCTCTTTTTCTTTACTTTACTGAATTTTAAATTTTTTCTCCTTAACATTTTTCTCGGGGAGAAAAAATTATGTTATTTTTACTGCCCTCTTTTTTCTACCCTTTCATTTCTCTTAAAAACATTATTATTTAAACACATGAGAAACCAATTCGTCTCCTTCTTTAATTCTTAATCTCGGCATCAATTTTAACCAATCGATTGAGTGTTATCAAGTGTTCATCCTTGGCCAAATTATTTCTTTCATATGAGGTAAAAATTCATTGCTTCTTCAATTACGTCATCATTCATGTCGACTTTGTACTAATTTATGGATGATCGTATTTTGGTTTGTATGTTTGTTATGTAAATATATATGATCGTATTCATGTTGGAGTATGTAGATGTTCATTGTGCGGCCAAAGTTTATGATTTGCATACAGTCTACGGTCCAAATATTACAGAATTTTTGACAAAGGAGATAAAATGCATATCTGAGTAATCAAATTATAATGGGAGATTTCTTTTCAATTTGGTTATAATACGAATGATGAGAGTAATCAAATTCAAAATCTTTGATTACACAAAGTGAAGTTTTATTCATATCCACCGTTTCTATTGGTTGAGCCACACTTAGTTTATCCACAACTAATTTGTTAGTTTATCCACATGTGGATGAATATACTAATTTATCAGTTTATCCACATGTGTGTGCATTTACTAATTTTTTTATTATTATTCTGAGTGTTGAACATTTTTTCTACTTTATGAAATGCATCATGCACCATACCACATGCATTCACAATAACCATATTCATTCAACTAAAATCATTTGAATTATACATACACCATAATCATACACCATAACGTATGCATACGCAAATATATTCTTGAATAGAAAATTAAAAAAATTAAAAAGAAGTAAAGAATGGATGTGAAACATCAATTTCTTAGAACACACAAATGTTACTGGATTCCTTTTAGTTCCAGATGGGTACAAGATATTCAGCTAGTATTAGACAACAAAATCTCTAAAAGAGATGATGTAATAACATCAAGAACAACTCAGTGACCATTCATCTTCAGTTCCCTTTATTCTGCAATCTTAGATAACACCATATGTCACAACTCAAACCAATAGATGTTCCTAGTAAAGAATATTGACTTTGTTATCAACTTGTTCAAAAATTGCATACTATTACTGAATCAAACCACAAATTCTCTACAAGTTCAACATAAGTACAAATTGCAAAACTCCTGATACAAATTGAGATATTTCACCTACTACTTTAGTCATGGTTCAACATATGAATGTCCTTCAAAATTTGTATTTTTTTCAATGGATGTTTATGAAGTCCGCGTATAACATCTACTCTTCATTGACCAAGCATTGACAGTTTAACTCCTTTCAATAAGAAATGACACCCGTATTTCTTTGTTCCTGTCTTTCTAGCCTTTACTTGTTTGTCAGTAGGTATCTTTTTGTTGATCCCAATATAGAATCCACTTCTCTCACACCAAAATGATATTCGACCTTTGAAACCATTTTTTGAATTTTCACATTGTTTAATAATAACAACTACCCACGTGATTTTCTAACATTTTTGCACCATCCAGTAAGTTCATCACGTGAATTAAAGATCTAAGTTATAAATAAAAAATTAATTGATTTTATATCTTTTGTGTAATGTTAAAGTTAAAAAAAATATACCTTACTAGTTTGAATGAAAAATTGCAATCTCAGTCTAGTACTTTATCTTTTGAGCATAGTAGTTCACTATCCTAGATAACAAAATATTAAGATTAAACGTAAGAAAAAAAATAAAACTCAATGTAAAATAATCACAAAAATTAAAATTTACCATATTAAAGGTTGATTTCTTGAGATTATCTACACATTGCTTAACCACATCATTGTTGTGTTTGTTCTCTTGTTCTTTTATAGTTGCATCTATCCACACCCCATCTATTTCATTACTTATAAATCTTGAATACTCTAACCACCATTCACTTTTGTTTGTACCAAATTTTTTTATTTTCTCAAGTATATTGGAAGAAACTCTTTTTCAGTGTTGTACAAAATGAATGGTTTGACATATTTTAACTAGATCAGATTTTCTACATGATGGAAATTTGTACATGATGAATCTTCTACTAAGATAAAGAGTCTAATTCTCTACTACAGTGATCATTTTTTGTATGTATTGCATCATATTCGTCTTCTACTATGATCTTGTAATGGCATCATTATGAATGTCATCTCAAAAATAGTAGAAGATTCATCTTAGAAGAAATATTTTTGTTGTTGTTGAAAATATGGTATCTTACATCAATCTTCTACTTTTCCACTTCCAATATGCATTAGATCATCTTTATACAGCATGATAATGAGAAGAAGAAGAAACCAGATTTGGCATCCTACACTTGTTGTTTTTTTATTTAATCGTAAGGTGATGTGTTTGTGACTTGATTAGGCAAAGAAAGGAATAGAAATGAGAGAAGAAGGTGCAATTATACATTGTGTGGATTAACTAATCAATTTAAATAAATTAAAAGAGGCCATAAAAGTATGAAGTAATCCACAAAATTAGGGTGGATCAACTAATAGAAATGGTGGATATGAATAAAATTTCCCTTACACAAACAGTGACAATTAATACAAGTGGCAGTGATATTGCTCAAATCTTACATATTATTATATGATTTAGTAATTACATATATTCTTCGTTTTAGTTTAACTCATATAGAATTAAATCTATGAGCTAATATTAAATGTTATTGAATTAAATGTTGAAAACTAGATGAAGAAAGTATATGTGAAAATGCCCACAACAAGGAATGAGGGAAATTAGAGCAAATACAAATCACAAATTGATGTATGCACCTTTGATCATAATAACCTTAATTAAATTCTATAAAGATATTTTGGGATGAATTAAATTCTATAAATATAAAGCTATCAATGTTGCTGTATGATTATGTTATTTGTAATTGTATTTTTGACATGAATTGAACAAACAGTGGATGAAATACTATTTGTAATTATTTTTATCTATATCCACGTTCCAAATGGTCAAAAGAAATATGATTTATCTAATTATGATTTATAAGTTATCTGATTAATTATTTGAAGTTGGAGCAGCATCTGTATTGAAATTTAGCGACAACGTCATATATCTGTTATATATACTCTCCAAATGCAAGGAACTATGCTCTATGACCGGCCACAGCCACTATTCTCATGTCCCATACAACTTCTTTTGTTTGTTAAAGTTTTTCTTGATTTTGTTCTTTTTGTTTACAGAATTTAATTTTTATTGATGCCTGGTTGTTGAAGTTTGGTCAATTATTAATTGATTTTGTCAGTTATTTACGATGCAACAGTTTGCTTTTAGCCAGTGCTTATTTAGTTTACTTTTGCAACATCTGCATTGCGTAAATCCGAAGTCTGAAATACTGAAAGCATACTTTGTAGTGATTGTTCTATTTTGTTTATTTTTTTCATACTAGGATCTTAAAGCTATATATGACACTGTCAAAATCTAGGGGCTGATAAGTGGAAGGTTTACTTATAATAGAGCAATAATAATACTATGGTTGTATAAATGCGTGTTCTCTTAAGTTTGTTTATTCCATAGAATTATGAATTAATATACTATAATACAATATAGGATTATCTAACTAGGGTTGAAACTTTTAATGCAAATGGAATCTTCTTTGTTACCTTGAGCTCTTTTTTTGTCCATAACTTTAGAGTGCATTTGAATACAATTTTTATTTATGTATTTTTTACATAGCTGACGTCTAAGAAGCAGTCATGTTTCCCTAACATAAGCAATGCATATAAACTGGTCATAGATAGTCTAAGCTTGGTCTCTTTTTGAACAGCAAGACTAGTTTCTAGGAGCTCTTCAAAACTAGTAAAGAGCTTTGTGCACTAAGTTTTATCAGTGCATATAACAATTCTGTATTATAGCTCTAGTGGTTTGTCTTTATGCAACTATACTAGTATTCTCCTTCCTAATAATGTGATTATTACAATACAAGATTAGTGGTTATTTAGCCATGCTAAGTCTTTTTAGTTTAACAAAAAAATAGCTGATGACATATTATATATGATAATATAGCATCCTGTCGCAATGACCTTCGAGGACAAAATCATCCTCTCGCAATAACCTTTGTTGATGTTGAAATCACTGTTTATGCGTGTCACCCAAAAATGCTATCCGATATCTTTACACACAGGAGCAGGTATATAGTTTTATACTTTGGTAAATTTAACTCACAAATTTTATTACTATTGGCAATTTTATCTAATAGTAATTCTTTTTTTTTCTTACGGTGGATTTTTCCATGCCATTACTCTCATTATGCTTCTCTTTGTTAATAGTGATTAATTTTTAATTAAGTTTCAGTTTGTTTATTGTCATCCATAGCTACCATTTTTTTTCTTTTTTGTGAATTAAAAAGCAAATATTTTTCATTTATTTATTTTTATCATACTAAATTTCATATGGAAATGTTTCTCAGATTTTTGGATAAAACAGACTAACATATTATTATATTGAAATTTAAATGAAATTACTTATTTTCTATAATATTGTCATCTTTAAACTCGTATAATTTAAACTATAAATTATAATTTTACGTATCAGTTTCCATTTGTTTGAATTTCTTTCATTTTAATCGATAAGTTAAAAGGTTCACCAGTACTATATTTGAAATACCACCTTATTATACTAAAATAAAATTCTAAAAATTACTTCTTAAATAATATTATTTTCAAACACATAATTTTAACGAAACTGGTTCATTGGAGTACTGATTTGAAATTATTTGAATTTAATAATATTGATTTATAGTACAAATAATATTTTCATATTGCATATGATGCACCGTAGAAATTTAAGCAATACTTCTATGTGATATTTTTGTGTACTAGTACGTGTTAATATAACAACATTGGAACATTCATAAAATTAAAAATTAAGCAAACAACTAAAATAGAACATTAAACCATATTAACCAAATAAAATCAAATATTATTAGACATATATCGAAAGAGTAATAAACTAATCACAGATCCAAATCAACTCCAAAATTGACCGCCAATTTAATTATTATTCACACCAACAAACTATGAATAAAATTACAAAACCAATGTAAGATGAATAATTTCAATGCAAAATATAGAATTAGCTTATAAATAATTTTTTCATTGTGCTATAATTATGCCCGAATCATCAATAATTTTTACATAATTTCTTCACCCAGGTCTTGTTTGCTGTTAAAATTCAGAAAAGGAACATAGCTTATTTATTGTTTTATAACGCTGCTTCCTCTTATTCACATTTTGCATATCATATATATCAAGTCTATTTGTCTCATTGTGTTTATTTACGTAATTAATAATAGAATAATACTCCATTTAGGCCATAGATTAAGGATAAAATACATGCACACAATGTAACGACGCACAATTCCGTACACTTTAAGTTGAAAATAAACCACACATGTCCAACTCAATTTAAACGAATAGGTGGATAGTTATGGGGAAAAGAAAATAAAGATAGAAATAGAGTAGAAACCAAAATCTCACATGAATGGAATAAAAATATTATTTCAACATATAATCTTTATAGCGGAAAATTTCAATTACATTTATCAGAGTTTAACTTAACATTAACATGGATAGTTATAAATATCCGTCCTTACAAATACAGAATACAATAGTAAATGGGTGTGGTGGAAATGGATAATAATCTTCATAAGAATCTTCAAGCTCCATGCTTCAAGCTCTTTCAAAATGTTCCAAACTTACCCGACTACTAGGCTGCTTGGAAAAATATGGCACCCAGAGTTTAAGGGAAATGAAATAAACTCGGGGTCAGTCATGGGAATGTTGTGAGAAACTCAAAATACGAGTAGTTGGAAAAACAAAAGGGTATCTCATAAGACCACACCGCATACAAACACGGAATGAATTTTTACCTTATGATAACCAAATCATTTCTATGTAAAATTCAGTGATATTATTTTTAGTGACATTCTTTGAAAACACCTTTCAAGTAAATATACATAATCTTAGCTGAAATCGTTACATTACTAAATTTTAGCATAATAGTTTCACAACTAAAACCGAAGGCACTTATTGGAGATTTGGATTTCCAATGAATAGCGAGGTAAGGGACTACCTCCTGTACAGTACATTTCTAGAGGAATGTACCGAGGATTGACATCTTCGAAACCTTTGTGAATTAAGACCGGTCTACCTGCAGACCCATCTAGTGGCGGATAGAACCGAACATGATATCACCCCGGCCGTTCCCGACCTCTCGGAGATTTCTCATACCATACACCTCATATTTTTTTACCCGACGTCATAGCGGGCGCAAAATAAATCTAGAAAGGTGATAGCATATCCTAATGGTAGCGAACCACTAAGCCCCAAAGCAACCCATGTTTCACAATTCTCTGGGTGTGAGGCTCGAGTTAATGTTTACCTTTCTTAGAACATTTTCACTTAAAATGCCACATTGCCATTTTCAACAACACACTATTGATTTCTACAAAAGCACAACCTTTGTGCTCATATGTCTTAGTGAAGTGTGTTAAGTATAAGAGAGTTACCTCTTACACCACCAAAACAGATGTACGTTTGTAGAGATCAATGCACTGTGATCTTAGAAATGCAATGTCAAACATTCATCCGTATAAGTTGTCCCGAAACAGGACAAACCGAAGGCACTCTCCTACCACATCCTATCGGGAATTACTCCTAGGATTAGTAGCGAGTAGTTCTTGCATACGAAGATCCCAAAACGAAAGGACCACTGCTATTTATTTACCTCGAGAGATACTCTGAAATTATCAATAAGAAGTCCTTCCGTTATGAAGATCCCCGCCTTCAACTTCATTGTCTTTAACATGTCTTCACTTCTGAACTCGTAAATTGGTTCGAAGTGGTTTTTCGATAAGAATTACCCATATCCGACCCCGTTCCTTCAAACCAATCATCGATAAAAATATGTTAAGTAAATAGGTGCTTATCATCTATTTAATTACTTTATCAAAAATATCTTTTAGGGATATATATCTTTAAAACCTTTCTTTTCGGTATATACGAAATCATTAAACCTCCTTTATAAAATCATTGTTTAATTAAAACTTTTTTTAAAATCTTGAAATAATTCCAAATCATTTCATTTTTTACTTAGGAAAATAATTCCAAATCATTTACTTAAATCTTAACGAAGATTTCCAAATCATAACTTTTAAAAAGGGTCAAAAACAATGTTATTTAAGACATCGTTTACTGTAAACCCAAAACAATAAATTTTAAGTAAAAGGATCCACTAAAATAATTTCAAATCATTTATTTAAATCTCAAAAATTTCTAAATTTCTTATTTCTAATACATATCTTTTTAATAGGTTGAAACCATGTTATATAAGATGGTAAATCCAAATTAGTTAGTATTCGAGTAAAGCGAATCTGTAGAAATTATACCAATTTTATTCGAAATCAATTTTTGTATTCAACCTTTACTATCCATAGAATAACAGTGAAATCAACTTTTAAATTAACACTGATAGTACGGATTCCCTCCTTGGAATTTAATACCAAGTATAAGAAGATTATCTCTATTCAATCCAAGTTGCAATTAATTAATTATAAAATTTAAATCTTTTATACTTGTCTCGTTTTCGACCTTTCGATCTTATCTATCGCTCGCCTAGGAAAGAGGCCAGGTGAGCCAGGGCACTGGTTGCTCCTAAAGATCTCCTTAGTTTAAGCACCTTCCATCTGGATCTCACGAATAGAAAAATCTAGTCTACTCATAGGCTTTTAGAGCCAAGATTAAATCACTTAATTAAAATAACTTTTCTTTAAGTCATTTATTTAAACTCTTTAGAAATAAATTATAAAACCTCCATATTATCTTTAAAATACTTAATTATTTATTTGAAAATATTTATAAAAGATTTGACAAAGAATACCTCAGTTTAAAACTATATTTCAAAAGTTATCAAAAGTGCTGCAAAAAGTGCTACGAATAGTGCTTTTAAGCTTATTTGATCAAAACAACTTTTTGATCACTTAGAAATCCATTTTTATAACTCAAATCTATTTTAAAACATTTTTAAAGATTTATAGAATTTATCCCCTATTTTTAAAGAATTAAAAATATCTATTATAAAGAATTTGCCGCTTTGGTTTTCGAACTGCCAAACCGTGACTATTTTGAAAAATTCTTTTTCTCATATTTCAAAATCTAGTAAAAAAATCTTGATCCTATTCTTTTGTTTGAAAACTATGATCATAAAAGTTTAGAAAAATCTTATTACAAAGAATTCTGACTCTGAATCGATCGTATAAATGGATTTAACTTTCTATGATGCGAAATCGCGAACTGCCGTTACGCAACGCACTTATTTTTGATTCAATTTTCATAACTTGTCAAAACTTGTCAAAACTTCACCAAATTGGATTTTAGTTTTTATAAAATATTTATAAACTATTTAACCATTTTAAAGAGGTTTAACAATCGCATATACACCATTTCATTTATTAAAGGAAAATGATTTCCTTTGTGATATTCGAAGTGTATCAACGTGAGTCATTTCAATATCAAAATAAACATATAATCAACATCCAAACTTGATGATCAAACATAGTAAACATTCATAGCAATCATATCACATCATAAATAAATAGAGTTTCTTGGCTTTATTGGATATCAAACTGAGAAAAACGGACTATAGCTTCGCTACGATCGGATCAGCCTATGGAATTGAGCCCGAGACCTTTGGAAAGCCATGGCCTAAGCAAGCAAGTTGAGATGGCCTTGTCCTTGGTGATGGAGGGTGGTGGTTGTGAGTTTGGAAGGTGAAGAGGAGGTGTTTGACTTGGTTTTGGACGTGGATTGCTAATGTATATACATGTGTATATATTTTACTTTATTTTGCCATAACTTTGCAAATATTTTCAAAACATGGAAGCCATTAAAGAAGAGCACTTATAGCTTAAAGAAGAAGGGGAAGAAGTAGAAGCATGTGTGTAGAAATGAGAGGATGGATGCATGCATTTATAGGCTAAAAGTGGAGAGAAAATATCATGATATTTCCACCTTACATGTGCTTGCTCACATCACCCACTACTGTCACCTTTTTGGTCCTGAGTTCTACCCCCCATCACCCTCCATGTGCTCGGCCCACACCCACTTCCATGTGCTTGGCTTGTATTGTGATGTGGTGCTTTGTTTTTCTCTCTTGTTTACACATAAAGAGCTTGTATATATACATATGTGTTAGGATATTTTCTTTGCTTGATTTGACTAATTCCTAAACATAATTAAATGTGTATGTGTATACGTTTGTATATGTGTCCATCTATGTGTATATGTATCACAACGTTGTATTGATTTGTTTACAACTTCTATACGTTAAACAGTTACAAATTCCGATTCCAATCTCCGGTCATATTTTTACTTCTTAGTTAACATACATATATTTGTAAACAAAATTTGAAATCTAATTTATTATCATTTTTAAATAATTAAGTTGATCACATTTGATTTATAAAACCATATAAATTAATATTAAACAATTGTTTACAAAAAGTGCTGTTATATTGATAGAGCAATACAAATTTTCTTATATTTTTAGATCAAGTATATATCTTTATAAAAGTGTTGTAGATGATTTGTTATTACTTTATAACTAATTAAAATGAATTATCATCATTTAAAAATAGTTATTTGAATAATTATAATAATTATTAAATCATTAAATCTCAATTTAAATTCATGGATCAATTATTAAATACCATGCCATTATTGATAATGTCATAAATACATTTTATTCCCAAAAATAAAATATATAATTTTATTTCATATTCTTGTTTAAATGAATAAATAAGTGTATGTATCTAGCTCCATGCGCGGATGTTGATAATTATAAAGCTGTTTATTGATAAAACGATTTTCGGTCATTTTATCGATATTTTTCCAAAATATATATTTTTGTAAATACTTAATCAAAATGAGATTACCATCATTATTTATTATTTAATATAACATAATCTACGTTAAAAAGCTTATATTTTAATACTTTAAAAATATATATAATTTATCGAAGTGATAAATTTGTGGGTCGTTACACACAACATATACAGGTGCTCATTGTCGGCCGGGTAAACAAATAATTATAAAC
Organism: Allium fistulosum; assembly: GCA_030737815.1. NCBI lineage: Eukaryota > Viridiplantae > Streptophyta > Magnoliopsida > Asparagales > Amaryllidaceae > Allium > Allium fistulosum. Next base: position 607,893,958 of record CM060908.1, on the reverse strand, counting down.
TTCTATAACCCTATTGATGCACATGATAGTACTAGTGAATTATGATAATAATCTTTTTATATGTCCTATGTTAAGATTATATTTTGATATCCAGTTTGCAAAAAACACCAGTTCAAAATTTCAAATTTCAAAAATACAATATTATAACTCATGATTTTTGTTTAATGTATGGTTGTTATGATGGTTTTACTAGTAGAAAAATAATTAACTCACGGTTAAACTTTAGTTTATAACTTATGTTTAGACTTTTGAGTATGTGTTAATGTATCATATCCCTTTCCTTTCAATCTATTACTTAAATGAAACTATGGTCTCTTGATTATTTTAGTTGGATAGTATATTATATATTATCCAAGAGAAAATAACACACAATTCTATTTTAATATTTCATTTTAATATTTTTACATGAACAAATTTATGAACTTTAGCGGCATATTCCCATTTTTTATGGAAAAAACATAACATAAACAATCTCGAGAAAAACCACCATTTAATTGTAGCATAGACAGTAAAAAGCAGTAGAATTCAAGGCATTGATAAGAAAAAAGGATGAGTGTAACGACCCCACCGCGGTGGCCAGATTAGCAAAGAACATTACAAGTAATATCGTCTGCTAATCCGGAGAATATGGCTTGCTAAGGGCGATCGAATGTGAATATATCTTCATACTAATACTGATACGTCATTTATACCTTTTCACTTAATATCCGAACTGAATTTGATGTGTAAAATATTAATACAAAGTAATAGACACAACGATTTCTCAGAATCAGAACAATATATCATATAAATAACAGTCACAAATCACAAAATGAAATACTAAACTCGATGGTTATACAAATTTAACAATTCTCTAATCTTAATTATACATTTTATATACAAGGTCCAAATTCCTAAATGGAATAAACTAAAAGTCCAAATTTTATCTCCTTGCTAGCACAACCATTCAAAGGTTAACCTGTCCTGTAACCTGAAAAGTCTCGGCCTGACCCGAGCAAAATAACACCCGGGTCAGACTATCTCTAAATATCCAATGGGGGTGAGAACAAGATATAGCACAAGAACAAACAACATATAAGTAAATACAGATGTTCAGGAATAAATTCACAGAACAAAACACAATATCTCTAAGCACACAAATATCAGTGATTAACACAGTATAGGGTTATAAGTTTACGTCACAAACACGAACTAGTCACTAAACATAAAATAACAGAATTAACTTAACATCCATCACAAGACACAAGAACATATATTTATTTTACGAACACACAACACAAGAACATATGTTTATTTCATGAACACACGACACAAGTATATATATACTTATTTCATGAACACAGAACAGTCATAGAATCAAAATATCCAGAATCAAAGATATCTTAATCCAAACCAACCATAATGATAGTCCAAAACAATCGCAATGATTGTACTCAAAACCCATGGCAAACAAACAAACAAATTGGTATCACTCGAACCGATCCGATACCAAGGATCGTACTCAGACCGGGAACACAGAATCACAGAATGATCTCAAGGATAGTCCATAACGATCAAGGTGATCGTAGAAACCATGACTCGATAATTCCACATTTATTTAATATTATTAAATTATTATGTTTGAAAAGAAATCCAGGAATAAACTTCTTAAGGATTTAGCAGCCACTTGCCGCACACCAAAAGAGAGTGAGCTCTAAAGTGCCAAATACTATCACCTTCAGTAATCACTAGAATTTAACCAATACGTCCCATAACGTATGGTGAAATTCAAGTATTTACTAAAAGCTAGTAAATATCACTTATTACGGATACCACTAGAAAATCTGAACTACATTCTCTTAAGGATCTAGCAACCACTTGTCGCACACTAGAAGAGAATACAACTCTAAAGTGTTAAGTACTTTCCCAATTCGATTACAAGAAATTAACCCAAGCATCCCATGCTACCCGGTTAAATTCATGTATTCACTAATGAGTTAGTAAATTCCACTCAAACATTCTATTCAATGAGTTATACCATGATCAATAAAGTGTTATTTGAAAGCATTTAAACCAATCGATAACACTATATCGATTATTAATACTCCCCACATTATAGAAGTAAGATTCTCAAAACATTTATTTAATTTTTCACCTATCAAAATATTCCATTCTTCCAAACTGTTCCAAAAGTATTTATTTTACAAAACAAGATTTTTCATATTCCAAAATCACATCGATTCCTTAAATTCCATAAGGATATAAGGTTATACACCATATTCCAAAAGCTACTTATAAAGTATTCATTTATTCGTGAATCCATAAATTCATTTTATAAACCAAATTAGTATTATAATTAACTATTAAAAATCTCTTACACTGGTATTTCCCAAAAAAAACCAAAATTAAAAATCCATAAAATCATCTCTATTATTTAATTACTAGAATATACTACATTTATATAAAACAACTTAAGTTATGCTTCCAAATCCGTTCTTCCAAATCCCATGTTAAATAAGTCCATTTATCATGATAAAACCATTTTATAAATAATACTTAATATTCGTATAAAAATTTGTTAAAATCATTTATAGAAGGAGTAATATTGTTTGGAAAACAAGTTGGAATCCATATTATTTTAATACATTAACTTTATATAATTTCTTATTTAAAACCATACATATATTAATATCATACCAAAACTCAATTAAATTAAATCCATAGACTTAATGAATTTAAACTCAGGAATTAACTTGAGAGATCAACTGGAAGCCAAAAAACCAAGCATTAAAATCTCTGAACAAACAACAAAACACTTTTTTTTCCACAAAACAACTCAATTCAGATGTTCAGTTTTGAAGTGTAATTTAGACCCATTAAACCATAGAATTTTCAATAACTTAAAACATAAAAGTTGTTCCTAAAATTCTCAGATTTCCAGCACATAAAGATTAGGTCAATTTGGATTTATGGGTAAAAAGTTATGGCTATTTTAATTTCGGATTTTAACAAAGCAAATACAAAAGACAGTGCGACACTATTTGATTCTAACTCAGTTTAGACCACTTAAACTATAGAATTTCAAAAAACTTAAAACAAAAAAGTTGTTCCTTAAAGTTTCAGCTTTCTAGCAGAAAAAGTTTTTTATCAATTTGGAGTTATAGGTAAAAAGTTATGATTATTTTAATTTCGGATTTTAACACAGCGAATACAAAAGACAGAGCGACACTATCTGATTCTAACTCAGTTTAGACCACTTAAACTATAGAATTTCAATAAGTGGTTAAAATAGAACTTATAGCTAACTGAATAACCATTCTACCAAAAAAAATTGAGTCATTTTGGATTATTTTTCACCATGGTATTACTGTTTTACTGCAGCAATTTTTACATTAAATTTTCAACAACAACAAAACAACAGTCACCCAAGTTTTCGACCAAATTGTAAACCATTCAATCAACAAACTAATTCATTTTATTCAAACAACAAATAATGATTGTAGAGATAGTAGTATGAGTGTTCAACTCACCTTTTACTCCAATTTGACTAAGATGCAATGCCTAGAACAACATATGTGCACTCCTCTTCTTCTACAACTCCTATGTTATACATGCCACAAGAATCACCCAATAGGCCTCTCATCCAAAAATTTCAAAAATTAGAAATCATATAAAACTGAAATTAAATGCTAGATTCGAATAGAGAAGAGGATTTGGAGACTTACCCATATCTTCTTTTATTTTCTAGATTTTTTCTTGATTTCTAGTGATTTTCCAAAGAGCTAGGTTTATGAGTTTCATAGTTTTGAAAAACCTAGTTTTTACTTTCTGCCCAATTAAAATGAACGTATCATTCATTCTCAAATACAAAGGAGATAAGAATTCTCCTTTATTTTCACTAATGGGCAGAATTTTATTAAGCCCAAACCCAAGTTTTAATAAAAAGAATTAAAACTCAATCTCACCTCTTTACTTAGCCTAATAAAGTGATTAGATCATTTATTCAATTAGTTTATCCTCTTTTCCTAACTAACCACTAAGTTAATAAATATTATTAACTACATTCAAATTAAAACACTAATTATCACTTATTATTTTATTCCTTGTCCTAATTTTACTAAATATTGATACAACCAATAATTTAACAAAAACTCTATTTTTTAATAAACAATTACTCATTTCCCTTTATTATTTAAAAATAATTCATTACTAACTCATATCAATTTATTATCAAATCAATAATCAAAATTCTCTGATTGATTTAATACTATTTCAATAAAAATTGAAATTCACATATAAGAAATTATATCTCATTTCTTTTATTGGATTAAATCAATTATAAAAAAAACTTAAAAAAACTTATTATTTTTTCCATTAAATCTCAAAATCTTCGATTAACATTAATTAAGCATAATTAATCATTAATTAATTATGTCACTAGCAATAGGGTTGTTACAATGAGAGAAGAACTTTCATGTGTACTAGATTCCAAAGAGCAGTTAAAATGTAAGTGTCCGTGGTCCTTTAACATTACTAATCAAAAAACTTAAAGAATGCAATTCCCTCCCTTTTCAAAAGAATATTTAACAATATATCCAAAAACTATCAAATCTCCTTGAATTAAACACATTACTTTTTATACAGGAATTAAATCGTCTATATTGTTCACGAACCTTTCCAGTTCACAAATATCAGTACGTATAATATATCCAAATATGTTCATTTTGGACGAAACAAAAAGTAATAATAAATATAAAAATAATAGGCATTCTAAAACACATAAATCACAACTACCTAATGTTTTTTTTCAAACATTTATGCTTAAGGATCAGTCGATCTAACCCCAATTAATATACTAGCCTAAGGTTAAGTACTGTTATTTATACAACCTAGGTTAGACCCTATAACATATTTGTTGGTTAAATTTTACTAACCTTTGGTGGAAAAGTATAGTGGCATGTAATTAATTTTGAAAAGTTGCATTTGTATATATGTTAAGTATCTTTGTAGAGCATGATGAGAAAAATTATCTATTTTGATAAAAATTTATCAAGTATGTGGTTATGTATAATTGGTAATGCGAAATTTCCTAGAAGTATGTATTTTGTTTCTGTACATCAGTACACGATTACTTGATAGAAAATAAACCAGTCCTGCATTTATACATGTCCAGTCTAGATAGATAGTAAATATAGAGGAATAGTGTATGCAAGCATCGTATGCTATAGTTTAACATCTATTGCCACTCTACACTTATTTTGCTTTCGTTATTTTGCCACTCTATACTTAAAATCAAGTTCTATATCACTACTTTATATGCTACAGTTTAATATCTATTGATATCCTTGTTTTTGTAGGGAATGATACCGTCGTTGTTAGTTATATTTCTAGAATTAAAACTTGTACTAGCGTCTCTTTACATGCTTAAGAGTGTTGGCTTTCCATCTCATGAGCTACAGTTAAATCGGTGTGTGTTCCTTAGATCCAGAATTGACTGCAAATAGTGATTGTTATTATTTTCATAGTTTTAACCGATTATTATTATATCTTAAAATTATGGAATTGGCATGATATATGTGTTATTATTGTCAGAATTGACTGCAAATATAAAAGTCAGTTTTAAATGTGTGAATGCAGACTGGTTGGCATTATCATTATATGGAATTATGCTTAATTATTATTCAACAATGAGTTGTAGTTGATCTGAAGGAATGATATATATGTTAAAATTTGATAGACAATTGTTTGTGTCTCCGTGTCTATGTGTGGTGTATGCTGGTTGAGAGGTTGTTGGTGAGATTCTTTTATCTCATCACACCTGAATGAACGTGAAGTAACTTTAGTACTAATTACTTCGAGGATTTAGAATCAGCAAATTTAAGTAATATTAACTTTGCTTTTAGGTAGTAATTGTGCCATTGGGAGCTAACGCAATTATGTAGTTGCACTTTAACTGTTTGTTAAAATATCAAGTCGAACTAGCAATCAATTTAAATAAAGATAGGACAAAATCTCACATTGAAAGCTAAGCGAAAACAAATAAAAATGCAGAAAAGTAAAAGACACAAAGAATTTATATGGTTTAGATATTAAGGAATCCTACGTCCACGGGAAAATATCACTTTCTTCTTTATATTTCTTGATACAGATTTTAATAGTAGAGAGTATAATGCTTTTGCTTTCTCAACCTTAAAAATAACAAATTGGGAAAAGCTCCCTCTCTTGCTATTGTGCTTTTTCTACTTGCAGTATAGAGATGCTGGTGGATCGCCACAATCCTTCTTACGTCATTTTATTTTTGCCTTTTGATCATGCCAGGTGTCATCCATCCGCATGTCTGTTTGATGCATGTGAATTGCCAACGTGTCTATGGCAGAAAAATCAGATTTAAGCGGTTGAATTTCCTATTCTGGAGGGAGATCTGAAATTGAAGCAGGAATATTTGGGGCGGAAGGTTTCAAATTTGAATGGGCTCTAAATTCTCGCTCTTCAAAGGGTGAATAACCCATGCATTACTTCTTTTTGCGGGTATTAATAGTCAAGCCTCTGTCTCTTTTTTCTTCGGCGTGAATTAGGTTGCTTTTATTACTTTTGCCTATGGTTACTCCTTTGATCTTCCTTGAGCATTGATGATATTTTCAAAGTTGGTTAAGGTGATCAGGCTGCCATTTGTGAAGGCAATCGCCTTATGCGATTCTGTGCCGAGCTGCTCAAAGCGATAGACTGCGTGGGTTATTGATGAGGGAGACATATGTCCTTGCCGTTTATTTATGAGCGTGGACCTACGCTGGTGCACTATTTGAGTGGCCTTGTGTGCAGCCCTTGGACTGCTTTTCACTCCACGTGGTACTGCTAAGGTAGCCCTTAGTGATTGCAGTGCAGATCCATTCTTGGAGATATTAGCGATGTACAAGCTCTGGGAATGAATATTGGGGTTTATTAAGCCCTTTAAGTGCAGTGCAGTCCTTTTCGTTGTGTTTATGTTTTGATGGTGGTTCGATTCTGATGACGGTGCACTATGTCATCCCTAGTGTTAGAAAATGGGGGTAGGGCATCCCTATTTTCCTTTAATGCAAAATTGTCGGTACAATTGTACTATTTGTGTATATTGGCTCATCAGTGAAGTACATCATTCATTGTGTGCGTCTTTTTTAAGTGAGATGTGTTATGCTTTGACGCCATTTATACAACTTCTTGTTTCACAGCGCAACGTTAGCATATTATTTTATTTGGTATTTTATTACGTTGTAGTTTCGTGTATTATAGTTGTAGATTGTTTACTACACCCCATGACCATGTTCGCTTGGGCTCAATATCGTAATGTAACACTGGGATTAGGAGGATTGACGTAGTTTGAATCTTTGTTGTAATCTTACAAATTTCTAGGTGTAGTAATCTTAACTTCACTTCGTCCTTTGCCTTTCTTGTTTGTAGTCCATCTTTTATTATGAGGGCATTCCATATTGACCTTGGTGCTTACGTTATTTTGCCTCCAACTGGATTTGGGAAATACGAGTCACTTGCCCCCTAAGTCTGCGACGATCGAAAATCATTGTAGACTTGTCTTCATTGGCCCTCATATCCCATCATTTCTGTCTACTTCTTTCTTTCCTTTCATCAAAGGGATAAAGTCTTGATAGCTATTTCACACTTAATGCTCTTGCGCGCGTGGCATTCAGTAATTGGCTAATCTCCTAAATTCGTTGTCACATCACCCTCTTTACTTTCTAGGTAAATCTATCTCGATTTTCACTTATTATCTTTTCTTATTAATTGATTTACATTTTCATAAGTTTTCCTTTTTATTTCGATTGTGCGACCAAGGTGCATATATATGGTTTTGTTGAACTTGTCATTTTTACGATGTAGTTAATGATATATGCTCCCATTTTGATTTTTACTTGTCGCTGGAGGGCCCAATTTGGTTTTAGTCCCTATCCTCATGCAGAGGAAGGGTGGAGGACTCACGCCCATAGGTATTTTGATGGTTTACTAGGAATGTTAAGAAAGCCAAGGCTCGGATGATGGATACTTTAGGAGGCACGAGGGAGAAAGCCGTGCTTAAGATTTTTACGCTTGAGGGCTCCTTGAATGAAGTTTGGGGCATGGTTGCCTTCTTCTCAAAAAAATTTAGACAAGAAAAAACTAAGAGCAAGATGAGGCATATTTTCTTTTTTTACAAAGTACGTGCAAATGTCCAAACATATAATTGTGCGTAGATCTTTAATGAGTGTGGGCAGAACTAAGTAAACTTGAATAGACCTTAGTTTATGATGTTTACCTAGCGAGCTTTAAGCAGTTTCTGGAATCATACCTGATTTGTAAGTTGTAGTACGTTCCGTGTGTTGTTTTTCCTTGTCATTTTCTAGATTAGCTTATTGTGCAGCTCATGAATTCTTAACTGAGCCTTTGACATGCATCTTTTGCTGCATGCTTGGCATGATCTTCCCCCTTGCTCAAAGACAGGCTTAAGTTCATGCCCTTGGCACAGTCTGCCTCGCTATTTGAAAGCATACAGATATTCGACTATGAAGTTAGGTCATGTATTTACAACCTTCTTAATTCATGCACAGGGTTTTTATGACTGGTTTAAGCAGTCTAATATCCTTACGTCTAGTATGGCTATGTTAACATAATTAACATATAGGGATTTTTATACTAGTTCGGACGGTCTAATATCCCTACAACCAATTTAGCTTGGAAAGCCGGGCTGCGCTTTATGCAGCTTCATTTTGATAGCTGGTTCATGCCGTCCAATATCCTTACATCCAGTGTGGCTATGTTAACATAATTAACAAGGAGGGTTTTTAATACTATTTCGAGGTGTCTAATATCCCTACATCCAGTTATTTAGCTATATTAGAGAGATTAACATAGAGAGATTTTTATACTGGTTCGAGCCATTTAATATCCCTACGTCCAGTTTATTACAACGTTAGTTTTCATAACAATTACAATGTTTATTACATCAGTAATGTATATCATACAAATTAAGGCTTGAGGTGCTCTAAATATCATGTTCTTAGAACTAGATTGCTATCAGGCTTTGATAGTTGGTATGCTCTGTTTGCTAGCACTTCTACTATGACTAATGGGCCTTCCTAATATAGGCCCAATGGTCCATCTGCTAGGTCTTTTGTGTTGGCCATTACCCTTTGTAGTACAAGATCCCTTGGCAGAAGTATCTCTTCCTAAGCTTGACATTATAGTTCTTTGTCACCCTTTGTCGGTATGCGGCAGATAATACTGTTGTAACACCCCTAATTTTAAAAAGAATTATTCAGGAGATTTAATTAGATAAATTAAATAGAATAATGTAGGGACTAGAGTGATAAAGGAATTGAGATTTGAAAACTAATTAGGGTCATGCCTTATGTAAATGGACTTGTAAAAATGGTTTATAAGTTAAATACTTAAGAGAATAAGGCAAGGGTAATATGGGAATAGCCGAACCCCATAACCCCTAAAACCCTTACAACCTTTTCATTCTCATTACATTCTTAAAAAACAAAAACATAAACAAAAGGAAAACAAGGCCGGCCATAACCATAGGAGAAGAGGAGCTCAAAAATCAATTAGAGGCTAAGATTCAAGCTAGGAAGATTAAAGTGAAGAAAAAATCTCAAGTTCCTTATCCAAACAAGGTGAATAATGATCTAAACCATCTCACATAAGTCATCTTGAATGTTTTAATCGGGTTTAAGGTTTAAAACTGTATGATTGAATGATGATATGCTTTGATTTATATGCCATGTTATAATTTAAACAAGGATTTTTGTAGGATAATATAACTCAATTTTAAGGTTAAAATCGTGCAAATTGAGTTCCAAATGCCATGATGTTTGAATATATTATGTAAAACATTATTTTGGAGATGGGTTTAAATTTTCATAAAATTCCAAGCTATGGATAATTTATTGTAAATTTTTAATGAAAAGAAATAGTTAATTTTGGGTTTAAATTATTTAACGCAATTAGGTAATGTTTTCGGGTCAGAATTTAATATGTGTTAGAAAACATATTAAAGGTGAACAATAGTGATTTTTAGGGATTTTTCCTAAGTGTTTTACTATGGTTTTTAAATTATTTAAGTTAGAGGACTTAAATGTTTTAATTGTTTTGTTAAGGAGAAGGGCTTATTTGCTAAAACATTTATAATTGGTTAATTCGGTAGCCTTTTTAGAAAAGAATTTTGATAATGAATTGGCAACCAATCATATTTTGACAAATTAGGCAAGTTAGGTAAAAAGGTATTACTTTAAAAGGCAAAAATTCAGTGTTGTTTTGAATTACAACTTCGCCACTTCCATTGCTTGCTTCCGTCACAATGCCCAGTAGACCTTTCGCACCCATTCGAAAGCATTGCACATGGTATCAGGTAATTGGTATGTAGAGTATTGGAGAAAGGTGGAAGGCACTGTGTTGAAGGCATGCTTCCGAAGGGGTTGAAGCCATTCGTATAAGCTTTCGAATCCATCACTTGCCTTTGTTTTTAAAAGATGCCTTCGAAGGGGTTGAAGCCATTCTTATAAGCCGTCGAATCCATTACTTGTCTTTGTTTTTAAAAGAAGCTTTCAAAATAGTTGTCGCTTTTGAACCTATGCGATACCTAGCTGCCGCATTTATACCTTTCGAATCAGTTAGAGGCCGCTTTTCTTATAGTATTCGAAAGGGAAGCTTTCGTCCTTTTAAATTTTAAAGCCGCATCCTCAATGCTTTCGAAAGGGTTATTTTAGCCACTTTTAATAAGAGTTACGGGGGCAATGGTTTCGAAAGGTTGGTTTCGAAGCTATCCTCTTCTCCAATTCTTTTATTTATGATCAATGCTTTTGAAAAGGTTACTTTCGCTTCTGTTCTCTTTGACCCTATAGTTATACTAAATGTTAAAGCCAATGGTTCCGAAAGGAATACTTTTAAGTGGTTTTGAAGCTATGTTTCCACAAACTCGTACCTGAACTCAATGCTTTCGAAGAGTATGCTTTAAGTATTTCGAAAGTTATATTTTTAAGTATTTCAAAAGGTATATTTTTCAGTGTTTCAAAAGGTATATTTTTGGTGTTTCGAAAGGAACGGTTCCAAGTATTCGAAGGATATGTTGGATGGTTTTAAAAGAGATCATCTAAGGTTTTAAGTAATGATACAAAGGATATAGCTGAAAGACTTAGTTTTCAAATTTGAGAAACCAATCTTATTTTTAAAGTTAACACATAGCAATATGAAAGAGTTTTGAAATGGCATTTAACTATGGAATTTTTTAGGAAGATTTCCTTGATAAAGATAGTGGGTTAAGGGTGTTAACCATATTTCATTAGGAAAATGATTAAAAGGAATTTAACTATGGATGTTTATATTTTTATGTTATTTGGTCAGTTATCATTAATGCTTGGGTAACTATATTCACTTCATTTATAGCCTATAACTACATCTTAGGGTAAAGGCAGAATAACAGGCTAGGTTGGCCCAGTAGTGAATATGCATATATTGAATTTAACTCCTGTGTGAGTAGATTTGCATCTAGGAGGTCATACAGACCAGAATATAGGATGCCTTAGACTGATCAAAGGATTATTGGTAGACTGGTTCTTAGTAACCCCATAAAAACTATGTTATGGAAATTATTATTGGCAGGGGCAATAGGTTCTTAGTGATCCCATGGAAACAATGTCTGGAATAAGTTACTGGGAGAGATCGATAGGTTCATAGACAACCTATGAAAACTACAACATGAGAGATTTTATTGGTGGAAACCAATAGGTTAATAGTAATCCCATGAAAACTATGATTGGATGATAGTATTGGTAGAAACCAATTAGTTCATAGTGATTCGATGAACTATGATTGGATGATAGTACTGGTAGAAACCAATAGGTTTATAGTGATCCCATGAAAACTACGAAAGTGGATAGGAAATCCATAAAGATTAAACAGGTTATTAGTCAGTCCATGAAAACTAATAGGTTAACAGTGACCCTAGATACTATAACTTGATAAAGATAGTCAGTTAAATGGGGATAGGAAATCCAGATCATATTGCAGGTTTGCATATCATCATGGTACATTTTATTATGTTATGCCATAACCATTATGGTTGCAAGTGCACAGCGTGTGGTTATTATAAATTGGGTTAAGATACTAGTGAGGGGAAAATCCATTCTGATAAGCGGCGTGGTCTCACTAGATATCTTTGTGGTTCGAGATGGTATGTTATTATTCACACCAGACATTTTATCTGACTCGAAGTTTATGTTTTCCCCTTAAACTCTCGGGTGCTCAATTGATTTTGAGTAGTTTGAGAGTTAAGGTTTTCAGGTTCTTCTTTAAATGGATAAGCTTCCGGAGACATGCAGATGGCAAGCTAGCTATTAGGAGTTCTTTCTATTTGATTCGGCTGTGTTATTGGATGTAACGACAAAGTTGTTTAGTGCCTATGTTTAGACTCTGATCAACCAAGAGGGCATATTCATATGTCGCTCTTGGCGTATTTTGTAATAATTTGTAATTTATCCGAATGTGGCTTACGTATGAGATTATGTAATGAATCTGAAATGAAATGAGAAATTTGTTTTAAATTGAGTTTAATTTTTTTTTATTCATGTGTTTCTGTTATATCAATGTATCTAACATTACCGTATTTGGTCACCGAGAATTAATAACTATGGATGACTGTAGCATCCGTAGCAGTTATTTTTGGGCCTCCAAATGGGGGATGTTACAAGTTGGTATCAGAGCATTGGTTTATGAAAAATTAAAAGAAATTTTAAACTTAAAATGATTTTTGAAAACATAATCCTAAGGAATTAGAGAAAAGATTGGGGTTTGGGTTAACGCTATAGAAATGTACTTGCATTTGTTATATATACATTTATAAGTATGTATTCCCCTCTCTCTTTGACCATTCTTCTGTATCTTACTAAGGCTTGTATGAAGATATATGAGAAAGGAAGATATGGAGGCAGGAAGAGGAAATGTAGGTGGAGGAACCCCGCCAGTGTAGGTGTTGGAACCCCGCCAGTAGATATGAGGGTGATGTCTTGGTTCTTCGTCAATCTGATGTTAGTTGGAGCAACTACAGGAGTAGCTGGGGGTAATTCTATGAATGTTGGATGAGCTAATGCTATAGCCCCAGTTGGCAATAACTATGCCAAGCTAAGTAGGGATTATGCCAGTCTTGGTGGGAAGCCGTTTTTGGGAACAGAGGACGCTGTTGAAGTAGAAAACTGGTTATTGCACTGTGAAAGAATTTTTGTCAACTTGGGATTAGATGATGGGCAAGAAGAGGAAATTCTTTAAGATGAAAGGAGCTCAGAAAAGAGGAGCTACCAAGAAAAGGAAGGCCGATGTAGGTTGCATGGAGTTTGTATGCTTTTGATTTCATAGGCCTCAGGATCATTTTGGGTATGGATTGGTTTGATAAATATGATGCTAGGATATTTTGCCAAGATAGGGAAATATCGCTAAAACACCCCAATAGTCATGACCGAATTATATACTCGGTGGAGAAGTCGGACTCAAGTGCTTGGGCTTTGCTGAATGCAATGGAAGTTGAAGAAGAGTTGAATCAGGTTTTGGTAGCAAGTTAGTTTGCAAATGTTTTTGAGCCAGTCATAGGACTACCACCGAAGCGAGCCATTGAGTTTTAGATATTGTGCTAGGAGCAGAACCTGTAAGTAGACCACCTAGCAGGATGACATCTACCGAGACGAAGGAATTGAAGGTGCAGCTAGTGGATTTAGAAGGAAAGAATTTTATTAGACTAAGCAGTTCCGTGGTGTTCGTGAAAAAATCGAAAGGGGCGTTAAGGATGTGTATCGAGTATCGTAAGTTGAACGAGAAGACGATCAAGAATAGGCAACCTTTGCCGAGAATCGATGATTTATTTGATCAGTTGAGTGGAGCCGGAGTATTTTTCAAATTGGATTTGGCGACAGGTTTCCATCAGCTAAGAGTGGCAGAGGATAGTGTTCCATTGACAGCGTTTCAGACTAGGTATGGTTTAACGAATGCGCCGGCTTTCATTGTAGATTTGATGAACCGAATTTTCCGAGAGCAGTTGAATCGATTCGTATTGGTATTCGTAGATGACATTTTAGTATACTCTAAGGATGAAAGAGAGCATGAAGTTCATCTTAGAGTAGTGCTTGAGACGCTGAGGCAGCATGAACTGAAAGCGAAGTTTTCAAAGTGTCATTTCTGCAAGAAAGAAATTAAGTTTCTTGGTCACGTGGTTTAAGAGAAGGGTTTGTTCGTTGATCCGGATAAGATCGAGGCTATTAACAATTGGAAGAGACCAGAGATGGTGACCAAGATCAGAAGTTTTCTTGGGCTTGCTGGTTACCATTGGAGGTTTATTAAGGATTTCTCGTAGTAGCAGCGCCTTTGACTAAGCTAACTAGGAAGGACGTACAGTTTATTTGGTCTGACAAATGTGAGGAAGCATTCCTTAAGTTAAAGAACTTGTTGACTAGTGACTTATGTTAGTAGTTCTAGACAGGAATCAAGAATTAGTAGTGTATACCGATGCATATGTAACTAGATTAGGGGCTGTGTTGATGCAGAAAGGTAAAGTTATTGCCTACGCTTCACGACAGCTTAGACCGCATGAAGTGAGATATCCTACTCATGATCTAGAGTTGGCAGCGGTGATCTTCGCACTGAAAGTATGGAGACATTATCTCTTAAGGGATAGATTTGAGTTATACATATATCATAAGTCCTTAAGGTATTTATTCTCTCAGAAGGAGTTGAATATGAGATAGCAAAGGTGGCTGGAGTTTTTAGCAGCTTATGATTTTTGGATAGAGTATACACTTGGAAAAGGAAATAAAATAGCGGATGCTCTTAGCAGAAAACATCAGAATGTGGTGTTATCTATGTTAATAGAATGGAAGGACTTAGAGGCTTTGACTACTTGTAGTGTGAAGTTAAGATCGATTGCTAGTTCTAGTCAGAGCACTGCCATGTTATCATGCTTAGAAGTTCGACCAGCTCTGATCGAAAGGATTAATTCTAAGCAGAAAGAGAATCCACTACTAGCTGAGAAGATTAAAAGGCTTTAGGTTGGATTGGAGATTGATGACCTAAAAGATTTTAGTCTTGACAAGAGGGGATGGTTGTGTGTTTCGAATGTTGGGGACTTAAGGAGAGAAGTTCTTAGGGAATGTCATTGATCAAAATTTATGATTCATTCTAGGAAAACCAAGATGTATCAAGATATGAAAAGGAGTTTCTACTGGAAAGGTATGAAGAAGGATGTTGGCTTGTGGGTAAAGCAGTGTGTGAACTGTTAACTAGTGAAGGCCGAACATGTCACGACCCAAAATTCATCATTCGAAAATAGACATCAAATACTTCACTTGTATTCGACTGCCAAAATTCAAACGTCAAATTTCAGTTCGGATGGAGCTTATAACAACAGTTAAGTAAATAACACAGCGGAATAAAAGAATAATACATTGATATACAGCTTTGATACAATATCTGATACAACAGAATGATACAATGAATATCAATATACATCAGAGATATGATACAACAAATAGCAGCGGAAAAAGAAAACGATAACATCAGCAGCGGATAATCTCCATCTTCAAAGCACTAATCCAGAAATAGCTTGGACTCTCAATAACGATGCACAAAGATAAGCGAGTGCAGTCCATATCCAAAGACTGAACTAGCTCCAGAAAATCTACTAATCTGACTATCTGAAAAACCAAACTCTAGACTGCTCGTGTAGAAAAATTTTGAGCACCCAGAGTTTAGGAAAGAAACAATAAACTCCGGATCAGTCATGGGACTGGTGTGAGCAACAAAAACAGTTTATCTTTAAACAAATTGCAGAGAATTTTAAAGTCAATTCGCAATGCTTTTAGAAAATGAAACTACCATAAGACCTCCCGCCACACACACAATGCAAACGCAGAATTGGAGGAGATTTCTTCTTATGATAGTCAAAGATGCTTACTACGTAAAATCAAATCATTTTTGATATTATTATTATTGCATAGTGTAGAAAACATTTCGAAAGTAGAATATAAATCTTAGCCAACATACGACCAGTATCGTATGCCTACTATAGCTACCATCTAAACAGTGGTGACCACCGTACGTAAATGGCAGGTTCTACAACTAATACCGTACACAGTTCGTATTGGAAGATGGATTTCCAACAAATGGTCAGGCTAAGGAACTTCCTATGCCACGAAGGAACGCCTCTGGAATGACGTCCCGAGAAATAACCTAACATTACGGTTAGATCTCTGCCAACACAAGGCCGGGTTACCTCTGCAAAAATAGGTAACTACTGACACGCGTATGCCATCCCCCGATCGTCACCGATCTTCCCGAGGATCCTCGATTTCCAACAACCACATAATAAGCAGTATCAACAGAGGTTAAGTATCTGGGCTCCATACCATGATACCACCTTTATCCAGAAGGAATGACATACACTAAGGGGCGCTACTCCCTAGAACCTTGCCGCATCCTTCCTGTTTTGACCATTTCCGGGGTGTGAGGCTCGACGAAGTCTCGTCCACAAAGCTACGCTTTGTCACAAAGCCATACTTCGGGTCAACAGATGATCAACCTATGACCACAAAGATAAATGATCAAACAAATGATCATATCACAAATGATCAAACACTGATCATCACACAGCAACACTCAGCATGTCACATTACCAAATTGGGATATATCGCTGATAAATTTCAACTACATAACCTCTGAGCTCGTACGTCTCAGAGAAGGGTGTTAAGCTAAGAGAATAAATTCTCCGCCACCAAACAGAAATGTATTTGAAAGAAATCAGCTTTATATCTCAAAGTGTAATGTCAGACATGTAACCATACAAGTCTGTTCCGGGTTCGAACAGAACCGAAGGCACTTCTTACGAAGCCCTTGCATATCCGGGTATTCACAATCCCGATCGGATTTCCCATCACTTAGGGGATCTCTATACCAGGAGCGATCCAGTGCAGAGACAATCGACGAGTTATCTTTTCGTCCTCGTGAATATCCGGTCTTCAACACCGATCTTCAAATGCTATCCATATACGACGTATCACTATTCAGAATGGGTTATATGCCACAAAGGTCTTTTCCCGGCTAACCCGAATAGTGAGCGCAATATTCAAAAACAAATGGATAATGGGATTTCAATTAAGTCACAATTTAAACCCAAATTTTCCTTTCAAATGGTTTAACAAATTACCATTTTAATCCTTTTAAACGAAAAAGATTCATTTCACAAATTTCACTTAATTTCACAAAGATTCATTCACAGATTTTCCAAATCGATTTCCATTTCAATTTAATTAATTCGTTAAATCTTTAAATCAGAGATTTAACCTATAGCTTTCAAAACAATTTCATTTCGAATGGGTTAAATAAAACATCATTTTAAATCTGTTAAAAACAAACAGATTTAATTCATAGCTTTCAAAAAGAATTCATTCATAACTTGGAAAAACAATTTTCAATTCAGTCTTGAAATTCCTTTAATTAAACTGGAATTTCATTTCTTATATATATGAAAGCTTTTATCATTTGAAAACAAACAGTTTTCATTTCGGAAAATCTGATTCATTCATACGAGTTGAAATTCTTGGGTTAAATTCAAATTCCCAAAATTTTACATTTAAAATGGTTTAAATTCACACAAACACATTTATATCATCTTTAATCCCTAGTTTCAAATCATATGATTCAATTTCAAACTTGAATTCAAATTTAAATCAAATTATTTAAATTTTCAAAACTCGATTAAGTTATTCAAAATAACTTTTATCTTTGAAATCCCATTTCAAAAGCTTTTTATTTTAAACCCAAATTTCTAATTTCAAAATCAATTGAAATTAAAATTTCAATTTCAAAAACATCAAATTTAAATTATCTGTGACTTAACCGATTTCCACGTGAAATCCATATTTGTGTGTGAATGGTGTAGTCCAGGGGTTTCACACACAATAGTGCACAACATCAATCATCACAGTTATATCGATAAGCGGTATAATCGATAAAGCTTATCTTCATTCACAGATTCATAGATAAAGTAAATTTATCAGTTACAAAGATTCATCATTACAATTCGATGTGGGTTTCGGATAACCAACTGGAATCCAACTCCCTGTCGCATCGAAATTCAAATGTCATTCTATGGGTCAAGGGTTTTCATATTCACATAGTAATATATCACAGAAACAGAAATCATAGCTCAGCACAAAGTAATTCATATCACAAAGCATCACAATCACATAACATAGTTATCAATCCAATACACAGCATTCCATAGAATATAGTCATCCATAAATATCCTTAATTAATTATCTGATTTATTTAAAACAGATGGGTCATCAATCATAGTTAATTAACATTAATCGATTCCAAATCATTTGATTAAAGGTCCTTTAATCATTTTCATTAGTTAATTAACCTTTAACTTGAATTCATTATCTCAAATTAATCACCTTAATTAATTGATCACATTATCTTTGAATTAACCACTTGATAAATCCACTTTAATCATTAATTAATATTTAATTTATAATCCTTAATCAATCAATTAATTAATCTTTAAATCCTTCATTAATTACTTCAGCTCTTTAATAACTTATTTAATTAATCCAAATCATTAATTAATTAAATAAATAAATTATCCATTTGAATTAACTTAATAATTTATGAATTTAAATCATCATTATATCTTCATTTACTTAAGACAAATCTCATTCTTATTGATGATTTTATTATCACTTATAAATATGTTGAAACATTTATATTCAATCCACTTTTTTTTTAAATTCATTTTTTTTATACACAGTTTAAATTCAATTTTTTTTTAAAACCTTTAAATTACATGTTAAAGTAATACTTTTGTTATAGAGAAATTTTAAAAGAGTTCAACATCAATTTCTCTTTGAATTCAAATATTAAATGAATTCTTTACATTTGAACTTATATAAATATTTAAATTTATGAAACTTTGTTTTATTTCAAAACCTGTTTATATTTAAATTTGGAAACATGTTTATATTTCAAAAATTTGAGAAACCTGCTATTTGATAAAACAATCCCGAGGCATTTCAACTTTTCTCAACTCAGCCCCGAGTATTCACATGAGTTACTTCGAGTTCAACCACCAGTTTTCTCGAGACCATCCCGAGTGGCCTCATCTTCCTCAAACACCCCAAATCTACATTTTCCTCCTGATACACGAATTCTCGCGTGCATGTGTACGCTTGAGCAAGGCGATTCCGGCCATCTTCCTGATCATCTACATGTCGTAATTCATCATGCCAATCCACCAGAGTACCCAGGTTGAGGACATTTCCCAAAAATCAAAATCAAGACGCTTTGGTCGAACTGGAACAGGCAACCCCAACGAAAATTCCTCTCGTCCTCCCTGCTCTGATCTTTGGAAATCATGAAACTTCGGCCACGCATTCTCCATCCACCCAACTACCATCACCCCAAAGCGCAAACAACCCGAAGCTCGATTGAAGCCGCGGTGGTCAAATTTCCGATTACCCTAAAATTTAGGTTTACAAACATGATCCCTACACCGCCGTCGCCGCCGTGGTCGATACTACCTCCGATCATTTTTCCCAGCACCATCGTAGATTCCTCCATCTCCCCGCACGAACTCATCCTCCAGAACGTCGCCTGGCGTCGGAATTTCGTCGAATACCGTTTTCCGTTCGAGCACAAACTGCACCTAAAACACACAACTAAAAATTCCTATCTTTGCTTTAAAAATCTTGTTTTTGTATAATGATTCGCCTGATATACTTGAATCAACGATCAACGATATTCGATTTTATCATAAATGTGCATGATCATCAGGATTTTTATAAGTTAACAGGCATATCTTGATTTTACTTGTTGGAAATAATTTTAAACTTTGATTTATGCATAACTAAACATTTTGTATTCAGAGCCTTTGGCCTAACAGTGCTCATGTGATTAGTTGTGTAGATTTCGATCAATCTTGATGCTCTGGACTAAGAAAGCAGAGAAGATTTCAAGAAAAGAAAAAGAACAGGCATACACACTTATATATAGTTATACGAAGAGAGAAATCATGAATATATATGCATACAAAACAACTTCAAAACTCAGACTTCATAAGCAACAAACAAATATATACTTGGTTGGTTTTAAAATTGTTTAATCACTATTGTTTTCCAGGAAAGAAAACAGAGCTGCTCTTATTAGAACAAAATTCTTGAAATAAAATGTTACTCACCTGAACTTGATGTTTGAAAGCAGAGAACTGTTTTAAACTTTGATCTGGAATTTTTTTATTTAGCCTCACTTGATTTTAGTTGAAGTTGTTTGCTTGATCTTCTTTACATTGCTTCAAGTTTGTAACTTCCAGATTTGATATTACTTCAGATTTCCTTTTCTTGAATCTGTTTTGTTGTATAAATTGGATTTGAAGTTGTAAACAAATAGTGGTGTTTGCTTTTATTTTTCTTTCAGTGTTTTGCTAAGATTTGTTTTAAATGAATTAAAGCAACTTTGCATGAGTACATATAAAGGAGAGGGTTTGTACCTTGTGAATATTTCAAATAACTTGAGTATGGCTGAAGTTTGAAAGCATTAATTGCAAGTATGTAGCATTTATTACCATGGTCTTTTATGTCTTGTTTTGCTTCCAGGTTACATATTTTTTTATTTGCTTTTGCTTTTTACTTTATGTACTTTGTTTCTTTTACTTGCCTATATTTTTGCTTTCCTCTTGCTTGTCTCGGCTGTACAAATATGATGATGTTTTGTATTGTATTTTTATATTGAGGCTTGCATACTTTCTTTTCCTGGTTCCTCATTTGTTTACAGGTTGAGGTGATAGCCTCAAGTACATATTTTTCTATTTTAGTTTACATGCATATCTTTGCTTTGTACACTTTGTTTTTCTTCTTTAGTGCTTGTGTACATATCTTATGTTTGTTTGCCTAGATGCTTGTCTTCATTCTATATACATAGATTTATATTTTATAAATATACTTTGTTTGTAGTTCATTTTACATATATATTAAATTCAAGTCAAATATATATATCTATATATTTATTATTTTTCAAATTCACTCGTATATGCCCAAATACATATATATCCACATATATGCAATATTTATTAAATTTAAATGATTTATACAAAATATATTTGGATATTGGGGAAACTCGCAATCAATTAATCCATTTATAATTAATTTTACCCATATTTATTCAAAAATTCAATAAATTATAAATTATAAATTAAATTAAAATCTGGGGTCGTTACAAACTTCCCCCCTTAAAAGAATTTCGTCCTCGAAATTCGCAGGCACGAAACAAAGACAGATAGATCAAAGATAAATTCGATCTTCTATAATTCTTCAAACTTTACGATATGGATTCCAAACTCAAGTCGGAATATTTCAGAATATATACCAATTTGTCCCTCTTCGGACTTTGGTATACACCAGAAATTTTAATAGAATTTCAAATTTGGTTTTAAACAAAATCGTTTTATCGATTCAATTCCAATTTAGCCTCATATTCTATTAATCGATTTAATTCAATTTAAAATTTCCAATTTTAAATTCATTAAAGTTTAAATCAAAAGCTGATAAGAAACGATGAAGATACAAAGTAAGGATTTTCTACAACGATTCGTAGAGCATTACCGCACCGAAACTTCTTCTTGTAGCTGATACGAAGCAATCAAAAGAATTTTGGAAACGAATCAAAGAATATTGATAAGAAAGTTTATTTCCACTGTTGCAGGGTATTGACCATTGATAGTTGTACTCCCTTGTCCCCTATCTCGTCCTCTTCTTGCACTCATACTCACTATCAGTGGGTAGTAAGAGAATTTACTGAGACATTCAGACTGATATCTTAGGGATTACTCATTCTAGAGTTTACTTCACTCTATCTCTAATGAGTTACCTAACGTGTTATACTCCTGAGCTAAAGTTCAACCCTTAGCTCTGATACCAATTTGTCACGACCCAAAATTCATCATTCGAAAATAGACATCAAATACTTCACTTGTATTCGACTGCCAAAATTCAAACGTCAAATTTTAGTTCGGATGGAGCTTATAACAACAGTTAAGTAAATAACACAGCGGAATAAAAGAATAATACATTGATATACAGCTTTGATACAATATCTGATACAATAGAATGATACAATGAATATCAATATACATCAGAGATATGATACAACAAATAGCAGCGGAAAAAGAAAACGATAACATCAGCAGTGGATAATCTCCATCTTCAAAGCACTAATCCAGAAATAGCTTGGACTCTCAATAACGATGCACAAAGATAAGCGAGTGCAGTCCATATCCAAAGACTGAACTAGCTCCAGAAAATCTACTAATCTGACTATCTGAAAAACCAAACTCTAGACTGCTCGTGTAGAAAAATTTTGAGCACCCAGAGTTTAGGAAAGAAACAATAAACTCCAGATCAGTCATGGGACTGGTGTGAGCAACAAAAATAGTTTATCTTTAAACAAATAGCAGAGAATTTTAAAGTCAATTCGCAATGCTTTTAGAAAATGAAACTACCATAAGACCTCCCGCCACACACACAATGCAAACGCAGAATTGGAGGAGATTTCTTCTTATGATAGTCAAAGATGCTTACTACGTAAAATCAAATCATTTTTGATATTATTATTATTGCATAGTGTAGAAAACATTTCGAAAGTAGAATATAAATCTTAGCCAACATACGACCAGTATCGTATGCCTACTATAGCTACCATCTAAACAGTGGTGACCACCGTACGTAAATGGCAGGTTCTACAACTAATACCGTACACAGTTCGTATTGGAAGATGGATTTCCAACAAATGGTCAGGCTAAGGAACTTCCTATGCCACGAAGGAACGCCTCTGTAATGACGTCCCGAGAAATAACCTAACATTATGGTTAGATCTCTGCCAACACAAGGCCGGGTTACCTCTGCAAAAATAGGTAACTACTGACACGCGTATGCCATCCCCCGATCGTCACCGATCTTCCCGAGGATCCTCGATTTCCAACAACCACATAATAAGCAGTATCAACAGAGGTTAAGTATCTGGGCTCCATACCATGATACCACCTTTATCCAGAAGGAATGACATACACTAAGGGGCGCTACTCCCTAGAACCTTGCCGCATCCTTCCTGTTTTGACCATTTCCGGGGTGTGAGGCTCGACGAAGTCTCGTCCACAAAGCTACGCTTTGTCACAAAGCCATACTTCGGGTCAACAGATGATCAACCTATGACCACAAAGATAAATGATCAAACAAATGATCATATCACAAATGATCAAACACTGATCATCACACAGCAACACTCAGCATGTCACATTACCAAATTGGGATATATCGCTGATAAATTTCAACTACATAACCTCTGAGCTCGTACGTCTCAGAGAAGGGTGTTAAGCTAAGAGAATAAATTCTCCGCCACCAAACAGAAATGTATTTGAAAGAAATCAGCTTTATATCTCAAAGTGTAATGTCAGACATGTAACCATACAAGTCTGTTCCGGGTTCGAACAGGACCGAAGGCACTTCTTACGAAGCCCTTGCATATCCGGGTATTCACAATCCCGATCGGATTTCCCATCACTTAGGGGATCTCTATACCAGGAGCGATCCAGTGCAGAGACAATCGATGAGTTATCTTTTCGTCCTCGTGAATATCCGGTCTTCAACACCGATCTTCAAATGCTATCCATATACGACGTATCACTATTCAGAATGGGTTATATGCCACAAAGGTCTTTTCCCGGCTAACCCGAATAGTGAGCGCAATATTCAAAAACAAATGGATAATGGGATTTCAATTAAGTCACAATTTAAACCCAAATTTTCCTTTCAAATGGTTTAACAAATTACCATTTTAATCCTTTTAAACGAAAAAGATTCATTTCACAAATTTCACTTAATTTCACAAAGATTCATTCACAGATTTTCCAAATCGATTTCCATTTCAATTTTATTAATTCGTTAAATCTTTAAATCAGAGATTTAACTTATAGCTTTCAAAACAATTTCATTTCGAATGGGTTAAATAAAACATCATTTTAAATCTGTTAAAAACAAACAGATTTAATTCATAGCTTTCAAAAAGAATTCATTCATAACTTGGAAAAACAATTTTCAATTCAATCTTGAAATTCCTTTAATTAAACTGGAATTTCATTTCTTATATATATGAAAGCTTTTATCATTTGAAAACAAACAGTTTTCATTTCGGAAAATCTGATTCATTCATACGAGTTGAAATTCTTGGGTTAAATTCAAATTCCCAAAATTTTACATTTAAAATGGTTTAAATTCACACAAACACATTTATATCATCTTTAATCCCTAGTTTCAAATCATATGATTCAATTTCAAACTTGAATTCAAATTTAAATCAAATTATTTAAATTTTCAAAACTCGATTAAGTTATTCAAAATAACTTTTGTCTTTGAAATCCCATTTCAAAAGCTTTTTATTTTAAACCCAAATTTCTAATTTCAAAATCAATTGAAATTAAAATTTCAATTTCAAAAACATCAAATTTAAATTATCTATGACTTAACCGATTTCCACGTGAAATCCATATTTGTGTGTGAATGGTGTAGTCCAGGGGTTTCACACACAATAGTGCACAACATCAATCATCACAGATATATCGATAAGCGGTATAATCGATAACGCTTATCTTCATTCACAGATTCATAGATAAAGTAAATTTATCAGTCACAAAGATTCATCATTACAATTCGATGTGGGTTTCGGATAACCAACTGGAATCCAACTCCCTGTCGCATCGAAATTCAAATGTCATTCTATGGGTCAAGGGTTTTCATATTCACATAGTAATATATCACAGAAACAGAAATCACAGCTCAGCACAAAGTAATTCATATCACAAAGCATCACAATCACATAACATAGTTATCAATCCAATACACAGCATTCCATAGAATATAGTCATCCATAAATATCCTTAATTAATTATCTGATTTATTTAAAACAGATGGGTCATCAATCATAGTTAATTAACATTAATCGATTCCAAATCATTTGATTAAAGGTCCTTTAATCATTTTCATTAGTTAATTAACCTTTAACTTGAATTCATTATCTCAAATTAATCACCTTAATTAATTGATCACATTATCTTTGAATTAACCACTTGATAAATCCACTTTAATCATTAATTAATATTTAATTTATAATCCTTAATTAATCAATTAATTAATCTTTAAATCCTTCATTAATTACTTCAGCCCTTTAATAACTTATTTAATTAATCCAAATCGTTAATTAATTAAATAAATAAATTATCCATTTGAATTAACTTAATAATTTATGAATTTAAATCATCATTATATCTTCATTTACTTAAGACAAATCTCATTCTTATTGATGATTTTATTATCACTTATAAATATGTTGAAACATTTATATTCAATCCACTTTTTTTAAAAATTCATTTTTTTTATACAAAGTTTAAATTCAATTTTTTTTAAAACCTTTAAATTACATGTTAAAGTAATACTTTTGTTATAGAGAAATTTTAAAAGAGTTCAACATCAATTTCTCTTTGAATTCAAATATTAAATGAATTCTTTACATTTGAACTTATATAAATATTTAAATTTATGAAACTTTGTTTTATTTCAAAACCTGTTTATATTTAAATTTGGAAACATGTTTATATTTCAAAAATTTGAGAAACCTGCTATTTGATAAAACAATCCCGAGGCATTTCAACTTTTCTCAACTCAGCCCCGAGTATTCACATGAGTTACTTCGAGTTCAACCACCAGTTTTCTCGAGACCATCCCGAGTGGCCTCATTTTCCTCAAACACCCCAAATCTACATTTTCCTCCTGATACACGAATTCTCGCGTGCACGTGTACGCTTGAGCAAGGCGATTCCGGCCATCTTCCTGATCATCTACATGTCGTAATTCATCATGCCAATCCACCAGAGTACCCATGTTGAGGACATTTCCCAAAAATCAAAATCAAGG
This sequence comes from Allium fistulosum, assembly GCA_030737815.1. Classification (NCBI taxonomy): domain Eukaryota; kingdom Viridiplantae; phylum Streptophyta; class Magnoliopsida; order Asparagales; family Amaryllidaceae; genus Allium; species Allium fistulosum. The sequence continues at coordinate 607,867,958 of CM060908.1, read as the reverse complement.
CGTTTTGGTCGAACTGGAACAGGCAACCCCAACGAAAATTCCCCTCGTCCTCCCTGCTCCGATCTTTGGAAATCACGAAACTTCGGCCACGCATTCGCCATCCACCCAACTACCATCACCCCAAAGCGCAAACAACCCGAAGCTCGATTGAAGCCGCGGTGGTCAAATTTCCGATTACCCTAAAATTTAGGTTTACAAACATGATCCCTACACCGCCGTGGTCGATACTACCTCCGAACATTTTTCCCAGCACCATCGTAGATTCCTCCATCTCCCCGCACGAACTCATCCTCCAGAACGTCGCCTGGCGTCGGAATTTCGTCGAATACCGTTTTCCGTTCGAGCACAAACTGCACCTAAAACACACAACTAAAAATTCCTATCTTTGCTTTAAAAATCTTGTTTTTGTATAATGATTCGCCTGATATACTTGAATCAACGATCAACGATATTCGATTTTATCATAAATGTGCATGATCATCAGGATTTTTATAAGTTAACAGGCATATCTTGATTTTACTTGTTGGAAATAATTTTAAACTTTGATTTATGCATAACTAAACATTTTGTATTCAGAGCCTTTGGCCTAACAGTGCTCATGTGATTAGTTGTGTAGATTTCGATCAATCTTGATGCTCTGGACTAAGAAAGCAGAGAAGATTTCAAAAAAAGAAAAAGAACAGGCATACACACTTATATATAGTTATACGAAGAGAGAAATCATGAAAATATATGCATACAAAACAACTTCAAAACTCATACTTCATAAGCAACAAACAAATATATACTTGGTTGGTTTTAAAATTGTTTACTCACTGTTGTTTTCCAGGAAAGAAAACAGAGCTGCTCTTATTAGAACAAAATTCTTGAAATAAAATGTTACTCACCTGAACTTGATGTTTGAAAGCAGAGAACTGTTTTAAACTTTGATCTGGAATTTTTTTATTTAGCCTCACTTGATTTTAGTTGAAGTTGTTTGCTTGATCTTCTTTACATTGCTTCAAGTTTGTAACTTCCAGATTTGATATTACTTCAGATTTCCTTTTCTTGAATCTGTTTTGTTGTATAAATTGGATTTGAAGTTGTAAACAAATAGTGGTGTTTGCTTTTATTTTTCTTTCAGTGTTTTGCTAAGATTTGTTTTAAATGAATTAAAGCAACTTTGCATGAGTACATATAAAGGAGAGGGTTTGTACCTTGTGAATATTTCAAATAACTTGAGTATGGCTGAAGTTTGAAAGCATTAATTGCAAGTATGTAGCATTTATTACCATGGTCTTTTATGTAACGACCCGCCATTTTGGACCATTCGCATCCATTATAAGTGTATAGGTAGACACTCATGCCGTAGTTGAATTGCTCAAAATACCGCGTTGTTAATTTAATTTTGGCAAAACTGAACATATACAATAAATAAATAATCACAGATCACAGACACAGAGTAATAAGTGCAGCGGAAATAAAAGAGATAGTAGTTCATGAAGCTACTATATGAATATATAAAATACATCAGAGTTTACAACAGAAGAGTAACACGATACATCAGATACAAATCAGAATACATCACTGGAATCATCGAATATCTGAAAGCTGGATAGATAGCTGGATCTCCAAGCGAAGCTCCAACTCCAAAGGTAAGTCTCGAAAGCTGAACCACTCAGTCTGACCCGAGCGTAAAGCAAAATACAAAACACTCGAGTCAGGATTAACATTCTTATATTAATAAATCCAACTCAAGTGAAATAGCAATTGAAATACAAGTAACTCAAAGGATGTTTGGAATAACCATCCTTTAAGGATCCGTTAAACTATCTACTATGTAGTAATGTACGATAAGTAGATAATGTCTATCAGTAATATAAAGATATCAAAATAGCGTTAAGTCATGGCCCATTCCACCCTTAACACATTTTTATTCCCACAAGCATATACAAGACCGTAGTTTCCCCAAAACCGGAAGTCACCAGAGGGCAATCCATATACTCAAGGTACAAAACAAATTCGTAGTGGTCGCGCATAAATGGAATACAAGTATGACAAGGCACATGAGGCTATACCCAAGGTAGTGATACTACCGTTCGCCTGATCCGGGCTGGTGAGAACGCAACGCCGCAGCGCCCGCAACACCGTGAGACAACACTCCCAAAATCAAGGGTGCACCAATCGACAACAAGTATAAGTAGTTCGAAGAAGTGTGTCCACTTGAGGTATCAATCCTCCATTGGCCCGGCACAGCTCCTGTTTTAGTCATTTCCAATTTGACACAAGTGTCAAGGCTATCCATCATCGTTCTCTTTCTTCAGTCAACACGTACATCATTCCAACCACTTCATTCTGGATCATCACTCCGCGTATAGTTATTAAAGTGGTTTTCGGTTTAGATAGAGAGTATATCCATAACCGAATTCCGGTCTCTTTAATAACTTTCGTAATTATTACACCGATTGGTCGTTTATATATTTCAAAACCAAATCAATTTCAATTTCAATTTCAATTCGTAAACCAGCATTTCATTTGTCTTTCAAAATCAATTTCCAAAATTTTCGTTTCAAAACTTCTAATTTACCATTTCAAAATCTTATAATTCAATTTCAATTTCATTTAAACTATTCGAATATTGATTCAAGTTCGTATATCAGTTTCATTCCGAAATCATTTAAATTAATTTTATTTAACATTCAATCAATTTAAACTCATTTATCGATTCCATTCAATATTCGTTAAGTTACTTTATCATTCAAAACAATTTCTATTAAATTTCCAATTCATTAAATCAATTCTTAAGTTCAACTTCATTAAATCAAAACTTACAATTTTGAATTAAACTAAATTCGTCAAATCAATTCTTTCAGTTACAAGTCTTACATTAATTCCAAAATTATCACATTTTCATTTCTTGTTAAAGAAATCCAATTTCACTTATTTACTTTCTTAAATAATTTTCCAAAACTTAATTAATAAAGAAAACTCAATTTCAATTATTTACGAAGTAAATTTCACTTATTCAAAAGTTTAATTTTTCTCATTAAAGAATTCAACTCAAATTTAATCATTAAATAATTCAATCTTATTTAATTATTAAATAATTCAAAACTTAATTATTAAATAATTTCAAAGTTCAATAATTTCAAACTTAATTATAATGTCAAACTAAATTATTAAATCATTTCAAACTTAATTCAATCATTTCTCAAATTAACAACATTCTTCCATCAATTACATTTTTAATATTTTGTTTCAGATTTATTTAATATTAACATTTTCCTTTCATTAAAAATTCAAATTTCAACTTCATTTTAAAACCATATTGTTTATTCAAATAAAATCTTCATTTTATTTTTAAAATCAAATTATTTGACCAATCGGGTTTTATTTAATTTTCTTTCCTAGGTCAAAGTTCAATTTGGGTATTTATCATTTCAACCCGATTCCAATTCAATTTAAAATCAAAGCATAGTAAAGGGAACTTGCAGTGTGATAACTGGGATGGTGTCAAAGTAAATAAACAAGCAATAACAACAATCAATGTCAATCCAATAATCAATTCAAATAATCCCGAAATAACCGTATTAATTCACATTGTTATTTGTACGAATTAATATAATTATTTCTAGAATCTACACTATCATTTCATGTAGATTAAAGATTATTACATTACGGTTTCACTTGTCATCTATTTACAATTTCATACATCATCAATACATTCAGTGGTTCAATATGTAATTAAACAAATCCTACGTGTCAATAAATTCAACAGTTAAAGGGATCATATTATACAAATGTCAGTTAATCAAATTTAACATTTAACTATCCTATACCAATTTCGATTGCATACTATTTATCACTTTGACAATAACAATTTAACGTCCAATATAAACATCAACAATCAATCAATTATCAGCCAAACTGTATTATCATCGCATAAAATTTACAGATAATGGTGTCAGATGTCACAGGTGAACTGATACAGGTAATAGCATATACAACAGTGTAATTAACTAACAGCAGCATATTTCAATTGTCGTTTCAATTGAAATCAAATCTAATAAATAAAAGAACGTTAATCGTGAGTGAGTGCTCACCTTTCGAGGCAAGATAGATTTGACAGAGAAATGAGCTACAAATTCCAAAGCAACGCTATATGGACACGATTTGACGAACAAAGCTTCCGAGGCTAGAGAGCATGAAATGAGAAGCAACTTATACGAACACGGACACGGGTACGATACGGGACACACAAGCTAGGAGTTTCTGCGATAAATTTGATATTGGGAAAGTGAGTCAAGATGGGCAAGGGATCGATGAGAAAAGATATATTACATATATATAAATTTTCTAAAAAAAATCAATTTAAACATATATTTAAAATAAAATATATATATTCTTATTTTCAAATCAATATTAAATCCCCACACATAAAATATCCATATATATTTGAAAACTAAAATCATATATACTACTATATACACATATATATAAACTCACGTACTTATTATATTTTAAAATCAGTATTCATTATAAAAATTGATATAACTTCATTTATATAATATATACAATCAAATTTGATCATACATAAAATCTTATGTAAACCTATATATATTTCAAAAGATTACAGAACCATAAAATAAACCCATTTCAAAACGAATCAAATATATGATTTTTTTTTTATATAAATATAACAACATATTATATAACTCACTTAGTTAAGTTTTATATATAGGCAAATTATATATCTAACCATTATAACCTATACGTAAAACCCAAACATAGCATGTATTAAATAACTAATATATACTATATAAACAACAAGTATTGAATAAACTCATCTATATAAACACAGATTCTTTACAACCCTTATATATGTACAATTAATCTACAGATTGTATAGCTTGTGTGAAGCCATTTCTTATTTTATATAAAAGATAGAAACAACAGCCCAACTAAATTAAAGAAACCACACAAGAATTTATACTCAGATTATAAACGAATATACAATTTCTATGACAAAACACTTAACGTATACATATATAATAAAAGACACCTATAAGACCAATATATATATACTTATACATCACCGAAACTATTCATATTTTTATAAATTCATATGTATACAGTGATTTTTTTTTTTACTGCGTCAAACCATTCATTGCTGCGTAAATTGTTTGTCTTATTTTCGAGTTACACATACATGAATACACTGCATAGGATCAGCATATAGTGGCGAGTGCTTCAATGTGCGAATCAGTGATTTTTTTTCTCCTTGAACTTTTTGATCAGACTTAGTAAATAATGGATGCATTGTTTGTGAAATAAACTAAACATTAGTACTGTTGGAGCATGCAAGCATGCAATGATGATAGTTTTAGCTCTATCTTTGGTTCTGGCTCCATATTTTGTGGTGTAAAATTGTATTTGGATCTTCTTTAGGAGTAGAGTTGCAATGTATTAATATGTATTCAGTGAATATTTGGCAAACAACATGTACCAATATATTATTAAATAAACTTACTTACCTACTAACAGCCAACATATACAACTAACCGTAATGTAAACACTGAAATATATATTTCATATATAACATATGTTTTAAACAAGACTAAGAACATATAAATAAACAGATATAAGAACCATACAAGTTATATACGTACACTATATATATAACAAATTATACCAACTTATATACTTTTATATATATATAAACCAAAATATATATAATACTTTTTGTTAAAATACAATATACCTTATGCACGGCAGAGAAAGGTGAAGTCTGAGATGCCTTTCAGGTGGGATTAAACTCGCTGTATGTATTGGCAAAGAGGGGAAAGAACAGAGAGTCGCGTTGCTTGCTACGGAGCTGCTATCGGCGGAAATGGGTGGCAGGCGAGGGGAGGGAGGAGCTAGGTGGAGGCGAATGGGTGGAGTTGTTGGCCAGAGGTGAACGTAAGTGGAGGAGGTAGCCGCTGATTGGGATAGAAAAACATACATTGCTGATGAGGCTTAAGATCGGCGATCTAGGGAAGGATGGCCAAAATCGCGAGTTGCTATCATGGTGTGCGCTGGTAGGAAGGTTGCGATAGTTTATTGTCATCAATTTTTTTTTTTAAAAAACGACAGGAAGAGGGTAGGCAGAGAAGAAGAAAAGGAAGGAGCAAGTGTTTCTTGGTGGAAACAAGATGAAAGGCCAGAGAACAGTCCATGAACAAGAAATAAAGGCTATTGGGAATAATAAAAGTCACGAAAGAGTTTATTGATCATTGGGAAATTAAACGTCTGAGGTTGAATAGCTGTTTGCATCTTACATTGAATATATAAAAAGTCACAAGTTCACCGGGCATAAAAACAAGTACCGATACGGAAGGCGTTTCGCGAAGTGCAACGTACACCGGACTCCGAATTTGACAATCGCATATACCGTAGAGATCTGCACGACAAGACGATCAAAACGGTATATAGATGTCAGTGGTACGATCGAATTTTAAAAATTCGAAATTTTCTACTGACGGAAAATGCAAGAAAACGTAGAAAAATAAGATCGACGGAGCCAAAGATGTCCGAATTTGGAAAAGCGACAAACTGACATCTTGCTCAGAAGATGGTTTAGAATTTTTCTATGCAAAAATATTCTGGTTTTGAAAACATTTTATTTTCATCGCTTTTTAACTGATTAAATTGAAGTGAATTTACGCGCGAAATAAACTTTCGTATTTTCGGACGAAAATTTACCAGTTGCTATGTTTAACTAGACGTATTCCAAATATTAAATTTTTATTTCAAAATTTTATCGTTTAAAATTTTACAAAATTTCAGTTAATTGCGTTATTAAAACGGTTGAAATTTACGGGTCGTTACACTCTCCCCCACTCAAAACTTTTCGTCCCCGAAAAGGAACGAGGTAGGAGAATAGAAACAACCAGAAATAAAACAGATTTGAAATACAAAATAACAATTAATTTAAACCATATAAATTCAAATTTAAATAAATTGATATTCAATAATTGATTTAATCCATTTGATTTCACTAAAATAAATCTCGACTATTTCTAAATTCATTATCTTATTATCCAATTATCTTTAATTTACAATTTCTAAAACCATAAATTTTAATAATCTTTTATTATAATCATATTTTATTTTCACAATTTAAATTCTTCTTTATTCCAAATTATTGTTACATTCATTCTACTTAATATACCTAATCACATATATTTAACCCATATAAATTAATTTAAAACATAAAAGTTTCGATTTAAATTAATTTACATCTATTAATTTCTTTTAAATTCAAGGTATTTTCATATGTTGATCAAATTTCAATTTATTAATTCTTTCAAAACAAATTCATTTCATTGTTAACTGAGTTTACTTATTATCCTATCTAACTCTATTAACATCATTATAATCAAAATTTAGTGTATAACATTTATTATAACACTCAAATTTTATTTATAAATTCAGTTTATCCTATATATTATCCAATTACATATTCAACTTCTGAATAATTTAGGTAAGTCGTATTAGAATGCAGTTGAACAATATACAAATAAAATTTACCCAATTCAATTATTCCAGTTTAAATATTTATTCCAAATTTTGGTTTTATTTATAATTAAAATCATCGTTTAACAAAATTTAAGAATTAGATTTCCGATTAACTTTAAACAATTTAGAGATATATATAATATATTTATATCAAATCAAATTAAATTTTAAAATAAGATACCCATATATATATAAATCAAATTTTACTGAAGAAATTCAAATCAAAATATATTTTTTCTCAAAACAAAACAGTAGCAAAGCTAAAGAATGGTTTCTCCACTTCGAAACTCGAAAATGAATGTCGATGATGCGGCCGCCATCACCGAAATTATTTTCCAGCGACAAAGAGAAGAGCACCGATTTCAACATTTTAAAATTCTTTGAAATTGATTTCTATTCGAAAATACTTCAATAATATATACTTTAAAATTTTAAAACCAAAGTTCCAAATCACCGGAAACTAAATTCTCAAATTTCTGAATTAAATTCATTTCAAATTCCAAATTAATTTATAAACCGTATTTATAAATTTATTTAGAACAATAAATGATAATCAAATATTATCATTTCAAACAACAATTTAATTAACTTATTAAATTCCAGAAAATTTTACTTATATATTTATGGTATAATCACACAATTTATTTCATTTTCCAAATTTGAAAATAATATTGTGTCGGTTTGCTCTGTTCAAGTGTTTTGGAAATCCTATCGATAGCGTTGATCAGACGAATCGATCGGAAACCCAAATCAACATCAACAACTCAAACAACACAATATATAAAACATTTATAAATATTAATTTACAAATACACTTCTTTGCTCGACGATACAGGAATGAATTTTCAAAATAAGGATAGGGATTCAATTTTGATAGACTCAAATCAAAGAGAAATTTGATTCGAAGATAAGTTCGGAATAAGAGATAAAATAATTATATTAACAGAATCGGGAGACGGATAAGCTTTTTAATTTACGGGCAACCTTAACCGGATCGACCGTGACTTAGATAATAAGATCGATGCTAAATTCCGAGGTAAATCAACATCCGATCTCGAGAAATAAAATTCAGGTATAGCAGGAGATAGATAGCATCGTAAACCGAGGATACAGAAATCTCCGGTAAATCGATGTCTATTTTAAAGGAGTTTACTCCTTTACGAATCATTCTAAGATTGGCGAGACCGCCAATCTATTATAGATAACATTCAGAATGGAGTTTCGAGGTGCTCCAGAATTTGAAAGAAGATGAATAGTGAAGGACACGAATGAAATTCGGAACCGTAGGGAACGTTCCAAAATTATAAGGAATCGAGTCAAAAGAAAGAGTTTGAAACTCGAATGAGAGTGATTCTGTAAATATATTTACCCTATATGTTAAGTTTTGCCTAGAGCTACCAAAGCTCTGATACCAACTGTAACGACCCGCCATTTTGGACCATTCGCATCCATTATAAGTGTATAGGTAGACACTCATGCCGGAGTTGAATTGCTCAAAATACCGCGTTGTTAATTTAATTTTGGCAAAACTGAACATATACAATAAATAAATAATCACAGATCACAGACACAGAGTAATAAGTGCAGCGGAAATAAAAGAGATAGTAGTTCATGAAGCTACTATATGAATATATAAAATACATCAGAGTTTACAACAGAAGAGTAACACGATACATCAGATACAAATCAGAATACATCACTGGAATCATCGAATATCTGAAAGCTGGATAGATAGCTGGATCTCCAAGCGAAGCTCCAACTCCAAAGGTAAGTCTCGAAAGCTGAACCACTCAGTCTGACCCGAGCGTAAAGCAAAATACAAAACACTCGAGTCAGGATTAACATTCTTATATTAATAAATCCAACTCAAGTGAAATAGCAATTGAAATACAAGTAACTCAAAGGATGTTTGGAATAACCATCCTTTAAGGATCCGTTAAACTATCTACTATGTAGTAATGTACGATAAGTAGATAATGTCTATCAGTAATATAAAGATATCAAAATAGCGTTAAGTCATGGCCCATTCCACCCTTAACACATTTTTATTCCCACAAGCATATACAAGACCGTAGTTTCCCCAAAACCGGAAGTCACCAGAGGGCAATCCATATACTCAAGGTACAAAACAAATTCGTAGTGGTCGCGCATAAATGGAATACAAGTATGACAAGGCACATGAGGCTATACCCAAGGTAGTGATACTACCGTTCGCCTGATCTGGGCTGGTGAGAACGCAACGCCGCAGCGCCCGCAACACCGTGAGACAACACTCCCAAAATCAAGGGTGCACCAATCGACAACAAGTATAAGTAGTTCGAAGAAGTGTGTCCACTTGAGGTATCAATCCTCCATTGGCCCGGCACAGCTCCTGTTTTAGTCATTTCCAATTTGACACAAGTGTCAAGGCTATCCATCATCGTTCTCTTTCTTCAGTCAACACGTACATCATTCCAACCACTTCATTCTGGATCATCACTCCGCGTATAGTTATTAAAGTGGTTTTCGGTTTAGATAGAGAGTATATCCATAACCGAATTCCGGTCTCTTTAATAACTTTCGTAATTATTACACCGATTGGTCGTTTATATATTTCAAAACCAAATCAATTTCAATTTCAATTTCAATTCGTAAACCAGCATTTCATTTGTCTTTCAAAATCAATTTCCAAAATTTTCGTTTCAAAACTTCTAATTTACCATTTCAAAATCTTATAATTCAATTTCAATTTCATTTAAACCATTCGAATATTGATTCAAGTTCGTATATCAGTTTCATTCCGAAATCATTTAAATTAATTTTATTTAACATTCAATCAATTTAAACTCATTTATCGATTCCATTCAATATTCGTTAAGTTACTTTATCATTCAAAACAATTTCTATTAAATTTCCAATTCATTAAATCAATTCTTAAGTTCAACTTCATTAAATCAAAACTTACAATTTTGAATTAAACTAAATTCGTCAAATCAATTCTTTCAGTTACAAGTCTTACATTAATTCCAAAATTATCACATTTTCATTTCTTGTTAAAGAAATCCAATTTCACTTATTTACTTTCTTAAATAATTTTCCAAAACTTAATTAATAAAGAAAACTCAATTTCAATTATTTACGAAGTAAATTTCACTTATTCAAAAGTTTAATTTTTCTCATTAAAGAATTCAACTCAAATTTAATCATTAAATAATTCAATCTTATTTAATTATTAAATAATTCAAAACTTAATTATTAAATAATTTCAAAGTTCAATAATTTCAAACTTAATTATAATGTCAAACTAAATTATTAAATCATTTCAAACTTAATTCAATCATTTCTCAAATTAACAACATTCTTCCATCAATTACATTTTTAATATTTTGTTTCAGATTTATTTAATATTAACATTTTCCTTTCATTAAAAAATCAAATTTCAACTTCATTTTAAAACCATATTGTTTATTCAAATAAAATCTTCATTTTATTTTTAAAATCAAATTATTTGACCAATCGGGTTTTATTTAATTTTCTTTCCTAGGTCAAAGTTCAATTTGGGTATTTATCATTTCAACCCGATTCCAATTCAATTTAAAATCAAAGCATAGTAAAGGGAACTTGCAGTGTGATAACTGGGATGGTGTCAAAGTAAATAAACAAGCAATAACAACAATCAATGTCAATCCAATAATCAATTCAAATAATCCCGAAATAACCGTATTAATTCACATTGTTATTTGTACGAATTAATATAATTATTTCTAGAATCTACACTATCATTTCATGTAGATTAAAGATTATTACATTATGGTTTCACTTGTCATCTATTTACAATTTCATACATCATCAATACATTCAGTGGTTCAATATGTAATTAAACAAATCCTACGTGTCAATAAATTCAACAGTTAAAGGGATCATATTATACAAATGTCAGTTAATCAAATTTAACATTTAACTATCCTATACCAATTTCGATTGCATACTATTTATCACTTTGACAATAACAATTTAACGTCCAATATAAACATCAACAATCAATCAATTATCAGCCAAACTGTATTATCATCGCATAAAATTTACAGATAATGGTGTCAGATGTCACAGGTGAACTGATACAGGTAATAGCATATACAACAGTGTAATTAACTAACAGCAGCATATTTCAATTGTCGTTTCAATTGAAATCAAATCTAATAAATAAAAGAACGTTAATCGTGAGTGAGTGCTCACCTTTCGAGGCAAGATAGATTTGACAGAGAAATGAGCTACAAATTCCAAAGCAACGCTATATGGACACGATTTGACGAACAAAGCTTCCGAGGCTAGAGAGCATGAAATGAGAAGCAACTTATACGAACACGGACACGGGTACGATACGGGACACACAAGCTAGGAGTTTCTGCGATAAATTTGATATTGGGAAAGTGAGTCAAGATGGGCAAGGGATCGATGAGAAAAGATATATTACATATATATAAATTTTCTAAAAAAAATCAATTTAAACATATATTTAAAATAAAATATATATATTCTTATTTTCAAATCAATATTAAATCCCCACACATAAAATATCCATATATATTTGAAAACTAAAATCATATATACTACTATATACACATATATATAAACTCACGTACTTATTATATTTTAAAATCAGTATTCATTATAAAAATTGATATAACTTCATTTATATAATATATACAATCAAATTTGATCATACATAAAATCTTATGTAAACCTATATATATTTCAAAAGATTACAGAACCATAAAATAAACCCATTTCAAAACGAATCAAATATATGATTTTTTTTATATATAAATATAACAACATATTATATAACTCACTTAGTTAAGTTTTATATATAGGCAAATTATATATCTAACCATTATAACCTATACGTAAAACCCAAACAGAGCATGTATTAAATAACTAATATATACTATATAAACAACAAGTATTGAATAAACTCATCTATATAAACACAGATTCTTTACAACCCTTATATATGTACAATTAATCTACAGATTGTATAGCTTGTGTGAAGCCATTTCTTATTTTATATAAAAGATAGAAACAACAGCCCAACTAAATTAAAGAAACCACACAAGAATTTATACTCAGATTATAAACGAATATACAATTTCTATGACAAAACACTTAACGTATACATATATAATAAAAGACACCTATAAGACCAATATATATATACTTATACATCACCGAAACTATTCATATTTTTATAAATTCATATGTATACAGTGATTTTTTTTTTTACTGCGTCAAACCATTCATTGCTGCGTAAATTGTTTGTCTTATTTTCGAGTTACACATACATGAATACACTGCATAGGATCAGCATATAGTGGCGAGTGCTTCAATGTGCGAATCAGTGATTTTTTTTCTCCTTGAACTTTTTGATCAGACTTAGTAAATAATGGATGCATTGTTTGTGAAATAAACTAAACATTAGTACTGTTGGAGCGTGCAAGCATGCAATGATGATAGTTTTAGCTCTATCTTTGGTTCTGGCTCCATATTTTGTGGTGTAAAATTGTATTTGGATCTTCTTTAGGAGTAGAGTTGCAATGTATTAATATGTATTCAGTGAATATTTGGCAAACAACATGTACCAATATATTATTAAATAAACTTACTTACCTACTAACAGCCAACATATACAACTAACCGTAATGTAAACACTGAAATATATATTTCATATATAACATATGTTTTAAACAAGACTAAGAACATATAAATAAACAGATATAAGAACCATACAAGTTATATACGTACACTATATATATAACAAATTATACCAACTTATATACTTTTATATATATATAAACCAAAATATATATAATACTTTTTGTTAAAATACAATATACCTTATGCACGGCAGAGAAAGGTGAAGTCTGAGATGCCTTTCAGGTGGGATTAAACTCGCTGTATGTATTGGCAAAGAGGGGAAAGAACAGAGAGTCGCGTTGCTTGCTACGGAGCTGCTATCGGCGGAAATGGGGGCAGGCGAGGGGAGGGAGGAGCTAGGTGGAGGCGAATGGGTGGAGTTGTTGGCCAGAGGTGAACGTAAGTGGAGGAGGTAGCCGCTGATTGGGATAGAAAAACATACATTGCTGATGAGGCTTAAGATCGGCGATCTAGGGAAGGATGGCCAAAATCGCGAGTTGCTATCATGGTGTGCGCTGGTAGGAAGGTTGCGATAGTTTATTGTCATCAATTTTTTTTTTTTAAAAAACGACAGGAAGAGGGTAGGCAGAGAAGAAGAAAAGGAAGGAGCAAGTGTTTCTTGGTGGAAACAAGATGAAAGGCCAGAGAACAGTCCATGAACAAGAAATAAAGGCTATTGGGAATAATAAAAGTCACGAAAGAGTTTATTGATCATTGGGAAATTAAACGTCTGAGGTTGAATAGCTGTTTGCATCTTACATTGAATATATAAAAAGTCACAAGTTCACCGGGCATAAAAACAAGTACCGATACGGAAGGCGTTTCGCGAAGTGCAACGTACACCGGACTCTGAATTTGACAATCGCATATACCGTAGAGATCTGCACGACAAGACGATCAAAACGGTATATAGATGTCAGTGGTACGATCGAATTTTAAAAATTCGAAATTTTCTACTGACGGAAAATGCAAGAAAACGTAGAAAAATAAGATCGACGGAGCCAAAGATGTCCGAATTTGGAAAAACGACAAACTGACATCTTGCTCAGAAGATGGTTTAGAATTTTTCTATGCAAAAATATTCTGGTTTTGAAAACATTTTATTTTCATCGCTTTTTAACTGATTAAATTGAAGTGAATTTACGCGCGAAATAAACTTTCGTATTTTCGGACGAAAATTTACCAGTTGCTATGTTTAACTAGACGTATTCCAAATATTAAATTTTTATTTCAAAATTTTATCGTTTAAAATTTTACAAAATTTCAGTTAATTGCGTTATTAAAACGGTTGAAATTTACGGGTCGTTACATTTTATGTCTTGTTTTGCTTCCAGGTTACATATTTTTTTATTTGCTTTTGCTTTTTACTTTATGTACTTTGTTTCTTTTACTTGCCTATATTTTTGCTTTCCTCTTGCTTGTCTCGGCTGTACAAATATGATGATGTTTTGTATTGTATTTTTATATTGAGGCTTGCATACTTTCTTTTCCTGGTTCCTCATTTGTTTACAGGTTGAGGTGATAGCCTCAAGTACATATTTTTCTATTTTAGTTTACATGCATATCTTTGCTTTGTACACTTTGTTTTTCTTCTTTAGTGCTTGTGTACATATCTTATGTTTGTTTGCCTAGATGCTTGTCTTCATTCTATATACATAGATTTATATTTTATAAATATACTTTGTTTGTAGTTCATTTTACATATATATTAAATTCAAGTCAAATATATATATCTATATATTTATTATTTTTCAAATTCACTCGTATATGCCCAAATACATATATATCCACATATATGCAATATTTATTAAATTTAAATGATTTATACAAAATATATTTGGATATCGGGGAAACTTGCAATCAATTAATCCATTTATAATTAATTTTACCCATATTTATTCAAAAATTCAATAAATTATAAATTATAAATTAAATTAAAATCTGGGGTCGTTACAGAACATCAAAAGCCGAGTGGGTTGCTTCAACCTTTGGAGATACCAGTTTGGAAATGGGATTTGATATCCATGGATTTTATAGGCAGGTTGCCACGGTCGAATCGAGCAAATGAAAGTATATGGGTAACAATGGATAGGTTGACTAAGAGTGCCCATTTCATTCCAGTTAAGTCAACCAGGATGGCACCTATTTTGGCTAAGTTGTTTATGAAGAACATAGTTAGACTACATGGGATTCCTAGTAGTATAGTAAGTGATAGAGATACTTTGTTTACTAGTGAGTTCTGGAAGAGTCTACATGATGTGTTAGGTACCAAGCTCAAGATGAGTACTGCTTACAACCTCAAACAGATAGGCAGGCAGAGAGAGTCAACAAGGTACTCGAGCATTTGTTAAGAGCTTGTGTGCTAGATTTTGGTGGACCATGGGAAGATCACCTACACTTAGTTGAGTTTTCCTATAATAACATTTATCACACTAGTATAGGAATGACACCTTTCGAAGCTTTGTATAGAAGGCTATGCAAGTCACCGGCATGTTAGTTGGAAACTGAAGACAAATTAGTCTTAGGTGCAGATCTGGTAAGAGTGGCAATAGAGAGGATTGAGTTGATCCAAGGTAGGATGAAGGAAGCTTAGTCTAGACAAAAGGGTTACGTAGATAAGTGGCATAAGGATCTAGAGTTCTCAGTTGGAGATAGGGTTTTCATTGAGGTATCACCGATGAAGGGTGTGGTGCGATTCAAAAAATTAGGGAAACTGGCACCAAGGTATGTTGGACCGTTCTCAGTTATAGAGAGAATCAAAAAGGTCGCATACAGAATAGAGTTGCCAAGCAGTTTGGAAGGTGTCCATAATGTGTTTCATGTGTCTCATTTTCGTAAGTATGTGCATGATCTAGAAACTACTATTCCTCCTACTGCATTAGAAGACTTAATAGTAGAACTGGATATGACCTTTGTTAGGCAACCAGTTCGGGTTGTGGCGAGTGATGAGAAGAGATTAAGAAATAAGACAGTCAAGTTGGTGAAAGTTCAGTGGAGCGAAAAGGAGAAGGACTGTACTTGAGAGACCGAAGACAGGATTAGAGATACTTATCCTAATCTATTATAAGGGTATGCTCATTATCTGTTATATAAATAGACTGTCCGCTGGTCAGGTAGGCTAGTATGGTAGTTAGGAGATGTTACAGATGATTGCTATGCTTAGTATTTAGTCCTTGCTGAATTTCGAGGACAAAATTCTTTAAGGAGGGGAGTCTGTAACACCCTTAATTTTAAATAGCATTATTCAGGAGATTTAATTAGATAAATCAAATAGAATAATGTAGAGACTAGAGTGATAAGAGAATTGAGATTTGAAAACTAATTAGGATCGTGCCTTAACTAATGGATTTATAAAAATGGTTTATAAGTTAAATACTTCAAAGAATAAGGCAAGGGTAATATGGGAATAGCCGAACCCCATAACCCCTAGATCCCTTACAACCTTTTCATTCTCATTACATTCTTACAAAAAAAACATAAATAAAAGGAAAACAAGGCAGGCCATAACCCAAGGAGAAGAGGAGCTCAAAAATCAATTAGAGACTAAGATTCAAGCTAGGAAGATTAAAGTGAAGCACAAATCTCAAGTTCCTTATCCAAACAAGGTGAATAATGATCTAAACCATCTCATATAAGTCATCTTGAATGTTTTAATTCGGGTTTAAGGTTTAAACCGTTTGGTTGGATAAATGATAATATGCTTTGACTTATATGCCATGTTATAATTTAAACAAGGATTTTTATAGGATAATATAATTCGATTTTAAGGTTAAAATCGTGCAAATTGATTTCCATATGATGTGATGTTTGAATATATTATGTAAAACATTATTTTGGAGATGGATTTAAATTTTCATAATATTCCAAGCTATGGATAATTTATTATGAATTTTTAATGAAAAGAAATAGTTAATTTTGGGTTTAAATTATTTAATGCAATTAATTAATGTTTTTGGGTCAGAAATTTACACAGTTAGAAAACATATTAAAATTGAATAATTGTGATTTTTGGAGATTTTTCCTAAATGTTTTACTATGGTTTTTAAATTATTTAAGTTAGAGGAATTAAATGGTTTAATTGTTTTGTTAAGGAGAAGGGCTTATTTGCTAAAACATTTATAATTGTTGAATTTGTCAGCCTTTTTAGAAAAGAATTTTGATAAGGAATTGGCAACCAATCATATTTTGACAAATTATGCAAGTTAGGTAAAAAAGGTATTAGTTTGAAAGGCAAAAATTCAGTTTTGTTTCGAATTACAACCTCGCCACTTCCATTGCTTGCTTCCGTCTCCATGCCCAGTAGACCTTCGCACCCATTCGAAACCATTGCACATGGTATCAAGCAATTGATACGTAGTGTATTGGAGAAAGGCGGAAGGCACCGTGTCGAAGGCATGCTTTTGAAGGGGTTGAAGCCACGCATATAAGCTTTCGAATCCATCACTTGCCTTTGTTTTTAAAAGATGCTTTCGAAAGGGTTGAAACCATTCTTTTAAGCTTTCGAATCCATTACTTGCCTTTGGTTTTAAAAGAAGCTTTCGAAATAGTTGCTACTTTTAAACATATTCGATACCTAGCTACCACATTCATACCTTTCGAATCAGTTAGAGGCCACTTTTCTTTACAGTATTCGAAAGGGAAGCTTTCATCCTTTTAAATTTTAATGCCGCTTCCTCAATTCTTTCGAAAGGGTTGTTTTAGCCACTTTTAATAAGAGTTTTGAGGCAATGGTTTCGAAATGTTGGGTTTTGAAGCTATCCTCTTCCCTAATTCTTTTATTTAAGATCAATGCTTTCGAAAAGGTTACTTTTGCTTCTGTTCTCTTTGACCTTATAGTTATACTAAATGTTAAACCCAATGATTCTGAAAGGAATACTTTTATGTGGTTTCGAAGCTATGTTTCCACAAACTCTTACTTGAACCCAATGCTTTCGAAGGGTATGCTTTATGTATTTTGAAAGGTATATTTTTAAGTATTTAGAAAGGTATATTTTTCTGTGTTTCAAAAGGTATATTTTTCATTGTTTCGAAAGGAATGGTTCCAAGTATTGGAAGGATATGTTGGATGGTTTTGAAAGAGAACATCTAAGGTTTTAAGTAATGATAGAAAGGATATAGTCGAAAGCCTTAGTTTTCGAAATTGAGAACCCAATCTCATTTTTAGTGTAAACACATGGCAATATGAAAGAGTTTTGAAATGACATTTAACTATGGAATTTTTGAGGAAGCTTTCCTTGATAAAGATATTGGGTTAAGGGTATTAATCATATTTCATTAGAAAAATGATTCTAAGGAATTTAACTATGGATGTTTATATTATTATGTTATTTGATCAGTTATCATTAATGCTTATGTAACTATATTCAATTCATTTATAACCCATAACTGCATCTTGGGGTAAGGGAAGAATAACAGGCTAGGTTGGCCCAGTGGTGAACGTGTGTATATTGAATTTAACTCCTGTGTGAGTAGAATTGCATCCAAGAGGTCAATCAAAGAAGAATATAGGATGCGCAAGACTGGTCAAAGTATTATTGGTAGACAGGTTCTTAGTAAGCCCATAAAAACTATGTTATGGAAATTGTTATTGGCAGGGGCCAATAGATTCTTTGTGATCCCATAAAAACTATGTTCGGAATAAGTTATTGAGAGAGATCAATAGGTTCATAGACAGCCCATGTAAACAATGACATGAGAGATGTTATTGTTGGAAACCAATAGATTCATAGTGATCCCATGAAAACTATGATTGGATGATAGTATTGGTAGAAACCAAATGGTTCATAGTGATCCCATGAGGACTATGATTGGATGATAGTACTGGTAGAAACCAATAGGTTCACGATGATCCCATGAAAACTATGAAAGTGGATAGGAAATCCATAAAGAATTAAACAAGTTATTAGTCAGCCTATGAAAACTAATAGGTTAATAGTGACCCTAGAAACTATAACTTGAGACAGATAGTCAGGTAAATGGGGATGGGAAATTCAGTGCATATTGCATGTTTGCATATCATCATGATACATTTTATTATGTTATGTCTTAACCATTGAGGATGCAGGTCATATATGGTTATTATAAATTGGGTTAAGATACTAGTGAGGGGAAAACCCGTTCCGCTAAGTGGCATGGTCTTACTGGATATCTATATGGTTCAAGATGGTAGGTTATTATTCACACCAGACGTTTTATCCGACTCGAAGTTTATGTTTTCCCCTTAAACTCTCAGGTACTCAATTTATTTTTAGTAGTTTAAGAGTTAAGGTTTTCAAGTTCTCCTTTAGATGAATAAGCTTCCGGAGACATGCAAGAGGCTAGCTAGCTATTAGGAGTTCTTTCTGTTTGATTCCCCTATATTATTGGATGCAATGGCAAAGTTGTTTAGTGCCTATATTTAGACTCTGATCAACCAAGGGGCCATCTTCATATGTCGCTCTTGGCGTATCTTGTAATAAATTTTAATTTCTCTGAATGTGGATTACGTATGGGATTATGTAATGAATCTGAAATGAAATGAGAAATTTGTTTTAAATTGAGTTTAATTTTTTTTCATATTCATGTGTTTCTGGTATATCAATGCATCTAACATTACTGCATTTGGTCACCGAGAATTAATTATTATGGATGACTACAACATCCGTAGCGGTTAGTTTTGGGCCTCCAAATGGGGGATGTTACAACTGCCATCTCATCTCTTCTATCCAGAATGAAATATAGGGCAACTTCTTTCAGCCTTTTATTCTTCTCTATCGCGTGCGATATTCTTCTTTGTGTTGGGGCTTCTACTTCGATAGGGAGCATGGCTTTATATCCAAAGGTTAGCAAAAAAGGAGTATGGCTCGTTGGGGTCTAGTCAAGCTTCAGTAGGCCCATCATACCAAAGATATCTCTTCCGCTCACTTTCCTTTAGTTTTACGCTGTATTTTCTTAAGTAACTTCTTAATGGTTTTGTTTGCGGCTTCAACTTGTCCATTCACTTATGAGTGTGCAAAGGAGGAAAAAATCTTAATTATGCCATTATTTTCACAAAGATATGTGAATTCCTTACTTTCAAACTAGGTGCCATTGTTAGAAATTATCTTGTGGGGGATTCTGAATCTGGTGATTATGTTTCTTACCATAAAAGTGACTATCTTCTTTGCAATGATCATGGCTAATGGTTCCGTTCTCTACACAGTCGATGAAGTAATTTATTGCCACTATGGTGTATTTTTCCCCTCCTTTTGACATAGAAAGGGGACCTATCAAATCTACGCCCCATATGTCGAACAACCACGAACTGGTAAGTGGGATGAGCTCGTCGGATGGCTGTCTGAGGATGCTCGTGAATCAGTGACATCTATCACATCTTCTTATGAATTCCCTGACATCCTGAAGCACTATGGGCTAGTAATAACCGTGCCTCAATACTTTCTTTGCTAACTTGGCCCTTCCTGAATGATCTCCGCATTGGCCTTCATGTACTTTTGTCATGACCGTACCCTCTCTTCTTTAGAAACGCACCTAAGGCAAGGGGTTGAGTACCCTCTCTTTTATATTGTACCATCAAAGAAGGACTAGTTCGGGGATTGCTATCAAATTTTTCGGGCTTCGTTATTCTTTTGGGGTTGGGGTCCCATTTAGCAGGAATTTTTTAATGGAGTCATCCTGTTGTTCTCCTCAGTTTGCTGATGTGCGGGTTCAACTAGGGACTGCTCCCGATTTTCTATTGTTTTCTTGTCTTGAGCCCCTTGAGTTACGGCTCGTTAGGCTCAGGTTAAGACTAGTATCTGATTTTATTATACTCGGCTCCATTTGATGACCTATTGGTACTTCCTTCATTTTATTTGTCGCTTTAGTGCTTGCAAGTTCGGCTAACGAGTTAGTAGATGATTTTTTTTCACGTGGGATTTGTTCTATGCTAAACTGCTCTAGTAATTTCTTAGAATGTTCTACATATTTAGCCAAGGTTAGCTCCTTTTCTTGGTAATTTCCTTGCACTTGGTTCACAAATAATTAGGAATCGCCGTGAATTTAATATGGGTTACCTTTATTACCTAGGCCATACTCAGGCCTACGAGGAGACCTTCATATTCTACAATATTGTCGGTTGCTTTGAAACCGAGCTGGATTGCTCCATACAACTTCTACTTATTTGGGGTGGTCAGTACATACCAAATTCCTGCCCTCTGTTCATATAACACCCCATAAAATCAATCATAAATAAATTGATAGGATAAATTAGTTTAAATAAGATAGGGGTAAAAATGAAAATTTTGTAAAATTAGAATTTGACTATGAAAGTTATGCCGTTGCATTTGTGGCGATTTTCTAATCAATTTCCATATATAATATGTTGAAAATGGAGCTCAAACAAGGGAGTTATGGACTTTTAAAGTTTCGGATTCAAATTAATTTAAATAGAATTCAAATTCAAATAAATAATTAATTCTCAAATTTGAAATTCAAAATTTAATGGTAACAATAATTGGAGATAAGTAAATGTTAAAATTAACGTAAACGTTAAATAAAAATCATTGAAGAAAATAAATTAACAACGACAATAATTTTAACATTCCCAAAATAAGGGAACGGTCGACCCCTTAACCACGACAGGTCGACGGTTCGACATGGCGATCGTTTGCTGCCTGTAAGTGGCGGCTAAAGTTTTGTTGTTTTAACATACCAGATTTTATTATTTTTAACCGACCTACATCCGACGGTTCTGGTATGTTCCAACCAATACAAATAAGAGCCTAGCCCCCTCAGTTTTATTCATAAAATATTTTGGAAACATAAGCGAAGCTCTATCAGTTCGTCTCTTCATAGATTCATAAAACTCCATTATGATTTTAGGTAATAAATCCTATATATCTATCTTTGTTTATTGTTTATTTTCTTAACCTATTCTCCTCTAAACCTCTAATTTTTTGAATCTAACGTATATACAAATCCCTCGCTGTATATATCAAAAAGAAGAGATCTGAAAGAGTTCTTTGAAGGTGTGTCAAATCTAAGAGAAGGCAAAGCTAAGGACCTCTGTGAGTGAAAATCTTAGTTGTTCTATTTTAGTAATTGAATAGTGTAGTTTGGATTTGATGTATGCCTAGGGGAGTTTTGGATTACGAAAATATCGCAATAAAAATCCCCAAAATTCCCCCAAAGCAAAATGTCAATTTTTAGGTTAGAATCTTAATTGTTTTCTGTTAAAATAATAGATTTTGTGTAGATTTGGCAGCTTATGTGTTTATATTTTATTCAATTTCTTATTCTTTTTCTTTGGATCTGATTAGGAGATTTGATTAAGAAATGGTGTGTAAGGTAGGAATTCTTATTCCTAGTTTGCACTGGGTATCTCTACAAATTGAACAGAAATCTCTTTGTATAATTTCATATAAAAAGAGAGTTGAATAGAGCGTAAAATTAATTAAATTGTAAATTTACATTATTTTTGTTTTATTCCACTGTTTTAATATAAAATAAGTTGGAGTTGGATTTGAAGTACAAGTCCATTGATTTGATTTTGGAATATTGATTTAAGGTAAAAATGCAATTATGGAAAGGTGACTTGTATAACATTAGAAGATTTGACACCTGAACGTTAGTTCGTGGCGTAATTTCTGCACATATAGCAATTAATAAATCCGCGTGTGCGCGTGTGTATATAAACTAGAGTAACTAATGTACAATTGTAATGTATTAATTACGTAATTAATTAGGGTAATAATTTTCATTTAAATCCCCTTTAGGAAAGTAACCAATTAGGCGAAATAAGAAGGATTTCTTGTACGGCCTAAACAATGAATATGGTGAAATGTGTGATAATACACTTAGAGAGTATTATGAAATATGACCAAGTTATAGGGATGCGAAATTAGTCAAAACACACAGAAGTCTACCCAGCTAATCCGGCTACCAGTTATGTGATTTTGGAGCTGATGTGAGACATCGTCTATAATAAGTAACTACAAGTGACGTGAGGTTAGTCCCAATTCTATAGGATAAATCTGCCCAGCTAATCTGGTTATCATTTCCTACGAATAGTCGGGCTAATGTGAGACGTTTCCGTAGGGTACAGATCATTATACGAAGGACCTGCTTCGAGGATTGGAGGTATCAAGTGGTTGTTTGAGGGGCCACCTCTTTCCCTTATTTAAAGTATTAAATGGTCAGGCTTGGATTTAGGCACGGTTGAGGATATCTCGGAAAGGCTAGCTTCAATAGAAGTATTAAGTGTCCAAAGAAATTTCCATGCAATGTTAGCTAGATAAGTACCTGTGAGAAGTCCGCCTTGGGAATAGGTATTAAATGTTGGAGCCTACCTCAATTAAGGTCTTAAATGGTCAGAGTATGCCCATTTTCCATTAAAAGACAATAAGTGGCTTGAGTTCTGTCTCTCCTATTGGTAGATATTAATAACGATGGTTATGGGAAACCTATTTTTGGGTGGGTTATTATATTTGGTATAAGAGCCTAAGTTACCCGATCAACGGGGAAAAGTATATAAGTGGCGTATTTTTTATTTTTGAAAATATTTTCTGAAAACTCCAATTATATATATACTATTTTTGAACATACGCACACACACTAGGCAAATCTTTCTTTCACCATATAATACTATCCTTAGGAAGTTGTAACTAAAAGCTTAACCTACAGATAGTTTATATGGATGATAATCATTCTTCTTCTGAGGCTGGAAACCCTGACTAAGGAAGACCCGACATTCGAGGGATGCCCAAATGTTTAAACAATACCTCGGACAAGTTGGTGAAGTCCCTATCCTTAAGCTGTATCGACGGCACCCGCTGCCTCGTCTGCCGACACAGCACCCCATCTTGTTGACTTTCCCAAAATGTGTAAGGACTTTCTTAATATTGGAGGAAGAGTATTTTCTAGAACATAGGGTTTTGTGGAGTTGAAGACATGGATAAATGACCGCGAGAAGATATTTCGGGAGCTCGGTTGGGAGGATCAGCCGAGGATGAGAATGGCAGCTTGGCACCTCAAAGGAGAAGGCCTAGATTGGTGGAATATTATAGCTGAGGAGAATGTTGGTAGAATTTTCAAAGTTAAATTCAAGATAGATTCGAATCGAAGTTTATGTCAAGGCAGAAGTGAGTTTACAATTGGAGAAATTTTTACAACTTAGGCAAGTAGACCCCACTTTGAAGGAGTACATTGGTAAGTTTATAGAGTTGGGTAAGTTCGAAATGAGATGGATCAATACACCTATGGAAAAGGCCATAAAATTTGTGAAGAGCTTGAACTCCCTACTTGGAGAATTTTTGTTAACCTAAGTGCCAGCTGGCGCCACAAACAAAACGTCAGTCGAGATGGCTTTGATGCAAATGGACAGTGAGGAAGAAAAATAGGTATAGAAGGAAAAGGAAGGACTTAATCAAAATCAAACCAAGAAAAGGAACTTTTGGGCAAATAAGAAATCAAAAGGAAAGTTCAAGAAAGAGGGTAAGGTGTGTAAGAGATGCCAAAAGAAGGGTCATGTAGCCAAAGACTGTACGGTGAGTCTGATGAAGGAAGCTATTAAGGGAAAGTGTTATCACTGTCACAAGGAAGGGAACCTCATGAACCAATTTTCGAAGCTGGCGAAGGAAGGGCCGAGTGGACAGGCCTACACCATTGAGGTTGCCCCTATTTCGAGTAGACCACCCTCTAGAGACTAAGGGAAGTCGGCATTGGAATGTGTTACTCTTATTTATGGGTCTACAATTCGTGTCCTATTTGATTCTGGAGCATCGCATTCCTTTATAGCTAGGAATGTAGTTAACTCCTTAAATCTACAAACCCAATTTGTCACTGGCCCAATAGTAGTCTCTAATCATATTGGGGGGTCGACACTTCTCTTTTTAATTATAAAGACCTAGTTTTAGACATATGTGACATTGATTTCATATGTAATGCGTACGTTCTAAATTTTGAGGGGTATGGCTTTACCTTGGAAATGGATTGGTTATCATATTACAGGGCAACTTTATATTGTGATAGGAGGGTTGTACACTTAAAGAGTTGTAGAGGACGAGACTTAGAGGTCCACTGTACACCCCAAGACTTAGTTGACTCAAGTTATTTGTACTCGTTGAGCCTATATCATATTGTGCTTTCATTCATACCCGTAGTAAAAGAATATCTCGATGTCTTTAAGGAAGTCTCAGGTCTCCCAACCTAAAGGGAGATCGAGTTTAGAATTGATTTGAAGAAGGATGCTAGACCAGTCGCTCTGCCATTAAGGCACATGACCCTAAAAAAGACATCAGTCCGTAAGCAAATCTCGGAGTTGTTACAGAAAGGATTCATCCGATGGAATACTTTGGAATGGGGAGCCCCTATTGTTTTCACGACTAAAGCAGATGGATCATTGAGGCTATGCGTCGGTTACGACGAACTTAACAAGTTGACAAGGAAGAATATGTATCCCTTACTTGGGATAGATGACTTGTTCGGTCAACCTATGGGAACCAAAGCCTTCCCCCAATTGGACGTGGCAATTAGATTTCATCAATTGAGGATCACAGAGGATAGCAAGTCAAAGATCGCATTCCACACACCAGAATGGCTCTATGAGTGGAAGGTAATGCCCTTCCGATTGACAAATGCTCCCGCATACTTTGTAGATTTGATAACCAGAGTATTTATGAGACAATTTAATAAGTTCATCGTAGTGTTTGTTGGTGATATCTTAGTATAATCCAAGAGTGAAGGAGAGCATGATAATCACTTAAGGGAGATACTAGGGACCTTGAGGAGATACCAACTTAGAGCCAAATTTTCAAAATGCCACTTTTGGAAGAAGGAGGTAAGGTTTCTTGAACACATCGTTTCTGAGCATGGATTGGCAGTGGACCTCGCAAAAGTGGAAGCTATTCAAGAGTGGAAAGTTCCGGGGAGTGCAACGGAAGTTAGAATCATTCTCGGGTTAGTCAGCTATTATAAAAATTTCATAAAGAACTTTGCAAAAACAATGGTCCCTTTAACCAACTTGACTAAAAAGAATCTAGTCTTTACTTGGGATTATAGATGCATTGAAGCATTCAAGAAACTTAAAGAACTATTGACAAGTGAACTTGTGCTTACCATTCACGATGGGATCAAGCCTTTTACTATTTTTGTGGATGCATGCGACATAGGATTAGGTGTAGTTCTCATGCAAGAAGTAAGGGTAGCAGCTTATGCTAGTAGGCAATTGAAGGACCTTGAGAAGAGATACCCAATTCACGACTTGGAGTTGGCAGCTATTGTCATTGCTTTGAAGATGTGTAGACACTATCGTTTAGGAGAAAGGTTTGAGTTTTTTATTGACCATAAATCACCCAACTACCTGTTTTCCTAAAAATATTTAAACCTTAGGCAGCAGATATGGATGAAGTATATAGTATCATTCGACTTTGGTATACAATATACCCCAGAAAAAGGGAACGTTGTCGCCGACGCCCTCAATCGAAGGCACGAAACCTTATGTGCTATATATGAATGGAGGCAGTTGGAGTTCTTCTCAAATTTCAACTTCGAACCACCAGTAGAACCCATCCAAGGCTTTTTGGCAGTAATGGAGGTTAGACCACCTTTGATGGACCATATTGGGCTTGTGGAAAAGAAGGATGAGAAAATAGTGGAGATTCTAGATAAGTTGAGAAGAGAAGAACATTTTCCGTACGTCAGTAGGTATGCAGTTGACGAGAAGGGATGTTTAAGAAGGGATGGACACCTTTGTGTCCCAATGATTGATAATGTTTTGGCGCAAGTCTTACAGAGTGCCACCAATCAAAGATGACCATTCATCCCAAATGAGATAAGATATATAGGGATATGAAGAGAATTTTATTTTGGCCGAGAATGAAGAAGAGAGTAGCTAAGTTTGTTGCTAGGTGTTTGATATGTCAAACAATAAAGGCTGAGCAAGTGAAACCCAAAGGATTATTGTTGCCATTGGAGATTCCTACTTGGAAATGGGAACACATTTCGGTGGACTTCATAGAAGGATTGCCTAGGAGTCAAAGGGGCAATGAAGTTATTTGGGTCATAGTAGATAAACTCACTAAGAGTGACCATTTTATTCCTATTAGGAACAATAGGACCGCAGTGTTTGTAGCACAAATTTATATTAAGGAGTTGGTTCGACTACATGGAATTTCGTTATGCATTGTTAGTGATAGAGACCCCTTATTCACTAGCAAGTTTTGGAGGAGTTTGCAGACAGCTTTGAGAACTTCATTGAATCTTATCACTGCTTATCACCCACAGACCGATAGACAAACTAAAATGGTGAATAGAATCTTGGAAGACTTGTTGAGGGCTTGCATCATGGACTTCAGAGGACACTGGAAACAACATCTACCATTAGTTGAGTTTGCGTATAATAATAGTTACCAAGCAATGGTTGGTGTTGCCTACTTTGAAGCGCATTATGAGAGGCCATGCAAATCCCTAAAATTGTTGGTGTGAAGCCACCGACAAAATTCTACTCGGATCAGATTTGATTCGTGATACTTTGGAAAAAAATTGAGTTGATCAGGCAATGTATGAAAGCAGGGCAAGATCGCTAGAAATCCTATGCGGACAAGAGAAGGAAAGAGTTAGAGTTTGAGGTTGGAGACTCAATACTTATCAAAGTCTCCCCTCTTAGAAAAGTCATAAATTTTGGTAAGTCTGGGAAATTGGCATTAAGATTTGCTGGGTCTTTCTGAATTTTAGAAAGGATTGGAAGACTTGCTTATCGTGTGGAGTTATCAGATAGATTGGTAGGAGTCCACGACGTTCTTCACATTTCACATTTAAGGAAATCCTTCATGACACAACCATTGTAGTAGAGCCTGATCAGTTGGGGGATACTGAGATGGAGCTAATAGCATCCTATGCCATTACACGCATTATGGAGCACTGAACTAGAAACCTATGCAACAAAGAAATAGTCTAGTCCGAGTACACAGAGAGACAATCCGGCGGAAAGCACATGGGAAACTGAAGAGAAGATGAGGATCTCTCATCCTGTTCTTTTCACCGGTAGACTTTTCTCCCTAAAATTAGGATTTTTGTTGCACCGTGGTTGCTAGATTGGATGGTAGGAGATGGTTGTTGTACTTTTCACTGTCACTTTGTACTCATGTAGAAATATTTATGCATGTTTAGGATATTTACATACATACTTATATGTCACGATCACACACTCACGCTAGGATTGAGCCGACTTATAGTATGTTTCTAGTACATAATCACATTGCACTTTTGGTTGAGTAGATGGCTGCTTAGATAACTTGGTTGTAAAACATGGATGTTTATTGCACGTTACACTGTTTGCCCCTTGGAAATATTTTAAGGATGAAATCCTTTTAAGGGGAAAGAATGTGACACCCGGTAAAATCAACCATAAATAAATGGATTGGAAAAATTAATTTAAATATGATAGGGATAAAAACGGAAATTTTGTAAATTTTAGAATTTAACCATGAAAGTTACGTCGTTGTGTTTGTGGCGATTTTATGATCATTTTCATATATAATATGTTGAAAACGAAGCTCAAACAAGGACGTCCTTGACGTTTGAAGTTTAAGATTCAAATTAATTTCAAATGGAATTCAAATTCAAATAAATAATTAATCACCAAATTTGAAATCAAAAGTTAACCGTGATTATACTTGGGGGTTAAGTAAACATTAAAACTAATGTAAACGTTAAATAACAATTAAGGAAGAAAAATAAATTAACAATGGCAAAAATTTTAATGTTCTCAAAACCGGGGAGTGATCGACCCCTTAACCACGATCGGCCAACCGCTAGCGATCGACCGGTGGGAGGTGGCAGTCGACCGCTGCCTAAAAGTGGCGGCTAGGGTTTTGGTTATTTTAATGTATCATATTTTATTATTTTTAACCGACCTTTATCTGATGGTTTTGGTGCGTTCCAACCACTATAAATAAGAGCCTAGCTCCCTTACTTTTATTCACAAAATATTTTAGGAACATTAGCGAAGGTCTGCCAATTCGTCTCTTCATAGATTCGGAAAACTCCATTAGAGTTTCAGGTAAGAAATCCTATATATCTATCTTTGTTTATTGTTTATTTTCTTAACCAATTCTCCTCCAAACCTCTAATTTTCTGATCTAACGCATATACAAATACCTTACTATATATATATAAAATAATAGATCTGAAAGAGTTCATTAAAGGCGTGTCAAATCCAGGAGAAGGCAAATGTTTTGTATTAAAATAATAAAGTTTGTGTTGATTTTGCAGTTTATGTGTTTACCTTTTATTTCACTTCTAATTCTTTTTCTTTAGATCTAGGGATTTGATTAAGAAATAGTGTGTAAGGTAGGAATTCTTATTTGTAGTTTGCACTGCATATTTCTACAAATTGAAAAGAAATTCCCTTGTCTAATTTCATGTAAAAATGGAGTTGAATAGATCGTAAAATTAATTAAATTGTAAGTTTCCATTATTATTGTTTTATTCCATTGTTTTAATATAAAATAAGTTGGAGTTTGATTCGAAGTACAAGTCCATTGATTTGATTTTGGAATATTGATTTATGGTAAAAATGCTATTGTGCAAAGGAGACTTGTATAACATTGGAAGATTTGATACTTGAACGTTAGTTTATGGCGTAATCTCTGCACGCATAGAAATTAATAAATGCATATATATATATATGAACTAGCATAAATAACGTACAATTGTAACATACTAATTGCGTAGTTAATTAGATTAATAATTGTCATTTAAATCCACCTTAGGAAAGTAACTAATTAGGTGAAATAAGAAGGATTTCTTATAAGGCCTAAGTAATGAATACGATGAGATGTGTGATAATACACTTAGAGAGTATTATGAAATATGACTAAGTTATAGGGATATGAGGTCAGTCAAAAGCAGACATAAGTCTAACTAGCTAATCTGGCTACCAATAGTGTGACTTCAAGGCTGATTTGAGACAGCGGCTATAATAAATAACTACATATGACGTGAGGTTAGTCCCAATTCCATAGGATAAATCTGCCCAGCTAATCTCGCTACCAATTCCTACGAATAGTCAGGCTAACGTGAAACGTCTCCATGGGGTATGGGTCATAATGTGAAGGGCCTGCTTCAGGAGTTAAGGAGATCTCAGAAAGGTCTGCTTTAATATAAATATTAAGTGTTCGAAGAGTTTTCCATGCAATGTCAACTAGATAGGTACCTGTGAGGAGTCCGCTTTAGGAATATGTATTAAATGATGGGGGCCTACCTCAACCAAGGTCTAAACGGTTAGAGTCTGCCTATTTTCCATTAAAAGGTATAAAGTGGCTTGGATTATATCTCTCGCATTGGTAGACATTAATCACGATGGTTATGTTTTATTAATTACGAGAGAACCATTTTTGGGGTAGGTTGTTATAGTTCATTTGATGCTCCGTCCATGAACGGTTGTCAGAACTGAGGGGTTGCAGCTTCTTCCTCCTACCGAGGTTCGGTTGGCAACGTGCATTCTGTGATGAAGTTTGCTAGTGCCCATTTCAATATTGACAATAGGCACCTTTGATTGCCTTTTGAAGACAATAAGTGATGTCGTATTGACAGAGCTTCATTACCTATTTCAGTAAGTGACTTGATGTTTCTGGCTTCTGCATTATCTGCCTTAGTGGTTTGTCTGTAAGGACTTTGATGGGATATGCTTTGAAATAGGGCCGCAACTTCCTCGTTGTAAGGCATAGGTTGTAAGCCAGCTTTTCAATGATTGAGTGGTTCATCTCTACTCCTGAAAGCCGCTTGTTGGTCAAGTAGATAGGCCTCTAGGTCCCTTCGTCCATCGTATTACTACAGAACTAACAGCTTTATCAGTTATAACTAAATAAACATACAAGTCCTCAATTGTTACTGGTTTAGATAGATAGGAGTGTTGGTTAGGTTATCCTTTATGTTTTGGAATGTAGATTTGCATTCCTCCATCCATTCAAAATTTCTCCCTTTCTTTACTTGGTCGAAGAATGGGATGCACTTGTCCGTTGCCTTTGAGATGAATCTGCTCAATGCTGCCACTCTGTCATTTAAGCTCATCAGATCCTTTGGTTTTTTAGGATCCTCTTTTGTCTTATAGATTCTATCTTTTTGGGCTCGCTTCTATGCCATGCGCACTTATTATGCACCCCAGGTACTTCCTTGATCGAATATAAAAGGTACATTTTAGAGGGCTTAACTTTATATTGTACTACCGGAGGACTTGAAATGTCTGCTCTAGGTCTTCAATGTGACTTGATGCTACCTTGGACTTGACTAACATATCATCCACATATACTCCGACATTCTTACCAATCATCTCCGAGAACATCATACAACCAACCTCTGATAGGTTGCCCCAGCAATCTTTAGCCCAAATGACATGACTTTATAATAATATACGCCTTTTTCTGTCACAAAACTGGTGTGCTCTTGGTTTGGCTCGAACATTGCTATTTGATTGCATCCTATGTATGCGTCCACGAACGAGAGCACTTTAGGTTCACTGGTTACATCTACTAATTAATCAATTCTCCGTTAAGGGAAGCTATCCTTCGGGCGGGCCTTGTTGAGGTTGGTATAATCAATGCAGGTTCTCCATTTTCTTTTTTTCCTTTATGAGTACTAGGTTAGTGATCCATTTCAGGTAATATACCTCCCTAATGAATCCATTTTCCTTTAACATTTTGACTTCTTCATCCTAGGCATTGTATCTTTCTTGATCTAAGGTTCTACATTTTTATCTGACTGGATGGTCATCTGGATCAATGTTAAGTGCATGACAGATGATGGCTGGGCCTATTCCTACCATATCTGAATGAGTCTAGGCCAATACATCTGTTAATTTCTTTAAGAAGTCTATCAATTCAACTCTTGCTTTTGCACTAAGATTCTTTCCTATATTGAGTACCTTTGTGAGGTCCTTTGGATCTATTCGCACATCTTCAAGATTATCTACCGGCTCTAACTCTTTTTTTTTGAGAGGAACGGGTGTGTAGCGCATTGCTACACAGCCGATTAAAAGATATATATTATAAGTAGGAGGAGTCCGGGTCGACCAATAAGCCTGGTCGGTAGCCAAAATGATAATTTGCAGGTAAAGTAAAAACCTAAAAGAACAAACGCAGTCAGGCTTATATACAACTGTAGAAGCAGAGTTATAATGTATTCAGACAAATTGAGGGTACTTGATGGACCCATACATACAGCCTAGTCCGCCTGTTTGGCTCGATTGTGAGCTAATCATCTGAAGATTCATTGCTACTGAAAGGAAGGCGCCAAGTGAAGGGGCGCTTATGCACTGAGCATGTCCATAGAGAAAACAAATAGGAGATTTTGTTACAAATTTTAGCATTACTTTTTGTGGGTTTGTTGAATACATAAGCATTTCTTTCTTTCCAGATGCACCAACTATATATAGCGATGAAGGAATCAAGGATTTTATCTGGTTTTTCATATTGCCAGTAGTCAAAGAATGAGTGTATGGTCGGGATGTAGCCAATAAGGTTGGCGCTGGCCGAGGCTAAAATATAGTAGGAGAAGTCACATTCAAAAAAAAGATGAACAATAGATTCTTCCTGCGAAGAACATAAGACACAACGAGGGTCAAGCTGAGTGTTCCAGCGTCTGACTCTGTCTTTAGTGTTAATGCGAGCGTGAATGAGGCACCATTGGAAAAAAGGATGCGAGGAGTTCTTTGATGCCCCTAATCTCCAGTCTATCTCACTTTCCGCTTCCTTTGCTGGTTGTGAGTTCACCAAGGATGCTTGTTTCTGGGCTTCTTCAGAGATGTACTGTGTGTAAATTGAATTATATTCATCAGTGCCGATTATTTGCATATATGTTCTTTTCTCTTTCTTTATGGATCTTGATGTCATGGAATGGTCTGCCTCAATATCGTTTTTTATGCTTTGTCCCGATGCAGTTCTTTGAATTGGTTTAGTCTCTTGTTTATTTCTATTATCACAAATATCAGAAGAGACATCAGAATAGTTTCGAACAAATTTACTACTAGAGTCAATAGTTACATTTTATAGTTCCCTAGCTAAAAATTGTACACCTCTTACCGATCCTAACCTAGTAGGAATTTTATAAGAAGGTCTTTCTGAGAGATGACGACCCCTAAATCTATCAGTGCAAGTCTTTGTAGAAAGGCATTATATGGTGATGGCTGATTAATGATTAGGAAACTGGCAAATGACTTATGTAGAGGTTGATCATATGCTAATTTGAAGATGGCTGATCATATGCTAATTTGAAGATGACATTGAATGAACTTGCTAAATCAAAAAAGACATTCTTCACGGTGCAGTTTGAGAAGTGCACCGTAACAATAAGCGGAGTGGGAATACCACTCCTGCTGCATCTTCTGCTGTGAAAACTATCTCCCGAGCTGGTCTATGTTTGACTTGGAAGATCATCCTTTGTTGTAACTTAGCCTCTTGCACATATCTCTCTTGTGCTTTTTGGTTGCCCCAACAAGGTGTGTTCCTCCATGGATCTAGGTTATGAGGTTGGAGGGGTTTCTTCCTTAGTTTTCGTTTGGGTTGGGAGTGAGGTTTTCACTTCTATTTTCGTTATCGGCCTTTTGAAAGCTACCTAGATACCCTTTCTGGATTAGTCTTTCTATTTCGTTTTTTAAGTGGCTGCAGTTGTTGGTGTGATGACCTTTGGCTCAATAGAAGCAACAATATGCTCCACCCAGATTCTTCTTTGCTTTCTTCTCTTTATTTGGTACGTGTATGCGAGCTCAGCCTTGGACATCTCGTATATCTCCTCTGGAGTGTGAGTGAGGGGATTTTTGGTGGTGAGCTTCAATTCCTTTTGTCATTTCATAAGTGGGTGGAATCCTTCTTTCCTCTTTTCTTATCATAGCTAGGGGCGAAAGTTCTTTGAAGTTGCACTGCAGATCCGGCTTCCTCCATCCTAATATAGCCAGTTGCTCTTTCGTAGAAAGCCTTCATGCCGTGGCATGAATTTATGCTGGTTTTATCCCACTTAGCAGTTTTTCTTCTAATTCCAGTGTGCGCCGCCATTAGTAATGCTTCTTCACTAGTCGCTCCAATCCCGAGTGTCTTGGCTTGAAGCGTTTAATGAAATTGCATAGGCTTTCATTTTCACCCTGCTTTACACACAACATAGTATTGACATCTGGGGAAGCTTCTGTCCTCGAATTGAATTGCCTCAGAAAATCGGTAGATGGTTGTCTCCAAGATTGGACCTCCCTTGGCCCTTACCTCCTAAATAATCCGGAGCCTGCACTGGCTAAGTAAACAGGGAATAAATTACATCGGGACATCCTTCCTACGTTCAAGATGTCCATGTAACACTCAAAGGTACAGAGGTAGTCGTCGGGGTTGGTAGTTCCATTGAACTTATCAATTGAAGGGGCTTTGAGGTTATCAAGGAAATCTACTTTAATGACGATCTCACTAAACGGAGAAGAAACGCCTTCCCCTATTTTTTTCTCTAGTGTTTTATTGGCAGATTTTTGCTAGCTGCTCTACTCGAGCCTTTAGTGATGGATTTCGTTCTCTCTCAGGTCGATTTGGGATGAATTACCCTCAAAAGTGGTGTCTTCATCATCAAGGGCGGGTTTGGTTTGTTTTTTCGACAATAGTGGGTTATATTGGCCGGCTTTGTTTTGATCTAAGGATTAGCCCGGATCTTAATTTTCAGCTTGGTATCAGATTTTGGGTCAGCATCACCATTCCCATCTCTGGGAGTGCCGTTATCATTCCCTCATCGAATAGTCAGCGCAGTAGGTGAACGATGACGGTTAGTTGTGGACTGTGGAGGTCAGGTTGGTCTGCGAGTAACATATTGGGCCATTGTTTTCTCCAACCCCTGCATGCATTAGTTCATTTGGGTTGTAAAGGATTGGAATGCAGGAAGAAAGGGGTCTACAGGGATTTTAGTTAAAGCTCTCTCTTCACTTTGGGCTTTCGAAGCTATGAGTGACTTGTTCACAATTTTTGAAGCCAAGTATAAATGTTCTTGAACACGAGGAATAAGTGAATCAGTGGGATTCATAGTATGCGAAATAAATGTGGGTATAATTTTACTGGATGCAGGAAATGAACAGAGGTTCAGGCCCTCCTAGCCCCAAAATGTTTGTGAGATTTTTAATCTCACCACACCCCGAATGAATGTGAAGTAACTTTAGTAATAATTACTTCAAGGATTTAGAATCAACAAATTTAAGTAATATTAACTTTTCCTTTAGGTAGTAATTGTGCCGCTGCAAACTTAAACAGTTATGTAATTTCATTTTAAGTATTTGTTAAAATGTCAAGTCGAACTAGCACTTAATTCAAACAAAGACAGGACAAAATCTCACATTGAAATTTAAGTGAAAACAAATAAAATGCAGAAATGTAAAAGACACAGAGAATTTGTTTGGTTCGGATATTAGGAATCCTACATCCATGAGAAAATGTAACTTTCTTCTTTTTATTTCTTTGTACAAATTTTAATGGCAGAGAGTACAATGCTTTTGCTTTCTCAACCTTAAAATAACAAATCAGGAAAAGGACCCCTTCTTGCTATAGTGCTTTTCTATTTGTAGTATAGAGATGCACGTGGATCGCCATAATCCTTCTTTCGTCACTTTGTTTCCGCCATTGGACCATGTTAGTTGTCATCCATCCGCACCACCTATTTGATGCATGTGGATTGCTGGCGTTTATTTGACCAGAAACTCAGATTTAAGCGGTTAAATTTCCTATTTGGGAGGAAGATCTAAAATTGAAGCGCTAATGTTTGAATTTGAGGCCGGAGGTTTCAAATTTGAAAGGGCTCTGAGTTCTTGCTCTTCGAATGGTGAATAACCTAGGCATTACTATTTTCGGGTATGAAAATGGCAAGCCTCTGTCCCTTTTTTCTTCAGGGTGAATTGCACTGCTTTTATTTCTTTTGCCTCAAAAGATGGTTACTCCTTTGATCTACCGTAAGCATTGATGATATTTACAAAGTTGGTTAGGGTGATCAGGCTGCCATTTATGAAGGCAATTGCCTTATGCGATTCTTTACCGAGCTGCTCAGAGCGATGGACTACGTGGGTTATTGGTGAAGGAGACTTGTGTTTTTGCCGTTTATTTATGATCATGGACTTGCATTGGTGCACTGTTTGAGTGGCCCTGTGTACAACCCTTGGACTGCTTTTGACACCACATGGTACTGCTTAGGCAGCCCTTGGTGAGTGTAAAGCAGATTCTTTCTAGGAGATATTAGCGATGTACAAGCTCTGGGAATGATTTTAGGGTTTATTCAGCCTTTTGAGTGCAGTGCAATCCTTTTCTTTGTACTTATGTTTCGATGGCTGTCCGGTTCTGATGATGGTGTGCTACGTCTTCCCTAGTGTCAGAAAAAGGAGGCAGAGCATCCCTATTTTCCTTTAATGCAAGATTGTTAGTATAGTTCTACTATTTGTATATATTGCCTCGTGAGTGCTGTAACGACCACGACTTTCTCTCCATAGAAAGTCATATCGCTAATAAGAAAGAAAGGGATAGAAAAGAGAAAAGAAGAGAAAGAAAGAACTAAACAATATCAGAATCTCACAGCGGAACGAAACAAAATATAATATATCACATAACTATTACATAGTATCATATACAACACTTATCAGAGTTACACAGATTACATCTCATATACTAGACAGTTATAAACATCTGTCTAGTTATTACATCTCAATACAAAACAAAGATCTAAACAAGATCAACACAGCGGAAACTACTATCTATATCTACAACGCTGAAGCCTCCTGCTCCATTGCTCCTCCACAATTCGTCAAGGCTAACCTGAATCCCTTGGCTACTCGTAAAAATTTGAGTACCCAAGAGTTTATAAAACAGAAATAAACAACTTGGGTCAGACATGGGTCTGGTGTGAGTAAACGGGTTAAAATTGCTTAACTTCAAAACCTTTTGAAAGAAAAGGTATCACGTAAGACTCCCCACAAATAAACATGGGTAAGTTTTTACCTTACGCTAACCAAAACATTTGATAGGAAATCTGATTGTATTATAATAGGGTCTAGGGTTTTCAAGTAAAATACAGAAATAGCTGAAATGCTTACATCTCACATTCCAACATAGTTGGGCACAACTAATACGTACGGCACTTATTGGAGTTTGGATTCCATACAATGGCAGGGCTACTGGGGTACCGCCCGTCACAGTACGTGGCCTAGATCACCGTACCGAGGATCACTCCCAATCCCCTGCAACACAAGGTCGGAACATCCCTTACTGGATAATTCCCGCACAAGATACCTCACGGTTGGGATCAGCAACCGCACCACTAAGTCGAAAATAGAAAGGGACATCTAGACAGAGGTAACCTTGTCCTACTTGGGTGCTACCCACTAACCTTGCTGCACCTCCCCTGTTTTAGCCATTCCCGGTTTGTGAGGCTTGAGGTCACGATTACCTTAGAAAAGAACACATCACTTAGAATGCTCATCGTCCACCTGACGATGTTCTGAAAGCATTCAATCCATACAAGTTCGTTCCGGGTTCGAACGAAACCGAAGGCATTATCTCGTTACACTCGTTTTGGAATCACCCTCAGAGTTAACGACAATAACCCTTGCACTCTGAATCTTCATCTTCACTTGATTCATGACCTATCGTTAATTTGGATCGATGTGGTATTCGGGTCTCCAGACCTGGAAATCCGGTATACGGAAACCCGATCCCGGTCTCATCGAAATCCAAAGCGTATCTTTTAAGGCCAAGTTGTTTTAAAGGTTAAAACAATTTAATTCATTATCTTTATACACAAAGAAAGAATAATTCACAATAGATAATTAACATTATCAAATAATCCATATTATCATCACAATTCAACTAAACATCCATATCACACATCATATATCTCATCAGAGATATCAATCAATGCAAAGCATTCAATATTATCATCCATTCTTAAGTAATGATTTATACCATTTCTAATTAATTTAAAATGAATTAAATTAATTACTTCATTCTATAAATCCTGCTTACTTAATCATTAATTAATTACCATCAATTAATTTATTATCCTCTAATTACCTTTTTCAATTAATCATCTTTGATTAATCATCTTTTAATTACATCCAAGTAATTTATCCTTAATTAATTACTCAAATTAATTATCTTTAACCACTTATTGTAATTAACCTTTAATTACATCATTAATTAATTAACTAAAATTAATTAAGTTAATCAATTATAATTAATTACATTAATCCTTAATTAATTACATTGATTAATTACTTCATTTATTAATTATTACTTAATTAATCAATTCTTAATTACATCATTAATTATATTAATTAATGATCCTTAATTACAAATTAATTATTAATTACTTAATTAAATTAATTACATTAAGTAATTAGCCTTTAATTAAACAACATTTATTAATCACTTTTGATTAATCTTCAATCAGTAATTAACTACCCTTAATTACTTTCATTAACTAAATTAATTACTCCTTAATTAATTTCTTAATTAATCCCTTGATTAATTATTCAAAGTAATTAACTCAAATTACTTCTATTAATAAAATCATTATGCAACTAATTACTTCCAGTAATTATCTTATTATTTACTTCTCTAAATAATCTTACCTTAATAATTACATTAAGTAATTATTTATCAAATCAACTCTTGATTATTCTAAATTAATTAAACTTAATTAATTAACTTAACTAATCAAATTAACTTCAATTAATTACAATAAGTAATTAATTCTTAATTACTTCCATTAAGTAATTCCATTTAAACAATTTCACAAATGATTATCTTTAAATTAATTATTCTAATTAATTATTAAAATTAATTACATAAATTAATTATTTAATAATCCATAGTTAATGACCTTCATTAACAATTATTTAATTACTTTTCTTAAATAATTAACTTATATTAATTATTATTAATTTCAAATTAATAAATCTTAATAACCAATTAATTAAACATTAATTATTTAATTAATTAAGTATTAACCATAACTTAATTAATCTTTAATTACTTTATTAATTAATTCTTAATCATTAATTAATACCCTAATTTATAATCCTTAATTATAAATTAATCATTCCTAATTAATTTATCTTAATCATAAATTAATTAGTTTAAACCTTTAATTATCTATTTAATTAATCCAAATGATTAATTAATTTGATTATTTAAACCATTTTAATTTACCTTAAAGATTTAATAATGTTTTTAACTTTAAGATAAAATATTTACTTATCCAAGTTTAAAATTCCTTATTCACAAAACATTTGAAACATCCATTTTCAAATTTACTTTTAAATTTCATTTTAAATTCCGGATTTAAAATGAATAACAATTTGTCTTTAACAAAGTTTAAATCCAATTTAAAAACTTTTACATGTTAAAGAAATCTTATATCTTCTAAAGGAATTTTTAAAAAGAACTTAAATCAACTTCCCTTTAAAAATTTCAAAACATTTAAATATAACTAACATTTAAACTTATTTAAAACATTTAAATTTATAAACTTATTTATCTCAAATCTAGGGTTCAAAACCAAACTTGAAATAAAACTTTGATTCCAATTCCTGTTTAAATATTTCTTTACAATCAAAACCAGTTAACAGTACCGAGCCATCCAACAAAAACTTCGAGTAACCCACACAAAATCCCGAGACACTCGCGATCTCCTGCCACTTCGAGAAACCCACGTAAAAA
This sequence comes from Allium fistulosum, assembly GCA_030737815.1. NCBI lineage: Eukaryota > Viridiplantae > Streptophyta > Magnoliopsida > Asparagales > Amaryllidaceae > Allium > Allium fistulosum. The sequence continues at coordinate 607,828,074 of CM060908.1, read as the reverse complement.
CTCGAATTCGACCCGAGCATCTTCTACTTCTTCCCAAACTAACGAACTAACCCAGGCTCTACCGTGCACACGTGCACGTGCACGGCTCCACAACCAATTCCGATCGACGACGAACCCATCTGCTCATCCACGATGATCTCCAGACTTGATTCGATCAACCTAATATACCAAATTATTTTTTATCAAAATCGAGCTTCAAGTGCAACCCAGAATCAAACCCACATCGTCAAAACTCGTTCTCCACGGCGCTCACGATCATCAGAGAACATGCCCCTTCGACCAGAACAATTTCCCCCATCCACGCAGCGATTCCCCCAGTCGCGATCGATTGAAATGTGGTGATGACGACGCGAATACCCCTAGCTAAATTGCAGGACTAAAACCCTAGTTTGATCCAAACCATTATCCACAATGAATTAAAAATTCATTTCATATTTTTCTTATGATCAGTAATCATCTCAGCCCCTCCATGCCAAATCTCAATCTTCGAAAGCTAGCCGATAATCAAGAATTTACAAATAACCCAAAATCGATCAACTCAGCATATCTCGAATTATACTAAACTAAAAATTATGTTTTGATTCCTAAAATTCATCATATTGCAATATGAATCTGCTTATGTGATCCAATCAGAAAATTAAAATGATCAATTTATCTGACCTTAAAAGATTTCACAGTAAAAACCTATTTTTAAAATATTTACTGAATAATTCCTCTTGAAAAAAATTTTTAAACATAAAATTTCATTCTTACTAACATTTTCCTTTTAATAATCATAGCCAGAAAAGAGTTGGAGTAAGTGATTTTGATTTTTTTATTTGAATTGGTTAGTCTGTTATATCAAACAGAGTCAAACACATTCATCTACTTCAATATGCACAGATATACATTTTTATATATATATATATATATATATATAACACATTATCATCTATGAAAACATAATTATAACATTACTTCACATATTTAGCATTATACATCAAAGTATAACCCAGATTTAGCTTTTGAAAGGGTTTATTTACCAGGTTATAAAACAGAGACAGGTTCTAAGTTTATCTATATATCCACTAATAAAATATATACATCCAATTCAAAGCAAAGTATTCCTGTAAAAACTTTATATTATATTACTACAACATTTCATCACATGCAACAAGTTTAATCACAGCAATTTAAACTGTTTTTAAATTAAGAGTTTACTCACCAGATTTGAATGGAACAGAGAGCAGAGCACCATTTTGACAAGCTTATGATACTTTTAAACTAGATATGCTTTTGCCTTTGAAAACTGCATGCATGCTTGTTTGAAAAAGATGTAGACTTCTTTAATTTCCAGGTTTGAAAAGAAACAGGCTTGATTTATGACTTCCAGATTTGAATGCAGACTTATGGTTAACTTTTTCTTTTGAAAATGAATTATAGGTTGAAGAATTTAGTTCAAGCTCTTGAATTGATTTCTGGTTTGAGGAGGAACTGATCTCAGATTTTGTATTAGAGAAAGAAGTTTGGGTTTCTCTTGGTTTTTTAAAAAGAATCGAAAGAAATGAAGTGAAGGAAATGTATATGTTTATATAAGTTAATATGTAGTTTATTAAAAATAAAAATAAAAGAAAACTAAAATTTAAAAACTTGCCATGTGTCATTTAGAGTTGTTAATAAATTTACACTTGTTATGTAGGTGTCTTTATAGATTTACACATGTCATTTAAGTAACACTTATTCATTTTAAATGTAAATAAAGCCTTTTCTTAATATTTAAATACTTATCTATATATATAAAAGAGAAACAAAAGCTAATTACATTTATAAATAAAAGTTTATACAAATATTCTAAATCCAAATCAATTTAAATATTTATTCTTTTGAATTTCAAAACTTTAAATTCAAATTCAAATCAAATTAAATTCTAAGATTCAATTTAAAAATTAAGTTATATATATATATATACACTTATATAACTACTTATCAATTTAAAAATATAACAATTCCATAGTCTTTTAAAATCCATTCATATTTATAAAAATAATACATTATACTTATTATTTGGAAATAACATATTTGATACTTATTTAATTAGATTATTAAATTAAATTCAAATCTTATTATCAAAGATTATCCATATAAATTTAATTATTTAACAGATTATTAAATTGATATTGTTAAAATTTCCGGGATATTACATTCCTTCCCCCTTAAAATAATTTCGTCCCCGAAATTTAAAACAAAAGATAATCAAAAAAATTTTAAATTTATTTTCAAAATTTCAAGCATATACATCAACCATACACTATCAATCAAACAACCATTCATCCAAACAAACCATTTCATCCAATCAAAAAATTTTTTTTTTTTTAATTATCTAGACTAAATTCTAGATAAAATACCTCGAGTTTCCCCAAGTATATATATATATATATATACCGGGATACTCGCTCTACAAACAATCTAAACTACTAAGCTATAGATCTCCTACTCATCTAGATCTACAGAACTAAACAGAATATCAGACTACAGACGAGTCTGACTCAACTACCAAACTTCCCAAAACTGCAGATTCTAAAACTAGAGATAGATCAAATACGTATTTCCTCAGAGATACGTAAAACTCAATGAATTCCAGTTATCCAAACTGACAATTCAACCAAGTAGACCAATTACTTATCCAAATCAGAACACAGACGAGATCCAAACACAACTCTACTTCACAATAGTAGATTCCAAACTTACTTCTCCCATCCAGAGATACACTCCAAACTGCTTTTGCTGCTCAACTCTGAACTGAGGTAGAACACAAGCACAGACTGGACAACTCACTTCTAGAAATAAGGTTCACTGATCCATAAAGAAAACTCAGATACTCCAGCAAAACTTGAGCTGTTTCACCAACTCCATCTCTAGGAATCATCCTTCAACTAGACTGAACTACCGATATCACTCCTGGAATCCAGTCGATAAGAAAACTCAACCTTCAGATGCGGACAACTCCTGACTTCTCTGAAGACAACCAGAAAAATTCTGACAACACAAGAGAACACTCAGCAATCACAAGTCACTTTTGCGATCAACCCATCCTAATTCCAAAGAAAACTGTTCCTCTTTTTACCAATCAGAACAGCTTACACTTATTTATCCAATTTATCGAAGAAATGGATCCACTCTGCTGCTTCTGAACTTTACTTCCAGAAAAACTGCTCATCCAGAAAACTTCCTGCCATCACAGAATACTCCGAGCTGCACTGCTGACACTGATGCTCTTATCCAAAGCTCTTCGAGAAACTCGGACTCCAAACCAAAGCAGAAACTTCATGCTGAACTCAGCCACAACACCGAAGCATCCACACTTCCTTAATCTTGTTCCAAAGAAAACATCTTCGGGAACATCCATCGTCACTGTATCTCATCATACAGCTACTATTACCTGAGGTATCAAGGTACCATCACTCGCTTCTGTTCAACCGACAGATCCAACTTTACTCATCCACACTTCAAAGATAAACTCCGAACCATTACTGGTTTCCTTCGGAGATCGATGAAATCCTTCACCACAGCAAAGCTTACTCGAGACGGTATTGGGTCTACAGTCTCGTCAGATACACTTCCAACCTCAATATTTAAACTCCAACCATTGGTAGTCGTGTTTCACACACCACTACCCCATCTACCTTTATAACTTATATTGGAAAACCCGAACAGGTAACCCAACAAATAGGTAGAAATATATATATATTTAAAATGATACTTTTTATATAGAAATTATTTCTGGGTAAAATTATTTCATTTACCTCTTTAAAACAATATTGTGTCCGTTGGCCTGGTTCAAGTGTTTAGAGATCCCTATCAATAACGTTAGCTACTCGTATTGACCAGAATCCATATACCACTCAACCGATCAATTAACACAATATAAAATCATTTTTATATAACTAACAATTACGCGCTCTCAAGATAGACACCACTTCAGAGCCTAGGTATTCACTCAACCTACTGCTCTGATATTCAATTAACCAAAAGCTTAGGCATTCGCTCAACCTATGCTCTGATACCACTGTAACGACCACGACTTTCTCTCCATAGAAAGTCGTATCGCTAATAAGAAAGAAAGGGATAGAAAAGAGAAAAGAAGAGAAAGAAAGAACTAAACAATATCAGAATCTCACAGCGGAACGAAACAAAATATAATATATCACATAACTATTACGTAGTATCATATACAACACTTATCAGAGTTACACAGATTACATCTCATATACTAGACAGTTATAAACATCTGTCTAGTTATTACATCTCAATACAAAACAAAGATCTAAACAAGATCAACACAGCGGAAACTACTATCTATATCTACAACGCTGAAGCCTCCTGCTCCATTGCTCCTCCACAATTCGTCAAGGCTAACCTGAATCCCTTGGCTACTCGTAAAAATTTGAGTACCCAAGAGTTTATAAAACAGAAATAAACAACTTGGGTCAGACATGGGTCTGGTGTGAGTAAACGGGTTAAAATTGCTTAACTTCAAAACCTTTTGAAAGAAAAGGTATCACGTAAGACTCCCCACAAATAAACATGGGTAAGTTTTTACCTTACGCTAACCAAAACATTTGATAGGAAATCTGATTGTATTATAATAGGGTCTAGGGTTTTCAAGTAAAATACAGAAATAGCTGAAATGCTTACATCTCACATTCCAACATAGTTGGGCACAACTAATACGTACGGCACTTATTGGAGTTTGGATTCCATACAATGGCAGGGCTACTGGGGTACCGCCCGTCACAGTACGTGGCCTAGATCACCGTACCGAGGATCACTCCCAATCCCCTGCAACACAAGGTCGGAACATCCCTTACTGGATAATTCCCGCACAAGATACCTCACGGTTGGGATCAGCAACCGCACCACTAAGTCGAAAATAGAAAGGGACATCTAGACAGAGGTAACCTTGTCCTACTTGGGTGCTACCCACTAACCTTGCTGCACCTCCCCTGTTTTAGCCATTCCCGGTTTGTGAGGCTTGAGGTCACGATTACCTTAGAAAAGAACACATCACTTAGAATGCTCATCGTCCACCTGACGATGTTCTGAAAGCATTCAATCCATACAAGTTCGTTCCGGGTTCGAACGAAACCGAAGGCATTATCTCGTTACACTCGTTTTGGAATCACCCTCAGAGTTAACGACAATAACCCTTGCACTCTGAATCTTCATCTTCACTTGATTCACGACCTATCGTTAATTTGGATCGATGTGGTATTCGGGTCTCCAGACCTGGAAATCCGGTATACGGAAACCCGATCCCGGTCTCATCGAAATCCAAAGCGTATCTTTTAAGGCCAAGTTGTTTTAAAGGTTAAAACAATTTAATTCATTATCTTTATACACAAAGAAAGAATAATTCACAATAGATAATTAACATTATCAGATAATCCATATTATCATCACAATTCAACTAAACATCCATATCACACATCATATATCTCATCAGAGATATCAATCAATGCAAAGCATTCAATATTATCATCCATTCTTAAGTAATGATTTATACCATTTCTAATTAATTTAAAATGAATTAAATTAATAACTTCATTCTATAAATCCTGCTTACTTAATCATTAATTAATTACCATCAATTAATTTATTATCCTCTAATTACCTTTTTCAATTAATCATCTTTGATTAATTATCTTTTAATTACATCCAAGTAATTTATCCTTAATTAATTACTCAAATTAATTATCTTTAACCACTTATTGTAATTAACCTTTAATTACATCATTAATTAATTAACTAAAATTAATTAAGTTAATCAATTATAATTAATTACATTAATCCTTAATTAATTACATTGATTAATTACTTCATTTATTAATTATTACTTAATTAATCAATTCTTAATTACATCATTAATTATATTAATTAATGATCCTTAATTACAAATTAATTATTAATTACTTAATTAAATTAATTACATTAAGTAATTAGCCTTTAATTAAACAACATTTATTAATCACTTTTGATTAATCTTCAATCAGTAATTAACTACCCTTAATTACTTTCATTAACTAAATTAATTACTCCTTAATTAATTTCTTAATTAATCCCTTGATTAATTATTCAAAGTAATTAACTCAAATTACTTCTATTAATAAAATCAATATGCAACTAATTACTTCCAGTAATTATCTTATTATTTACTTCTCTAAATAATCTTACCTTAATAATTACATTAAGTAATTATTTATCAAATCAACTCTTGATTATTCTAAATTAATTAAACTTAATTAATTAACTTAACTAATCAAATTAACTTCAATTAATTACAATAAGTAATTAATTCTTAATTACTTCCATTAAGTAATTCCATTTAAACAATTTCACAAATGATTATCTTTAAATTAATTATTCTAATTAATTATTAAAATTAATTACATAAATTAATTATTTAATAATCCATAGTTAATGACCTTCATTAACAATTATTTAATTACTTTTCTTAAATAATTAACTTATATTAATTATTATTAATTTCAAATTAATAAATCTTAATAACCAATTAATTAAACATTAATTATTTAATTAATTAAGTATTAACCATAACTTAATTAATCTTTAATTACTTTATTAATTAATTCTTAATCATTAATTAATACCCTAATTTATAATCCTTAATTATAAATTAATCATTCCTAATTAATTTATCTTAATCATAAATTAATTAGTTTAAACCTTTAATTATCTATTTAATTAATCCAAATGATTAATTAATTTGATTATTTAAACCATTTTAATTTACCTTAAAGATTTAATAATGTTTTTAACTTTAAGATAAAATATTTACTTATCCAAGTTTAAAATTCCTTATTCACAAAACATTTGAAACATCCATTTTCAAATTTACTTTTAAATTTCATTTTAAATTCCGGATTTAAAATGAATAACAATTTGTCTTTAACAAAGTTTAAATCCAATTTAAAAACTTTTACATGTTAAAGAAATCTTATATCTTCTAAAGGAATTTTTAAAAAGAACTTAAATCAACTTCCCTTTAAAAATTTCAAAACATTTAAATATAACTAACATTTAAACTTATTTAAAACATTTAAATTTATAAACTTATTTATCTCAAATCTAGGGTTCAAAACCAAACTTGAAATAAAACTTTGATTCCAATTCCTGTTTAAATATTTCTTTACAATCAAAACCAGTTAACAGTACCGAGCCATCCAACAAAAACTTCGAGTAACCCACACAAAATCCCGAGACACTCGCGATCTCCTGCCACTTCGAGAAACCCACGTAAAAACTCGAATTCGACCCGAGCATCTTCTACTTCTTCCCAAACTAACGAACTAACCCAGGCTCTACCGTGCACACGTGCACGTGCACGTGCACGGCTCCACAACCAATTCCGATCGACGACGAACCCATCTGCTCATCCACGATGATCTCCAGACTTGATTCGATCAACCTAATATACCAAATTATTTTTTATCAAAATCGAGCTTCAAGTGCAACCCAGAATCAAACCCACATCGTCAAAACTCGTTCTCCACGGCGCTCACGATCATCAGAGAACATGCCCCTTCGACCAGAACAATTTCCCCCATCCACGCAGCGATTCCCCCAGTCGCGATCGACTGAAATGTGGTGATGACGATGCGAATACCCCTAGCTAAATTGCAGGACTAAAACTCTAGTTTGATCCAAACCATTATCCACAATGAATTAAAAATTCATTTCATATTTTTCTTATGATCAGTAATCATCTCAGCCCCTCCATGCCAAATCTCAATCTTCGAAAGCTAGCCGATAATCAGGAATTTACAAATAACCCAAAATCGATCAACTCAGCATATCTCGAATTATACTAAACTAAAAATTATGTTTTGATTCCTAAAATTCATCATATTGCAATATGAATCTGCTTATGTGATCCAATCAGAAAATTAAAATGATCAATTTATCTGACCTTAAAAGATTTCACAGTAAAAACCTATTTTTGAAATATTTACTGAATAATTCCTCTTGAAAAAAATTTTTAAACATAAAATTTCATTCTTACTAACATTTTCCTTTTAATAATCATAGCCAGAAAAGAGTTGGAGTAAGTGATTTTGATTTTTTTATTTGAATTGGTTAGTCTGTTATATCAAACAGAGTCAAACACATTCATCTACTTCAATATGCACAGATATACATTTTTATATATATATATATAACACATTATCATCTATGCAAACATAATTATAACATTACTTCACATATTTAGCATTATACATCAAAGTATAACCCAGATTTAGCTTTTGAAAGGGTTTATTTACCAGGTTATAAAACAGAGACAGGTTCTAAGTTTATCTATATATCCACTAATAAAATATATACATCCAATTCAAAGCAAAGTATTCCTGTAAAAACTTTATATTATATTACTACAACATTTCATCACATGCAACAAGTTTAATCACAGCAATTTAAACTGTTTTTAAATTAAGAGTTTACTCACCAGATTTGAATGGAACAGAGAGCAGAGCACCATTTTGACAAGCTTATGATACTTTTAAACTAGATATGCTTTTGCCTTTGAAAACTGCATGCATGCTTGTTTGAAAAAGATGTAGACTTCTTTAATTTCCAGGTTTGAAAAGAAACAGGCTTGATTTATGACTTCCAGATTTGAATGCAGACTTATGGTTAACTTTTTCTTTTGAAAATGAATTATAGGTTGAAGAATTTAGTTCAGGCTCTTGAATTGATTTCTGGTTTGAGGAGGAACTGATCTCAGATTTTGTATTAGAGAAAGAAGTTTGGGTTTCTCTTGGTTTTTTAAAAAGAATCGAAAGAAATGAAGTGAAGGAAATGTATATGTTTATATAAGTTAATATGTAGTTTATTAAAAATAAAAATAAAAGAAAACTAAAATTTAAAAACTTGCCATGTGTCATTTAGAGTTGTTAATAAATTTACACTTGTTATGTAGGTGTCTTTATAGATTTACACATGTCATTTAAGTAACACTTATTCATTTTAAATGTAAATAAAGCCTTTTCTTAATATTTAAATACTTATCTATATATATAAAAGAGAAACAAAAGCTAATTACATTTATAAATAAAAGTTTATACAAATATTCTAAATCCAAATCAATTTAAATATTTATTCTTTTGAATTTCAAAACTTTAAATTCAAATTCAAATCAAATTAAATTCTAAGATTCAATTTAAAAATTAAGTTATATATATATATACACTTATATAACTACTTATCAATTTAAAAATATAACAATTCCATAGTCTTTTAAAATCCATTCATATTTATAAAAATAATACATTATACTTATTATTTGGAAATAACATATTTGATACTTATTTAATTAGATTATTAAATTAAATTCAAATCTTATTATCAAAGATTATCCATATCAATTTAATTATTTAACAGATTATTAAATTGATATTGTTAAAATTTCCGGGATATTACAAGTGCAGTATGTTACTGAATGCGTGCATCTTTTTTAAGTGAGATGTGTTTTGCTTTGACATCATTTATACAACTTCTTGTGTAGCGCATAATTAACATTTTATTGTTATTTGGGATTTTGGTTATGCTGCAGTTCCGTGTATTACAGTTGTAGATCGTTTACCACGCCCTATGACCATGTTCGATATGGGCTCAATATCGTAATGTAACAGTAGGATTAGGTAGATCGATGCAGTTTGAATCTTTGTTGTTGCCTTACAATTTTCCAAGCGTGGTGTTTTCTTAACTTAATTTCGTTCTTTGCCTTTCTCATTTGTAGTACATCTTCTATTTTGAGGGTATCCTATTTTGATCTTAGTGCTTAGTCATTTTTCTTCCAACTGTATTTGTGAAATACAGGTGTAACAGAGTCATTAAAAAATTTCATGTAATAGAAATCTACAAAAAGGATTTTTTTTAACATACACACAAATTAGCAACGGCATAAGTCCGTTACTAAATAATATTTAGCTATGGATTAAGCCCATGGCTAAACAGAAATTAGCAATGGCTATAAGCCATTGCTAAACGGGTTATTTGCAACCATTGAAAGCTATTGCAAGTTATAAATTAGCAACGGCTTAGAGCTGTTGCAAATTCAGTTTCACAACGGACTTGAGCCGTTGCAAACTTTTCCACTTCCCATTTCACGACGGCTTTGGGCCATTGTGAAATGCTTTAGCAATCGCTCAGAGCCGTTGCGAAATGCCTTTTTGGTGTAGTACACCCTTTCTTAATAATATTTTTTTCATATATATTCTCAATAAAAAAAATTTCAAACTACATACTTTTCCAACCAAAATCCTTTACTGAAAAAATGTTTATATTCGAAACATTGTTTACCAAAGAGTACCCTTTAATTAATGGTCTTTACAATCAAAATTGACTTTCAAAAAAAATGTCTTGCAAAATTAAATATACTCTTTGGATAAAACACTTTTCTCAGGTAAAGGTGTTTCTTGCTACTTTTCTCATAAATATATTATTCAAATAAACTAATTACTTAAAATACACTTTTACAATAAAAAGTCTTTTTATGACAATAGCTTTACTAAAACCATTGTATCAATCTTCTTCTGATAATATATTCTTTATTTTAAAGAATACTTCAAAGTATTTCTTCTTTTTATTCAATAAATGGCTCTCACTAAATATTCCCAAGTTTTAGAAACATTTTTAAATCACTACGGTTTTATCAAAATAGTCTTTCCACAAAAGGTCATTTTAAATAAATACTCCACAACTCTTATAATATTTATTTTATATTATTTTTTCAAAAAAACTTTTCTCTCTCCTCAAATAATAATTTTCCATAAACGCCATCGACAAAATACTTTGGGCAAAGCTTTTCTAAATCATAACACTGTTTTAAAATACACTTCAAAAGGTATCTAACAATAGACAAATTGTTTTACACTAATATTTTAAGTAAAACAACCTTCCATAAAATTGCTTTAAATAATTTTTTTTCCAATGATCGCTTTTCCTTAGGAAAAATATCTTCATAAAAATATTTTATTTCCAAATTAAATGATCAATTTTTGTTCATGTAAAGAATAGTTTTCAACAAGTCATGTTATACCCAAAAATATATATTTTCCCATTTTCAATCAAATACATTTAAAACTAAAAATATATATTTAATATAACTTTTTCAACAAATACTTTTTAGCTAAAACTTCAAAAATAAAAAGCAGTCCCATTTATTAAGAGTGGGTTCCAATTATAATTGTTATCCGGCCTTTTGGCCTGGCTATATCTGGACCATCGGACGAGATAAACTCAAATGTCATTAGGATCGATGTATCATATTAACGGTCCTGAAGTCTAGAGATCGGATAGGTACAATGACCTGAAGTAATAGCAAGACAGTGGAAGGTGAACTCCATAAAACACTCAAAGCATGAAAGCTCGCCATTCCCTGAAGATGGATTAGTTACGAAACATATTCAATACTATGGATCGTATCGTATTGATTCCATAACTCAACTCAATGTGACCGATCAATATCTCAAGATATACAAGTCCAACACACTAGAAACATTCAGAGCATCGATATATTGGAGAGAGGAGTCCCCATGAACAATCGCATGCCAAGATGAGTGAATGTGAACGATCGGTAGACATCGTTCACGAACGATCCTACTGTTTCAGCATGAATGATCTAACCCAATGAAGATTGGTCGATATCTCACCAATCACAACTTAGAATGACACCAAACTTTTGGGAGCATACATTAGAGATATGGAGAAGCCACCAGGAACGATCGCACCCTCATCGGAGCAACCATGAATGATCGGCACCGATCGTTCCAAATAATGAATTGGAACCTGCGATCGTTCTGGTAGGCCCCTACAGATCTGGAGAGTTTTCTGCCGAATTTCCAACGAGATATTTTGCCATCCGCACCTATAAATATAGACTTATTTCTTCATTTAAAGGATCTTTACGCTGCTTATTGTTTTGAACTCCATTGTAATCAAGGGCAATTATCAACAATTCATTATAGTTAAATTTATAAATGATTAATAAAGTTTATTCTTCAAAGTGGTCGTAGACATGCAACACTGAACTACTATAAATCCTTGTATTTCTGTTACTGCTCAGTTCTTATTGCTTATTTACTTATCCTCTTTGTTTAATTTTTATTATTCTTCATTCATTTCTCTACTATTCTATTCTTGAGTGTTTATGCTCACTTTTAGTGCAAACATTTTGGTGCTTTCACTGAGAACGCTTGATTCTCAGTTTATTTGTATCCCTTTGTTGCTACTGGATTGCATAAATCCCCCGAAAGAGATCTATAATTATCTTCGAGGAGCTTGATTGTTCTTTTCATATTTGCAAAAGTCTAAGTAAAGCTATCAACAATGGTTAGGAACACCAGATCTAATTCTTATAACGTAGAAGGAAATGAGAGTGCTAACATCTAATAAGGAGGCCCGAGTAATCAACCTGTGGATGTGAATGCTACCAATCTAGTTGATGTCCAAAATCCAAATGATTCCATTACCAGAGCTGAATTCCAAAATCTGATGAGAGAGCTAGTGGATAGCCATCGATAATTGAATCAGCAAATTCAAGCCAATATCGACCAAACGAACCAACTCAGTCAGCAATAGCATGGGAAAGCAAGGAGGGACCCTACCCCTTACTCTACATTAGAGAGTTCTTGTTCATCTAACGATTATCACAAACGTAGATGCCACAGAACAAACGAATACTATATCGAAGCATCAACGCGCCTTCCACCGATCGTTCCAGACAGAGCGATAATGATCAGTGTCGATCCATCTGGAATGATCGATACCAATCATTCTTTGGATGGATGATACCAACCAGTGACAGCAAGGTTACATATTGACGATGCTGCGATCAATCTGGATGCTGAAGTTCAAGCAAATGTTGACCAATTACTTCCTTGGAATGATGATGAAGTGAATGTATGTGATATATATAGAGAGAATGTTTAACCAAGATGGCATGGAACGGCTAGTAGACATTTACCGGACCATCCATGTGTGGTGGAACACGACAACCGCTTGGCTCTGACTATCCAAACGCCGGATTTGTCGGCTATGGTTAGACAGTTAGTGAGAGAGAGCCAAGGCTTGACTAATGACGACCGGGTAATCTTGAGAAGCCATACCCCATCCATTAACAATATCATACATGCAGAATATCCAAGGAGGTTCAATATGCCATTGATGCCTGCCTATGAGGGAAATACCGACCCCAAGTAGCATATCATGAGATATGAATGGCTGACGGATTTCGCACGAGCAGATGATGCAAACAAGTGTAGATGTTTTCCTATTACTCTTTCTGGAATAGCAACAATGTTGTTTACAAGATTACCCCTACGGTCAATCTCTAGATTTGACGATTTAGTAATGAAGTTTATAGAGCAGTTCCATATGCACACAACTCACCCCAAAGAAGTAATGTCCCTATCCAGCGTGATCCAGGCTTCGGGAGAATCATTGAAAAATTACTTGTAGAGATTCCATACAGCCGTTACGGAAGTTAGTAATCCAAATGACCATTCAATATTGATGGTGGTAACAAGAGGGACAGATTCAGATTTCGATTTTGGTGACTGGTTAGCTGGCAAACCACCCGCAATATTGCAGCGTTCTATGCAAAGGCGGCTCAGTATTTGAGAAAAGAGGAAGCCAAATGCTCTAGGAAGAAGAATGTTATGGAACAAAGTGGAGAGGGAGTACAGAGTAACATTGTAGCGAAGCGGTCTGGTAATAGTTCTGGAAAAGTTCAAGTGAACGTCCAAAATAAACCAAATCAGCAAAAGAAAGGCGGAGATAGAAGTCGAGAACGAAAGAGGGATTCTAGAAGAGGAAAGTCTATGATTCCGATGTACGAGACCTACACGCCACCGAATACATCTTTAGAGAATTTCCATTTGTCTACCTATAATACCATGTATTACAGGAAGCTGCCTCCAAAAGAATCAACGGAGAAGCAAAAACATACCAAAATGTATTTTCGATTTCATGAATGTTACAGTCATAACACAAATAAGTGTAGGCACGTCCCGGATATTATCGAGAAACTGATTCGAGAAGGAATGTTACAGTAGTTTATTAATGCCCCATGGGATGGCAAGCAAAGGACATCCGACCCCAACCGAGGACAAGCACCGTACAGGCTGAGGAACCTGCATGGACTAGTGGAAGATTAGTAATCAATACAAAATTGGAGGATTGCATCCAGTTGATAAGAGTTGGCATGAGATGGACCGCTACGCTAGCGCGATCAAGCATGTGAATTTTGAATGTTGTTCGAGTACAGAAGATGGAACTCTAGAAAAATAGCAATATACAAGGATAAATGACATAATGTTCAGAATAAGAGATGCAGACAAGGTCGAGGCAACCCAATGGTCATTTCGGCTATGATCGGCCCCGCCTTAGTGAGGAGGATTTTGGTTGATGGAAGCTCCGTAAATATAATTTTAAAAAAATCTTATGATCAGTTGAGGATGGAAGCCAAGGACTTGAAACCTCTAAAGCCCGCTTCATGGATTTAATGGTGTTGCGACCGAAGCTGTTGGTTATGTTGAGTTGCCCGTGGAGTTGGGATAAGATGACTGTAGGAGAGTGCAGATTTTTCCATTTGTTGTTTTGGATGTTGACTCTCTATACAATGCTTTTCAGGATCGACCGGCCCTACCTGAGTTTCGAGCAACTCTTGCCTCATGGTGTTTGACTTTGAAGCTTCTGAAAGATAATGGTGTTGGAGTTATTCATGGTGATCAGCCGACTAGATGTGCATGCTATGTAGCTAAATCAAGGGATGCTCAACGTAAGGAGAAAGGTAAGGGTGTGGACAAGTCTCTCCATATCCAAGCCACTGAAGGTTGACAACCAGCGTTTGAGCCCTTTCTCGGGCACCGAAGTCGGTTTTATAGAGACATAGATCCGAAGGATGATATGGAGGAGTTCAAAGAAACCGAGGTTGCACTGGCTGAGCTAACGATTGACATCACGATCAGCCACGATGACCCATCATGGGTCCTAAAGATCGGATCACTTCTAAGCCTCTCGATAATGAAAGAACTTGTTGGTTTTCTCTAAGCGAATCTCGACGTGTTCGCTTGGACTCACTCTGACATGTGTGGGTCTCGCCTGCCATTGCGAGCCATGTATTGAATATCGACCCGAGGCACGTCTCGGTGAAACAAAAAAGGTGTGGCGTGGATCTGGAGAGATTTGCCACTCTTAAAGAGGAGGTGGATAGGCTTAAAGACAATGGGTTTATTCACGACGCCCTCTACCCTAAATGGGCATCTAATCCTATACTTGTGAGAAAGGTGAATGGGAAATGGCGGACATGCGTTGATTACTCGGACTTGAACAAGGCATGCCCAAAATACAGTTTTCCCCTTCCAAGGATCGACTAGCTGGTAGACTCAACCGCAGGGCACGAATTGCTATCTTTCATGGATGTGTACTCTAGATATAACCAAATCCCAATGCACACTCTCGATCAAGAGCACACTAGCTTCATTACCGATGTTGGATTATATTATCGTATGGTGATGTCATTTGGATTAAAGAATGCTGGAGCGACTTATCAATATCCAGTCAATAGAATGTTTAAAGGTCGGATTGGAAAGACGATGGAGGTGTATGTGGATGATATGCTCGTGAAGTCATGATGATCTAGCGACCACATTAGAGACTTGGTAGAAACATTCGATATCCTCCGATATTTCAAAATGAATATCAGTCCTCGGAAGTGTTCTTTTGGTGTTGCATCAGAAAAGTTCTTGGGTTTCATCGTTAATGCCTACGGAATCGAAGCTAATCTCAAGAAGATCCAAGCTATTCGCAACATCCAAGCGCCAAAGACCATCAAACAAGTATAGAGCCTGAATGTGAAGGTTGTCGCCCTGAGTCGATTTATTTCCAAAGCTACCGATAAATGCATTCCTTTCTTTGACTTTATTAGAAGAGGGAAAAGGAATTTTGAATGGACATAGGATTATAAAGACGCATTCCAAGCTTTGGTGAACCACTTAGAGAGACCTTCCATTTTGTCAAAGCCGCAGATCATGAAGACTTGTATATCTACTTGGTTGTGTTGGTACATGCTATAAGTACCGCATTGCTTCACGAAGAGAATCAAATCCAGAGACCGGTTTATTACGTTAGTAAGCAATTAACAGGAGCCGAAAGGAACTATCCGAAGATAGAGAAATTGGCATACTGGTTGTTGATTGCTTCACAAAAGCTCCGCCCCTATTTTCAGGCTCATCCTATCAATGTTTACACCGACCAGCCGTTATGACAGGTCCTACAGCGACATGAGACATCTGGAAGGTTACTTAAGTGGAATATCGAACTAAGCCAATTCAACATCACTTATATTCCTCGGAGGACTATCTAAGGATGGGCACTGGCGGACTTTATAGTAGAATTCACTACATAGGATAATTTCCCAAAGAGCAGTGGAACCCCTACCATACGGTAGAAGTTGTAAACGGATGGGGCATCTAATGATCGTTGTTCTGGAGCTAGAATTGTGCTAGTAACTCCAAAAGATTGGTTAATTTGCTATGCTTTAAAGCTTGATTTCCCTGCAACAAACAATGAAGCTGAGTATGAAGCTCTGATTGCTGGACTTAAACTCACCAGAGAATTGGGGATAAAATCACTTGAAATATTCTACGACTCACAATTGGTGGTATACCAAGTCAGGGTAGACTAACAAGCTAAAGAACAACAACTCACCCCGTACCTTACCCGAGTCCAAGAGCTGTTGACTGACTTTTAATACTATGATATTACACACATTCCTCGAGATCAAAACAAAGAGGCCGACTCATTGGCAAAGTTTGCTAGCACTGGGGATGCACAACAAATGGGTTTGGTCCCAATCAAAGTACTAAACACTCCGAGCATAAACCTGATGAAAATTGATAGGTGCTGCAGACGAAGCCTGAGAATGAGTCGTCGATGACTCCAATTAAAGACTATTTGCTACATGGAGTTTTTTCCGAATGGAGGAATGAAAATTGACAAGTCCTTCGCAAAGCTTCATGATATATCATTTAGGAAGGAGTTATGTATAGAAAGGGTTTTTTTGTTCCCTGCTCCGTTGTATCGCTCATGATGAAATAAAACGAGTCCTAAATGAAGTTCATGAAGGGGAATGTGGTGATCACACATGGGTAAAGTCTAGCAAAAAATACTCGGTTACTGGTATTATTGGCTGACAGTCAATTGAGATGCTTCTGATTATGCAAGGCGATGCGACAAGTGCCATATGTATGCAAAAGTTCCGAGAGTACCGCCGATGGAAATCACACAAATGTTCAGCCCATAAATGTTTCCCATATGGGGCATAGATATTATTTGTTCCTCACCGTTCTCTAAAGGCGGTATGAAATACGTCACCATCATAGTTGATTACTTCACCAAATGAGCCGAAGTAGAACCTTTAGACACGATCATGACAAAGTAAGTAATCAACTTCATCGTCTGGAACATCATATGTCGTTTTGGCCTTCCACAAGCTATTGTAACTGATAATTGGACTCAATTTGACAGTGTTGAATTCAAATACTTCCATCGTCGACATTATATTGGAAATAGATTTGCGGCAGTTGCTCACCCTCAATCAAATGGACAAGTTGAAGCTGTGAAAAAAATCATAAAGTCCATTTTGAAGAAGCGTTTGGAAAAGGCTAGAGGCAAGTGGGTGGATGAACTCCCGACAGCACTATGTGCTTATAGGACCACCCACAGGTCCACGACTGGCCATACTCCATTGCCCTTACTTACGGCTCTGAAACAGTTATTCTTGTTGAACTTGAAGTTACTTCTCATCGAGTGACCTACTACAATCCTAAAATGAATAGAGATCTTGTAACATCCCCTATCTTGATGCCCGAAGCTAGGCGCTACAGATGCTCCAGCCATCTATAGTATTAACTTCTGGTGACAAAATATGGTAATGTTAATGGTATCCATAATATCAGAAGCACATGAATATGAAATAAAATCAACATAGATTTCAAAACAACCTTTCTGATTACTTTCAAATCCCTATTTCATATTCAGTTACATAATCCCAAAATGATTCCCAGGTTTTGATCAAATACAATTATTACAAATTACGCCAAGAGCGACATATGAAGATGCCCCCTTGGATGATTAGAGTACTACATAGACATAGCAGTCATAAATACATCACAGTAGAAATAATACTAAATAGCTCCTACATAGATAGCTTTGCCTCCTGCACGTCTTTGGAACCTTATTCGTCCAACCTACTAAACCTGAAAAGTCCTTAACTCTCAATTTACTCAAATCAAATTTTGACCACCCAAGGTTTAAAGGGAAACATAAACTTCAAGTCAGACATAAATCCTGCTGTGAATAATACTGTTACATCTCGATTTACTGATATTAAGTGAGACCACGTTGCTTAGCGAAACGGGTTCCCCTCACTAATATCCTTTTTTTAAAAGTATATCTTTTGCAATCAAAGTCCCGCAATCAAACTGATTATAACAATTAAAGTGAATACATATATCATAAAGATCAGGAAATCAATGGACTATCTATCCACACTATAATTTTATCTGGCTAACTATTAACCATTGTCTGACTCAGGCTTACCAGACATAATCAATAATCTAACTTCTGTTAAATAATCTACTAGGCTATCTGCCCTTAACTATCTTCTTCTAGGGTCAACTGACCCTAATGGTTTTGCGAGCTCACAAATAACCTATCTTTACTCTGTATACTCCCATCTGCGTGTAACATTCTTTTTAGTCCCATCTGTGACAAAGCCCTACACACTAGAATTTTGAACTTATATTAGCTAGGGGCTATTAGCTAAAGTATAGGGCGCGACCCTACACCAGTCCATCTGGTCTTATAATATCTGAGTCATAAATTTAGGCTTATCTACCCTTTTCAAATTTCATTTCCTGTCATATACTTAGGGTTCACTACCCCATTCAAATTTCATTTCCATGTAAACAATCTTTGTAAATGATTTACCCCTGAAATCATAACTTTATAAAACAACGAAGTCATACTCTTTGCTTTACTCAAAATACTTATGTCATAATATATGCTTTACACAAAACAATGTTGATGAAATCTAATCAATGGGATTATCTATCCCTTCAAAATAAGTTAAAACCCCTTTTTAACTTAGAAACCTTTAGGCTATAAAGCTAAAACAATACGTTGAAACCTTTGTTTAAAACCTTAAACAATCTCTTTCGAATTCATTGAAAGTATCCCTTTCAAAATAAGGTAATTACTTTATCCTTGAAAACGGTAGGTCGAAAGACCAAAGCATCCCTTTCGAATGTATTGAAAATATGCCTTTTGAAATCATTACTTAACCCTTAGACCTCCTCTTTCGAAACTATTAAACTTGTCATTCAAAAGCATTGGAAACCTTCTTTTTAAAACATTAAAACAAACCTTCTGGTATGTTTAAATATACTTTTTGAAAACATTGGGGTTTCCTCTTCGAAACTCTTATAATATACCTTTCGAAAACATTGGAAATCCTTCACTTAAAACATACAATTCGAAAGTATTGGGTTCAAGTAAAATTTTGTGGAAACATGCTTCGAAACCATTTAAAATCGTTCCTTCCAAAACCCTTGGGTTTAATGTATAGTATAGTTATTGGGTCATAAAGAACTGAGGGGAAAGCATTGCTTTCGAAAGTATTAATCCCAAGTAAAAGAAAGAGGATAGTTTCAAAACTCACTCTTTCGAAACCATTACCTCCAAAACCATTTTGAAAGCGGCTGTATAACCCTTTTAAAAGCATGGAGAAGGTGGCTTCAAAGTAAAAGGCGAAAGCACCCTTACGAATGCATTGCTTTTAGGCTATAAAGAAAAGCGATCTTAACTAGTTCGAAAGGTAAGAAAGCAGCAGCTAGGTTTCGAATGGGTTCCAAAAGCGGCTACCCTTTCGAAAGCTCCTTTTTAAAACAACACAAGCGACAACTCATTCGAAAGCTTCTTTCTTAAAATAAAACAAGTGGCAATTCCTTAGAAACTGATTGATTCAAAAGCCATTTTAAAGTGGCTTCAACCCCTTCGAAAGCAAGGTTTCGACACTGTCCCTTCCACCTTTCTCCAATCCAGTACGTACCAATGGCTTAATACCATGTGTATTGGTTTCGAATGGGTTTGTAAGTAGTGGTATGGTGTCAAAAGCTAACAAATGGAAGTGGCAAAGTGGTAAATTATGTCAAAACTGATTTTATACCTTACAAAGTAACTTCTTTTCAATTAACTTGCCTTATTTGTCAAAATGTAATCGTTTGCCATTTCTTTATCAAAATCCTTTTCTAAAAGTGCTGCTGAATTTAAGAATATCAATTAAAACATTTTAACTAATAAGCCCCGTCTCCTTGGTTAAAACATATGAAACATTCAAGTTCCTCAACTTAAATAATTTTATAACCATAATAAAATACTTAGGAAATTTTCCCAAAAATCACCATAATTCACTTTTAATATGTTCTCTAACATATTTAAATTTCAGATCAAAATCGTTATTTAATTGCTTTAAATAATTTAAACCCAATATTAACTATTTTCTTTCATAGAAAATTCATAATAATTCCACAACAATTTAGAAAATTATGAAACATTAAAACCACTTCTAAATTAATGTCTTTGACCATATATCAAAAAACAAAAATCATTTGGATGTCATTTCATAGGTTTTCCAATCTAAACTTATCATAAAATCTATATGAAACATCATAAATCATCAACAAGCGCGCGCGCGCGCGCACACACACACACATATATATATCCATTTGAACAAACATAACATGGCATATTATTTGCAAAAAATTCAGATCCAATCTTGAAACTACAAGCATTAACAAAAGTGAGATGTAAACCAAATTATTCACCATGGCTTGGTTTTAAGAAGGTTGAGATTTGCTCTTTGATTGATTTGCTTTAGCCTTCTACATGAATCCTAGCTTTTCTTTTCCTTGAATCCCTTTGATGGTGGCCGGCCGAGCTTACAAGTGATTTAGGGTTTTGTTTGTAATTGTTGATATGAATAAGAAATGGAGGTAAGAAGGGTTAAGGTATAAGAACAAAGGCTATTCTTATTTTTCCCTTACCATATTCCTCCTACCTACTTATTTTTAATTTTCCTTTTCTTATACATTCATTAAGGTTTGTCCCTTATAATTAACAAATCTCAATCCCTTAATCTTCTACATTATTTCATTTAATTTATCTAATTAAATGTCCTAAATAATGTTAGTCAAAATTAAGGTCATTACAGACTCCCCTCCTTAAAGATTTTCGTCCTCGAAATTACGATAAGGTACTCACAACAATTAAACAAAAAGGTAAAACATACCATGAAACAAGTCAGGATAAGTATCTCTAATCCTACTCTCAGTTTCCCAAATACTGTCTCTCTCATCGTCACTCCACTAAACTTTGACTAATCTAACTGTCTCGTTTCTTAGTCGCTTCTCATCCCTTGCAACTATACGAACTGGTTTTCTTACTATAGTCATATTTGGTTCCACTACTAGATCATTTAACATAGTCAGTGTAGTAGTAGTCTTTGGATCTCTAATATACTTCCTTAGATGAGAAATATAAAATACATTGTTGACTCCTGCCAAACTATTCGGTAACTCTGCTCTATATGCGAGTTTTCCGACCCTTTCTACAATAGGAAATGGTCCAACAATTCTTGGTGCCAATTTTTCCGATTTTCCAAATCTGATTACACCTTTCATCGGTGGCATCTTGACAAAGACATGATCTCCAACCGAGAACTCTAAGTCTTTTCATCTTTTATTAGCATAACTCTTCTGCCTAGATTGAGCTTCCTTCATCCTAGCTCGAATTAACTCAATCTTTTCTGCAGCTTCTCTAACCAAAACTGAACCAAGGACTAACCTATCCCCGGTCTCTAACCAACAAACAGGAGATTTGCATGGCCTTCCATACAAAGCTTCCAATGGTTTTATCCCTATACTAGTCCAATAACGGTTGTTATACGAAAACTCGACTAAGTGTAGATGGTCTTCCCACGATCCCCCAAAATCTAGCACACAAGTTCTTAACAAATCTTCTAAGACTTTTTAACTCTCTCCATTTTCCCATCTGTCTGCGGATGGTAAGCGGTACCCATCTTGAGCTTAGTACCTAAAGTCTCCTGTAGGCTCTTCTAGAACTCGCTAGTGAATAAGGAATCTCTATCATTTATTATACTACTAGGAATTCCATGAAGTCTAACTTATTTCTCATGAATAAATTAGCTAAATCTGCTATTGTCCTAGTCGACTTAACTGGAATGAAATGAGCATTCTTGGTCAATCTGTCCACTATAACCCATATACTCTCATTTCCTCTATTCGACCTTGGAAACCAATCAAAGAAATCCATTGATATAGAATCTTATTTCTAGACTGGGACATCTAAAGGCTGAAGTAACCCACTAGGTTTCTGATGTTTAGCTTTTACTTGTTGACAGTTCAAACACTGTCTCACCTATAAGCCTACATCTCTCTTCATACCTTCCCATAAGAAACTCTTTTCATATCCTGATACATCTTAGCTCCAGATAAATAGTGAACTTGGAACGATGTCATTCTCCAAGAACTTCCTTCCTAAAGTTTCCCACATTCGAAACACATAGTCGTCCTTTCTTCCTCAACCACCCATTCTGGTCAAGACTGAAATCTTTCAAGTCATCGTTCCCTATTCCATCCCTTAACTTTCTGATCCGTTCAGCTAATAATGGATCCTCTCCTTACTTAGAAGCGATCCTTTCGATCACCATCAGTCGAACTTCTAAACATGACGACCTAGCGGTTTCTTGACTGGAACTACTCTTAGATCTCCATCGTACTCAGCATGTAGTCAATGTTTCTAAATTTTCCACTCAGCTATCATTGCCAATACTGCATTCTGCTATTTTCTGCTAACTGCATCTGCAACCTTATTTCCTTTTCCTAGTGTGTACTCAATACCAAAGTCAAAACCGGCTAAAAACTCTAACCACCACTGCTTTCTCATATTCAAATTCTTTTGAGAGAATAAATACCTCAATGACCTATGATCTGTATACAACTCGAATCTTTCTCCCAAAAGATAATGTTTCCACACCTTCAATGCGAAAATTACTGCAGCTAATTCCAAATCATGAGTTGGATATCTAACCTCATGCAGTCTGAGCTGTCGAGAAGCATAGGCATTCACTTTTCCCCTCTGCATTAACACAGCTCCTAATCATGTTCGACATGCATCCGTGTACACCACTAAGTCCGGATTCCCCTCTGGAACAACTAACATAGGTGCATTAGTCAATAAGTGTTTCGGTTTCTGGAATACCTCCTCGCACTTACCAGTCCAGACAAACTTCACATCTTTCCGAGTTAGCTTAGTAATCAGTGCCGCTATCCATGAAAAATCCATAATGAATCTCCGATAATAACCAGCTAATCCAAGAAAACTCTTTATCGCAGTCACTGTCTCGGGTCTCTTCAAACTATTCACTGCCTCGATCTTAGCCAGATCTACTGGCAACCCTTTCTCTGAGACTAAATGACCAAGAAACTTCACCTCCTTCTTCCAGAAGTGACACTTCGAAAATTTCTCTTTCGGTTGATGCTACCTCAACGTCTCAAGCACTACTCTAAGATGAACTTCACGCTCTTATCCTTAATGTATACCAAAATTTCATCTATGAATAATAACATGAACCTGTCCAGATGTTCTCGGAAGATCCTGTTCATCAAATCCACGAAGAATGCTGGCGCATTAGTTAGTTCGAACGGCATTAGTAACCATTCGTACGATCTATATCTAGTCCTAAACGCCGTGAAAGGAATACTATCCTCTACTACTCTAAGGTGATGGAACCCTGTTGCCAAATCCAATTGGAAAAATACTTTGGCTCCGCTCAACTCATCGAAAAAATCGTCAATCCTAGGTAACAGATATCGATTCTATATCGCCTTCTCATTCAACTTACGATAATCGATACACAACCTCAATGATCCGTCTGGTTTCTTTGCAAACACTACGGCTGCTCCCCAAAGCGAACTGCTTGGTCTGATCAAATTCCTACCTTCCAAATCCACCAACCACACCTTTAACTCCTTCATTTCGGTAGGTGTCATTCTACATGGTATTCTACTCACTGATTCTTCTCCTGGTACTAAATTTATCCGAAACTCAATGGCTCGTTTCAGTGGTAGTCCTATCACGGGCTCAAAGACATCTGCGAATTCTCTAACAACAAAAACTCGGTTTAACTCGTCTTCTTCGTTCAAAACACCCAACAAAGGATTAATCTCAAATCTAGGGTTTTCTATGGAGTATATAATCCGATTACTACAACTACGGTGCCTAAGTGATATTTTCCTATCATGGCAAAATATCCTAGCATCGTATTTACTTAAATAACCCATACCCAAAATAATTCTTAACCCAACGAAATCAAATACATGCAAACTGCAAGCAAATACATGACCTAACAACTCAAACTCTAGGTGGTCAAATCTCATCCTAAGAGTCGCATACCCTCCTATAGGATTCGCAACCCTTAAGGAAGTAACTAGGTATAAGGGTTCTAGGTTAAGCTTATCTACCAAACAACGAGATATAAAAGAATGTGATGCACGAGTGTCAAATAGACCTCTAACTGACATACCATAAATCAAAAGTAGGGCTGTCAATGGATACCAGAAAAATCCGAAATTCATCTGCATCCGCATCTGAAAAGCGGATAAATATCCGATACCCGGAAAAATGGATGCGGATGCTGATATTTTAGTGCAATGAAAGATATTCATTTATTATTTTATTAAGTTAGTAGTTTATATTATATGCACTTAATGCTTATTAACTGCTCGAAACTATTTATTATCATCATATTTGTTAATTTTTGACATTTTTATAATCAATAGGATTGAAAAATATTTATGTTAAACTAAAATTTTCCTTTTACAATTCTTGATTTATTGACCGTTAGCGGATAGGATAATTATCCGATATCCGTTCGTATCCATGGATGCGGATATCCGATATTCGAAAATGATTTTGGATGCAGATACGGCACTATCCGCATCCGAAAGCATCCGTTGACAGGCCTAATCAAAAGTATACCTCCTAACATAGCTTTTTCTTTCTCCTCTGCCATTGGTCTTGAGGTAGCTGTTTCCAATGCAAACACTTTACTCTTTCCATCCTTGGCTGGTTCCTTGCACTGGTTCTTATAATGTCCAATCTTATCACATTTGAAACATTTTACTTCTTTCTTGTCGACAGCTTTCTTTCCTTCACCTGTCCGACACTCATGAGCATATTGTCCCTTCTTGTCACACTTATAGGAAACTACATCGGCCCTCTTTTTCTTGGCTGCTCCACCTTCCTGAGCACCTTTCTTATGGAAAAACTATCTTCTGGTTCTGCCCAGTTTGAGTTTCCCCTGCTTTGTTACCATCAAGAAAAACAAGCATCTCCTCCTGCCTCAAAGCCATCTCAACAACTACATCACACAAACCCTTAATATGTGGCAAAGTTTCTTTAGAAAGCTCGGGTTTTAGTCTGCGGATGAACTTCTCATTTCTTTTGATAACTGTATCAACTGTAGCATATCCGTATCTCGATAGCTTCTAAAATCTGGTAGCATACTCCAACACTGTCATGTCTCCTTGTACCAACTCAGCAAACTTTCTGAGCAGAGTTGACTTAGCAATCTCCGACATGAATATTTCCTCAAATCTTCTTCTAAATTCTGCCCAAGTCATGGTCTCTTCATTTACTCCCACAGTAACACTGTTCCACTATTATAGTGCTGCTCTTTGCAACTGCCTAGAAGCAAGTCTCCTCTTCTGCTCATCATTGAGTCCTAAATCAGCAAAAATCATTTCACAATAAAGCAACCAATTCTCCACTTAAATTGCATCCTCAGTTCTGATAAATGGCTTTCCTCCTAGCCTAGCATAATCTCTGCTTAGTACTGGATAGTTATTGACCACCAGAGCTTCCTAATTTCTTCCACCAACCCCGCAGCAACTCCAGCTTGCACCATGTTGATGAAGAACTGGTACCTGGCTCCCATATCAACTTGCAGCACTCCAGCACCCACATTAGCAGTTTGTGCCTGACCTAGATTCCTTCTAGTGTTTGGTCTAGTGTTTCCATTGATTATGGTGCTTCCTCCACCAATGTAACTCTTCTACTCCTAACATCCATACCTCACATCCTTAAAATCTTCATTCGAGTCTTTGTAAGATACAGAAGAATAGCCAAAGAGAGATGGGAGAATAGAGATAAAGCGTATACTTATATATAGCAAATACAAGTACATTACTATAACATTATCCCATACCCCAATCTTTTCTCTAATTCCTTAAGATTATTTTAAGTTTAAAATTTCTTTTAAGTTTTCATAAATCTATCCTCTAATACCAAGTTGTAACATCCCCTATCTTGAGGCCAGAAGCTAAGCGCTATAGACGCTACAACCATCTATAGTATTAATTTCCGGCGATAAAATACGATAATGTTAATTGTATCCATAATATCAGAAGCACATGAATATGAAATAAAATCAACATAGATTTCAAAACAACTTTTCCGATTACATTCAAATCCATATTTCATATTCAGTTACATAATCCCAAAACGATTCCCAGGTTTTGATCAAATATAGTTATTACAAATTACGTCAAGAGTAACATATGGAGATGTCCCCTTGGATGATCAGAGTACTAGATAGACATAGCGGGCATAAATACATCATAGCGGAAATAATACTAAATAGCTCCTATATAGATAGCTTTTCCTCCTGCCTGTCTTCGGAAGCTTATTCGTCCAACCTACTAAACCTGAGAAGTCCTTAACTCTCAATCTACTTAAATCAAATTTTGAGCACCCGAGAGTTTAAGGAGAAAAATAAACTTCGAGTCAGGTATAAAGCCTGGTGTGAATAATACTGTTACATCTCGATTTACTAATATTAAGTGAGACCATGCCGCTTAGCAAAACGGGTTCCCCTTACTAATATCCTTTTTTAAAAGTATATCTTTAGCAAATCAAAGTCCTGCAATCAAACTAATTATAACAATTAAAGCAAATACATATATCATAATGATCAGGAAATCCATGGACTATCTATCCACACTATAGTTTTATCTGGCTAACTATTAACCATTGGCTGACTTGGTCCTACTAGACATAATCAATAATCTAACTTCTGTTAGTTACTCTACCGGGCCATCTGCCCTTAACTATCTTCTTTTAGGGTCAACTGATCCTAATGGTTTTGCAGGCCCACCAATAATTTATCTTTACTTTGTATATTCCCTTCTATATGTAAAATTATTTTAGTCTCATCTGTGATAAAGCCCTATACAATGGAATTTTGGACTTATATTAGTTAAGGGCTATTAGCTAAAGTATAAGATGCGGCACTACACCAGTCACATCTGGTCTTCTAATAACTAAGTCATAAATTAAGGGTTATCTACCCTTTTCAAATTTCATTTCCTATCATATATGTAGGGTTGACAACCCCATTCAAATTTCATTTCCTTGTAAACAATCTTTGTAAATGATTTACCCTTGAAATCAGAACTTTACGAAATAAGGAAATCATATTATTTGCTTTACTCAAAATACTTATGCCATGATATATGCTTTACACAAAACAATGTTGATGAAAGCTAATCAATGGGATTATCTATCCCTTCAAAATAAGTTAAAACCCCCTTTTAACTTAGAAACCTTTAGGCTATAAAGCCAAAGCACTACCTTCGAAACCTTTGTTTAAAACCTTAAACAATCTCTTTCGAATTCATTGAAAGTACCCTTTCAAAATAAGATAATTTCTTTATCCTTGAAAACACTAGGCCGAAAGGCCAACACATACCTTTTGAATGTATTGAAAATATGCCTTTCGAAATCATTACTTAACCCTTAGACCTCCTCTTTTGAAACCATTAAACTTGTCTTTTGAAATCACAGGAAACCTTCTTTTTAAAACATTTTAAAAAAACCTTCTGGTATGTTTAAATACACTTTTCGAAAACATTGGGGTTTACTCTTCGAAACTCTTATAATATACCTTTCGGAAACATTGGAAATCCTTCACTTAAAATGTACTTTTCAAAAGTATTGGGTTCAAGTAAAATTTTGTGGAAACATTGCTTCGAAACCATTTAAAATCATTCCTTTTAAAACCTTTGGGTTTAACATATAGTATAATTATTGGATCATAAAGAACTGAGGCGAAAGCATTGCTCTCGAAGTATTAATCCTAAGTAATAGAAAGGGGATAGTTTCAAAACCATTGCCTCCAAAATCATTTTGAAAGCGGCTGTATGACCCTTTCGCAAGCATGGAGAAGGTGACTTCAAAGTAAAAGGAAAAAGCACCCTTTCGAACACATTGCTTTTAGGCTATAAAGAAAAGCGGCCTTAACTAGTTCAAAAGGTAAGAATGTGGTAGCTAGGTTTCAAATTAGTTCTAAAAGCGGCTACTCTTTCGAAAGCATATTTTTAAACAAAAAAAGCGGAAACTCATTCAAAAGCCTCTTTCTTAAAATAAAACAAGCGGCAATTCATTAGAACTGATTGATTCGAAAGCCATTTTAAAGTGGCTTCAACCCCTTTGAAAGCAAGGTTTCGACATTATCCCTTCCTCCTTTCTCCAATCCACTACGTATCAATGGCTTGATACATGTGTATTGGTTTTGAATGGGTTTGTGAGCGGTGGTATGGTGTCGAAAGCTAACAGATGGAAGTGGGGAAGTGGTAAATTATGTCAAAACTGATTTTATGCCTTATAATGTAACTTCTTTTCAACTAACTTGCCTTATTTGTCAAATAGTAATTGATTGCCATTTCTTTATAAAAATCCTTTTCTAAAAGTGCTACCGAATTTCAGAGTTACCAATTAAAGCATTTTAACTAATAAGCCCATTCTCCTTGGTTAAAACGTATGAAACGTTCAAGTTCCTCAACTTAAATAATTTTATAACCATAATAAAATAATTTGGAAAATTCCGTAAAAATCACCATAATTCACTTTAAATATGTTTTCTAACATATTTAAATTTCAAACCCAAAATCATTATATAATCGCTTTAAATAATTTAAACCCAATATTAACTATTTTCTTTCATAGAAAATTCATAATAATTTCACAACAACTTAGAAAATTATGAAACTTTAAACCCACTTCTAAAATAATGTGTTTGACCATATATCAAAAACGAAAATTATTTGGATGTCATTTATTATGTTTTCCAATCTAAACTTATCATAAAATCTATATGAAACATCATAAATCATCAACAAGCATATATATTCATTTAAATAAACATAACATGGCATATTATTTGCAAAATAATTCGGATCCAATCTTGAAACCACAAGCATTAACAAAAGTTAGATGTAAACTAAATTATTCACCTTGGCTTGGTGTTAAGAAGGTTGAGATTTTCTCTTTGGTTGATTTACTTAAGCATTCTACTTGAATCATAGCTTTTCTTTTCGTTGAATCCCTTTAATGGTGGCCGGCCGAGCTTACAAGTGATTTTGGGTTTTGTTTGTAAATGTTGAAATGAATAAGAAATGAAGGTAAGAAGAGTTTAGGGTATAAGAACAAAGACTATTCCTATTTTGCCCATACCATATTCCTCCTACCTACTTATTTTTAATTTTCTTTTGTTTATACATTCATTAAGGCACGACCCTTTTTAATTAACAAATCTCAATCCCTTAACCTTCTACATTGTTTCATTTAATTTATCTAATTAAATGTCCTAAATAATGTTAGTCAAAATTAGGGTCATTACAGATCTCCTCTTGGAGTCTCTAGACTTTGTAGATGGAAGCGCGAGAAGCTGATTTGAGGGCAGTTGCACACCGACACCGAGTTGCCCGATACTACAACACTAAAGTGCGACCTAGAACCTTTGAAATCGGCGATCTCGTCTTGAAATGGGTTTTTCCTGCCCCGTTGCATATGAATCCTACTTAGGAAGGACCATATGTCATTGAACAGAGGCTTGGAGAGGGAACTTTCAAGCTAGCGACTGTTGATGGCGTCACACTCCCAATGGCATGGAATAACGAGTATTTACACGCCGTTTCACTTAATTTATTTCTTTTTCATTCAGTTGTATTTAATTTCAGGATTTGCTTTGACATTTGGTTTTGTAGATATGTAATAAGACAAATTATTTCATTTCTTTCCATTTAGCAAAAAAAGTTTTTAATTTTGGTTCATATCTGTGATCTGCCATTGCATTGCATATTAGTCGCAACATACGACCAACTAAATCCCACTATACGATGAAATCAACATGACTTGATAGTGATCGTTATTCGACCGATCATTTGTTGAATATAACCCCATACTTGGAGGAAAGATGACTAAGGGAAATTGAATTCAATAGTTTTCCAAACAACTCTAGACTCCCAAAGTGCGAATTGGATTACAAACATTAACGGGTGCGAACGACCACCCACGGAATAAATCTTGTCCATAGAGCATGGATATGAGTATAAACGAATAAATAAGTGTGATTCTCCACTTGCTACTTAACCAACTCAGACCCAAATTTGATAGGATGAAAACAAAGCTAGTGGAGATGGAACTCGACTATCCGCTGATTAATTCTGCCTACCCAGGACAGGGGCAGAAACATAATTTCTTAACCGCTGAGTTCGACAGCGTAACATTAAAACTTGAGCCTAACATTTGAATACGACTCGAGACCATGACCTCAGGGAGGCCATGAGATTGATGAATCGAATCAATATCTAAGTTAACGAGCAACGAATTACAAGTACATTGAATGGAAAATGTGATAGCTCGTTCACTTAAGCAAACACACATAAGATTTCTACGAAAGTAAGAGAACTTTTATTCACATTAAACTTGTAAGTTGCAGTACAAGTTTATCCCAAAAAATAAGAATTATAAGCGGGGGTCGTGCCCACACAAACCTGGCCAACAAAAGAGAAAGAGTAGCAACATAAGATATCTACACAACAAGCCGATCCGATGGCTACATCTTGGGCTTCTTGTCCTTCTTCAGTTTCTTAGGGGTGGATCCACTCGAACTATCACCCGACCCTCTCTTCGGTCCCTTACCACTTGTACTTCTTTTCAAAGAGGCATCGCTAGATACGAGGATCGAGGCATCGTCATCCTTAGAAACAGGAGGGATCTCATTCCCAGGAATTAACCCGCTTTGAGGAATGACTTGAAGCGGGATAGGATCTGGATCATTGGGGTGCACGTCAACTGGCTTAGCTTTAGCCTTTTTCTTCAACAACTCTTCCTTCTCAATGGCTCAGCTTTAGCTAATCTTTTATGCCTCATCTTTCTCCTTAGTTTCTCATTCAAGTTTAGATTCAAGTTCGGCTATCCTTTTTTGGGCTATGTCCATTTCAAGTGAAAGCTAATGATTTTTGTGGTGCAACACCATGACCTCATTCAAATGTCTTGTCTTCTCATCCTCTAAAGCCTTAACGGCGGTCTCATTTTTTCCCTCGGCCTTCGGTTAGGAGTTCCTCGAAGCTTCTAGCTCATTTGTCAGAGTGTCGATGATCCTCTTACCTTGGGCCTCTTGGCGCTTTAGTTTCTCAATCTCTATCGCTCGTTCGAAGGATACTATGGACATTTTTTCTATGGCTTTCATCCACTCATTATACTGCCTGTGGATATCAGTAACACAATCCATAGTCATTTTTTGAACATTTTGGGGGACCATTTTTAG
The DNA here is from genome assembly GCA_030737815.1 of Allium fistulosum. Classification (NCBI taxonomy): domain Eukaryota; kingdom Viridiplantae; phylum Streptophyta; class Magnoliopsida; order Asparagales; family Amaryllidaceae; genus Allium; species Allium fistulosum. The sequence continues at coordinate 607,796,264 of CM060908.1, read as the reverse complement.
ATTAGGAGGGAAGAAAAACCCATCAAAGCACAAGTTCAGAAACTCTTCCCTGAGCTAGGCTATGCGAGTGGCTGGATCGATTTCATGCTCCTTGGCAGTTGTTGCAATGTCAGCACTTTCCTTGCCCGACTTGTGAGGAGAAACATTGGAAAATATTTGAATCGTATAAATTCAACACTCCGCCTTGATTCAAATATTACATTCTCTCTTCAGCACCACATCTCAACAAATTGTTGGGTCTACGTCAAATGGCGTCAAGCTTAATATGAACTAGTTTGGGTATTGTTGGCCAAATAGAACATCCAAATCTTTCTCAAGCACAAGAAAGATAGTATGCACATCACAAAACAAAATACATATAAATATATATGAATTTTTTTCAACATATCCGATATAAGAGACGAACGTGTAGATATCGAACTTCGAGAGGCCAAAGGAGATTTAGTAGTGCGCTTCACCTTCTCCATTCCATATTGAGTGAGGGCATACTCAATATCATCTGCTTCATTCTCCTTCTCCAGGATTTTATTAAACTTTTCTAATTCTACACTAATAGACTCACTAACAAGCTCTATGTTATTCAAAGCATAAGATGAAGAACCATTAATACAAGTATGATCACTAATAAGGCTAACTAAACCAAAAGGCATATCTTGCCACTGAGCTCCACCTAGAGTCCGAACCTCTAAAATCTACCATCAACTATGGTATCATTGGATATAGTAATATCTCTTCGAATATGGAAATAATTTGATGACTTCGAATGTGTTTGGAAATGTTGCGTCCTTCTAATATCATCACTTGATAAAGGCTCTACCTTCAACAAAGACCTCTCATCAAATATCACATGTCTACTAGTCACAATTCCCCTAATTGTTTTACATCACAACCTATACCTCTTCACTACTTCTTTTGGGATATTTAAATCTATGGCAATAAAAGGTGAGCGGTTGATGAGAAATACTGGCATAGATATCGCTTCTACCCTAAATCTCTCTATTGGACTAGCAGTCATTCTCAAGCTCATAGCTCTCTTCTATAATATTCGACACATACTCTCTACCACTCCCTAACGACGTGACTCAGCAAAAATAGAAAAATCTCTAACTACATGCTCGAACCCACAATATTTAGCGAATTCTTTTGACACAAATTCACTACTATTTCCAACTTTTAGTACTTTCAAATGTTTCCTCGATTACTTCTCTACCAAGATCTTCTACTTTCAAAACTGGACAAATATTTTGTCTTTAGCCTTTAACAAATAGACCCATACCTTACGTAAGAAATTGTCCACGAATAAAACAAAGTAACCAAATCCACCTAAAGATGTAACCGGGATGGGTCCCCATACATAAGAATGAACAACTCTACAAACTTTGTAGCTATAGGTCTCTGAACATCAAATGTGATATGTTTCTTCTTCCTAAAAGAACAATTTCTATACGGGCTAGGCTTCGGCTGGCAGACACCATCAATTATCCCCTGCTTTTTTATAATGTCAGATTCTCCTGCCTAACATGACCTAAACAAAGATGCCATAACTGAATAGAATCTTGAACACTAGAATCAATAGAAACTACTGACTCTTCCAAGACTGTCTCTTCTTGAAGCACATAAATATCATCAACTCGCACCCCACTCATCACTACCAAGGAATCCTTCACCAGTCTCATTCTCTCTCAATCTAATATTATCCTTATACCAAGTCTACTCAAAGCTCCAACAAACATCGAAACATGTCTAACATCCATGATAGTCCTAACAACGCCATCAAACGTCCTAAACCTTACAGTTCCAAAGCCCACAAAATGACAAGATGTGGCATTCTCCATATAAAGTTCTCTGTTATTAATCTTCCTATGACCGACAAAAAAATATCTATCTAGCGTCATATGATAAGAGACTCTAGAATCAACCACCTAACTTATACCCCCTAAAGGTGAAATATTGGCTGAAAATAATAATGTATCACTATCACTACTTTCTACATCCAATCTAATTACTGCCGAAACTAGAGCTTTTTCTTTTTCTCTCTCTTCTTTCTAAGAGCTAGACATTCCAATATGAAAATCCCCTTCTTCTTACAGTAATAACAAGCACCCCTTCTAGGACCCATATAACGAGACCTATGCATATCTCTCCTACCTCTCTAGTGCTTCAGGCTCTTGTCTCTTCTTCTAAACAAATCAAGTTGTTATTAAAGAAAACCATCATTAGTCTTCACCTTCCATGTCCCAAAAACTCCTTTTCCATCAAATTTGGTTATGCCATAATTGTTCACCACTTCAAAAAAATAGTCATGGATAACTAATCCAGAACAAGACAGCAAGCTTCGATACCAATCTATTGAGAAAAATCTATTACTCTGATACCAATTTGTTGTGCAAAATTTAATTAAGTTACTCAAATATCAAACTATTGTGAAAAAGTTTGGCTTCCGCGCGGAAGCAACAAAAGGATCTACCTCTTCTATTAATTATCAACATGCAATCAAATGAACAGTGATCATGAAACAAAGAAAAATATAAGAGTAGAAAACCTAGATATTTAATGTGGTTCGGTAAAATTGTCTATGCCCACGGACCTAGCAACTATTATTTATTTTATTAGAGAAAGAGAATACAAGAGAGAGAGAGAGAGTGATTACAAAAATTATAGGTAAAAATTTGGAGAGACTAACTTATAATTACAAATTTAATAATCGATTTCTTTAAAGATTTTCTTGCACTCAAAACCTTTAGTTTGATTTGATTATAGAAAATAGGGTTTTTCTCAAAAAGTGGATAATGGTGGATTCTCTCTCACATAAATATGAAGATGAACTTCCTTCATTTAAATTAATTAAGGATGAAGGAATTACTTGGAGACTAAGAAAATTAATTTCCTGATTACTTGACAATCTTTCCAGATTCTATTATATGATTCAATGCAAAATAGATAACAATAATCTTGGTTTCCATAAATTTTCTTTGCTTGATTTTATTCTCCATGCCTAATCTTTTCATTCTTTATATTGCAGAATCTAATTCATAAATAGGCTTATTTCCTCATTTATAAATCCATTGACTATTTAATTGATGGACTAATCAATTTGTTTCTTCCAATAAAATATCCTCTTAAAACACTCTATTCCCTTTCTTTCCATGTATAGCCTAATGTATTAATTGTGTAACATTTTACATAAATTTGGTTTTCTACCAAACTATCATTTATGGAGATATTATGGAGAAGATGAAACGAGCATTGTAGGAGAGGAGATCGTAAACATAAATATAGGTTATGATGAACTCATTGAAGAAAATATAATGACAAAAATGGTTCATGATACTGATGGTTTGAGTGTGTACATATATGAACTAGATTTGGAGGAAGGACCTGATTTGGAAGAAAAAAATTTGACTTATTAGAAGCATCAAAATGACCACCTTATAAAGGCTGTACAATGACACACTTGTCAATAAAATCTAGATTAATCGCTGTAAAATATAAATACAACGCATCAAAAAATCTAATGAATGCAATTCCTAGTCTATCTAAAGAAATACTTCTACTTGACAATGTCTTAGTAGAGAACCAGTACTCACTAAAACAGAAGTCTCTACCTTTGGTTTGCCGTATGGAAAAAATTAACATACGTCTAGGTGGATGCATGATTTATTTGAAAGAAGACAAAAAATCTAATGCTGTGTAAATTCTGTAATAACTGAGACATAAGTCGACAAAAAGTAGTGGTAAAGGTGTACCTTTCCCCAAATGCATTATTTCCTAATTACACCTAGATTGCAAATGTTATATGCATCTGCTACTACTGTTAAATGCATGTGATGGGATAGTAACGGAATTGAGATGGTTATATTTTATGTCATCCTTGGCGAAGCTTCGAAATATTTTGATAATATATATCCTTATTTTGCGAAAGAATAGCATATTGTAAGATTTAACTTTTGTATGGATGACTTTGCTGTTAATACCAAAGATATTAATTTTGATGATAATAACCATATAAATATAGGTACTAATGTTTTTCTATGTTTAATAGAATATTTCATAGGATATTAAATAGTGTTATACAAGTGCAGGATAATCGAGTTTGAAGACCGATCGGTAAAAAGACCAAAGATCGATATTCAGAGATGATCAAGATAATTGAAGACTCATGGGTTTAAAGACAAAGAAATGAAGAGTTCAAGACTATAGTTTATAGTTAACATACATTAGATTAATTTGTTAAAGTCCTTGAATAACAACTTTCTTTTCTTTGAATACTCTCTTATCAAAATATTTATTTTATTATCAAAATATATTTATACAAATTGTAAGAGTTTTATGCATATTAAAATATCTAAAAAAAACTATGTTTAAATAATTTTACAAAATATCATCATTTTGAAACGCCTTAAATGTGTTTCTAATTTTCAAAATAACCAAGGGTATGTCGACATGCCCTACTTATATATGTTGATATATGTACCATTGAAAACCTATATTTTGAATTTTGAATAGTTGTGATTTTGACTACATGTCTTTGTAAATAGACATGTCTCTTCAAACACTATATAAAAGGGATGGGAAAGCAAATTTTTATAACTAATTTCTCTATATTCTTCTTACTCCAAGTCTTATTATATTTCACAAAATCCACTTTCTATGCTCTGCAAATTCACTGAAAATTAAATTTCTACTTTACTACATTCATTCTCTACAATCTACTCACTAATCTAAAAGTATTCTCTCATCAATTCAAAGATCAAAGTGCTATCAAAGGGCTATAGGATATTCTATATTCAAAGTATAACTATTTGTATTTGGAATCAACAACTCCCTACTACTATTTGTGTGGGTGTGCTTGTTGCATGTTCAAATCAAGTGGGTGTGTTTGTTGCCCGTTCAAATAAAGTACTTGTGCTTATTGTCCGTTTAAATCAAGTGGTGATCTTGTTGCCCTGTTAAATCAAGAGAGTCTACCCTGAGCTTGGAAAGTCATGAGGGTTTATCTTATTGCCTTGAAATCGAGATTGTATTCTGGTTTGTTTGCTACCTGATTAAAGTAGGCATTTGAAAGGAAATCTGTACATATAGATTTGGACGTATAATTGGTTAATTCGAACAGTATAAAACTCCTGGTGTCATCTCTCTTACTTTTACATTATTTTACTGCATTTATATGTATCTATGACTGCCTATTAATATATATATTGATTTATTTGTGTTTTTATTTAGATTTCAAAACTATTTAGAAAAGTTCTATATAATTTATAAACACTATTCATCCCCCTTCTAGTGTTAAAGTAGCCTTAAGATCCATTCACATTAGTATGTTTTATACCACACCGTTTCCTATATTTACGTCATTTGCTTCGTTCAATAAACATTATTCATCATGTCTAGTTAATCTAACACCTTACAATTTTCCCTGTGGATGTGTATGAAGAACTTGTACATGTTTTTAACTTTAATTATTCTTGGACCTGAAAATCCCAAAAAAGGGGATAAACATGTACTTGCTACCTTTTGTTGATCAGTTGAAAAAATTATGGATTAAGGGTGTTATTATATACGACTTATTAAGAAAATAAATTTAGAATTTTTGCTTCTTTGTTGTGAATAATAAGAAATTTCCTTGTGTAGGGATGATTTTCCTATTCTCATGGATTCAATTGAATCATTTTGACTAAATCAAGGTGGTAAACAGTGTTGGTGGGATCGACATCGTCGTTTTTTCACATTAATGGCCTTTTCAAAGTTGAGAAGAAAATAACTAGATGAAATACAACTTTTAATTTAGAGCAACCTACCATTATGAGTAGTGAGAAAGTCTATGAGCTCATGCAAGATTATCCTAAAATACACAAGATAGGAAAAAGGCCAAAATTTGCTAGTAAAGGAGAGTGTCACAATTGGTGCAAATATTGAAAAAATCTGAACCTTCGACATAATCTAGACGTAATTCATAATGAGAAAATGCATTTGACAATTTTTTAACATGGCGATGAATGTGAAATGAAAAAAAGACGATTTAAAGTCAAAGAAACATATCACGTTATGATGTAATCATCATGTGTGTTGAAGTTTTCGGCACCTCCTCGCATCTTTGCTATGTGCGCACTTCATTTAGTATTGAAGAATCAAGACCACCGAATAAAGCACTTTTGGTGCCAACGTCATGATTGTCACAACAATAATATTCATATGGTATTTACTTCTTAAATTTATTTAACGTTTAAATCAAATCATTATATTCATATGATGATATATTGCTTTTAATTATTAGTTTGAAGAGCATCATGCCAAGCCTACCTCCTGGCAAGTATATTGCATGACTCATAGGACCCGGTCAAGAAAGGAAACCAAAACAAGTTGATGATACTTTCAAAGAATTTGATGTAAGTCATTTGTTCATTTAATTTGCATATATTTTGTAAATACTCATATGTATATGGAAGATGCAAAAAAAATGCAATAACAAAGAAAAGAACATTGAGCTTTAGAGTAATGGCATGGAAATTACCCACGGAGTCTTAGAAAATGTCTTTGGATCGCACATCATGGATCTTACCAAATGGAAGAATTGTTAGCCTAACTTCGATAACATTCCCACATTATTTGTTTAAAACTTTACTAAAATAATTAGCTTTCGTACATATTAATAATTTATCGACAATAACAAGGACTTGTATTAAAATTAAAATGTTACAGCAAGCTATTTCAAAAATTATAAAAATACAATTAAACTTCAAAATTTGCAAAATTTTGAAGTTAATCTTATATCAAAAGTAAAAATTCATCAAATTTAAATTTATATATAATGAAAAATAGTACGAAAAATTAAACTATACTGAAATCGAATTTAGTTTCATCAAAATAGAAATCTTATTATTGTTCAAATTCAATAAACATTATAAGTAAAAGTTAATCAAAATTCGGTTTTGATATTTAGAATAAAATTCTATATAAATTAAAATTATTTCAAAATTAAATTATATAAAAGCTAAACTTTGTCAAAACTAAAATTTACCTGAACTTGATCTTTATCATAATCAAACTTGTATCAGAATAATATTGTATTCAAATTATTATCAAAAATAACTTACCTTATAGTTGAAATTATATCCAAATCAAAACTAAAATTTATCAAAAGTTTTAAATCTTATAGTATTCTAGTTTTACCAATATTAATATCTTTAAAATCCAATGTTTATAAAAGTCCTAAATGTTAGAATCTCTCTTGTTGGATTTTAATGACAACAACTATACAATCATGTCAAAGAATCTCTAAGCTAACATGCATGTACATGATGATAAAAAAGAAGCTTTGGATACAAACATTTGGAGACACAATGACATCGGAGACTCAATAAGCTACAACGACATATCTACAAAGAGCTCACATAAGGACAAATGTTGGTAAGAGTCGTATATCTTGTGTTAATGTAACGATACGGATTTTGCCCGCTCGAAAATCGACATCCATACTTTACATCGTACTTGAATGCCGCAGATTCGACCGTTCAAATCCGAGTCGCCGGAGCTTATAACCTAATTAAGTAAACAACACAGCGGAAGAAAAAGAATAATACATTGATATACAATATCTGATACAACAGAGTGATACAATGAATATCAATATACATCATTGGTATCATTTTATCTTTAACAAAGTTTAAACAATTTTAAAATCCTTTTTAAACTCACATGTTTAAAACATTATTTTAACACTTAAAACTTATTTAAATCAATTTAAATTATGAAACTCCCTTTTTTTCCTCAGTTTCAAAACAAACTTGAATTCATTATTAAACTTTGGTTAGGACTTGGTTTAACTTTGATTTTAATTTAAAACAAAAATTTTAAAAACTGTTAAATGGTTACAGGTTTAAACTTTGAACAAACTTCGACCCGAGCCTCCCTCTTATTACTTCGAGTCAAATACTTAAAATACCCGAGCCATTCAATCCTTGCTTCGAGTTATAACTCGAGCTACCCTACGTCCAACCCGAGCTTATCTCCGAGTCGCACCTGATTAACACCTCGTCTTCCCCAAAATAAGAAATCCACGGATACCATTGATGCAAGTACACGTGCACAACCATAATTCCCATCGCCGAGCGATGACGAACTGAACAGAGCTTCTCCCACGATCCCCCGCATCGATTCGAACGACCCAATGCACCCATGTATCTCGAACTCGAAAATCGAGCTTCTAGCTCCATCCAGAACCATAAACCCATGACAAAACACGATCGCCATGACGATCAAGATGATCAGGAACTACGCCCCTCCGGCCATAACATCTCCTCCCATCCATGAAGCGATCCCCCCAGTCGCGGTGACCTCTGATCCATTTATCACTTCGCCATTACCCCGTGAACCTCGACCACCAAAACATCCCACAAAACCCTAAATTTACTTCGTCCCCCTAATTCACGCAATAGAAATTTTTTCTAACATTTTTCCCGACTTCGTAAACCATTAAGCTAGCTTCAAAACAAATTTTAACGTCCAAGATTTGTTTAATCATCAGGAATTGACAAAGAAGCATTTTTGGTTCACCTCGAAGCTGCACCTTTAACGCGCAACTAAAAATCATCATACTTGTTTTAAAAATCCTATCTCCTAATACCAGTTCATATTATGTAATTGAATCACTAAATCGTGACATTCACATTTATTCAAAATTTGAATTTCCTCTGTAAAAACCACATTTTTACATACTGTATATTCTTATTCTTCTTGAAAGTGTTTTTAGAACAAAGTTCTTTCCTAATTACACCTTTTTACTTTAAACAACAAAGCTTGAAAGTGATTGGAAATAGAGGAATCGAATTTTTCAATGTTGGTTTCATCCTAAAACTATGAACAGAGAAGAAACCTATCTCTGTATTGTCAAAACAATTTTATACCCATAGTGTTAAAGAAAGAATCCAAACCATATTAACATAAATCACCCACAGATCATAATCTAACATAAAATTTGATATTATGTTTACTCACAGGTAAAAGAAACAAAGAGGTCTAAAAAAAATATTTGATCACCTGTATGAAGAGCAGAGGATACAGGGAAACTTTTGTTCCCAGGCTTGAAATGATTTTTTGAAAAATTTGACATTGCTTCAGGCTATTAAATTTACTTTAGCTCGGTTGAATCTGATCATCCACATGCTTGACTAAGATGCATTTACATGTCTCAGATCAGTATCAGGTTGAAGAACTTGCTTTGATCATGATTATCTGTTCTTGTTTAAATTTGCTGCTGATTTGTTTTGATGTTGAGTTTATTTGAGTTTGCAAAGTAAAGATGTTTAAATTTCTTTCTTTTTTGTTTGACAAACTGGAGCCAATATGGGTATAGATATAATGTAGATAGCTTGTACAGGTGATAATATTTTGTTGTACTAAGGGGCTGACATGGTTTTTTTTTATTTTTTATTTTTATATATATTTCGAATGATCAAAATATGGCAAGCATTTAATGCATGTCCTTTGTGTTTTCATGTGTACATACTTATCAATTTGTTTCCATTGCTTAGTCCTTACTTCTTGCCTTGCATCTCGGGTGATATGATTTCTTTTGTATGCTAGAGGTACTTCCATTAAATACCTATGTACCTTATGCTTCATATGCCATGCTTGTTGACTTCAGCTGGTATGAAGTTGTGATGATATTTGTATCTATCCATTGTCTTATTTTATTTCGGCTGATACAATGCTACATTTATTTGCCTTGTACTTATTTTTGCAACTTGCATACTTATCTATATACTAACATTTTCCTTTGTATTTGACTGTCTTCTTTTATTTGCTTGTATATAGACCTTTATATTATTTGTTTGTTCATATTTGAGGATATGGTTTTGTTTCCTTTTGACTTGTCTCATTACTTTATAATGTAAATTTTAATATGTTATTAGATTTTATCTATGGGTTACTTTATATTTTACAATCCTATAATTCATCTTATATATCAATGTTTTTGTTTTTATTCATAGCTTAAGTATTAATTATTACTTTATAGAATAAGTGAATTTCTATTTTTATTTTACTTTATATTTTTATCATCTACACATTATTTTAAAAGAAAATACTATTAACAAAAAATTTATTTTGTATATCGATATTTTGTTTTAAAGTTTTAACTATCAACATTTTGTAAGTCATTCATTTATTAAATACGACTTAAATATTCAAATTCAATATATACAAATTTTCAAATCCATGACTTAATATATTTTCGATTCGAATATCGGGGAAACTTGCATCAATTTATCGATAAATTTAACAATTTTAATTCAAAAAATTGAATTAATTATCAATTTAAATATTCATAAAATTCGAGGTCGTTACAGTTAATGTCTTATATGTGCATGTACAATCTCCCATAAGTGATATGAGCTAATATGTTTGCATCAAAAAGATTTTAATCACTTACACAAAGTTTTTAAGATTGTTTTAAAACTTACAGGGACTTAGACGTCTAGAGACATCCCTCAGACATTAGAATTCATACGATTTTGAACTAGAACTTCTCTGGACTTTTATTTTCAGAAGTTAAAAAATTCGGAAGTCTGGCCACAAAATCCAGACGTTTGAGTTCATGACTTTTTAAACTATTTCTTTCTGAAAAAAATACTTTTAAAATCCAGACGTCTAACTATAAAATCCAGATGTCTGAATTCATGAGCTTTTGAACTATTTCTTTTCTGAAAAAACAATTTTGAAATCCAGACGTCTGAATATAAAATTCAGACGTCTGAGCTGTTTATAACAGTCATATTTTGAAAAGAAACATCTCTTCTTCTTCAATAGTTGCAACCTTCTTTCAATGGTTCTTCTCTAAACAATTACGACTCTTGAAAGAGACTTTTGGTAACTATATATAGATAGCAATTCCAAGAGTTTTAAAATTCAATTCTTGCTTTTAACTTTCTTACATCTTGAATTCTACATTATCTATTGCTTTCAATATCACCAACATCTAATCCATAGTATTTGGTGACTTACTTCTTTAAAACTCACGTACTCACACTCATTAAACTCAAGAGGAAATTATCAGAAGTCTTGTACTACATTTGACTATATTTGAGTTAACAAGAACTCATTAGAAGCCAGAGATTTATTTTCAAATTATGAAGTCATGTTGGAGATTTTCAGGCAAAGTTAAAGTCCTGTTCGACTACTCAGGCATTTTGTAAGATACATGTTCCTCGGGGTTAAGTGAGGGTTGGTTAGTTAATTCCAAAAGGAGTCTGGAACTAGATGTAGGACGGGAGGTTCAAACGAGTATAAAATCTCTAGTGTGATCGCTTCTTACTTTACTTTACTGTTTACTTTGTTATATAGCTTGATATTATAGTCATATACACTCATATATAGAGGTTCACCATATTACTATAGAGTCTTGCGCACTTTCATTTGGTATGAGAGCAAGGTTATTCAAATTACCATTATAAAGTATTAGAATAATCATTAGAATATTGTAAGCACTTTTCTAGAAGGACAGTGGATCGAACTATGCTTACTGGTCTACATGTATGAGAATTTTTATGAAATCTAATGGTCTTGGAATCTCACAAGCAACTCAAACTATATACAAAGTTCCTCTTATTGAAATGAGTGCTTAGACAGACGCTCAATAGAACGCAACGACTAATAATGCTAAAGCTATGAATGTCTTATTCTATTTACTTGATAAAAATGAGTTCTTAAGAGTTATGCTTTGTAAAACTGCATATGGTATTTGGCATACACTACAAGTCACTCATGAAGACATGACTAAAGTAAAAAAACCAAAATATTTATTTTACAGAATCAGTTCTCACCATTCAAAATGAAAGCAAACAAGACTATCATAGACATATATGCTAGATTTCAAACAATTCAACATGATCTAATGGCACTAGGAGTTACTTTTGCTGATTTTGATCTTGTCACGCTCATTTTAAACTCTTTAACTGTTGAATGAGAAAGAAAAGTTTTAGCTAGCGAAGAAGCTAACAATCTTTCTTAACTCAAATTTGAAGAATTAATAGAAAATTTGATGTCGTATGAAGCTAATTTATAGGCAAGGAAAGAGAAAAATCAGGAGAAAAAGAAGATAGCCTTCTAAGCCAATGAAGATGACTTAAATGTGGAAGATGATGAGATAATATTCATTGCCAAAAATTATAAGAAATTCAAGAAGTTCATAAAGGCATATAATGGTGGCAATTCAACGAACTTGGCTAACCAGACATCAATCAAGTGCAACGAGTGAGAAATTTGGCCATATGAAGAAAGACTATTCACAACTAAACAATGAGAAGAAGAAAAACAAGTTCAAAAAGTTCAAGAAAAAAAGAAAGGCATTCCAAGTTACATGGGATGATTCAGACCCATCTTCTTCAGATAGTGACAGTGATTCAAAACAAGCAAACTTCTGTTTTATAACCACCATTGTAGAGGTAAGTCCTGAACTCTCTTATCACCAGATTTTGGAAATAAGTATAGAGTTAGATGACAAACTTAGAAATTATATAAAGAGAGTATAGGTAAGTTAAATAGAGTTGAACTAGAAATTAGCTTACTAAAAGACGAGAAAAGTATTCTGGAGGAGGAACTAGAAATTTCACAAAAATCTTGTGAAAACTTATCTTCTCAAAATGCCACTCTAACTGATGAAATTAAAGCTAGCAAAATCGAGAACAATAAGCTTAGTAAATACAATTGTGAATTAAAATCTAACCTTGACTTAGCTAGAAATGAAAATTTTGAGTTAAAACAAAAGTTAGAACAAATCACCAACAATGTTCAAAATTCAATAAAGGAAAAGACAATTTATCAACCTTGATAAGTTCTTTGAAACCTTGTTCAAATAAGAATAGACTTGGATTTAAAAGTATTACTAAAAAGGAATCTAATCATACTTCTAGGACTAGAGCTTTTACAAAACCAAAACTATTATATAACAATATTAAAGTTTGGATTCCTACGTGTAACAGCACGTTAATTAAAAAGAAGCATATAGAAGATTTTTTATATCTAAAGTTCATTACAATATAAACTATATTTATAAAGGTAGTATCACACCCGCATGGGTATGGTTTCCTAAGGCTTAGGAACCTTGTAAATATAGAGTATCATGCACTATCATTTCTAATATTCTGATACCCTAGATAATATTTATTTTATTTTTAAAAATAGTTTTCATAGCATTTCAATAAAGCATTTCGTATAGAAATGCTATAGTTGTCTTGAAAAATATTTCCTGCAGCACTATATTACAACATTTTATTTAAACCGTGTTTTTTTATCAACTAGTAAAGCAGAGTATATGTCTGCTGCATCGGCATATACTCAAGTAATTACATATAACAATCTCTTAAACCTTCAGGTGAAGTTATTTTTAAGTTAAGAAGAGATTTAGAAATTTGTTCATTACAAGATTGTTTATAATTTACATATATTTTTTCCCGTTTCTTTTTTATACTGGCGAAGGGGAGAAATATAACTACATATTGGTAGGGGGAGATGTTATACTTAGAGGGAGCTTTTTATTTTTATCATTATATTTTTTGAATGAAATAGTTGTGTATAGAATTGTATAGTTGTCATCATCAAAAAAGGGAAGAATGTTAGAACCTCTCTTATTGGATTTTAATGACAACAACTATACAATATTAACGAAGAATCTCTTAGCTAACATGCAGGTACATGATGATTAAAAATAAGCTTGAATACACACATTTGGAGACATAAAGACATCGGAGACTCAATAAGCTACAACGACATATCAATAAATTGCTCACATGAAGACAAGTTTGTAGGAGTCGTGTATCTTGTGTTAATGTCTTAGATATGCATGTACAATCTCCGATGAGTGATATGAGCTAACACATTCACATCGAAAAGATTTTAATCACTCAAACAAAGTTTTTAAGCATGTTTTAAAACTTACAAGGACACATATGTTTGGATATGTCCCTCAGACGTCAGAAATCATACAATTTTGAAATAAAACTTCTCTATACTTTTATTTTCAAAAGTCAGAAAAATTTAGATGTCTGACCACAAAATCTAAATTTCCGAGTTCATGACTTTTTGAAGTAGTTTCTTTCTGGAAAAACATTTTTGAAAATCCAAACGTCTAACTATAAAGTCCAAACATCTGAATTCATGAATTTTTGAACTGTTTCTTTTCTAAAAAATCTTTTTTAAAATCTAGACATTTGATTATAAAATTCATACGTCTGAGCTGTTTATAACAACCATATTTTGAAAAGACAATCTCTTGTTCTTCAACAGTTGCAACCTTCCATCAATGCTTCTTCTTTGAATAATTGAAACTCTTGAAAGAGATTTTTTGCAACTATATATAGATAGCAATTCCAAGAGTTTTAAAATTCAATTCTTGCTTTTTACTTTCTTATCTCTTGAATTCTACATTCTCTATTGCTTTCAATATCACCAACATCTAATCTATAGTATTTGGTGATTTACTTCCTTAACTCGTATGCTCACACCCATTCAACTCAAGAGGAAATTATTGGAAGTCTTTTACAACATTTGACTGTAATCGAGTTATCGAGAACTCATTAGAAGTCGGAGATTTATTCTCATATTGTGAAGTCATGTTGAAGATCTTCAGGCAAAGGTTGTAGTCCTGTTCGACTGCTCGGGCATTTTGTAAGATACATATTTCTTCGGGTTAAGTGAGGGTTTCTTATTTTATTATTGAAGGAGTCTGGGACTAGAGGTAGGACGGATTCTCCGAACTAGTATAAAAAATTTGAACTGATCGCTTCTTACGTTTCTTTACTGTTTACTCCGTTATATAGCTTTATATTATAGTTATATACACCCATATACATAGCTAAGCCATATTACTATAAATCCTTGCGCACTTTCACTAAATAATTTTTTTATCAAACATTATAAAGAATGATATCAAAAGCTAAAATTTTACAATAATTTTACCAATACAAAAATTAAAATTTATTGAAATTCTAATCCTGTAATCGTTCGATTTTTATCTAAATTAAAGATATTGAAATTAAAAATTGCAGCAAACAAAAATCCAAATCAAAACTGAAATTATACTACAAAAGGCTACACTTATATCAAATTTATCAACAACTTAGCTTATTCCCATATTGAAAATGCCATTAAATTTAATAGCAGAAATCAAGAGATCGAGACACCTCATGCGACAATGAACAGACATAGTTGGATGATACATAATGGATGAAGTAATTTGAAGCAGTCAAGAGGAATTATGAAGAGCTGAAGCAGATGATGGTTCAACGCTTTGTGACTAAAGCACAAGGTGGAGCCGAGCATTATGGAGATGAGGAGGACTGAAACGAGATGAATGAATTTATATGTTTGTGTGTATGCATACATACGTAATACAAACAAACAAACAAATATACAAACATACATACATACATATACATACACATGCATGCATGCATGTGTGTGTGTGTGTGTGTGTGTATATATATATATATATATATATATATTGAAACTTGGTTAATTTTATTGCTAATATGCCTCAAGGCCCAACATCCAAAAGCACAACATTCTTCAAATTAATATAAACAGGCTTTACGAATACACAACTAAAACCCAGTCCATCTTGATATGATGAAAAGTTCGTGTCAGTAATTATGAAGCTTTATTCCCACTTTACACGCCTTTTCACTTCAGAGCATCTTCAATGCAAATAGGATGTAATGTTAATTAAATCCTATGTGTCAAGATATAGATCACAATGTTAACTCAATGTAATTTCTAAAAATTAAACATCACATTAAAAACAAGAAAACTACTCCAATGCAAATGTATTTATTGAGAAAAAATTGACTATGTGTTCCAATCAAAATTTAAATAAATAAAAATAATAGATAAAAAATTACTCCATTATGAATATTTTATTACTTCACATTGTGAAGTGCAATGTCTAAAACTAGACATTGCACTAGACAATGTCTAATAATTTTGTTGCCAAGTCATCATAACATTGTCATTAACATTGGCATTGGAGATGAAAATTTGAACTAAATTAAATGTTGATGATGTGTAATTGACATTACATCAAAATAGTTCATGGGTTGGAGATGCTCTCAGTTCGATACATTCTCTCTCCCTATTTTCTTTCTTCCATCCACCATCTTCCTATTTGCAACTAGAAAATTAGCCAAATCCCGAGCTTCCAGATGTTGTACATCCACCTCAACATCACTGGTATGTACTCCTGATACGTTTGCAAATAATCTTCACATCTGACTATTGCCTGTTTGACATTATTGATGGGGGACATGTTGATATGGATTTGTTTAGTATTTTACGATGTACTTGATATTGTTATTGTCATTTTTTGATCGTTTGGTTGATATTTAAAGGATTGTGATATTTATGGTGGTTTATTGTTAGATTGATATATTATTAGTGATTGATTGGGATATTTATTGTAACATATTGTTACTATTGCATGTTTACATTGTTGGAATGATTAAATATGAATTTAATTGGTATGTGCTTTGGGAAGAAAATGCATTTGAAATGCTGCAAAATTTCTTCAACAACGGCGTCGGCAAGGCTTAATAGAATCTCCTTTTTTGCACTTTGGTCTGGCATTGGTACGACGTTGGAATGTGGTCGGTATGGTGTCACAATGACGTTAACAAGGGGTTTGAAATGTTGAACATTTTTTTACACATAGTTGTCAATTTGGCGCCAGTATGGTGTAGGAAGAATTAGGTCTCGACTTATCGTCGGATAATTTGATGACCAAATAGCATCAAAAACATGGTCATGCATGTAGTCGGAGATGTGTTAATGATATTTTTCCTACGAGTTATTTTTCAATGCCATATTACGAGCCATTTTTTGATGCCACGTATGGCATCAAAATGACATCAGATAGCTATTGTCGACGTTATTCTAGCATAGGAAATGCTTGTGGTTTTATATTGTTTGGCCCCCTTTACAAAATAGCATAGTTTGAAGATCGAACCGTAAGTCGAACCTTATTGGTGCGAGGTTAAAGGTTCTAGTGGTTTAACCAATCAGACCGTGAGAACCTCGTTGATTGTTATTTTCTATTTTCTCGATTTATGTTAAATTATTTCAATTAATGTTAAATTTTAAGCAATTATGATTAATATAACTTTAAAACAATTATTTTTGAAGATTTCATAACAAATATTAATCGGAATAATTCTATAATATTTTTTATTACAAAATTGTAAGTTTCTTTACTTTTTAATATAAAAGAAATTCAATTCAATAATGATTCGCAAAATGTACACTAATAATGTATCATGTCGTTCTAAAACTAATAAGATAATCTAATAATTTGATGACTAAGGTTATGAAATTACTTGATAAATTGATTATGTGAAAAAATGAAGAGTAAAAGTGATACTTTTTCCTCAAATTTAAAGAACGCGTGGTTCAAAGAAATCGGTCTGAAGGTTTTTTTAGGGTTTTGAGGTTGAACCGCGGATTCATGAACACGCAAGATTATTTTATTTTTAGAGCCGTAGCGTTCTAAAGTTGAAGGTTAACCGTGGTCGAATCGAGGTTGGATCGGTTCTTTTAAAACGCTACAAAATAGGTTTGGTTTTGGCCAAGTGGGGAAGCATGTGCGCAAACAACCTTTATTTACTTATAAAAGGATAATAAAGCTAAAACCAGATCTATTTTTCTAATAAACTAGGAAAAAAAAATTTTCTACCCTGTGTGATCAACTACAATCCCACCGGAAAACTGTCTTCAATGTATCACATACAAAACCAAGTTTCAGCAAGATACAAGGAGCAAGGTGGATGTATACAGTATATACTACCACAATCAATCAACCAAACCTCAACAATAAACATCATCCAACCTCGCAACAATCTCTTCAGCACTCGGCCTCCTACCCAAATCATCACTTACGCAATCCAACGCCAAACCCAGTAGCTTCCCACACTTCTCCTCCCTCTCCTTCCCCTCCACGTAAAACTCATAAAAGTGGCACTCCCCTCTTCTGATCTCGTCCAGCCTCTCCAGTATGCAATGCACCTGGTGTGGCGCCCTCGCCCCTCCAAGCACGTCCAATGCTACAATCCCAAATTCGTACACGTCCCCCTTCTGAGACAGCTTCTGCCTTGGCCCGCTCACCGAACTCCCCAGCTGCATCGATCCATAGTCTGAAAGCCGAGCTGAAAAGTCAGTAGTGATGAGCACGTTCGACGTTTTGATGTTGCCATGCAAGTTGGCCATGAATCTCCTTTTGCTGTTGCTGCTCGAGCATGGAGCTTGCTTATGTATGTACGCCATTGCTTTCGCTATGTCTAACAGTATCTTCCGTCTTGTTTTCCAATCCAATGGCCTGTGGTTCCGCTCCCTTGCACCTATGGTTCACCGTTACATTTGAGCATATATGTATATCCATGTGTATATTATATAGTATACTAGTAAAAACGTTCCAGTTTGCCCTTCCTAACACCATGACCCGTTCACTTTACTCTCTTTTATGTTTTTCAACTGAACGAATGAGCTACGCACCCAATCATCCACGGAACTAGCCACGGATCGATTATGGGAAAAAATAGATGGATTTTATAACAGCGAAGCTTTTGCCGTTATAAGTTTATAACGGTAAAGTCTTCGTCGTTATAAGTTTATTTTTCCAATTATAAACTTACAACGGCGAAGTTTTCGCTGTTGTAA
This sequence comes from Allium fistulosum, assembly GCA_030737815.1. Classification (NCBI taxonomy): domain Eukaryota; kingdom Viridiplantae; phylum Streptophyta; class Magnoliopsida; order Asparagales; family Amaryllidaceae; genus Allium; species Allium fistulosum. Next base: position 607,777,568 of record CM060908.1, on the reverse strand, counting down.
TCTTATAACAACGAATGCTTCACTGTTATAATAATCAGTCCTCTGTTCAGTTGAGCTGCCACGGGATCAATCTCAACCAGCTATGGAGAAGTGAACAAGTCATACCTGGTTGCACCGTGATTAGTTTTTCAACTGAACAAGCCATTATTGTTGGTTGTGCTCTAATATCACTAATACTATGACGTAGTATCGAGCAGTGCAAAACGAACTTGGATGCTTTTAGTACTACATATGGTTTCTTAGTTTGTATATATCAACTTTAGATTCTTCAAAGGTACTTGCACCTTCTTTAGAGATATCTATGACATAGGATCAAAATAAGTTGCGAAGAATGAAAACCTGATAAAAGATCAGCAAGACTGCCCATGGGGTAGTAATTACAGAGAACAAGTTTAGTTCTTTTGGAATAGAGATAGGCTCTAACAGGCACCAACTGCTCACATTTCTTGCATAATTGAGACAATCTCTCCACTCTCTTCACAAACTCAGCCCTTCCTACTTTCACCTTCCGAAACCTCTTAGCTGCAAAAGTGGAGCCATCGAGAAGCACTACTTTCTCGCTAATACCGAGGCTGCTCATGCCTAGAACTTGAACTGTTGATCTTAGAACTTCTCTTAGTCCAAAGTTGCTGTTACTGCCGTTGCCACCGCAGAATGTTATAGGAAGATCTCCTCCTATGTACGACCAACCTTCTTCTTCTTCTACCTCCTCATCTTCTGAATAGTGTAGAGAGAACGAAGATTTAGTATTGCTTTTGTTAGTGTTGTTGTTGTTGTTGTTGTTTATTTTGTCTACTTGTTTGATCTTCTCTGTAGGAGTTGCGGGTTTTTGACATGTTTGTTGTTTCCTTCTCTTTCCTTCCAAGGCTCTAGAAAACATATTCTTTGGTTTGAATTTTTTTAATGTTCTTGCTTTTCTTGGGCTTTTTATAGCTGTCGATTTCTATCTGTTGATATCAACATGTCAGTATGTACCTCAAAATTCAAAGAGATTAATGTCACTGTCTGATTGTGAACTTGAATCCAAGGCTCTTTGTATTCAGAAAAAACCAACAAAAGATTCTTAGGGATTTCCAATGCTTCCTGATTTCTACTTATTATATACGAATTATTCTAAGGTATAGTTTTTCAAACGGCATATACTAGGGAGTATATGCTGAGACAATATATATATAATAAACTTTGAATCTCTTTCTTAATCAATATAAGTTAACGTCATGGTAGATAAGTTATAAGAATTATCATTTGAACCATACATAATTATGTTCTTTTTTCTAGTAAAGCTAATTTGCTTTATTTATCAACAAAATAGCGGTACATTTCAACTCAATGATTCAAGCCCGACATTGCTATAAATACAAATACAAAAAATGAAAATAATAAAATAAAATGGAACACAGCCTGACTCATCATGAAGTAGAAAGGCTGGTGTAAGTGGAATATGCTATCAGTTAATACATCTATCACAACTTATGATAATATCGATCTTTCCTTTTCTAGATATGGCTATTGAAGAAGTGGAAAAAAATGTCAATTTTGTTTATGATTCTTGTTATCAGATGATTCACCTATGCAATTAATGTCAGACAGGGCCGGCCAATGCACATTTTGGCCCTGGACAACTATTCATATTGGATTAGGTATAACCTGATTTCTTAGCAAATTATGTTGAGCACTGGTGGTGGTTTTGCTGTGGGATTTAGGCATGGTGCGGTGGTAGAGGAAGAGAAGAGAGGAGTTAGAGTTTGCAGAGATTTGGAAGAGTAAATTTTGGTAACAGTTGAGGAAGAAAGGAGGAGAAAAGTGGAAGAAGAAGAGAGAATCAGAATTTGTAAAATGATTACAGAGTTACACTTTTATTAGTTTATATCCTCCTAATCATTGCTAGCCACTTTCTAAGTAGCAGCTGGCTCTTTCTATCAGAATATTGAAAATACAAAATAAAATATAAAATGCATGACAACTTTTCACGTGCTATTCTCTCCTCTCATGTGAAACATATTCTTGGTGCTCCAAGTTGCTCATCAACTGTTCGACGAAATTCCTTTGGGTTTTATTCATCTTCTTCCTTTCCAAGCTCTCTGATTTTGCTGCCATTAATGTCCGGTGTCGCCAGTATATCATCGGTGCTCATTTCCGCTACTTCCTTTGCTTCAGCCCCCTGCAGTGTATGTGCACCATGCACATGTGCATGTTGTATCATTTGAGTGTGCATCTCCCCTTCCATGTCTGTAGCTGAATTCTCTTTCCTTCCTTGATGTTTGGTTCCTTCTTCTATTGAATTCTGGTTGCTAGTGTACCAACCAAGGTTCAAATTCTTGTTTCCCGTTTCCGTCCCAATCGTAGGTAGATTTTGAAATTCAGAAAATTATTGTCAAGGATAAAATTTCTCAACGTTTTAGCCTCAAGTACAGATCTTCAGTATTTTTGTCTGAATGACAACTTTCTTTAGGTATCGATTTTTAGTTATTGATAGCAATTTTTAGGTATCAGTTTATAGTTATCGATAACAGTTTTTAGTTCAGTAGCAGTTTTGAAAAAATGTTTGTCCTTATGAATAATTTTGGAAGAATGTTTGTCCTTATGAGCTGAGATAGCAAGACGCATTCGGAAAGTGGCTACCGAGGTGTTTGGGATAGCGAAAGGAAATAAACGCGAACCTAAAGATTCTTGGTGGTGGAACAGTGATGTGCAAAAGGCTATCAAAGAGAAGAAGGAATGCTATAAGTGATTATATCATCACAGGAGCGAGGACAACATGCAAAGGTACAAAGTGGCAAAGAAGAACGCAAAGAGAGCGGTAAGTGAAGCAAGAGGCCGGACGTATGAAGATCTATATCATAACCTAAGTACGAAAGAGGGTGAAAAAAACGTCTATAGGATAGCTAAGCTCCGCGAGAGGAAAACAAGAGACGTCAACCAAGTTAAATGCATCAAAGTTGACAATAACAGACTTTTGGTGAAGGACGAGGATATAAAAAATAAATGGAGAGATTATTTCGACAAACTATTTAATAAAGAAGGTGATAACACTACGATCGAGATAGACGACTCTTCTGATGACACTTGCAGACATTTTGTTCGGAGAATTCAAGAATCCGAGGTAAAAGAGGCACTAAAACGGATGAAAGCAGGCAAGGCATTAAGGCCTGATGACATCCCCATTGAGGTGTGAAGATGCCTTGGAGATGCAGGGATAGCATGACTAACTAAGTTGTTCAATAATATTTTCAATTCAAACAAGATGCCAGATGAGTGGAGGAAAAGCATATTAGTTCCAATTTTTAAGAATAAAGGAGATATCCAAAGTTGCACAAACTATAGAGGAATTAAGCTTATGAGTCATACAATGAAGCTTTGGGAGAGAGTCATTGAGCATAGACTAAGGAGAATGACAAGTGTTTCAAAAAACCAATTTGGCTTCATGCCCGTGAGGTCGACCACAGAGGCGATTTTCTTGATAAGACAACTTATGGAGAGGTTTAGGGAGCAAAAGAAGGATCTACACATGGTATTTATCGATTTGGAGAAAGCTTATGACAAGGTACCGCGAAAGGTGATGTGGTGGGCCCTGGAAAAGAAGAGAGTCCCAACAAAGTACATTACACTTATCAAGGATATGTACGATGATGTTGTGACTAGTGTCAGAGCATGCGATGGTGAAACCGGTGACTTTCCCATTAACATAGGATTATATCAAGGGTCAACTTTGAGCCCCTACATTTTTGCTCTAGTGATGGATGAGGTTACGAAGGGTATACAAGGTGAGATTCCTTGGTGTATGCTATTTGCTGATGATGTTGTGCTAATTGATGAAAGTAGGATTGGGGTTGATAGACAACTGGAGCTGTGGAGACAGACTTTAGAATCAAAGGGTTTTAGGCTTAGCAGAACTAAAACAGAGTATATGAAGTGCGGGTTCAGCGGTGTCAGGTCGGAAGATGGAGATGTCACTCTGGCTGGACAAATAGTTCCCAAGAAGGAATCATTTCGATATCTAGGATCAATGTTCCAGTATAATTGTGAGATTGATGAAGATGTTAGTTTTAGAATTCAAGCGGGATGGGTGAAATGGCGACAAGCGTCTGGGATTCTCTGTGACAGGAAGGTCCCACAAAAGCTTAAAGGAAAGTTTTACAAAACAGCAATCAGGCCTGCGATGTTGTATGGTGCAGAATGTTGGCCTACTAAAAGCCAACACGTCCAAAAGATAAGCGTAGCAGAGATGCGTATGCTACGATGGAGCTGCGGTCATACAAGAAGAGACCGAATTAGAAATGATGATATACGTGATAAACTTGGAGTAGCACCAATTGAGGAGAAACTAATTCAACATCGCTTAAGATGGTTTGGACATCTTCAACGAAGGCCGTCGGAGGCACCTGTGCGTGTTGGAATTATAAGCCGTGTTGAATGCCCAAAGAGAGGTAGAGGTCGACCAAGGTTGACATGGGAGGAAGTAGTAAAAAAAGATTTGAAGGATTGGGGTATATCGGAAGAGCTGGTGACGGATCAGAATGAGTGGAAGTTAGCGATTCACGTACCAGAACTATGAGCGTTGAGTTTTATAAGTTTTAGATTATAGGACTAGGAAACACGAGCCTAAGACGTAGGTTTGGTCTTTGACCAATATTACTATTAGTATCATTATCGCTATTAGTATTATTATTATCACTCCTCTTACATATATATACATATATATTTTTATTTTATTTTACTTTACTTAGTTATTATTATTAATTTACTTATTTAACTTTATTTTATTATTGCTATTGCTATTATTATTATTATAACTTTTAAATTGATTTTTTCATTTAGTTTTGGGTTCCATCTCTAGCCGACCCCAACTTGTTTGGGAATAATGGCTTAGTAGTTGTTGTTGTTGTTTGTCCTTATGAATAATTTTTAGAAGAATGTTTGTCCATGTGGTTAAAATATTGAGGTCGTGTCCTTTAAGCTAAATATATACAAATTTTTGTCCTTTAAATTAATTCCCCCTTTGAAATTTTGGTTCCGTTTCGATAATTTCGAAAATTGCGTTTTAATTCCGGATGGAAAATTCCTTAACGTTTTTCTATGTAAATAACTAAATATGATGATAAATGTTCAATACTAACATAAATTAAAATATATGCTTTGAATTACATACAAAATCCATGCTTTAATGGAAAATGCATGAATTCCATTTATAAAATTATTTCACAGAATTTATTAATTCTCAATGTAATTATTAGCTATGCAATTTATTCAATACAAATTATTAAATAAAATGAGCCTAATCCACTTAATTATTAAAAACAAAGACCTTCCTTCCAAACCCTTGGCTCTGTCACACACTCTTTTATTGTCATCAAACCCATGCCCTATCGTATAACCCCAAATCGAGAATACGAGTGAGAACACTGACCAAAAATGATCTTGTTGCAGCACTTTTCTTCTTTCCACCTGCTCTGGACGACTTCAGCTTGCTCGATTTCATCTTCCTCATCGACTGCATCTCCTTCTCGATGAAGAAGATAACTTTTTTGTTGTTAATACCCGAAACTGGATTATCTATGAAATTTCGTCACGCATGCCGGAGCCAGGCCGATATGGCTAGATTTCCGGCATGCTGGACGGAATCTCAAATCTTGGTAACAACTCCCTCACCCATCAAAGCTTGACATTGTCTTAAGGTCAAAAGTAGGGGATTTTGCGACAAAATCCCAATAGTTCTCCCATGTCGCGTCTTCTTCATGCAATTGCTTTTTTTTATTAGAACTTGAGTGGTATTTTTGTTTTTTGGTTTTTTTCGCCATTCTTCTTTCAAGTATTTTTTTCGAGTTCACGTATAATTTCAGTTTCATAGGAAGGTAAATCTTTGTCTATCATGTTATTATTTCCAATTGTTTCTTTAGTTGGGAGATATGGATTACTGGTGGATTTTTGCTAGAGGGAGAAGGGAAAGCTTGTATGCAACTGGTTCTATTTTTTTTGTTACTTTAAATGGGCCAAAGTACTTTGGTGAGAACTTATGTATGTGCATAGAGCTTACCGTCATCTGCATATAAGGTTGGAAACTTCAAGTAAACCCAATCATTCACTTCAAATTCTCTTAAACTTTTATGTTTGCCTGCATTTTTCTTCATTGTAGTTTGAATAACTCTTGCCAAAATTACTTGTAAATATAGGGTTTCTATCACTAACAATGGACACAGGGATACCATGTAATTTTACAACATTTTCAAAGAAAACTTAGACCGCTAATGGTGAAGTATAGGGTTGTGGTGAGGGCATAAAATGTGCATACTTCGAGAGCCTTAATTTCAATCACCACCATAATCACAAAATATGAATAACACTTGGGTAACTATACAATGAAGTCCATGGCTATGTCTTCATAAACTCGATTTGGAACAGGCAGTGGTTGTAGTTCGACCTGTCAAAATATGATCCAACCCATTAACCCAACTCATTCATCATACTTATAAATGGGTTGAATCAACCCGTTTATGAATTTTTATTAAATGGGTTATAGACGCGTTGATCCATTTTTAAATGAGTTATACTCGGACGATTAGGAAGAAGCCGCTATATTTTTTATTCAAACTGCAATAACTTCTTCATACTAACTCGGAATCAGGCGAGACTTCGACCAATAAACTCCCACCTAAAGTAGGACAATATGGATTACTCGGATATTTCATCTTGTGAACGCACGCTATAGTTCTCCATGGTGACTAATGATTGTACTTTGCAAATAACATATCACATCCCCATATTTGAACTCCAACTAGGTAGAAGCCGCTATTTTTTTATTCAAGCTGCAATAACTTCTTCATACATTTAACTCAAAATCGGACGAGACTTCGACCGATGAACTCCCACCTAAATTACGGACAATATCGAACGCTCGGATACTTTATCTTGTGAATGCATACTATAGTTCTCCATAGTAACTAACAGTTGTACTTAGAAAATAATAGGCTATATCCCCATGTTTGAATTCTACCTAGGCAGAAGCCGCTATTTTTTTATTCAGGCTGCAGTAACTTCTTTATAATAACTCGGAATCGGGCAAGACTTTGAATGTTGAACTCCTACCCAAATTACGAACAATATGGAATGCTCGGATACTTCATCATGTGAACGCACACTATAGTTCTCAATGGTGACCAACAGTTGTACTTAGAAAATAACATACTACATTCCCATGTTTGAACTCTGCCTAGGCAGAAGCCACTATTTTTTTTTCAAACTGCAGTAACTTTTTCATACTAACTCGGAATCAGACGAGACTTCGACCAATGAACTCTCACCTAAATTACGGACAATATGGAATGCTAAGATACTTCGTCTTGTGAACACATACCATGGTTCACCATGGTGACTAACAATTGTACTTAGAAAATAACATGTTACATCCTCATATTTAAATGGTTAAATAGGTAATCCGCTTATTAAATGGGTTGTGTTAGACTGATTTCTGTATTAAATGGAACAAAAAGAATGGGTCATAAGTGGGTTGGAACAAAATCGACCCAACCCATTTTGACCCAACCCAACCCATTTGACGAGTCTAGTTGTAGTAATCCTGGAGTGTTTATGTTTTATGATTTCGTTCTTTGGCATGTGTCACATGAGGAGCTGAATGATCGAACACATTTTTTGATGCAATGCCAGTGAAATACTTGTTTAATCCAATGTAAAGTTCTTGTAAATCCCAAATTCTCTACAGGTGGTGAAGCATGAAGTTCCTTTAATTGTTTGTTTTTGATGTGTGTTGAAATAGGGCTCACAAGTATCCTCCCTTTATAAAAATAAAGTTCTTCTTTCTTAGGTAGTATGAGTTCTCTTGTGATGTCTTTATTATCCTGTAACCAATAGCTTTGCACATTTGAGACCTACCTGCAGGCTGCAGTTGATGATGAGTTGAAGCTAGCTGGTTATCATGATATCTTGATAATGAATTTGCAGCTATGTTTTCCTTCTATGGTTTAGAAAGAACTGTATAATCAATGCCAATAATTTTATGTAGCTGTAACAATCATCCTTTCTGTACCGTTATAGTAAATAAAGTTTAATTAAAATAAAATATTTAAATTCAGTTTTAAATAATTTTTATTGTTGGAAATATATTTTTAAAGCTCATTTGGTAGAAGATTTTATCCTTTTAATAAACTAAATTAAGTAAAAAAAATTCTTTTTAAATAATATACTGAACTCAAATAAAATATTTACAATGAAAATAAAATATCTTTATTGTTAAATAATTTTTATATGATTGGAATACATGGAAGAAAAAGTATTATTTAATAATAAAATTGATGAATCATCGAAAATAAACGATTGCTTAATTTAAATATTGGGTATAAATTATCGAAGAATACTTGGTAAAAAAACAGTAAATCGGTTAAAATTGGAAATATATTTATAAACTAGCTAGGTGATAGGATTATTTATATGTGAATATGAAATTCGATTTGCAATTAAAAGAGGTAAACTTAAAACTTACTTTGCTTAAGGGCTTAATTGCGAAAGAAATAATGGAATATACTTCAACGCTAACATTCATTCATTTCTTCCTTTATTTTCTTCATTACCCACTCATTTCCTATTTTCTCCTCAAGCCCTAATTCATCGCATCAAAATCGCGAAAAAGAGAAAAAGACCGACGATCAAAAAAAATGCGCGCAATGTCAAATCAAAGGAGCAAAAGGTGAGCAAACTTGCATGCATGCGAAGGTGGTTGGTGGGCAGATGGCATGCGCATGTCAAGGGAGGAGGTGTACATTTGAGGTGCGTGTCGGGTCATGATCTAGGTGTGCGCGAGTTCGAGGTGAAGGAGCTTGCGTTGCAAGAAGGCTGGTGGCATTCTAGGCGATGAAGGAGATGTTGGTGAAGAAGGACATCAAAAAAATCATGGTTTAGGGTGGAAAATAGCAAAGTAAAGTGGAAAGTTTTGATTTTGGTGAGTTATTTCAAATCACATATCTGTGTCCTTGTGTGTGCGCATGTATGTGTGTATAATGCCTTACTTTGATTATGGTTGTGATAAAGTTTGGTTGTGAATGGTTGAATTGGTTGAAACATAATTGTATGTTATTGTTTAAACATTGATGGGATTCCGGACACTAGGCCCACATCACAAAATAATACTGCCAACATGCCTAGCTATTAACAAAATATCAACAATAAAGCACAGAATGAACCAAGCCCAGAAGAAGTAACATAGAATACAAGGCAAATATATAACAATGACAGAGGAAATACCCATGAAGAAATCCAAATTAGATCTCAACATATCTATAGAACCAACTAATAAGCTCAGGGTAATATCTTGGAGTGTGCGGGGAGAAGATAAATTTTTGATCCCAATCTGAAGCAGCAAAGGTTTCTTCATTGTTTGTGCCGAGTTTGCCATTATTGCAAATGACTAGTTCATCATCTATAAGTCTGTAGTATAGCTCTCTTTCATCTTTATCATCATCGGAGACCCATTTTGAAAAAATCTTCCATCTCGAGTGGTAGTACAAACCAATTTCCCTATGAGACCATGTTCCAGCTTTATTGCAACACACCAGCTGCGTACCATTGGCCAACTTATCAGTGATATCTTGAGCAATGCACTCAACGCTGGAGTCATTGAACTGGAGAGCGTTGACAAATTTCACTTTTAGGCTAGAGATAGGAGAGAGAGTCGGCATAAGGTGGGGAGGGTTAGAAGAGGGAGAGATCGGGTCTGTCGAAGGAGTACACGACACCGTAGAGGTGATGACTGGAAGGGGAGACGGTGGCACATGAAGTGGAGGGACAACTAGAGCATTGAAAGAGAGAGGGTAAGGAGATTCAGAGGGAGGGTGAGAGAAACAAGACAAAACAGGAGGGACGGCTCAAGGGAAGGGAGAACCTTTGATCTGTCAACACTGAACTGGAGGTTTGGGAAGAGGATTCTTATGGGGAAGGGTATGAGGATCAACATCAGAATGAGGAAAAGAAGATATCATCTCCAAAAGAGTGATAAAAGCCGTAAATAGGCGGTTTCCACTGTTACGATATGTCAACGTAGGCCACCCAATCCATGGTAAGGGAGAAGGGAATACGAGTAGGTAGCTACTTAAAAGGAATGATCCCGATTAGGGCTTTGGCTAAATGAAGGAGTTGTCTACGCTCAGTGGAAATGTCAAAGCAAATCAGCTTACTTATATGATTGGCAATCCAATTTACTCCCTCAAATGATTGAAAAATTGAATGTATATTTGAGATATGAGCCCAGACCAAAATAGATAAAACTTGCTCGAGGGAAAAGTAAATAGAAGGGTTCCATTGGGTAATGATAAACACTTTTTCTTCAATAATAATAAGGTCTGCTCCCAAAATACGAGATCTCTCCTGAGGGGAAGAAAATTTAAAGAAATACATCGAGTTGTCACATCTGACATTTAAAGAACCACGCAATCACCACAAACCAAAAATATGTTTTTTTCACAATTGAATAATGGGAAGCCTCATCCAAAAAGAAACCAAATAAATAGTCTTTCCAGAATGCAGCTTCAACGTCAATAATTTTGTCACGACCCAAAATTCATCATTCGAAAATAGACATCAAATACTTCACTTGTATTCGACTGCCAAAATTCAAACGTTAAATTTCAGTTCGGATGGAGCTTATAACAACAGTTAAGTAAATAACACACGGAAAAGAAAATGAATATAGATATACAACATCTGATACAATATCCAGATACAATGATGATACAATGAATATCTATATACATCAGAGATGTGATACAACAAATAGCAGCAGAAAAGAAAATGATAACATCAGCAGCGGATAATCTTCATCTTTAGAATGCCAATCCAGATATAGCTCGAACTCCCAATAACGATGCACAAAGATAAGCAAGTGCAGTCCATATCCAAAGACTGAACTAGCTCCAGATAACCTACTGATTCTGACTATCTGAAAAATCCAACTCTAGACTGCTCGTGTAGAAAAATTTTGAGCACCCAGAGTTTAGGAAAGAAACAATAAACTCCGGATCAGTCATGGGACTGGTGTGAGCAACAAAAACAGTTTATCTTTAAACAAATAGCAGAGAATTTTAAAGTCAATTCGCAATGCTTTTAGAAAATGAAACTACCATAAGACCTCCCGCCACACACACAATGCAAACGTAGAATAGGAGGAGATTTCTTCTTATGATAGTCAAAGATGCTTACTACGTAAAATCAAATCATTTTTGATATTATTATTATTGCATAGTGTAGAAAACATTTCGAAAGTAGAATATAAATCTTAGCCAACATACGACCAGTATCGTATGCCTACTATAGCTACCATCTAAACAGTGGTGACCACCGTACGTAAATGGCAGGTTCTACAACTAATACCGTACACAGTTCGTATTGGAAGATGGATTTCCAACAAATGGTCAGGCTAAGGAACTTCCTATGCCACGAAGGAACGCCTCTGGAATGACGTCCCGAGAAATAACCTAACATTACGGTTAGATCTCTGCCAACACAAGGCCGGGTTACCTCTGCAAAAATAGGTAACTACTGACACGCGTATGCCATCCCCCGATCGTCACCGATCTTCCCGAGGATCCTCGATTTCCAACAACCACATAATAAACAGTATCAATTGAGGTTAAGTATCTGGGCTCCATACCATGATACCACCTTTATCCAGAAGGAATGACATACACTAAGGGGTGCTACTCCCTAGAACCTTGCTGCATCCTTCCTGTTTTGACCATTTCCGGGGTGTGAGGTTCGACAAAGTCTCGTCCACAAAGCTACGCTTTGTCACAAAGCCATGCTTCGGGTCAAACAAATGATCAACCTATGATCACAAAGATATAAGATCAAACAAATGATCATATCGCAAATGATCAACCACTGATCATCACACAGCAACACTCAGCATGTCACATTACCAAATTGGGATATATTGCTGATAACTTCAACTACATAACCTCTGAGCTCGTACGTCTCAGAGAAGGGTGTTAAGCTAAGAGAATAAATTCTCCGCCACCAAACTGAAATGTATTTGAAAGAAATCGGCTTTATATCTCAAAGTGTAATGTCAGACATGTAACCATACAAGTCTGTTCCGGGATCGAACAGAACCGAAGGCACTTCTCACGAAGCCCTTGCAAATCCGGATAATTTTCAATCACGTCCGAACTTCCCATCACAAAAAGAGTGATATAAATCTCTATACCGGCGCGACTTAGTGCAGAGACATTCGACAGGTTGTCCTTTCATTTTCGAAAAATATCCGGTCTTCAACACCGGTCTTCAAATGCTATCCATATACGACGTATCACTATTCGGAATGGGTTATATGACACAATTGTCTTTTCCCGGCTAACCCGAATAGTGAGCGCAATATTCAAAAACAAATGGATAATGGGATTTCAATTAAGTCACAATTTTAAACCCAAACTTCTCTTTTCAAATGGTTTAACAAATTACCATTTTAATCTTTTTAAACAAAAAGATTCAATTCACAAAGTTCACTTAATTTCACAAAGATTCATTCACAGATTTTCCAAATCAATTTCCCTTTCAATTTGATTAATTCGTTAAATCTTTAAATCAAAGATTTAACTCATAGCTTTCAAAACAATTTCATTTCGAATGGGTTAAACAAAACATCAATTTAAATCTGTTAAAAATAAACAGATTTAATTCATAGCTTTCGAAAAGAATTCATTCATAACTTGAAAAATCATTTTTTTCAATTTAATCTTGAAATTCCTTTACCTAAATTGGAATTTCACTTCTTATCTGAAAGCTTTTATTCCTTTAAAACAAACAGTTTTTATTTGGAAATTTGATTCATCTATACGAGTTAAAGTTCTTGAGTTAAATCCAAATTTTCAAACAATACTTTTAAAATGGTTTAAATTCATATAAACACATTTATAACATTTTTAACCGTAATTTCAAATCATAGGATTCAATTTCAAACTTGAATTCAAATTTAAATCAAATTATTTAAATTTCAAAACTCGATTAAGTTATTCAAAATAACTTTTATATTTGAAATTCCCTTTCAAAAGCTTTTCACTTTGAACCCAAATTTCCAATTTCAAAATCAATTGAAATTAAAATTTCAATTTCAAAAATATCAAATTTAAATTATCTGTGACTTAATCGATTTCCACGTGAAATCCATATTTGTGTGTGTAAAAGTGTAGTCTAGGGATTTTACACAGTAGTGCAACATCATACAATCATCACAGATCAGAATACAAAAATATAGTTGATAAGCGATATAAACTATAACGCTCATCTTCATTCACAGATCACAGATAGGTAAATTACAGATAACAACATAAATCAGGATGTATCACAAAGCATCATATATCAGGGATATCAAACAATCAAAACATCCAATAGAATCCAAATATTCATAGGTAAGGTCAGTTAATATTTGATTATAATTAATTTTTACCAGATTAATTACTTATGAATAAACTACAAATCTTGGCTAATTAATCATTAATTAATTATAAACCATTTTAATTAATTAACCTTTAATTATTAAATAATTAACCTTTAATCACTTAATTATCTTATATTAATTATCCTTAATTAATCACATTAATTAACCCTTAATTAATCGCCATTTAATTTATTATTCTTAATTAATTACAATAAGTGATTATTCTAATCACTAATTATTTAAATCGAGTAATTGACCTTTAATTACCTAATTTATCAACTTTAATCATCAATTAATTATTCTTAATTAAGTAATTATCTTAAGTAATCGATTATCTTTAATCAACGATTAGTTATCATTAATTTCTATTGATTAAGTCTTAATCACCATCATAAATTAATCTTTTTTTTTACCCTTGATTGTTAATTAATTAACTCTCAATTAATTAGCTTAACTTTAAGATAAACATTATTTCTTTATTTCAAAACTAAGGTACAACTTCATTTTTCTAAACCCAGATTTAAAAACTTGGTTTAGATCTTACTTCCAGTTTTTTACAATTCATCTTAAAACTCAACTCATTTAAAATCCACTTAAAATATTTTAAAACTTGTTTTTAAACATTTATATACATGAACTTATTTGATTCAACATTTGGATACAAAGTAAAATTTGAATCCATACTTAAACTTGGTTTAAAATTTGTCTAAATCTTGTTTTAAAATTTAAAAATCTATTTAAATTTAAACCCAGACAGGTTTAAAAAAAAAACTGTAACTACAATATAACCCGAGCCAACTCTACAACTGCTTCGAGTCCCTTCTTCCATTTCCTCGAGCAACTCACGCAAGAAACTCGAGCTAATCATCATCTTTCCCACTATACAAATTCTAGAACTTCCAAAACTCGGGCACTAGTGCACGGTGCACGTGCTCACCGTTTCTGATCGCCGACGAACTCCCATCCGGCCTCCAACGAATCGACCCTGAACTCGACAACACCCCGTGATCACGCAAATGCCACGATTCGATCGAGAATCGAATTTGACGAAAATATACTTAACCTGGTAACAAACATTGCCAGGAAAACGACCACCTTCGATGATCCCTTCTTCCAGACACCCCGCTATCCTCACCGTAGCTCCGCCACCTCTTCCAGCATCTCTAGAACTGCCTGCGATCGTCTCCAAATCCCTCGACGACGTCGTGATGACCACATGAACTCAATCGACAAAAAGAGCTTGTCGAACCCTAGTTTGATGTAGACCAGTCGCCACACCCATCTGAAAATTGCCCCCTTATTTTTCCCGTGATCGACAACTCCCAGGGAAGCTCCGACCATGACCCCGACGAATACCATCATGTCGATCCACAGAATTTGATGAAAAACCACAAAACGATCATCTCGAAAAATCTCAATCTTCACTTGCTTAAAAATCGTAAAATTTCCTCCTAAAATCATCATTTATAAATAGGAATCTGATTATGGGATTCAAACATGAAATTCAATCCATTGATTTTAAACCTAAAATTAGTTCATTATTGTGTTTTTCTTATTTTCAAAAGTTTCCTCAATATTTTTATTTGAATTTATTTTTAAAAATAATATTATACATCTACAAACACATTTCGTTTACATAACAAAATCTAAAATTTCTGGAATGGAAGGATTCGAATTTATTTTTTTTATAAGTATAAACCTGTAAATGTTTAAACAGCATGCTTATGTCTGGAACCAATCATACATACATCAATCTTTTCATATACCCAGGCATACAATCATAATTTCACAGTCATACAAACCATAGCTAAGTTATCATAATCACAGACTTAAGATAATGAGGAAGATCAAGTTTAAATATAGGAGTTTGCTCACCTGGTAAAGAAGAACAGAGGAGAAGAGCAGAGCTGCTATGCTGAAACCATTTAGTTGCTTTGCTTACTAAAAAGTTGTTTTAATTATTTTATTTTCATTTTATCTTGTAATATAAATGACATTCTATATTTTATAATTATTCTTAAACTATTTACTTGAAACTCAAATTCAACATATACAATATTTAAATTTAAATGATTGTTCAAATAAAATTGGGATTCGGGGAAACTCGAATCAATTTATCAATTGATTTTACAAATTTTTATTCAAAAATTTATTTAATTATAAAATTTAACTCAAAAATTCAATAAATTATTAATTTAAATTAATTTAAAATCTGGGGTCGTTACAAATTTCCCCCCTTAAAAGAATTTCGTCCTCGAAATTCGCAGGCACGAAAATAACGTAGAGATAGATAGATTCGATCTACTATATTTCCTCAAACACAAGATATGGATTCCAAACTCAAATCGGAATACTCAGAATACATACCAATTTTTTCCTCTTCGGACTTTGGTATTCACAAGAAATTTCTATAAAATTTCAAAATTGGTTTCAAACAATATTGTTTTATTGATTCAATTCAATATTATCCTCATATTCTATTAATCAAGTTATCTTAATTTAAAATTTCCAATTTCAAATTCATTAAGGTTTAAATCAAAAAGCTGATAAGAATCCGATGAAGTAAGGATCTTCTACAACGATTCGTAGAACCATCATCACATCGAAACTTCTTCTTGTAGTTGATACGAAGCAATCAAAAGAATTTGGAAACGAATCAAAGAAGATTGATAGAGAAAGATCGCTTCCACTGTTGCAGGGTATTGACCATTTATAGTCGTACTTCCCGTCCCCTATCTCGTCCTCTTCTTGCACTCATACTCACTATCAGTGGATAGTAAGAGAATTTACTGAGACGTTCAGACGGATATCTTAGGGATATACTCATTCTAGAGTTTACTTCACTCTATCTCTAATGAGTTACTTAACGTGTTATACTCCTGAGCTAAAGTTCAACCTTAGCTTTGATACCAATTTGTCACGACCCAAAATTCATCATTCGAAAATAGACATCAAATACTTCACTTGTATTCGACTGCCAAAATTCAAATGTCAAATTTCAGTTCGGATGGAGCTTATAACAACAGTTAAGTAAATAACACAGCGGAAAAGCAAATGAATATAGATATACAACATCTGATACAATATCCAGATACAATGATGATACAATGAATATCTATATACATCAGAGATGTGATACAACAAATAGCAGCGGAAAAGAAAATGATAACATCAGCAACGGATAATCTTCATCTTTAGAATGCCAATCCAGATATAGCTCGAACTCCCAATAACGATGCACAAAGATAAGCAAGTGCAGTCCATATCCAAAGACTGAACTAGCTCCAGATAACCTACTGATTCTGACTATCTGAAAACCCAAGTCTAGACTGCTCGTGTAGAAAAATTTTGAGCACCCAGAGTTTAGGAAAGAAACAATAAACTCCGGATCAGTCATGGGACTGGTGTGAGCAACAAAAACAGTTTATCTTTAAACAAATAGCAGAGAATTTTAAAGTCAATTCGCAATGCTTTTAGAAAATGAAACTACCATAAGACCTCCCGCCACACACACAATGCAAACGCAGAATTGGAGGAGATTTCTTCTTATGATAGTCAAAGATGCTTACTACGTAAAATCAAATCATTTTTGATATTATTATTATTGCATAGTGTAGAAAACATTTCGAAAGTAGAATATAAATCTTAGCCAACATACGACCAGTATCGTATACCTACTATAGCTACCATCTAAACAGTGGTGACCACCGTACGTAAATGACAGGTTCTACAACTAATACCGTACACAGTTCATATTGGAAGATGGATTTCCAACAAATGGTCAGGCTAAGGAACTTCCTATGCCACGAAGGAACGCCTCTGGAATGACGTCCCGAGAAATAACCTAACATTACGGTTAGATCTCTGCCAACACAAGGCCGGGTTACCTCTGCAAAAATAGGTAACTACTGACACGCGTATGCCATCCCCCGATCGTCACCGATCTTCCCGAGGATCCTCGATTTCCAACAACCACATAATAAGCAGTATCAATTGAGGTTAAGTATCTGGGCTCCATACCATGATACCACCTTTATCCAGAAGGAATGACATACACTAAGGGGTGCTACTCCCTAGAACCTTGCTGCATCCTTCCTGTTTTGACCATTTCCGGGGTGTGAGGGTCGACAAAGTCTCGTCCACAAAGCTACGCTTTGTCACAAAGCCATGCTTCGGGTCAAACAAATGATCAACCTATGATCACAAAGATATAAGATCAAACAAATGATCATATCGCAAATGATCAACCACTGATCATCACACAGCAACACTCAGCATGTCACATTACCAAATTGGGATATATTGCTGATAACTTCAACTACATAACCTCTGAGCTCGTACGTCTCAGAGAAGGGTGTTAAGCTAAGAGAATAAATTCTCCGCCACCAAACTGAAATGTATTTGAAAGAAATCGGCTTTATATCTCAAAGTGTAATGTCAGACATGTAACCATACAAGTCTGTTCCGGGATCGAACAGAACCGAAGGCACTTCTCACGAAGCCCTTGCAAATCCGGATAATTTTCAATCACGTCCGAACTTCCCATCACAAAAAGAGTGATATAAATCTCTATACCGGCGCGACTCAGTGCAGAGACATTCGACAGGTTGTCCTTTCATTTTCGAAAAATATCCGGTCTTCAACACCGGTCTTCAAATGCTATCCATATACGACATATCACTATTCGGAATGGGTTATATGACACAATTGTCTTTTCCCGGCTAACCCGAATAGTGAGCGCAATATTCAAAAACAAATGGATAATGAGATTTCAATTAAGTCACAATTTTAAACCCAAACTTCTCTTTTCAAATGGTTTAACAAATTACCATTTTAATCTTTTTAAACAAAAAGATTCAATTCACAAAGTTCACTTAATTTCACAAAGATTCATTCACAGATTTTCCAAATCAATTTCCCTTTCAATTTGATTAATTCGTTAAATCTTTAAATCAAAGATTTAACTCATAGCTTTCAAAACAATTTCATTTCGAATGGGTTAAACAAAACATCAATTTAAATCTGTTAAAAATAAACAGATTTAATTCATAGCTTTCGAAAAGAATTCATTCATAACTTGGAAAATCATTTTTTTCAATTTAATCTTGAAATTCCTTTACCTAAATTGGAATTTCACTTCTTATCTGAAAGCTTTTATTCCTTTAAAACAAACAGTTTTTATTTGGAAATTTGATTCATCTATACGAGTTAAAGTTCTTGAGTTAAATCCAAATTTTCAAACAATACTTTTAAAATGGTTTAAATTCATATAAACACATTTATAACATTTTTAACCGTAATTTCAAATCATAGGATTCAATTTCAAACTTGAATTCAAATTTAAATCAAATTATTTAAATTTCAAAACTCGATTAAGTTATTCAAAATAACTTTTATATTTGAAATTCCCTTTCAAAAGCTTTTCACTTTGAACCCAAATTTCCAATTTCAAAATCAATTGAAATTAAAATTTCAATTTCAAAAATATCAAATTTAAATTATCTGTGACTTAACCGATTTCCACGTGAAATTCATATTTGTGTGTGTAAAAGTGTAGTCTAGGGGTTTTACACAGTAGTGCAACATCATACAATCATCACAGATCAGAATACAGAAATATAGTTGATATGCGATATAAACTATAACGCTCATCTTCATTCACAGATCACAGATAGGTAAATTACAGATAACAACATAAATCAGGATGTATCACAAAGCATCATATATCAGGGATATCAAACAATCAAATCATCCAATAGAATCCAAATATTCATAGGTAAGGTCAGTTAATATCTGATTATAATTAATTTATACCAGATTAATTACTTATGAATAAACTACAAATCTTGGCTAATTAATCATTAATTAATTATAAACCATTTTAATTAATTAACCTTTAATTATTAAATAATTAACCTTTAATCACTTAATTATCTTATATTAATTATCCTTAATTAATCACATTAATTAACCCTTAATTAATCGCCATTTAATTTATTATTCTTAATTAATTACAATAAGTGATTATTCTAATCAGTAATTATTTAAATCGAGTAATTGTCCTTTAATTACCTAATTTATCAACTTTAATCATCAATTAATTATTCTTAATTAAGTAATTATCTTAAGTAATCGATTATCTTTAATCAACGATTAGTTATCATTAATTTCTATTGATTAAGTCTTAATCACCATTATAAATTAATCATTTTTTTTATCCTTGATTGTTAATTAATTAACTCTCAATTAATTAGCTTAACTTTAAGATAAACACTATTTCTTTATTTCAAAACTAAGGTATAACTTCATTTTTCTAAACCCAGATTTAAAAACTTGGTTTAGATCTTACTTCCAGTTTTTTACAATTCATCTTAAAACTCAACTCATTTAAAATCCACTTAAAATATTTTAAAACTTGTTTTTAAACATTTATATACATGAACTTATTTGATTCAACATTTGGACACAAAGTAAAATTTGAATCCATACTTAAACTTGGTTTAAAATTTGTCTAAATCTTGTTTTAAAATTTAAAAATCTATTTAAATTTAAACCCAGACAGGTTTAAAAAAAAACTGTAACTACAATATAACCCGAGCCAACTCTACAACTGCTTCGAGTCCCTTCTTCCATTTCCTTGAGCAACTCACGCAAGAAACTCGAGTTAATCATCATCTTTCCCACTATACAAATTCTAGAACTTCCAAAACTCGGGCACTAGTGCACGGTGCACGTGCTCACCATTTCTGATCGCCAACGAACTCCTCTCCTTCCTCCAACGAATCGACCCTGAACTCGACAACACCCCGCGATCACGCAAATGCCACGATTCGATCGAGAATCGAATTTGACGAAAATACACTTAACCTGGTAACAAACATTGCCAGGAAAACGACCACCTCCGACGATCCCTTCTTCCAGACACCCCGCTATCCTCACCGTAGCTCCGCCACCTCTTCCAGCATCTCCAGAACTGCTCGCGATCGTCTCCAAATCCCTCGACGACGTCGCGATGACCACATGAACTCAATCGACAAAAAGAGCTTGTCGAACCCTAGTTTGATGTAGACCAGTCGCCACACCCATCTGAAAATTGCCCCCTTATTTTTCCCGTGATCGACAACTCCCAGGGAAGCTCCGACCATGACCCCGACGAATACCATCATGTCGATCAACAGAATTTGATGAAAAACCACAAAACGATCATCTCGAAAAATCTCAATCTTCACTTGCTTAAAAATCATAAAATTTCCTTCTAAAATCATCATTTATAAATAGGAATCTGATTATGGGATTCAAACATGAAATTCAATCCATTGATTTTAAACCTAAAATTAGTTCATTACTGTGTTTTTCTTATTTTCTAAAGTTTCCTCAATATTTTTATTTGAATTTATTTTTAAAAATAATATTATACATCTACAAACACATTTCGTTTACATAACAAAATCTAAAATTTCTGGAATGGAAGGATTCGAATTTATTTTTTTTATAAGTATAAACCTGTAAATGTTTAAACAGCATGCTTATGTCTGGAACCAATCATACATACATCAATCTTTTTATATACCCAGGCATACAATCATAATTTCACAGTCATACAAACCATAGCTAAGTTATCATAATCACAGACTTAAGATAATGAGGAAGATCAAGTTTAAATATAGGAGTTTGCTCACCTGGTAAAGAAGAACAGAGGAGAAGAGCAGAGCTGCTATGCTGAAACCATTTAGTTGCTTTGCTTACTAAAAAGTTGTTTTAATTATTTTATTTTCATTTTATCTTGTAATATAAATGACATTCTATATTTTATAATCATTCTTAAACTATTTACTTGAAACTCAAATTCAACATATACAATATTTAAACTTAAATGATTGTTCAAATAAAATTGGGATTCGGGGAAACTCGAATCAATTTATCAATTGATTTTACAAATTTTTATTCAAAAATTTATTTAATTATAAAATTTAACTCAAAAATTCAATAAATTATTAATCAAACCGACCGTAGGGAGGTTTGCCTACTTCTACTAGGCAAAATCAATTTTCCTGAAGCCAAAATTACATGCCTCATTCCTCTCTGTTGTTGCTTCCGTGTATTCTTTACCTATTCTTCTTCTCCGTTTTCGCCGTGTTCTTCTAAAGATGCCATTACCGCAATTTCCGATAACTCAAAATAAAACCCTAAAAGATCCGATTTTACCAAAATCCAAAAAGCAAATGGCTCGAGCAATTGAAGATTTCAAAATTTCCGTGTATGGAGAAAACCATGATCTGGAAGGAGCAAAATCAAAGGCTAAAAATCAATTCATAAATCTAACCGATACTCCTCTTCATCTTTGATAACCAGCCTCCTTTATTCCTCACGCCGCCAGCATTGTCAAAGAAATCGCACCTTGTAAACCGTCGGTGGCTCGTCAGATACTACTGCCTCCAACATGGACGTCGCAGCTAGATCCATACAGTTTTGCCTCCACCGATTGAAAGGTATTAGCTTTATTCCTATTTCAATACCACTGCTCCAGCTCGCCATGCATCGGATGCCTATCTTCGAGGTTTTTGTTGTTGTTTCAAACATTTTTTAGGTTTGTTGATTTATGTAATTTTTTAAGACTACGAATCTAAAATCATTGACTTTGAATTAGGCATCAGAAGGCCCTACTTCCATGTCAGACCTCTTGATGCTTTGGAGCTTGAAAATTGGCATAAATACCTAAATTTCATGGAAAATGAGAAGATTTCAATAAGGTTTATTTGTGATATAATTGCATATTTTCTGATTTACTAATTTATAGTTTAAGTCATATTGACTGCATTATGCTCTAGTTGAGTGGTCGATGAAGCAACTTATTTTATTGGGATTGTGATTTGATGATGCATGGGACATACTGTTTGAATTCTACAAGGCTAAGTAATTTAAAATTGTCATTCTGGATTCAAGATATGTGTTTGAAACAAGCTAGAAGCATCAATTGTTCAGAATCCAATCTTAAATCTTATTAGCCGCTTACTTGTGTTGGTGAAACTTGAGACCTGTAGTATAGGAATGTGTTAGTGAACATATTAGGAAGTAATATAAGAGTTTCAATAAAGATATCGTGTAGATTGAATGCATGTAGATAATATAATACACACATCAAAACAATGCATGTAGATTGAATAGACACTTTTACAAGCGGAAGTGTGGGTTTTCGTGCCATACTTCAGGGCTTCCTCTCTCATAAATGTTTAGAGCGTTAGTCTTCGCATTGCTGTGTGAGTTGAGGCATTTGTAATGTCTAAATTAATTTTGGGTTACTTTTCATTATATTTTCATGTAGTTACAGCTTCTATGAATGATTGTGGGGTAGCTAGCGTGTGTGGGTCTATTGTGTCACAGCCCTTATGTGTGTTGTGCTATAGTTGTATGAGTGATAGAGTATTTTATGTGCATGAATCTTGAACGTGTTAAGTATATGCATATATATTTACTAGCTTCCGTCCAGGTAAGTATATTCTTATATATTTACTAGCTTCCAGCTTTATATTTTATCGTTTTTTTATTTTCCTTGTACTTCTTTTTTCTTAAAATGACTTTCTTGCTAAGCTAACCTTTGTTGCCCCTCTACATCATTCATAAGCTGTAATATGCAACTCAATGCTCTGTTCATTTCATCTGCCTTGATTATATTTGTAAGTCTTTGTGTACACTTCTTTTTCTTCTTCGTCATTTGGTCTTGCTGCTACTGGCTTTGCTTTTATTCGGTCTAACTTTGTTGGTTTAATTGTTTTTGGAATAATAATAATAATATACGTATATGAGCTGCATGTGTCCATGTGTGTTATAGTGTGAATGTTAGGTATGTAGGTGATGCGCGTCTGTATTAGTATGTACTGTGCACGTGTACTTGAGTGTGCCTGTGTATTTTTACCTTGCATACCATGCTGTTGTCCATGTTTTGAGAATTGGTCTTCTTTTGCCATATACTTTATTGGTTGTGAGCTCAACCTGCTTTTGAGAATTTGGTCTTCTTTTGCCATATATGATACTGTAGAATGTCAAACTGAAACATGGGATAACTTCTGATATATGTTAGGAACTAAGTCATCTTGTCCTGTATGTCATGTTCCACGTCTTTTTAGTTTTGAATTTGAGCCTCATGATACTATTGCTGTTTAGAGGCTTGATAGCTTTGCATGTTTTTACATTGCAGCCAGGCACCAGTGACAGCAAGACAAAGATCGCGCTTCTATGATACATAGCACCGTACAACAAGGCCTTAGCGTTGGCATTTATAGGTTGCTTCTTCTTTCTTAACGGACATCTTGTTGCTTGCTTGTATATAACTAGTGGATATTTTATTTCATTGAAACCTTTGTCTGATGTTTTATGATGCTGTTTTCAGTTTTTATGTAGAATTTGATGCAGTTTGGTGCAGATTTTTATTTTTTTACTATCGATTTTGTTTGTTATGTAACAGCTTAGTATGGTGCAGTTTTTATTGCTTATGCAACAGTTTTTTTAAACGGGTCGGGTCGTGTTAATTCTTTTATTAAATGGGTCGGGTCCGATCAATCCGTATATTAAATGGGTCGAGTCCGATCAACCCGTACATTAAATGAGTCGGGTTTTTTTATGCCTTGAGTGGATTGGGTTAAATTTTACCCGATTCATTTATGACCCGATCCGATCCGTTTGACGGGTCTAAATGCATGTCACATTTACAATGGAAATCTATATTTCAACCTTCTGTCTGAGTATTATGGTACATGGACCACTGAATATCATCACATTAGTACGATGGTTCTACTTCTTTTATCCGTTGACCTTTTTAATGTCAAGTAGAGCATTGATTGCACGTGCCATGTGTGCAACCTGATGGATTTAGGAGGTTAGTAGAAACAACTTGAAGCGTGGACGTCAGTGCACAACAAATCTTGAAGGCAACCACTGTTATTATTACTAGCATTTTGCCTGAACGAAAGTCCCTCAAACATATATCTCATCCCCTACGTAAGGTTAATTTGTTCTTTGCGGTTTTTAACTGCTACACTCAATGCCACATTTAGTTAGCCTATATTTCTAAATTTGCAGGACGAAAGAGGATTTCTTTGTTATAGCACGTGTTCAGTTTGAGATTGATTTAGTGGTGCATATGCACAGGATGTGATGACAATCGTCAATTATATACACTGTACTAAATCTGATAAGAACGATTTGGCAATTACATATAAATATTTCAACCTTTTGTTACCGTTCCTTTTGTGTTGCTTAGTAGTTAATTACAATTTTCCTACTATATATAATTTACGTCACGACGTTGAATTTGTGCCGTTTATTTCACTCTGTTTTCGTTAGCATTTGCAATGGAGTCGAATAATGAATCAACTGTCCAGATATGCAAAATTAAGTAAGCCGTTAACCTACTCCTTTAGTTGTTCTTTGAGTTGAACCTTGACATTCGTCATACCATGTGGTGCTCCGTATCTGCAGAATTATCACATCCGGACCTATTACCTACGTCAAATTTCCCATGATTATATTTGCGTACTATTCGGTACTTCTACCGGCCATTACACATATTAAACCATTAATTTTGTTTACTCAACATATTTATGCTTAGATTTAAATTACAGAAGTAAAACTGTTAATGTGACTTTATGGGAAGAACTTGCTATGAAAGTCGGTGCTGAGCTGGTACAAATGTTTGATGAATGTCCTATAGTAGCTATTACATATGCCAAAGTTGGAGATTTTCAAGATAAAAATTATTCTGTTTTTTTAGTCCTTGCCAAGCCATCATTTTTTTAATATTATTTAATCTTACTACAGGTTTATCTTTATCCACATTGAGTAAAAGTAATTTATATATAAATCCAAACATACCAGAAGCTAAAAAGCTTAGAAGTTGGTACAATTGTGAAGGCAAAAACACAATAATCTCATCTACCACTTACGATAGAGTTATGCTTTCTCATATAATAAATGATCCAACATTGGGTCATGACAATGTTTGTCCATATCGTTTCGAACTATATTGTACATTAATAATTTCATATTAATTGTTTATTTTTATTCCATTCATAGTCTGCATTCTTCAGCGTGTTTGCTTACATAACTTATATTAAGAGTCAGAAATTGTGGTATCAAGCCTATAAGAGTTGCAAAAAAAAGGTAACTGAATCTGCAGGATCGGGCTACTGGTGTGAAGCATGCCAACAGAATGAAAGCTCTTGTACTTTGAGGTAAAAATTTAAGAGCTGATTATTATTATTATTATTTGAAATGGTACTTTATATACAATATATCAATGAGATAATATATCACATGTTAATAAATGTTCGAATCACGCTACGCAAATTTCGAACTTGTGACCCATGGCACCAAAGTTTAGTTAATTATTTATAGTAATCAGTAATATATGTAATAAGATGTTCATTTAATGCAGATATATTATGGTAATGAAAATTAATGATCCAACCGTTGAAGCTTGGATTACTGCTTTTAATGAACCAGTAGAGGAAATCAAGGTTGCAATGCTAACGACCTTTATAAGATTAAGAATGATGAAGGTGAAGATATATACGAACAAAAACTAAAGGAGTTGTTATGGATCCCTCGTCTTTTCAGAGTTGGTGTTACCCAAATAGAGTACATAAATGAAAAAAACAAAAAAATCAATGTTATATCTCAATCAGTTATTGATTATGTGGCGAAATCATTGTTAGAAGAAATATCAACAATGGCTGAATCCAAAGTTTAGTTTTTTCTTTCTTTCAGTAATTTTAGTTTATTTCTTGTTTTTTCTTCAACAGTGTTAGTTTTTCATATAATAATGTTATTTTTAGGTAATTTATTTAAACATTGTAGTTCAATAATATGAGATTTATTTATTAAATCAATTTTTGCATTAGTAGTCTTCTTTAATTAGGTATTGAAAAATATGATGATGTATATTGCGGTGACATTTTTTTTATAACAAATATGATGATGTATATTGATATAATAGAATTTACACAGTTTCAATTTTTTTTATTTTTTTTAAAAAGCGGTTAATTTTGTATCAGACTAATAATAAAGAAAAAAATTAAACAAAAACATTTTTCTTTGATATCAAATACCATAACGGTCGGTTTACCCACCGTTGTGCGGTTATACTAGTTTAAATTAATTTAAAATTTGGGGTCGTTACAAATTTCCTTAGGGGGTGGGACTGGCTTATCAGAGAAAGGAACATCATATTGCTTTGGAACATACGAGCTCGCATTACTAGACCTCTTCTTAAACAATGAAGACCAGTTATTAACTGAATTAGGGATTTCAACGTCACCATTGGAACAGTCATTGATTTCAGCAAATGAAGCAGGGACAGGGATTACTTTAGATTGCATATTTGAACAATCCACCGTAGAGTCATCATCATTCCCCAAACACCCATCAAACCCAAACCAGATCCTGATCGGGCGATAGAAACATCTGGAGGACCAGGCCTCTGAACCTCTTGCAAATCGATATTCTTAGTACCCAAACTAGCAAACGCAGAAGCAGTGGCTGACAACAATAGGAAATCGGAGATGTCAAAAGCAGCCATGGCCGCTGGCAAAGGAAGGGGCGATGAAAATCAGCATACTCCAAGAAGATTGAACGCGAAACAACCTGGAACGAAAGTGATTTGACCAACAGCAAGAACACGATGAAGATAGGTTGCGAAGCTGCAGGAGATGCGATAAAGGGCCCAGCAATGAACAAAAAGAACGCGAAGAAGAAAATTTGAGGAAGCGATTTATCGAGCGAGAAAGGGAGAGCTAGAATAGAATCGCCATTTTCAAAATTCAAAGTCGCTATCTTTAATTCTAAGTTATTTGATGGAAAGGGATTTAAAATTTATATTACAAAGACGATGAATTTAATTTTATGGAAATTGAAAAGAAGTTAAGTTTTTCAAAATAATGTTTTTAGAATAATAATAAGTTGAACGAGATTTACATATTGTGTGGAAAATTATTAAGAAAAAATTATTTTACATTTTATCAGTTATAATTAAGGAAGTAATTTATTTTTTAATTGAGTATTTGTAAACAAAGAGAAACTAATTTATATATCTTCGGAAATATTTATGGAAGTGTTTGACAAAGATTAATTTTAGATATGGAAAATAATGGAACTGATTTTAAAAATGGCTTATGAATAGATATTTTAGTTAACAATGATTATAAAAATATTTGAAAGATTCTTTTACAAAATTAAATGGATTTAAAATTACTATTCCAAAGTGATGGGTTGTTTTTGTAGAAATATAATAATTAAAAAAATTTGTAAAATAACATGGTGGGAAATAATAATATGTTGCAAATGGATTCGTTTATTTTGGGGTAAAATTATTAATGAAATTATTTTGGAAGGAAAGTCGAAGTTTTAAAGTTTGGATATCATAAAGAATTCCTTATTGGTAAGATCTTTTTATTATTTTAAAACATGAAAAGGGAATCCTAATTCGTTTAACTATTTTTCCAAAGTGGTTTAAGAAGATTTGAAAGTAAATAAAGATTTACAATATTGATTTTGCGATTAAATATTAGATTTGAAATATTTTGGATTGAAATTAATTTCAGGTAAAGTGATATATAATTTGAATATGGTGTTTATAGAAATTTATTTAATTATAAAACTCCTTTATTAGTATATTTATAGTATTCCAGATGAATTTCTAATAATGTGAATTATTTTAAAAAGGAGTTGACTGATTTGATATTTAAAGGAAGTTAAGAATATTAAATTATTTGAAAATTAAATAAGAGGTTTAAATAATAAACTTTTGCGATTATCTAAGATTTTAGGAAAGAATGAAATTTCCAAATTAAACCTATTTAATTTCATTATTGATACTTGAAATTGTAATAATGATTTTGGAAATAAGTATTTATAATAAAACCCCTTCTAGATCAATAAATGGTTGAATCATATAAGATGTATGAACTTCTATTTGACGAGGATTTTGAATAAATGAAGTTATAATACCACGGGTATGGGATGTTCGATAATATTTCTTTGGTTATTCTTTTGACTCATTGTATAGGGTATGGTAAGATAATGAGTGTATTGAATGTTAAATCATGTTAATAACCCATGATGACATTGGGTTAAATGATAGTTAGGCGGGTTTACTGTCACAACATGAGCATCGAAAATATAACGAATTGATCAAACGCGATGAGATACTAGATAGGCTAGGTCCATCCTAGTATGGATAGAGTGACATTCTGGCCCATTTATCATAGGTCTGACGACCCACTTTATGGGCACACTAACAATGCTTAGTAAACGTGACTCTTAATAATTGTAATTAAAAGTGAATCATAGTTGTGTAGATTTGCGATAATGGTCACATTAAATAGAGTATAACTCATATATTATGACATCATATATATTATTCAACGGGGATTGGGGTTAATATTGAGTATGTATGACATTTATTCGGTATGTTATGAAACTCATTCAAGATATCATTTCTGTTATGATTATGTGTATCATTATGATGAGTTTACACTTCAATATAGGCATAGTCTGACCCCTCTATTATTTAATACTCGGGTTAGTCCAAGACTTTACACGTACATAGACATTAGCCTTTCTTGGATGTTGGGCTTTTGAGGAGATGATTATAAACTATATTTGCATTTTAGAAGTCTATTATGTATACTTTCATTTGATATCTCCATTTATGTATATATGTGATGAGGTTGAGTTGTATATGACATTTTACTTGCTTCGATGTATATATTTAGTAGTAGGCCAGATTCTTCATTTTATAGACCTACTTCGTATTATGTATGTTGTGATATTATATTTTTGTTGCATTCTATAACTCTATGTTATCCGATTAAATTGTGAATTATTATATCCTAATAAACCCACATGTTTATATCTTTGTGCCAATATGAAGCATGTATATTTATGTAGTATATTAGGTAAGAATATATATCAGTGTTAGCCTAAGGCAATACTCATGTGCGATCGCTCCTACCAAGCCTTATTCTCTGTATCACCAAAAAGTATTACCATATAATACTCTTTGGTAGTATAGTATAGAGGTGGAGATTACCGAAGCCATTTGCATTGAGTGCTTGTTGTTAATATTTGCTCCAAAAGGTACTTAAGACTTTGATGGTCATTCTTGATAATGAATTTCCTGCTCAAAAGGAATTGTGACCATTTTCTTGTCGCCATTATTATAGCAAGTAGCTCCTTCTTATTTGTTGATAGATGTAAAAACTTTCCCTTAACAGCTTGGCTAAGATATGCTTGTGGTTTTCCTTCCTGAAGTAGCATAACTCCTATTTCACTGCTAGAAGCATCATATTCAACTACAAAATATTTAGAGATATTAGGCATTTCAAGGATTGGTGGGCTTGACAAGCAGATTTTAGGCTTCTTAAATGCTTCTTACACTTTCTCGTTCCAAGAAAGAGTTTTTTTTAATAAATCTGTTAAATGTTTGCCAGTAATATCATAACCCTAAACGAATTTCATGTATTATCTTGATAGTCTTAGAATCCTCTTAAGAATCTGATGTTTTTGGGTGCAGGCTAATCTTCGATTGCTTATATCTTTGAGAAGTTGACCGCAATTCCTTCTTTTGTGATAACATTTCCAAAATAATTAACTTGTTATTGCTCAAAAATGCACTTTGAAAGCTTTGCCACTAGTTAATACCTTTCCAATACCTGCAAAGCTAATATTATGTGTTGTAAGTGTTCTTTCCAGCTAATATTATAGATAAGTATGTCATCGGTGAAACAAATATGAACTTCCCGATATATTTATTAAAAACTGCATTCATGAGGGTCTGGAATGTTAATGGAGCATTTGTTAGGCCAAAAAGCATAACCAAGAACTCATTATGACCTTCATGTGTTCTGAAAGCTATTTTATGTATGTAATCTAGGTGCATTCTAGTTTGGTGGTAGCTTGATATAAGATCAAACTTTGAAAAATACCATGCTCTATTTAATTCATCAAACAAATCGTCTATAAGTGGAATTGGAATTTTTTTTCTGCTACTCTATTTAATCCTCTATAATTAATGCATCCTCCAGCTTTCATTACTTTTCTTCAGCATGACCACTATAAGCATCGTATGGACTATGGCCGTGTTTGATAACACTAGACTGAAGCATTTCCTCTATTGTTCTTTCTATTTCATTCTTTAAATGATATGGATGTCTGTATGGTTTTAGGCAAATGGACTTGGCTGATGAGATTAAGGGTTTCTTGTGATCAACTTGTCTTTATGGAGGTAGTGTATTGGGTTTTCGAGGATAGATGGGAATTTATGGATGGTTTGGAGAATGGCTTGAGGAATATTTTGTGTATGAAGTTCTGGCAACATGTCTAGTTAGGTTGGTTGATTTGGAGAATGGATTGAGTAGGGTTGTATCAGAGAGCATAAATTGCTTTGTATGATCTATTTGTCAACTTTCTTCTCAGAGATTATTTTATTTGCATTGGTTTGAATTTCTTGCATACGATGTTAGTTCCTTTATAAGAGAATTTTAATTGAAGGCTCTTGAAGTTAAAAGTGATACCTTCGAAGTTGCTAAGCCAGTGTACTTCTAAAACAACTTGATATCCTTCCAAAGGTAAAACGAATAAATCAATTGGCATTTCTAGGCCTTGGCATTTCAATATAACCTCTTTGCATATTCGTGAGCATGTATTCATTTCACCACTTGCTATTAAAACTTGTAATTGTTCTGAATTTATTTTTTGCAACCCTAACTTAAAGGCTAACTTATCATTTATGAAATTATGATTAGATCCAGAATCTATTAGGATGTTTGCTCGATTATCCAAAATTGTACAATTAATTCTAAATGTCCAGATGATTTTGATACATGACATAGCCTATAAAGAGATATCAAGAGTAGTGTCAATATTAGAAATTATGGTTTGTGGCATTGTAAGGATATGTTGGAGTGTTGAGTCATGATGTATTCCCTCTTCATTTTCAATGAATCCCTCCATTACATAAATGTGACGACCCGTCTTTTTCGAATAATTTAAGTCGACAATGTGAGGAATGCGGATTAAGGATCTTAAGGCTAGAATTAACACTAGAGGGGGGGGGGGGTGAATAGTGTTTTAAGAAATTTGTTAATCTTTTTGAGTTTATCTTAATTTGATAACAATGTATACACTAATCAGACACAGAATCAAACACAGATGCAATATAAAGTAAAAGAAGAAAAGGAAAGAACACACCGGATTTTATACTGGTTCGGAGTTACCCTACATCCAGTCCCGCAAAATAAGTAGGGATTTCCTTTCAAAAACAATTCTTACAAATACAACCCTCGGTTTCAAGGCTACGAGGTACACCCTCCAGAATCACAATCCTCTGGGTAGAGATACTTGATTTCCGGGGCAACAAGTTCACCCAATTGATTTCCAGGGCTACAATCACACCTTCTCTCGCTCAATTGATTACAAAAAGTCTATAACTTAGATTAGCATTTGGATCTTGTAGAGATAGTGGAGAGAATCAAAACCAGAAATTATCTAGTTAGATTCGATATTGATTTCGGCATAGTAAAGGTGTAATTTGTAAATAAGAAAGTGGAGAAGAAGAAGAGAAGTTAAATCAGAGAAAAAAGTGATTAAAATTCATTGAAAACACCCTTTATTTATAGTAGATCAATAGCCATGTCCATTGGTGAAGGGATGTGGCGAATAGACACTTCTTTTAAAAAACAATTTAACTGTCACCATGTCGACAGGGGTACATGTGACCATGTCGACATGCCCTTGTATTTTTTGGTGATTTGTTTTTCTTTGAAAATAATTTCTATATTATATTATACTTATATTTAAACTTTATAAATATACTTATATATAGTTATAATACATAAATAACTATAGAGAACAATATTGAAATATATATAATAATTTTCTATACTTTTATATTTAAATCTTAAGTATAAATATATAAAACAGCTAAATATATTAATATCAGAATTATAGTTTAAAAACTTAGGATAATAATTTAAAATCAAAGATATTTAAAAATTAAGGATATTTAAAACTAAGGATATTTTTGAGGCTAAAATATATTGAAAAACCATGACAGATGATTTTGGTTTTTAAACAGGAATTTTTAAAATCATTTTGAAAAACAAGCTATATATTTTGAAAGTCATTTTGAAATAAAAGTAAGTGGATACAAAAAGATGTTCCACTAGATTTTTCGTAGGTTCCATCCTACTTAGGGTTCCATCCCTTTAACGAGCACGAAGTGGATTCCATTCCACGAATAAAATAGATTTTAAGATGTCAGTGCCTTTCTATGAGTTTTAACAATATTCCTAACTATATAACTTATCTTGGAAACTTGAACTCTTGAAATTCTTGATACTCATGAGTCTTGAATCTTGATATCTTCAATCTTTGATCTTGAATCTTTATACTGTACAGTTCTTCATTCTTTAGTACCTGCAAACATATCTATATATATATCTACACAATAATGTTAGTATTATATATATTTTATAATCTAATTCTAAGTAAGGTTGTTGTCATCATCAAAACCAACTCCTTAGAGACTAACAATCTCCCCCTTTTTGATGATGACAACCTTTGTTTATAAAATATCACTTCTATCCTAATACTTCTAATAACTTCCCCTTAATCTATGCCTAACTATCCTATTTTATACTTCTCCCCCTTTGTCATCAACAAAAACCATATAACTCCATAATTATAATACTATATAATTCTATATAACTCTATATAACTGAAACTAAGACTACATTACTTGTGATTATAATGATAGCGTTATCATACATAATCAAAACTTAACTTTAAAGTAAACACATAATAACTACTTTTCCTAACTACTAAACTATTTATTCAAAAGATAAGAGAATATACGAATAAGAGAACACAATTTATTTATTCATAATGGATTTTTTTTTAAAATAAAAATAGATAATTAAACTGATAATCATGATAACTTAAAAGATCATATATTATTGATACTAATCATATGTATGTTATATTTTACACACATAATATCAATCCATACTATGTTAAATTCAAGAAAATCAAACCAAATCCTAATTAAGCAAGCAAACAAATAAAAATTAAACAAAGTTAATCAAATATTACGAGGAACATCAACCCATCCTTCTTCTCCAAAGATAGGGTCTTGTTTGATGGCATACCACTTCTCATTATCAACAGAGAGAGAAACGGGAGGATGTGCTTCATTATCATCCTTGTGCAGGGAGGAAATCATCCATCGAATTGCTTCGAAATGCCTTTCTTGCTCCTTAATCATCTACATTTGACTCAATTCTAAGTGGCGCTGATTACGGAGAATGATAGAGAGAATATTCTTGAAGGATTTAAGAGTTTCTTCAAGATTTTCAAATAAATTGTGAATAGGATTGGCCATTTTTGTGAAAAAGAGAAGAGATATAGATAGAATAGATAAGTAATGATTTTGAGTAAAGATTTCTGGAAGAGAACAGGTATTTATAGGTGTAAATTTCGTTTGAAATGAATAGATACAAGCTAGTTATTTAAAATTCAAAAATTAAAATGAAAAGACACTTCAGATTTTAAGCTTGTCGACAGGGTGCCTTTAGGGGTTGTCGACAGGGTCATCTGTGTTTTGAAGACTTGTTTTTTATTTTGAATAAATGTATATATATATATTTATATATATCATATTAACAGTTATTCTAGAGATGAAATAAGCTAGATAACAAAAAGATCTTCAACATTAATTCAAACTGGAATGATACATGGATTAAACAACATGAAATACAATAACATTCAAACTTAAAACAAACTTAAAAAACTATGACAGGGTATGAAAAGATAGATCTAATTGGAGGATGATGAGGATGATGAAAGGTTAAACTTCTTGCTGACTTTTGAGAAGAACTTGTTCATCTTAGAAGACATTTTATCCAACTTTTTACAAACGGATCTCTTAAGTGTCCGTTGATTCTCCACAATTATCTTTTGGTTTTGGATAATCATCTCGTTGGTTGGTTTGGAGGTGTAATCAATACTTTCAAGAGATGTTTCACCTTCCTCTTCTTCTTCTTGAATATCCATTTCATCCCCTTCTTCTTCTTCTTCTTCCTCTCCTTCTTCCATTTCTTCGTGAGCTAAACGCTCTTCCTTTTCCACAAGGGATTCATAAGGTTGAAAGATGTATGGAATTTTCATAAGTGAGATATTGGAATGATTGAAAACTTTTCTAGAAATGAACTCCTCTCCTTTAAAATTCACTCCAAAATAGTTGAAAATTCTAGTAAGGTAAATTCCATGTTATAAATTTTTTTTCTCCCATTTACAAGTTTTTAGGCCGAAATTCATCCAAAATAACTTGAGCCCAATTAATATCATAGTTTCTAAAAAGAGCGAAAAGAGCTTTACAAAATTTTGAAGTAGGATTATTAAAACTTCCCGATCTCGGGGTCAAAGTGTGTTGCAAAAGAAGGCTCACAATTTTTGCTTTTGGACGAAAATTACGGTTTATAAAATCAAAGTTTTCATCACTTTCAAAAATATGGTGGAAAGTCTCACGATCACTTTCATTAAAATTGAAATTTGAAAGATCCATACCCGTACACTTACAATTTAGAATCGATCCCAATACATCACAATTTAAAACAATTTGAGTGCCTTTTACACTACTCCAAATTTCATCATCGTTTCCTTGATAAAAGCCACGATTAAGATTTGCATAAAACATTTTCACAAGATTTGGGTAGCATACAAAATCATTTTGAGAATCGTCAACAAGACTTAAAATGTTGTTGCTAACACAAAGAGAATCGATTTCATAAGAAGCGAAATCGTGGAAAATTGCAAACTTTCCGGGATGAACTTTTCCATAATTAGCATAGCCAATATAGGCTTTGATTGCTTCCGGATCATAAAAGAGGTGTTCTTTTAAGGTTCTGGAAAGTCTCATAGTTGATGGAGTACTTGAGGAGGCCATTGATGTAGAGAGAAGAAAGCTTGAGTTATGAAGAAAGAGTTTGAATTTGAAAAGTTAAGTGAAAAGATGAGGTAAATGATAGTAAATAAATAGAAATTAAATGGACAGTTTCTCTAGTCAAAAAGTGTCCTTTCATAGTCTCGAATGGTGTGAAAGAGTGAAGAAAAATACAAGCATTTGAATTCAAAATTTGAATTTCAAATTTTCTATACCATGTCGACAGGTAGGGATGGACCCATGTCGACAGGTATCCGTAAATTTTGATGACTAGATATTTTTATATAATGTAATATTTATATATATATATATATATCTATCTATTATTTTAATTTCTATATAATATTTGGAATATTACTAAGACTCATAAAATATTATAATATTATTAAAAATAAAAATAATAATAAAATAATAAATAATAAAAATTTTAAAATTCAAACGACACATCAATTCAAAAACAACCAATCAATCAATCAATTCAAAAACAACCAATCAATCAATCAATCAATTCAAGCATTCAATTTCAGCCAATGTATTGTAAACATGTACCTTTTTCAGAGTCCGTGTCTTTGGTATCGACTAAATCGAGAATTGCTGTGAAACACAGATTTGAATTATCTTTCTTCTGTTCATCATTGTTGGAAGATGAGTCAGAGTCATCTAGAGTAGCAGTGAATGCACGTTTCCGTTTCTTTGTAGAATCATTGTTTGCAGGAGGGTTTTGCTTATCTGGATGCGGACAGTCTCTTTTGATATGACCTGGTTCATCACAATTGAAGCATTTGATAAAGTTTGGTACTATAGTCTGATTACCGGAATTCTTAAAGTTGTTTCTCTTGGAACTATTCAATTTTCTGTACTTCAGGAATTTTCAAAAATTCCTGGTCATAAATGCTATCTCTTTATCATTATCACTGTTTGAGTTTGATCTGTCGATTAATGCATTGAATGCCATTGATTTCTTTTCAGATGCTTTGCTTTCTCTTCTTCTGATCATTTGAACTTCAAACGACATTAGATTTCCAATCAATTCTTCTATCT
Organism: Allium fistulosum; assembly: GCA_030737815.1. Classification (NCBI taxonomy): domain Eukaryota; kingdom Viridiplantae; phylum Streptophyta; class Magnoliopsida; order Asparagales; family Amaryllidaceae; genus Allium; species Allium fistulosum. The sequence goes on along the minus strand of CM060908.1, from coordinate 607,741,095 downwards.
TTAAAGTACTGATGTCATTTGCCTCTTTAATTGCAAGTGTCTTTTGATCCCATTCTGGAGTGAGAGAATTTAAAAATTTTCTGACTTGATCTTCTTCCGAAAATTCCTTTCCCAAAGATATTAAAGAATGCACAATATCTTGAAATCGACTATACATATCTGAAATAGACTCATTAGTGTTCATTTTAAATAACTGAAACTGATTTGTGAGCATGGAAATTTTGGTCAGTTTAACTTTGCTTGTTCCTTCGTGAGTTACTTGCAAAGTTTTCCAGATTTCATTTGCAGACTTACAAACTGACACTCAATTAAATTCATTTCTTTCAAGTTAAAAAATAGAATATTCATTGCTTTAGAATTATTTTGTGCAACAGTCTTTTGCTTAATGGTCCACTGTGCAAAATTAGTTGTGATTTCAGAATATTCAGTTTGTGTGATATTCCAAGTATCTAATCCTACCGATTGTAAATATATTTTCATCCTACATGCCCAATATGCATAGTTACTGCCATTAAAAAGTGGTGGTCTGGCAGTAGACCGACCTTCTACAAATGAACTAGTGACAGGGATACTAGTGTTAATAACAGTACCAGTGTTGGTAGCCATTTTGAAAATTTTTCAAAAATCAGATTATGAAACTTTTGAAAACCTTGCTCTAATACCAAATGTGAGGAATGCGGATTAAGGATCTTAAGGCTAGAATTAACACTAGAGGGGGGGAATAGTGTTTTAAGAAATTTGTTAATCTTTTTGAGTTTATCTTAATTTGATAATAATGTATACGCTAATCAGACATAGATATGAACACAGAATCAAATACAGATGCAAATAAAAAGTAAAAGCAGTAAAGGAAAGAACACACCGGATTTTATACTGGTTCAGAGTTACCCTACATCCAGTCCCGCAACACAAGTACAGATTTCCTTTCAAAAACAATTCTTACAAATACAACCCTCGGTTTCAAGGCTACGAGGTACACCCTCCAGAATCAAAATCCTCTGGGTAGAGATACTTGATTTCCGGGGCAACAAGTTCACCCAATTGATTTCCAGGGCTACAATCACACCTTCTCTCGCTCAATTGATTACAAAAAGTCTATAACTCAGATTAGCACTTGGATCTTGTAGAGATAGTGGAGAGAATCAAAACCAGAAATTATCTAGTTAGATTTGATATTGATTTCGGCAGAGTAATGGTGTAATTTGTAAATAATAAAGTGGAGAAGAAGAAGAGAAGTTAAATCATAGAAAAAAGTGATTAAAATTCGTTGAAAACACCCTTTATTTATAGTAGATCAATAGCCATGTCCATTGGTGAAGGGATGTGGCGAATACACACTTCTTTTAAAAAACAATTTAACTGTCACCATGTCGACATGCCCTTGTATTTTTTGGTGATTTGTTTTTCTTTGAAAATAATTTCTATATTATAGTATACTTATATTTAAACTTTATAAATATACTTATATATAGTTATAATACATAAATAACTATAGAGAACAATATTGAAATATATATAATAATTTTCTATACTTTTATATTTAAATCTTAAGTATAAATATATAAAACAGCTAAATATATTAATATCAGAATTATAGTTTAAAAACTTAGGATAATAATTTAAAATCAAAGATATTTAAAAATTAAGGATATTTAAAACTAAGGATATTTTTGAGGCTAAAATATATTGAAAAACCAGGACAGATGATTTTGGTTTTTAAACAGGAATTTTTAAAATCATTTTGAAAAACAAGCTATATATTTTGAAAGTCATTTTGAAATAAAAGTAAGTGGATACAAAAAGATGTTCCACTAGATTTTTCATAGGTTCCATCCTACTTAGGGTTCCATCCCTTTAACGAGCACGAAGTGGATTCCATTCCACGAATAAAATAGATTTTAAGATGTCAGTGCCTTTCTATGAGTTTTAACAATATTCCTAACTATATAACTTATCTTGGAAACTTGAACTCTTGAAATTATTGATGCTCATGAGCCTTAAATCTTGATATCTTCAATCTTTGATCTTGAATCTTTATACTGTACAGTTCTTAATTCTTTAGTACCTGCAAACATATCTATATATATCTACACAATAATGTTAGTATTATATATTTTATAATCTAATTCTAAGTAAGGTTGTTGTCATCAAAACCAACTCCTCAGAGACTAACAGACAATAATCCACACATGTCCAACTCAAACCATGCAAAAATAATAGATTATCAATGGGGTTTATAATATGAATCAAACACAAAATCACAGATATAGAAATAATACAGAATCTCGGAGCGGAATTACAAAATATTACATAAGTAGTTCATGAAGCTACTAAATAAGTTACAACAAGTTCCAAAGGCAAATGAAGCGGGAATGGAAATACATAGAAGTTCAATACTAATACATGCCAACTGAAAATAGTGAAATAATAATAGATAGAGTGGAGTCTTCGACAAGTCTTCGGCTTCCAAAAAGTGCTTCTCAAACACTGTAATATTCAGGCTGACCCGAGCATAAAGCAAAACAAAACACTCGAGTCAGGACTAATATTCTTATACAAGTGACTCAATTCAAGTGAAACCAGTTACAAATTAACTCAAAAGATGTTATGGGATTTTGATCCTTTCAAGATCCGTCAACTATTTATATATAGTAGGATACGCTATATATGTAATGTCTATCAATAAAGTAAATATTTTCAATAGCGTTAAGGCTTTACATTGATCCCTCCTAACACATTTTTAAGTATTGACGTACAGTTTGCATATAACATAACTAGTAGAACGTCGGTAGCCAATGATGCACCGTGATACGACAACACTAAATCAAAATCGTAGTGGTCTCGAATAAGGATAAAAGTAAGATAAGGCACGTGAGGCAATGCCCAAGGTTGGATACTACCAGTTTGCGTTCCCGGTTGATCGTAACACATCTGTGCAGCGACCGCCGACCGCATCCAACACTCCCAAAATCAGAGGTGCGCATCAATTAATAACAATGTAAAGATAGTAATATGAAGGAGTGTGTCTGTTAGAGGTAGCTAGCCTTATTGGCACGGGTGCGGCTCCTGTTTTAGTTATTTCAAATTGACACAAGTGTCAGGTCATCCATCAACGTTCACTTCCTTCAAATCCAGCAACGTTCATCAAATCCAACCACTTCATTATGATTCAAACTCCACGTTCATAGTTATTAAAGTGGTTCCAGTATCGATAGAGAGTATTTCCATATCCGGCCCCGGTCTCTTTAACAACCAACGTCATTTTTTTGGTCATTTGATTCAAAAAATTTTATTTTCATTCAAAATCTCAAAATTTAAATTTCCAACACTTAATATTTTACAACAGTTCTTTTCTTTCTTTTCACATACTTATCCAAGTTCCAATTCAATTAAAATAATTTAGATTAAAATAATCTAAGTTTCATTTCAAATAGGTTTAGTTCAAATCTTTAATTAAGAAATTTTAATTAAATATTTTAACTTAAACCAATTCAATTCAATTTCCACTTATCTATTAAATTAGTTATTCACTTTGAATAAATTCAATTAAATACTCAATCAAACCATTTTTAATTTATCATTCTAATTAAATCTTTCAATTTTATTTCATTGTCATTAAACCATTTTATTAAATCTAACATCCAATTAAATCTTCAATTAAACAATTAGAGTAAATATTTAATTTAACCAAATTCAATTTCTTTTCAAAATAACAATCTTTATTATATGTTCACTTTAGCAAATCTAATTAAATATTTTAGTTAAATCAATTTCAATTTTTTTTTGTTAAATCACTCAAATTGAATACAAAAATTCAAATTAAATTCTAATTAACCAATTTAATAATGGGGCATTTCACCAGAAGGACAAACTTTATAGTCCAATTAGTTTCTAGGACACACATCCACAGAAATTAATTTCAAGACCAAAGTCAGCAGAATAATTACTTTTAAGGACAAAGTCAGTAGTCCAATTACTTTCAAGGACATAATTTCATAGGTTTTTTGGCCTTAGAAATTAATTATTTTGCATTTTGTCCTTAAAAGTAATTATTTAAGCTGTGTGTCCTAAAAACTAATTCCACTTGCTAGAGAGGCCCTTGTGGCTAATTTCCACTTTAATAAGTTCAACCCTATTTTAAATAAATTTAATAAAATTTCATTTAAACAAATTTTAATTTAAGTAAAGTAACTTAACATTATTAAATTAAATCCTTTAGTTTAAATTTTCCAACACATAAATTTCAAATATAACTTTTACTTCATCGTTACATTAAAACTCATAATTTCCAAATTATATTTCTCAATCATTTCAATTTAAATCATCAAAAATTTATAAATTCGAAAAAATCAATTTATTCGACCAAATCGGTGTTTATTATTTAATTGTCTACCCTAGCCCAAGTGATTAATTCAGGTATATCTCATTTCGACCCATATCCCAATTCAAGTTCAATATTCAATAATTCGTACAAGATGACGGGTTTCGTGGGTGTATATCATTTCAACCCAAAAGTTCAGTTCTAAAGTCCATAATAAAAATGGTTCATACGACAATACATACAAGATGACGTGTTTTCAAATTTATAACTACATATGCAACAATCACCATATTAACAATTTTAGATTTCACATGCAATCGGGATTTTAAATTAAACTAACATATGTTATAAAATCATATAACATGTTGTTAACTAAGCATGATTATAACTTATCATTTCATGTCATAAATTTATTATTATCACATAGCATTTTAATGTCAACATCGCATTTTTAATGTCAGCATAACATTGTTAATGTCAACATAGCATGTTAATATCAACATACATTAACCACAATCAACTTATTATTTCACGTCATAAACTTGATTATAATTTCCTTTTCAAATATTGTCCTGAGCATAAATCTGACCTTTCGTTGTTATGAACACACAAACGACGAAAAATAAGATGCAACAGACACGGATAAGCAATGAATCAACAAACAGACAAGCGTACACAATGGGACAGCAAGGAATGAGATGGATTGTTGCAATATAGATTTGGAAAGCGACAAATGCTGACTGGACAGCGACAAAACTTGGACAACAGCTGATATAGCGAAGCAGAGCTGCTGTACTAACACAGACATCGAAGGAAAGAAGCGGAAAACTGCTGTAACTTATCGCAGGCAGCGAGAACTAGACTGGACAGCGAGCAAATAAGCTGTCGTTGAGTCGGAACAGTGGGATGGAGATGTTGGAGTAGCACGTAGGGGAGGGCTGCTGTGGGTTCGGTGACGTGAAGGAGGGGCAGTGAAGTCTCGGGTGTAGGTAGGTGGCGGACTAGGCCGAAAGGGAGGAGGCAAAGGCTGTGGGTTGGAGGGTGGAAGGCTGGAGGCTGTGGGCTGGAGGGTGGAAGCCTAGTGGCTGTGGGGATGCTGTTGTGGGCTGGAGGGTGGAGGCTGGTGGCTGTGGGCTGGAGGGTGAAAGGCCGATGACTGTGGGGTGTGATGTTGCGGGCTGGAGGGTGGAGGCTGGTGGTTGTGAGCATGGGGAGGGAAAGAAGTAAGGTGGTGAGGGAGATATATATTGAGAGGAGAGGTAGTTTACATAAGTGAAAGAAAGGAAAGGGGAGAGTTGAGTGATAATGGAACCAATATATAGGTGGAGATGTATGATTTCTCAGTTTGAAATGGTGTGGCTGGAGACTAAACAAGTGGCAGGGCAAAGGTGAGTTCATACGCGACACAACATTGCAATGATGACTAGGCTAAAATTAAAGCTGAGTATGTTTATGGTTCCCTAGCAGCTGACTTGCTTTGGCCAATAAACATAAGGCAGTGGTAATAATTATTATCAGGCTCCAATGAGACACAATATTTTCTTGAGCAGCTGAATGATTTGATGGAGGGAAGATGAGGTGGTAGCGAATTTGACTAGGAAGGTGGAGATATTGGTTGTTTAGACAAAATAGGATACCGCTACAACCAACAATTCTACCGCTACGTCGTGCACCGGACACCAAAATTCACAAATGAATAACTGCAGGGATCAGCGCGACGGGACGAACAAGATGGTAAAATAATATATGTGTTACAACTATCATGTCAAAACCTCACTTTTGTCGCCTAGTGCCCCGATTCAAGTTGACGACAAACGACAAATCACGATAAGCAGAACTAGAAATATCAGAATTGGACAGAACGAATTGTGTCGTTTTATTCAGAAAATTTTCTACATCATTTTTATGTGAAAATATTCATATTTTAAATTTTGACAATTTGCACTAAAATGTTAACCGAGTTTATGTCAAATTTTGGAGTCGAATAAATTTCATACTTTTCAACAATTTAAATTTCTTTCGACCTAACTAATTAGACGCATTCACCATTTAAATTATCATTTCCAATTTCTTAAATTTCATTTTTAAATTAAATACGTCGTTTTATTCTCAATAAATTATTATTTTAACACAAAATTAATGTTTTAAAATTTTAAATTAGGTTGTTAAAATTAGGGTCGTTACAGTTTCCCCTATTCAAAACTTTTTGTCCTCGAAAAGGAACGGTAGAAGAATAGAATGAATAAACAGAAAGATATGATAGATTTGAAACAAATATTATCTGATACTAGCAATTCAGGATTTGAAGCATGGATACTATTTTTCGTTTCCCAAGTGCAATCTCGGTCATCTATACTCCATTGGACCTTGACCAGATTGACCAACTTCCTTCTTAGTTGCTTCGTACCTCGATCTACTATACAAAGTGGCATTCTCTCAACTGTAAGATTCTGCTCAATATCCAATCCTTCTAATAGAGCTGATTGGACAATCATAGATGGGTCGTGTAAATATTTCCAAAGATGTGAAACATGGAACACATTATGCACACCAGATAGTTTCTCTGGCAAATCAACTCAATAAGCCAAAGTACCAGTCCTTTCTGAGATGCGGAAAGGACCAACAAATCTAGGAGCCAGTTTCCCTTTCCTTCTCAAATGAATCACAATCTTCGATGGTGAAATCTTGAGAAATACCTGATCTCCCATTGAAAATTCCAAATCTCTCCTTCTCCTATCGAAATATTTCTTTTGTCAATCCTGAGCAATCCTCATTCTCCTTCTAATCTCCTCAACTTTTTTCGAGGCTTCTAAGATCATTTCGGGACCAAGAACAAGTCGGTTGCCAGATTCGACCCAGCAAGATGGAGATTACATGGTCGTCCGTAAAGAGCATCGAACGGAGCCATTTTATTACTAGCCTGTACTTCAAAGATAAAATTATTGATTTACATTTGTTATTATCTCTTTTTTTAATTTAAATTTACACCTGGTAGCTATTGTTATAGGTGAATTCGACAAGATGAAGATGATCTTCCCAAGATCTTCCAAAATCTAAAATACACGCACGAAGAAGATCTTCCAGAATCTGATTCACTCTTTCCATCTGGCCATCCGTCTAAGGATGATAAGCTGTTCTCAGATTCAATTTAGTACCCGAAGTCTCCTGAAAAGCCTTCCAAAATTTACTAGTGAAGATAGGGTCTCTATCACATACAATACTAGTCAGAACACCATGGAGTCAGATAATCTCCCTCATATAAATCTCAGCTAAGCTCGAAGCAGTTCGAGCTGTCTTTACCGGGATAAAGTGAGCACACTTGGTCAGTCTATCGGCAATCACCTGTATACTTTCATTTCCCATTCTTCTCCCTGGTAATTCATTAATAAAATCCATAGAGAGCTGATCCCATTTCCAATTAGGAATTTCAAGCGGTTGTAACAAACCGGCAGTCTTCTGGTGATCTTGCTTAACATGTTGGCAAGTAGCACATCTACTAACATGAATAGAGATATCTCCCTTCATTCCCCTCCAACAATACAATTTCTTCATATTCTGAAACATCTTGTAATGCCAGGATGAATAGAAAGCATGGATTGGTGATTTACTCTAAGCACTTCATGTCTCAAACAATCAACATTCGGGACACAAATTTGATTATTAATTCTTAGAATTCAATCCTATCAATTCATGCACCCAATTCACCTTAGATATTGCCCTCTTTGTTGAGAACCTTTTCCCTAATATGCTTAAGCATTCTGTCTTCATCCTGTTTAGCAGCAATGCGATCAATAAGAGCCGGGGAAGCAACAAGTTGATATAACATCGCTTCAACAAGATGACATAACATCACTTTGTTTCTACTCAAAGCATCAGTTACTATGTTAGCTTTTCAGGGAGTGTAGTTGATGTCGAGGTCATATGCAGCTAGGAATTCAAGCCATCTAACCTGCTTTTCAAATCCTTCTGAGAGGAAATATACTTAAGAGATTTGTGATCAGTAAAGAGTTCAAATTTGGTTTCCAAGAGGTGATGTCTCCATAACCTCAAAGCAAAAACAACTGCAAGTAGTACTAAATCATGAGCTGCATAATTAACTTCATGAGTCTTCAACTGTCGACCCGCATATGCAATAACTTTGCCGTGTTGCATCAAAACAACTCCTAAACCTTCTTGGCAAGCATCTATATAAACTATCAGACCTTCACTTCCGTCTAGGACAGTAAGAACATGAGCAGAGGTTAACTTATGTTTTAGTTCACTGAATGCTGCTATGCATTTCTCATTCCAATCAAACTTAACATCTTTTCTGGTCAAAGCAGTAAGAGGTGCAGAAATCCAAGCAAAATTCTCAATAAATCTTCGATAATAACCAGCTAGGCCTAAGAAGCTACGAATATCTATAGGAATTTTGGGAGTTTCCGAATCCTGTGAATTTCAAAAAGGTTGAATTCGAATTTAAAGTGATAACATGATTCAATTAAGAAAAGAAAGAAGATGGATAAAACTTACATTGATTACAACGATCTTAGCTGGATCGACCGAAATCCCATTCTTAGAAACAACATGCCCTAGAAATCTGACTTCATCTCTTCAGAAATGGCATTTAGAAAATTTAGCTTACAATTGATGACTTCTAAGAGTTTCAAGAACAAAACTCAAGTATGTTTCATGCTCTTCCTTAGTCTTAGAAAAGACTAGCATGTCATCAATGAAAACAAGAACGAATTTGTTTAGAACATCGTGAAATACTCTGTTCATAAGATCAACAAAGTAGGCTGGAGCATTAGTTAAACCAAAAGGCATAACTAACCATTCATAGAAACTGTCTTCTTTCGGAAAGCGGTTTTGGGAATGCTTTCCTCAGCTATTCCGAGCTGGTGAAAACCGGCGACAAGGTCAAGCTGAGAGAATACCTTAGCTCCATGGAGCTGATCAAACATGTCGTTGATACGTGGCATAGGATATCTGTTTTTGTGTGTAAGCCTATTCAACTCTCTGTAGTCCATGCACATTCCTAGAAAACCGTCGGACTTAGTAACAAATACCACTGCAGCTCCCCATTCTGAATGACTTCGCCTAATCAAACCTTTAGAGAATAAATCTTCGATTTGGATTTTCAACTCAATCTTCTCTTTAGGTGCCATTCTTCTTAGAGCAAGAACTATGGGTCTAACTTCAAGACTAAGATCAATGCAAAATTCAATTTAGCGATGAGGCTGTAAAGAAGTTACTTCACCAAAAACATATGGGAAGAGTTGAATAACTAGAGTAGAGCTAAGATCACTATGATCAGAATCAAGAGAGAAAAATGAAACTTCCAGCACAATCTTAAGGCATTTGACATTCGATAACCAAGGGTTCACCCTTGTCACTAAACAAAGAGACCGTTCGAGCTTTGCAGGAAATGATCGCATTGAACTTCCATAGCCAATCCGTACCCAATAATAATCAAACGCTTCGAAACCCAAAATGTAAAAGTCTTCGGTGAACCGGTATCTTCCTTTAGCGAGTTTCACTTGTTTACAAATCATTCCAAGGTTTGCAGGGCCCCCAATGGGATTTGACACACATAAGAGTTCCTGCGCGCGTTCGGGTTTTAAGATGTGTTCAAGTTTGTTATATAAATCAACAGATATAAAACTATGGAATGCTCCGGTGTCAAATAAAACACGAATTGGACAAAGATGCAAAGAAAAGGTGCCTTGAAGTGTACCTTTGTTGTCCTTTACCTTAGGAGTAGAAGTGGTAACTTCAAAGACTCCTGATGGCATACATCTCTTCTAGGTGGGACAATATTTCTTGAAATGGCCAGGCTACAAACAGATGTGGCAAAGATCTCTCCTAGTCATCTGAACTGGTGGAACAGATGCTCCTGCTAAAACTGGGCAACTGTTAGCATAATGCCCATTCTGGTTGCACTTGAAATAGGTTATAGTAGATAGATCAATAGGCTTCTTCTGAGAATAGCCAAGTCCACTAGTCTTTTACCAATTCTTCTTCTGCTGCTCAAAATTGGGCTTCCTCTTTCCTGAGTGGCTGGAAGATGGCTGAGAAATAGGAGCTTTACCCACTAGTGTTACCTTCAGATTCTCATATCTGAGAGCCATATCCATTAGACCTGTGATGGTGCCATGAATGTGTCCTGTAAGACGATCCTGGTATTCTGGACGAGCACCGCAATAAACTTCTCATTCTTCTTAAGCGGGGTGTCGATTAAGCTAGGACCGAACTTGGATAGCTCGTTGAACTTTTTTTCGTACTCAGAAAATGACATGTTTCCCTGCTTAAGATCCATTAAAGTCCGATAGACCTAAGACTTCCCAGCCTTGGGCATCTAGTGAATTATGAATGAGTCCCTGAACAGTTTGGTAAACAAGGTTGAGTTAGATTTCTAAGAGATGGAAATATTTGGATAAAGAATTTCTTATAAAATTTCACCTAAACTGGGCCCATGTGATATCCTCCTCAACGGTGTGGGTGGTAACTGATTCCCACCAATCCTGAGTGGCTTCTTGCAATTGCCATGTGGCTAACTGATGCTTCTGCGCATCAGTGATCTTAAGTCCTATAAATATCCTCCCAAGGCTCTTTAGCCACTGTTGGGCTTTAATGATGCCTTTTGATCCAGTGAACTTCGTACCACCTAGTTGTTAATACTCCTTGCTAAGGGTAGTGAATCTGACTGTTGGAACTGGTGTAACTTGTGCAACAGCTTCTGGTGCAACTGGTTCTGGTAAAGAGACATTTCCTCTTCCTCTACCTCTGATATTCCTTCTGAGCATAAAACTCAACCTGAAAAGTCAAGAATGGATTTAGAACAAAGATAGAAATTCAAACTTAAGGAAATCCTATTCAAAGCAAATTCTACCAACGTAGATGGATTTATATGAAAATAAATTTTGGGAAAAGATTGAATTTTAAAACATTTTATATTTTCAAAATACGCTCTCTCAAGAAAGATTCTACTCATTCTTTCTTTAATGAGCTTTACCCCATAGGCAAAGGTTTTCTCTAAACCAAAACTCTAATACCAACTATGACGACCCGCCTTTTTCGAATAATTTAAGTCGACAATAATCCACACATGTCCAACTCAAACCATTCAAAAATGATAGATTATTAATGGGGTTTATAATATGAATCAAACACAGAATCACAAACACAGAAATAATACAGAATCTCACAGCGGAATTACAAAATATAACATAAGTAGTTCATGAAGCTACTTAATAAGTTACAACAAGTTCCAAAAGCAAATGAACCGGGAATGGAAATACATAGAAGTTCAATACTAATACATGCCAACTGAAAATAGGGAAATATAATAGATAGAGTGGAGTCTTCGACAAGTCTTCGGCTCTCAAAAAGTGCTTCTCAAACACTGTAGTACTCAGGCTGACCTGAGCATAAAGCAAAACAAAACACTCGAGAGTTGGGACTAATATTCTTATACAAGTGAATCTACTCAAGTGAAACTAGTTACAAATTAACTCAAAATACGTTATGAGATTTTCATCCTTTTAGGGTCCGTCAACTATTTACATACAGTAGGATACGCTATATATGTAATGTCTATCAATAAAGTAAATATTTTCCATAGCGTTAAGGCTTTACATTGATCCCCTTTAACACGTTTTTAAGTATTGACGTACAGTTTGCATATAACACAACCAGTAGAACGTTAGTAGCCAGTGATGTGCCATGATACGACAACACTAAATCAAAATCATAGTAGTCTTGAATAAGGATAAAAGTATGACAAGCCACGTGAAGCAATGCCCAAGGTATGATACTATCAGTTTGCATTCCTGGTTGATCGTAACACATCGCCGCAACGACTGCCGACCGCGTCTAACACTCCCAAAATCAAAGGGTGCGCACCAATCAATAACAGTGTAAATATAATAATACGAAAGAGTGTGTCCGCTAGAGGTAGCTAACCTCATTGGCATGGGTGCGGCTCCTGTTTTAGTCATTTCAAATTGACAAAAGTGTCGGGTCATCCATCAACATTCACTTCCTTCAAATCTAGCAACGTTCATCAAATCCAATCACTTCATTCTTGTTCAAACTCCACGTTCATAGTTATTAAAGTGGTTCCAGCATTGACAGAGAGTATGTCCATATCCAGCCCCAGTCTCTTTAACAACCAACATCATTTTTTCACACCGATTGGTCATTTGATTCAAAACATTTTATTTTCATTCAAAATCTCAAAATTTAAATTTCCAACACTTAATATTTTACAATAGTTCTTTTCTTTCTTTCCACATGCCTATCCAAGTTCCAATTCAATTAAAACAATTTAGATTAGAACAATATAAGTTTCACTTCAAATAGGTTTAGTTCAAATCTTTAATTAAGCAATTTTAATTAAATATTTTAACTTAAACCATTTCAATTCAATTTCCAGTGAATAATTAAATTAATTATTCACTTTAAATAAATTCAATTAAATACTCAATCAAACCATTTTTAATTTATCATTCTAATTAAATCTTTCAATTTTATTTCATTTTCATTAAACCATTTTATTAAGTCTAACATTCAATTAAATCGTCAATTAAACAATTAGAGTAAATATTTAATTTTAACCAAATTCAATTTCTTTTCAAAATAACAATCTTTATTTTATGTTCACTTTAACAAATCTAATTAAATATTTTAGTTAAATCAATTTCAATTTTATTTTTGTTAAATCATTCAAATTTAATACAAAAATTCAAATTAAATTCTATTTAACCAATTTAATAAATTCAACTCTATTTTAAACAAATTTAACAAAATTTCATCTAAACAAATTTTAATTTAAGTAAAGTAACTTAACCTTAAATCCTTTAATTTAAATTTTCCAACACATAAATTTCAAATATAACTTTTACTTCATCGTTACATTAAAACTCATAATTTCCAAATTAGATTTCTCAATCATTTCAAAATCAAATCAAAAATTTATAAATTCGAAAAAATCAATTTATTCGACCAAATCGGTGTTTATTATTTAATTGTCTACCCTAAGCCAAGTGACTAATTCGGGTATATATCATTTCAGCCCATATCCCAATTCAAGTTCAATATTCAATAATTCATACAAGATGACGGGCTTCGTGGGTGTATATCATTTCAACCCAGAAATTCAGTCTCGAAGTCCATAATAATAATGGTTCATACAACAATACATACAAAATGATGGGTTTTCAAATTTATAACTACTTATGCAACAATCACCATATTAACAATTTTATATTTCACATGCAATCGGGATTTTAAATTAAACTAACATATGTCATAAAATCATATAACATGTTAACTAAGCATGATTATAAATTATCATTTCATGTCATAAATTTATTATTATCACATAGCATTTTTAATGTCAACATAGCATTTTTGATGTCAACATAGCGTTTTTAATGTCAACATAGCATTGTTAATGTCAACATAGCATGTTAATATCAACATATATTAACCACAATCAACTTATTATTTCATGTCATAAACTTGATTATAATTTGCATTTCAAATATTGTCGTGAGCATAAATCTCACCTTTCGTGGTTATGAACACACAAACGACGAAGAATAAGATGCAACGGACACGGATAAGTAGTGAATCACCAAACGGACAAGCGTACACAACGGGACAGCAAGGAATGAGATGGACTGCTGCAATATAGATTCGGACAGCGGAAAATGCTGACTAGACAGTTAAAAAACTTAGACAATGGCTGATATAGCAAAGCGGAGCTGCTGTACTAACACGGACAACGAAGGAAAGAAGCAGAAAACTACTGTAACTTGTGGGGGCAGCGAGAACTATGAGAAAATAAGCTATTATTGAGTCAGAACATGGGATGGAGATGTTGAAGTAGTGCGTAGGGGAGGGCTGCTGCGGGTTCGGTGACATGGAGGAGAGGCAGCAAAGTCTCGGGTGTAGGTGGATGGTAGACTGGGCTGAAGGGGAGGAGGCGAATGCTGTGGGCTGGAGGGTGGAAGGCGGGAGGCTGTGGGCTAGAAGGTGGAAGGCTGGTGGCTATAGGGGGTGCTGTTGCGGGCTGGAGGGTGGAAGGCTGGTGGTTGTGGGTTGGAGGGTGGAAGGCTGGTGGCTGTGGGGGTGTTGTTGCTGGTTGGAGGCTGGTGGCTGTGGGCCGGAAGGTGGAAGGTTGGTGGCTGTGGGGGGTGCTGTTGCGGGCTGGAGGGTGGAGGCTGGTGACTGTAAGCGTGGGGAGGGAGAGAAGTAAGGTGGTGAGGGAGATATATATTGAGAGGACATGTAGTTTAAGTGAGTGAAAGAAAGGAAAGGGGAGAGGTGAGTGAAAATGGAACCAATGTATAGGTGGAGGTATATGATTTCTCAGTTTGAAATGGTGTGATTGGAAACTAAAAGTGGCAGGGCAAAGATAAGTTCATACGCAACACAATAGTGTAGTGATGACTAGGCTAAAATTAAAGCCGAATATGTTTGTGGTTCCCAAGCAGTTGACTTGCTTTGGCCAATGGACATAAGGCAGTGGTAATAGTTTTTATTAGGTTCCAATGAGACATAATATTTTCTTGAGCAAATGAAAGTTTTAATGAAGGGAAGACGAGGTGGCAGCAAATTTGAGTAGGAAGGTGGAGATATTGGTTGTTTAGACAAAATATGGTACCGCTACAACCAACAATTCTACCGCTACGTCGCGCACTGGACGCCAAAATTCACAAATGAATATATTGCGGAGATCAGCATAATGGGACGAACAAGATGAAAAAATAATATATGTACTACGATTATCGTGTCAAAATCTCACTTTTGACGCCTATTGCACCGATTCAAGTTGAGACAAATGACAAACCGCGATAAACAGTGCTAGAAATATCAGAATTGGATGGAACGAATTGCGCCATTTTATTCAGAAAATTTTCTACGTCATTTTTATTTAAAAATATTCACATTCTAAATTTTGACAATTTACACTAAAATGTTAACCGAGTTTACGTTAAATTTTGGATCGAATAAAATTTCATATTTTTCAACAATTTAAATTTCTTTCAACCTAACTAATTAGATGCATTCACCGTTTAAATTATCATTTCCAATTTCTTAAATCTCATTTTAAAATTAAATACGTTGTTTTATTCTCAATAAAATTTTATTTTAACACAAAATTAATGTTTTAAAATTTTAAATTAGGTTGTTAAAATCAGGGTCGTTACAATCTCCCATACTCAAAAATTTTCGTTCTCGAAAAGGAATGGGTAGAAGAATAGAATGAACAAACATAAAGATAGGATAGATTTGAAACAAATTGTACCTGATACTAGCAATTTAGGATTTGAAGCACGGATGCTATCTTCCATTTTCCAAGTGCAATATCGGTCATCTATACTCCATTGGACCTTGACCAAATTGACCAACTTCCTTTTTAGCTGCTTCGTACCTCAATCTATTATACAAAGCGGCCTTCTCTCAATTGTAAAATTCGGCCCAACATCCAATCCTTCTAATAGTGCTAATTGGACAATCATAGATGGGTCGTGTAAATATTTTCGGAGATGTGAAACATGGAACACATTATGCACGCCCGATAGTGTCTCAGGTAAATCAACTCTATAAGCCAAAGTACTAATCCTTTCTGAGATGCGGAAAGGAACAACAAATCTAGGAGCCAAAGTACCAATCCACCGGTGAAATTCAATTATGTAGGTATGATGTAATCTATCTAATAGGCCTGACAGTTGCTCAAACTTTTGCTAAATAGTCTCTTACAGTTGTGGTAAACCTACGACTTACAAATGCATCAAAAGGCCTGTGTAATTCAGATGAGACAAATCTAAACACAGTTTCTTCTTAAACACATCTCGAGTTAATGCATGATTAATGTTCACCTTATACCAATTATACCATTGTAAGGCTTCATCTCTCAAGTGGAAAGCACATACCTAAACCTATTCATTTTGATGCACTTCATGATGTAGAATTACCTGCTCAGCCAATTTTAACCATGCTATGACATTTCCTTCACTAATGAAACTAAGTGATTCTTTCTTTACAGACTTATATTGGAAGGAATTATATGGTAAGGGTGTTTTGGGTTGATTAGTCATTAAGTTATGAGGATCGGTAGGGTGGAGAGAATGTAGTGGAACAGGAAGGTGAGTTGTAGGTGATGTAGGTTGTGCCATTAAAAATGTGTTGAGGGTGTGTTTATTGTTGAAAAAAGGAGCGGTGATGGTTGTAAAGTAGGTATTGGTAGGATCCCTCAAGTAGTTATGTTTGTGGTGGAATGGAAATGAAACTGGGTTTTCAATTGGAAGTTGGTTGAAGTTTGTGTACTTTGTGATTGATAAAGTGTGGTAAGTTTTATGTTCTGTGTTCTTGTAGTTAGTTTAGAATGCAATGGTTGTGTGCATGAGGAAATAGGGTTTGGTTGCAGTCGCATAGTGTTGATGAGTAGGCTAGAACCATGAGAATCTTAATTGTGTTGATTTGATATATTTAACTTAGCGAATAACATTTTTAGAACGACGTTCATATGTGTTATTTCAGATTTTATACCTTGAATTTCTTAAGTTATTTTTTTGTTAAAGTCGAGCTGAATTTTTCTCCATTTTCATTAGTTTAATTACATTCTCTTGTCGAGTGTCTACGTCTTCTTCAATTTGATGTTCGTCTATTTCCACGAGTGCATGTGAATCTAATAATAAATTTTGAGCATTGGTGGTGATTTTGCAGTGGGATTCAGACATGGTGTAATGGTAAAGGAAGAGAAGTGGAAGGAGTTAGAGTTTGCAGAGATTTGGAAGAATAAATTTGAGTAACAGTTGAGGAAGAAAGGAGGAGAAATGTAGGAGAAGAAGAGAGGTCATAATTTTTAAAGAAATATCATCTCATTCATCACGTATAAAATGATTATAGCATTACACTTTTATATCATCCTAATCATTGTTAGTCACTTTCTAAATGACACCAAGCACTTTCTAAGAGAATATTGAAAATACAAATAAAATATAAAAGGCCTTATAACCTATCATATGCTTTGATAAAATTACATGAGTGCTCTCCTTCTTAGGAGTATAACTTATTTTTCTTAAAAAAAACTTATCACATGCTTCACTCTCTCATGTGAATCCGACTATTGCTACTTCAAGTTGCTCATCAATTGTTCGACAAAATTCCTTTGGGTTGTCTTCATCTTCTTCCTTCCTAAGCTCTATGATTTTCCTGTGATTAATGTCTGGTGTAACCACTATATCATTAATGCTCATTACAGCTGTTTCCTTTACTTCAGCCTCATGCAGTGTATGTGCACCATGCACATGTGCATATTGTATCATTTGTATGTGCATCTCCCTTTCGATGCCTATAGCTGAATTATCTTTTCTTCATCGATGCTTGTTTTCTTCTTCTATTGAATTCTGGTTGCTAGTGTGTGACAGTTTAGGTGGTGGTATGTCGAAGATGTAACAAATTAAATAAGCTCATTTTCATTATTGGTTTCAAAACTCAAGATATTTTATTAATTTTGTATAAAACACTTCAAACTACAATTGTTATAAGATGTTCAATTGATCTAATATCTCTCCTTTTAACAGAAGTAAAGAGGTGAAATTGCTGAAAAACTATAAAATGGTAACCAAGCTTTTAAATACTTTAAAGTTCTTTTATTTTTTGTTTATAATTATAACAAAACTTGAATAGTAGAATCGAGCCAATTTAAACATACAAATCCATTAAGAACTTGATGGATCTTCAATTGTCTGTGGATTACAAAAAATAAAATAAAAGCATGATAAACCCGATCTAGAAAAAACAAAATCATCAATATATAAATAATTGCTGGTGTTATTAACCAACTATGCTAGAACCAACCCACAACTGTTCATGCGTTTGGTCTGGTTTAGGTTTTAAAATTCATAATTTGAATCCAACAAATCCTAAATGGAATAGACCTAAGATCCACCAAATCCATTTCACTTCGATCGGATAGGTCTTTGCCACACATAAGTTTCCGTAAGCATGATAAAACCGTCTTAGTTATTTTTTTCATACGATGAAGGAAACATGCAACCATATTGAGATATATTTAGAATATATGATTATATATTTATATATATGATTAGGATATTATGCTATATTTAGAATATATGATTAGTTGTTATGAGTGGTATGTAATAAGGGATATATCTTCGGAAGATTTCCTGCTGTTTCCGCAATATATGATTAGATGTTATAAGTGGTATGTAATAAGGGATATATCTTCGGAAGATTTCTTGCTGTTTCCGCAATTCTAGAGTCACCATAAGATAGAGTCTTGGGTATGTATTATAAATAAGGATGCTGGTGATGAATAAGAATTCAAGCTGAGTTTTACCAATTCTTCATGGTATCAGAGCCAAAGAACGATTTTTTTTCTTCAAGAATAATTTGCCATGGATGATGGTGAAGATCAATTGTTCACAAATGAGCAGTGGAAAGCTATTTCGGGCGTGATTGGTAACCGTAAAAATCCCGAAAATCGATTGAGTGGTAAGTTTGATGATGCTTCATGGATTATCGATACCGGAGCAACCCATTATGTTACAGGGCAACGTTCGTGGTTATTCGACACACAAAACCTTGAGTGTTCTGTTGGTTTGCCAAATGGTGAAAAAGTGATTGCTACTTTGGTGGGATCCGTATGTGTGTCGGACAAAATTACTCTCACCGGAGTACTTTATGTTCCAAATTTGAGTTGCAATTTAATTTCTATTTTCCAACTTAATGATGATTTACGAACTATTGTCCAATTTGATTCTCATATTTGTGCTATATAGGACCAAATGAAGGAGCTGATTGGAACGGGAGTTAGGAGAGATGGACTGTACTACTTTAGCAAACTGGAATTTGTGTCAACAGTTGAAGCAACATCAAATTTGGAGTTGTGGCATCGTCGGCTCGGGCATCCTTCCGAAAAAGTAGTTAAGTTAATTCCTCACGTCAAAAATAATAAAGATAGTTTAGATAAAGGGTGTGAAGTATGTATGCGTGCTAAACATTCTAGAGACAAGTTTCCTTTAAGTGACAATAAAGCTTCTAGAATTTTTGAGAAAATACATCGTGATTTGTGGGGTCCATATCGACACGTTTCGTCGTGTGGGGCCCGTTACTTTTTGACAATAGTTGATGATTTTTCGAGAGCAGATTGGATTTATTTTTTGGTTGACAAATTAGAGGTGTTTCAAATGTTTATGTCCTTTGTTGCTATGGTCGATTGGTAATTTTCTCAAACAATTAAGGTCGTTCAAAGTGATAATGGAACTGAGTTTAATTGTTTGATTGATTATTTTAATGCAACTGAAATTTTGTTTCAAACTTCGTGTGTGGGTACTCTACAACAAAATGGGAGAGTCGAAAGGAAACGTAAACATATTTTGAATGTGGGTAGGGCATTACGCTTTCAAGCAAACTTGCATATTTATTTTTGGGGTGAATGTGTTCTTGCTGCCGCTCATTTAATTAATCGTACACCCTCTTCCATGTTACAAAATAAAACACCTTTTGAGATACTTTTTGGTAAACCACCCTCTTTTGGTGCTATTCGAACCTTTGGGTGCTTGTGCTTTGCTCATAATCAAAAGACCAAGGGAGATAAATTTGCAAGTCGGAGTCGAAAGTGTATTTTTATGGGTTACCCATTCGGTAAGAAGGGGTGGAAATTATTTGATCTTGATACAAAGGAATTTTTCGTGTCTAGAGATGTGAAATTTGTAGAGGAGGTGTTCCCGTTTGGGTGTACGGAAGATGTCAGTATAATATCTAGTGAGAATAATGACCATGATATTCATCAAGATTTTGCTGAAATAATTTATGAAGATGAGGATGTTGATCTTTTGATTAATGATAATGGGTATAATCACATGGACGAAGTTCAAATTAACGCACATGCCATTGTTCCAGAACCAGTGACCGTTGGGCCGGAACAACGACCCACTATGCATATTGATGATCAGTCTTTAGATGGGTCTGCTAGGTCTGCACATGGTTCTGCTTCAGATCAGTCTACTAGTCCACAGGAAATGGGTCGTGGTCTTCGGGAAAAGTTCCCAAATGTTCTGTATCGAGATTTTGTGACACATACGGTTTTTGCTAATGGTCCATCTTCTGGTTTCCTCGTTCCAATCACTCCTCAGGTACTCCTTATTCCTTATCCTCTAGCACATTACATAAATTGTGACAATTTTTTTTTAAATTATCGGAGATTTCTTGCAGCTATAATTAAGGGTAAGGACCCTAAATCATTTAAAGAAGCCATGAAATCTGATGAGTGGCGCCGTTCCATGAAGGATGAGATACGGGCTCTAGAAGACAACGACACATGGACCTTGGAGCATCTTCCTCCGGGGAAATGTGCTCTTGGTAGTCAATGGGTGTACAAGACCAAATATTTGTCAAATGGAGATGTTGAGCGTCTCAAATCCAGATTAGTAGTGTTGGGTAATCACCAACAAGAAGGAATTGACTACAATAAAACTTTTGCTCCTGTTCCAAGATGACTACAGTTCGTGTTTTTCTAGCCATAGCGGCATCCAAGAATTGGGAACTACATCAAATGGATGTTCATAATGCGTTCCTACATGGTGATCTTGATAAGGAGGTATACATGAAATTACCTCCCGGGTTTGAGAGTTTGGATCCAACTTTGGTGTGTCGATTACGTAAGTCATTGTATGGCTTAAAGCAAGCTCCAAGATGTTGGTTTGCAAAATTGGTGTTGGCATTGAAAGGGTATGGCTTTCTTTAGTCTTGTTCAGATTATTCTCTTTTTACATTTACTAAAGGCGGTGTTCAGATTAATGTCTTAGTTTATGTTGATGATCTTGTTATTTCTGGGAATGATTCCGCTGCGCTTACCATATTCAAAGCTTATCTTAGTGATTGTTTTAAAATGAAAGATCATGGAAATCTCAAATATTTTTTGGGGATTGAGGTCGCCCATAGTTCATCAGGCTTGTTTTTATGTCAGTGCAAATATACTTTGGATATTAAATCTAAAGCAGGCTTATTGGGGGAAAAACCGATTGGGTTTCCTATAAAACAAAATCATAAGCTAGGTCTTGCAACTGGAGAGTTTCTAGCAGATCCTGAATCATACCGACAACTTGTGGGTTGTTTGATTTATCTTGCGGTTACTCGACCGGACCTGGCTTATTCAGTTCATATTTTGTCTCAATTTATGCAAGCACCTCGAATTGAACATTGGGAAGCGGGTCTCCGGGTTGTGCGTTATTTGAAAGGGACTCCGGGTCAGGGTATTTGGCTCCGTGATGACAGTGAGTTGACCTTGGAAGGATGGTGTGATTTGAATTGGGCGGCTTGTCCTCTTACTCGTTGCTCGTTGATAGGTTGGCTTGTGTTCCTTGGTCAATCTCCTATTTCTTGGAAGACAAAGAAACAACATACGATATCTTGGTCTTCCGCGGAAGCCGAATATAGGTCTATGGCTGCAATTACCTGCGAATTGAAGTGGCTAAAAGGGTTGTTGAGTTTAGATGTAACAACCCGCATATTTTACAATTGTATATTTAAATATTTTATTTAAAATATAGCATCGTTAGTCGGATTATAGTCCGAAAAGCTACTTTTTGTAAACAGTCGAATTGGAAATCGAGACCACCTCCATTGAGTCCAAAATGGTGTTTACAACTTTTTTGAGTATAAACATCGATATGTTTGAAGATGAGTGAAATTTGCTATTTTTCACTTAGGGCTTTGAATTTGGATTTCAGCCCACTAACCCACCTTAATACCCTAGCTCAGCCCCTCCCCTCTTCATTCATCCTCATTTCCTAATACATTCAAGCTTAAGTAAAAATGGGGAGAGGAATGGGAAAATAGAAATTCCTAAGCCCTAAATTCATTTGCAAATCCAAGTGTTAGCTCCAAAATCAAAGAGAAGCTTTGGTAAGCATCCTCTTCATCTTCTCCAACTCGTTCTCTCTTTAATTTCAGAAATTTCCTAAACCTAACTTAGGAAATGTTCTTCTTTTGAGCTTAGATTCAAGCTTCTAGAGTTGAAGTTGAAGAGTAGTTGATCTTCCTTTGCTTT
Source organism: Allium fistulosum (assembly GCA_030737815.1). Lineage (NCBI taxonomy): Eukaryota > Viridiplantae > Streptophyta > Magnoliopsida > Asparagales > Amaryllidaceae > Allium > Allium fistulosum. The sequence goes on along the minus strand of CM060908.1, from coordinate 607,718,704 downwards.
CAAGCTTCTCCTTCATCGTTTTTGGGTTTAAAGGTGAGATTTTTATCTCACATCTATGTCTATAACTATCCTTGATTGTTAGGTATGAATTCCTAACATCTTTACATGTTCATTTGATTTTGATTTGGATTGATTTGGTGAACATTTCAATTTTTGGTGTTTTGAAGTCTAAAACTCTAAATTTTTTAGCTTTGATGTTTGATCATGCTTTTGGTGGTGTATCGAAGAGCCTATAGGGTTGGGTTGTCGATTGGCATAAACCCCTAGCGCCCATTGCTCGTCCGATCGCAATTTGGAAGTGTTTGCTCTTCATTTGGATAGGCTGAAAAACATTCCCAGTGCCAGTCAGTCGACTGACCTCTGAAGTCAGTCGACTGGCTGTAGGAACCGAGCGTATCTGGGACTATCTGCAAAAATAGAGAGTCTTTGTTTTCTGCAGTCAGTCGACTGGCCTCTGCAGTCAGTGAAATTTTCGGGTTTCTGGATCAGTCGACTGGCCTCTGCAGTCAGTCGACTGACCTTCTTGTTTTTGCCTATTTTGCCTACTTTGCTTGAGGTTCCAATTTTTATCGATTCATGATTATCCGATTTATTATCATCATTTATTATTGACTTTGATGACTTCTTTTTCGGGACTTTTGAGGATATCCATTTTGATGAATTCGGTATCGATTTCTTTGGATTTGATTCACGTCTTCGTATGTTGATTTTGGTGATTGATTGTTTCTACAATCATTTCTGTGATTTGTCACTTTAAAACACAAAGGTTTCTATACTAGTAGTAAATATTCAAACTCTTTTACAAAGATGGTTTCAACTCTATTTTTAATACAATGCTCGTTTATAAAACCGTTTTCTAATCTATTAGTGTATACAAACCTTTACATCATTCGTATGAGAAAATCTAATTAAACGGCTTAGCAAAAAAAGTGGTATGAAACGCTTGCGTTTACTTCGTCGGTTAATTTTTGGACTTGTTCGATTGAAACTCTTGTGACAATTTTCGAGTGGAAATCTACAATCTGTTCGTAAATATTTTAGTTAAGCTAGTGGTTATGGGACATGAAGCTAAACTCTTATATTTACTAGCTTAGTGTAATCGACACTTCTTGATGATCGATGTTGATCATTTTGTGATTTAGACTAGCAATGTGCGATGTCTCTTTGTCCGCCTGGGGGATTATACCCCGTTTTATTGAGCTTCGTCTCATTCCCTTATAGGCTAGCGACATATGGTTTTTGTTTAGTTTGGTTCATTGGGCGTAACGCTGTACTACATCGTTGTTCCGGATTATTTGTGTTCAAGTCCATCGGGCGTTCATTGTACTACATCATCGTGCTTGATTATTTGAGTTCGGTTCATCGGGCGTAACGCTGTACTACGTCGATGTTCTAAATTATTTGAGTTTCTGGTTCCTTGGGCGTTCGCTGTAGTACGTCGTGGCACAGGCTCTATGGTTAGCGACCATGGGTAACAACCCGTTTGTGATACACGTGTTGGTGAGTTTTCATGCTCCCGTTTATGATAGGCCTTCCCCCTTTTGTGATCTCTGGATTTCTGGTTAATGATTTCTAGAATTTGTGTTTCACCTCTTTATGTGATTGGCAATTATATGTTTGTCAATATTTGTGGTTTGGTGATTAAAATAAAGAATATGACATTCTTTTTGGTGCTTTGAGATTCTTGAGATATTGTATGATTTTTGTGTTATTTGATGTATACTTGACACAGTATGGCATTTTTTTGGTTATCATGCGTTTTTGGTCATATCTCTTATCCTATCTCACTTTATCTTATATTTATAGCTAGACTGTTCCGTTTATTATTTTCTTCTTAAATAATACTCGGGTCAGACCGAGATATTTCAGGTGCTTCTACTTGACTTCTTATCAGGGCTTGTCTCCTGACTTTTGGCAAACTACTTTAGCTTAGTAGTCTTTGTTATTATACATTTGAGATATAGACTCCTTGATGTATAATTATTTTCTTGTCTAGTACTTGTATATATTCTTTTGTGATGTAGTAGATCTTGTTTTACCACTACTTTGATGTACACTTTTATGTGATATATTCATATCTGATTCCGCCTTTGTGATATGAATGTCTGTGACTGATTTATGTTATGTTTATTTTTATATTTGTTTCCGAAGGCCACTTAGCCACTATGTGGTAGCTTTGAGTTTGTATTTGATATGTCGGATTTCCTCTTGAGATGAAGTGTAAGTTATATTATCTGACATATCGGTACTCGCACAAAGCAATTACATAGATGGTCGCTCCTCAACAGCCTTATTCTTCACGCTAGTCGACGGCACCACTCCGTAGTGTCCTTGGCTAGCGTGAGTATAGAGGTGGGGCATCACATTGGGTGTGCATCATCCTAAAGCTATTAAATTATTTTGTGATAGTGAATCGGCGTTACATATAGCAAAGAATCATGTTTTTCATGAGCAGACGAAACACATCGAGGTTGATTGTCACTTTTCTCGTGATGCGATCAATGAAGGTTTGATATCTCCTACTCATGTCTCGACATCGTCACAGTTGGCGGACATTTTTACAAAGGCTCTCGGCAAGGCTCAATTTGATTTTCTTCTCTCCAAGTTGGGCATTTTTGAATCTCATGCTTCAACTTGAGAGGGGGTATTGAGATATATTTAGAATATATGATTAGATATTATGATATATGATTAGGATATTATGCTATATTTAGAATATATGATTAGATGTTATGAGTGGTATGTAATAAGGGATATATCTTCGAAAGATTTCCTGCTGTTTCCGCAATTCTAGAGTTACCATAAGATAGAGTCTTGGGTATGTATTATAAATAAGGATGCTGGTGATTAATAAGAATTCAAGTGAGATATATTTAGAATATATGATTAGATATTATGATACATGATTAGGATATTATGCTATATTTAGAATATATGATTAGATGTTATGAGTGGTATGTAATAAGGGATATATCTTCGGAAGATTTCTTGCTGTTTCCGTAATATATGATTAGATGTTATGAGTGGTATGTAATAAGGGATATATCTTTGGAAGATTTCTTGCTGTTTTCGTAATTCTAGAGTTACCATAAGATAGAGTCTTGGGTTTGTATTATAAATAAGGATGCTGGTGATTAATAAGAATTCAAGCTGAGTTTTACCAATTATCATGGTAACTCTAGAATTGCGGAAACAACAGGAAATCTTTTGAGGATATATCCCTTATTACATACCACTCATAACATCTAATCATATATTGCGGAAACAATAGGAAATCTTCCGAAGATATATCCCTTATTACATACCACTCATAACATCTAATCATATATTCTAAATATAGCATAATATCATAATCATATATCCTAATATGTAATCATGTATTCTAAACATATCTCAATAAACCATCTTCTTTAGTCTTTAGACCATTCCTAATAACTGGTATGCTCATGTTTAGTATTTCCATCAATTTTTCATTGAATGAATCATCCATTCACCCATAAAACCACTTCAACAAACAATTCAAGAGTGGATAAAATGACAAATTGTGTGTTGTTTAATTTATTCAGGATAAAATTATAAATATTTCATCGTTTTATTTTCAAAACTGTAAAGTGGTTTCCTTTTTTCTTTTTATCTCCCTCATAAAAAAGTTCGCCATTTTATTTTCGAAATGGCGAAGTGTTTGTCTATTTTTCCTCTCCCGCATGATCTAACTAGCCTCATTCCTCATCCATTTCATTTCTTGATCCAAAAACTATACCAAAGTCCATAGTTTTCATCTTCCCACACCGTTTTCCACTTCAAATTAAAATAAATAAACATTAGAAAAATAAGCATTATTTTTGTAATTTACGAGCTAGGAAATGGTTAGAATGCTTAAATATTTTGCCAAAAAGTAAATGCATGGAGACTGCGATGGTGGTAGTGGTGTCAATGATGGCAGCGACAACAGAGGTTTTCGAGGGAGACAATTTGATTTTGCTTTTTGGGTACAACTATGATTTAAATGACTTATTTAGTGCGGTGTTGATTGAAAGGAACGAAGATTGTGAATGCAATGAAAAAGATGATGACGAAGGGAGCGCAGATGGTTATGGAGGACGAAGGGAACATAGAGGTGGTCAAAATTAGTTGGGCTAACATGAGTCATTAAGGATTGGCTCAGGCTGGTTGTAAAGTTACTTAATCTAGTGGATTTTAGGATACCAAATTGAATGCGGAGAATGTTCTTTCTAACTTTTAGTTACTTTTGGATGACCAAGTGGATCTTAGCACTCAGACCAGCATACTTTTAAGTATTTTTTAGTCGTTATAATTCATATTTAGTGTATGTCAGTTACTACTAGTCTATGTTTACATGTCATCACATATTTACAGTGTCATCAATATGAAACAGTTGTGGAATACTCGTTCTCGTGGTACACCAACTATTACTTTAAATACTATCATAAGCACCTAAGAAATATTCCTATAGTCTTTATATTTCTGCATGAGCTTGGATTCAACCACCTTATATGTATTTCATTTACTAGAAAACTTAATTAAAAAGTATTTGAACCATGCATTATAGTAAGGATTAACTTGTTTTGTAATTTAACGTTTAGGTATTCGTAGAGTTATAAATGCAGATATTCAGTTAGTTACGTTTATTGCTCTTCAGCGGTATAAAACCATTCATACATTTTGTTTTCAGTGCCGAGAGTTAGGTTTACACCCTTTGACTCTGCTATGTCGATTGGTATTAGCATAGCAATAAAAGGTTTTCCATCGCTTTCCTATGTTGATAGGCAGCATGATTATAATTGTAACGACCCGCTATTTTGGACCATTCGCATCCATTATAAGTGTATAGGTAGACACTCATGCCAGAATTGAATTGCTCAAAATACCACGTTGTTAATTTAAATTTGGCAAAACTGAACATATACAGTAAATAAATAATCACAGATCACAGACACAGAGTAATAAATGCAGTGGAAATAAAAGAGATAGTAGTTCATGAAGCTACTATATGAATATATAAGATACATCAGAGTTTACAACAGAAGAGTAATACGATACATCAGATACAAATCAGAATACATCACTGGAATCATCGAATACTGAAAATAGAATAGATGGCTTGATCTTCAAGCAAAGCTCCAACTCCAGAGGTGAGTCTCAAAAGCTGAACCACTCAGTCTGACCCGAGCGTAAAGCTAAACACAAAACACTCGAGTCAGGATTAATATTCTTATATCAATAAATCCAACTCAAGTGAAATAGCAATTGAAATACAAGTAACTCAAAGGATGTTTTGGAATAACCATCCTTTAAGGATCCGTTAAACTATCTACTATGTAGTAGTGTACGATAAGTAGATAATGTCTATCAGTAATATAAGATATCAAAATATTTTTAAGGCGTTACCATTATCCCCCTTAACACATTTTATATAAACGTTATAGTCTATGCAGCACTGTAAACTCCACCGTAAACTAGTGGGATATCAGGGAGTACTCCATAGGTATAACACAAAACAAATTCGTAGTGGTCACGTATATAGGGATACAAGTATGACAAGGCACATGAGGCAATACCCAAGGTAGTGAAACTACCGTTTGCCTGATCCGGACTGGTGAGAACGCATCGCCGCAGCGACCGCAACACCGCGAAACAACACTCCCAAAATCAAGGGTGCACCAATCGACAACAAGTAATGAGTAGTTCGAAGAAGTGTGTTCGCTTGAGGTAGCTGACCTCCATTGGCCCGGCACGGCTCCTGTTTTAGTCATTTCCAATTTGACACAAGTGTCAATGCTATCCATTATCGTTCTCTTTCTTCAGTCATCACGAACATCAATCCAACCACTTCATTCTGGATCACACTCCGCGTATAGTTATTAAAGTGGTTTCGGTTTAGACAGTGAGTATGTCCCTAACCGATTCCGGTCTCTTTAATAACTTTCGTAATTATTACACCGATTGGTCGTTTATATATTTCAAAAATCAATCAATTACAATTCCAATTAGAATTTGCATACCAACATTTCATTTGTATTTCTAAATCAATTTCCATAATTTACGTTTCAAAACTTCCAAATTACCATTTCAATAGCTTATAATTCAATTTCAATTTCTATTTAAAACAATTCAAATATTGATTCAAATTCGTATATATATTTCATTCCGAAATCATTTAAATGATTAAATCTACATTCAAATCAATTTAAGTTCATTTATCGATTACATTCAATATTCATTTAAGTAAATTTGCCATTCAAAACAATTTCTATTAAATTTCCAATTCATTAAATCCATAATTTAAATTCAACTTCATTATATCAAAACTTTCAAATTGAATTAAATTAAATTCATCAAATCAAATTCTTTAAATTTCAAGTCTTACATTAATTTCAATAAATCACATTTTATTTCTTGTTAAAGAAAATTCAAATTCACTTATTAATTTACTTAGTTACAATTTCAAAACTCAATTAATAAAGAAACTTAATTTCACTTATTAAAAAGTTCAATTTTAATTATCAAAGGATTCAATTTTATTTAATTATTAAATAATTCAATCTCATTAAATTATTAAACAATTTCAAAACTTAATTCAATCATTTCTTAAATTAAACAACATTCTTCCATCAATTTCTTTATTAATATTTTGTTTAAGATTATTAAATATTCACATTTAAATTTCATTAAAATTCAATTTCCAACTTCGTTTCAAACCATATTATTTATTAAAATAAAATCTTCATTTTATTTTTAAATCAAATTATTGACCAATCGATTTTTATTTAATTCTCTATCCTAGGTCAAAGTTCAATTTGGGTATTTATCATTCAACCCGATTCCATTCCGATTCAAAAATCAAAGCATAACAAAGGGAACTTGCAGTGTGATAACTGGGATGGTGTCAAAGTAAATAAACAAGCAATAACAACAATCCAATAATCAATTCAAATAATCCCGAAATAATCGTATTAATTCACATTGTAGTTTGTGCAAATTAATATAATTATTTCTAGAATCTACACTATCATTTCATGTAGATTAAAGATTACTACACTATTATTTGATGCGGTTCTACACTTTACATTTCTTATTTGATTTCATACCATAAATTCAAAGGGTTCAAGGGTAATTAACCATTTCTACGTGTCAAATAATTAAACATTTAAGGGTCATATTTTACAAATTTAACTAATCAAATCTAACACATATATCAATTCAAACTTTAACTATCCTACATCAAATTCAGTTGCATGTTATTTATCACTTATACATTTACAATTTAACGACCAATGCAAACATCAACAATCAATCAATTAACAGCCAAACTGTATTATCATCGCATAACTAATTAACAGATATTGGTGTCAGATGTCACAGGTGAACTGATACAGGTAATAACATAAATAACAGTATAAACAACTAATAGCAAAAATATTTCAATTGTCGTTTCAATTGAAATCAAATTTAATAAATAAAAGAACATTAATCGTGAGTGATTGCTCACCTTTCGAGGCTAGAGATATGAACGAAGATGAGGGAAGTTACAGATCCAAGCACGAATTCAAAACAACACGGTTGGCATGGATTCGACGAATAAAGCTGATAATAGAAATCGATAAATAGAATCAGCACGATGGAAACAGAAATTACTATTATTATTTTCATGAAATCATTTTTTTTAAAACAGTAATAAAACAATATATATAATTAAAGATCATTGTTTTTAAATTAAAGACATATAGTAAAATAAAATTCTTATATAATACATGATATTAACATTATTTAAGCTAAATATAAAACGGCAAACTTGGAAACAAGATTTAGTGTTGAACCAACCCGAAAACTACAACATGAGAAACAAAATAATTCATTCGAACAAAAGAATCTGAACATTATATAATTTATACTATATTTACATATAAACCCAAAAGTAACATATTTTAATACAAACTGTATAAATAGTATATATACTATAGATAAAATAAGTGGTTATATATACACCATATAGACAAAACTGTTACGAAAAGCAAATCTACCCAAACAGTTCCAAATGCAAAATAAAAGGAACTTAAAACATACGCATAACATACTCTTCCTTTCATAAAACATACAGTACTATATACTTATATCTAACAAATTGTATGCATCATTTAAACTTATGCATTATAATAGTTTTATGATTTATACGTATATATATCCAATTTTTTTTTATATTTTAAACCAGCACTTAACATATAATAAACTTCTATATGCACTACGGAAAGAAAACTGACACATATATATTATTTAAAATAGAGATGCAACAAGACTCGATATTCATTTCCATACATGCAGACCCACTTTGTACGAAGGCTAAATATATGTATTTAGGCTATATACCAATATAAAATAAACTATAACACATATGAATATAACTTAAACACATCATATATTTAAATATAAATATGCCTCACCATTTCACGGCTAGTGCCTAAGCACGCTGCCAATCACCAACGAGGAGCAGTGAGAAGGGACGGAAGGCTAGATCGGCTCGGGAAGGAAGGCTACAGCTCGGGTTCGAGCTAGAAGGCTGCTCGGAGGTGGCTTACTGGCCAATGGATCTGGTCCGAGGTGAGCAAAGCTGGAGATAAAGAGTCAAGGTGGAGGAAGTGCGTGGCTAAAACGAAGATGGCTGCAAGCTGAAGACAGAGGCCGAAGTCGTGCTCGGTCGGAGGGGCGTCGCTTGGACGCGTGACTCGGCTGGGCGGGTGGCGTTTTGGGTGAGTTAGCGGTTGATTTTTGTGGCAGCGATGGTCGGTCGGGATGCTTGTGCTCGGTGGTGGATGAGGCGGAGAGGGTCTGTCGTGGTGGTTGATGTGTAGGCGGTTGCCATGGGAGTGGGGTCGTGTGCTGTCAGTGGAGGTTGAAGGCGAGGCTGAACTGGAGTGGGTTGCTCGGGTGTTGGGGTGTGAAGTTCGGCCAGGACTTGGGTGGAAGTGGGGACATGCCACACGGAGGATGGGCAAGAAGAGTAGTTGGAAATGACACGCAATAGATAAAAAAAATAAAATAAACTTATTCTGTGCTTTTCTTTTCCAGAGTAAGAAGATGATAGAGAGGGTAGGGAAAGAAAGAATGAGAAGGCAAAATGATCTGGCAAGTTAATATCATATTGGAAAAATGAAGCCTGGTACAGTGAGGCAATGCTTGGGAAAAGGTAACGTGCATGCTACATGATGTTGAACAGTGGCATGCTCATAATTTTTTTTCTCAAAACGAACCATAATATTGGAACCGGTGAATAATAAACTGGGACAATGGAAAAGTAAAAGCTGATTATGACTCCCTAATTAATAAATGGCAGTGGTTGTTAATTTAAAATTTTTATTAGCCGTTTCAATATGAAAAGACACAGGAAACAAACGGCTTCAAAAAGGATACCGATACGATTATCCTTTTCACAGATTTTGCCGTGTACAGGACATCAAAACACAGAATTAAATATACTGTGGTGATCAGCACGTCGAGACGATCAAAACGGTATATAGATATCGGTGGTACGATTGAATTATAAAATTTCGAATTTTCTAATAGCGGAAAATGCAAGAAAAACACTGAAAAATAAGATCGACGGAGCCAAAGATGTCCGAATTTAGAAAAACGACAAACCGACATCTTGCTCAGAAGATGGTTTAGAATTTTTCTATATAAAAATATTGAGGTTTCGGAAACATTTTATTTTCATCGCTTTTTAACTGATTAAATTGAAGTAAATTTACGCGCGAAATAAACTTTCATATTTTCAGACGAAAATTTACCAGTTGCTATGTTTAACCAGACGCATTCCAAATATCCAATTTATACTTCAAAATTTTATTGTTTAAAATTTCGCAAAATTTCAATTAATAACGTTATTAAAACCCGGTTAAATTTACGGGTTGTTACACTCTCCCCAACTCAAAACTTTTCGTCCCCGAAAAGGAACGAGGTAGGAGAATAGAAACAACTAGAAAGAAAAACAGATTTGAAATACAAAATAACAATTAATTTAAACTATATAAATTCAAATTTTAAATTAATTGATATTCAATAATTGATTTAATCCATTTGATTTCACTAAAATCAATCTCAACTATTTCTAAATTCATTATCTTATTATCCAACTATCTTCAATTTACAATTTCTAAAACCATAAATTTGAATAGTTTTTTTTATTATAATCATATTTTTTCAGCAATTTAAATTCTTCTTTATTCCAAATTATTGTTAAATTTATTCTACTTAATATATCTAATCACATATATTTAAACCATATAAATTAATTTAAAACATAAAAGTTTCGATTTAAATTAATTTACATCTATTAACTTCCTTTAAATTCAAGGTATTTTCATATGTTGATCAAATTTCAATTCATTAATTCTTTCAAAACAAATTTATTAATTCTTTCAAAACAAATTTATTTCATTATTAACTGAGGTTACTTATTATCCTATCTAACTCTATTAACATCTTTATAATCAAAATTTAGTGTATAACATTTATTATAAACACTCAAATTTTATTTATAAATTCAGTTTATCTTATATATTATCCAGTTACATATTCAACTTCTGAATGATTTAGGTAAGTTGTATTAGAATGCAGTTGAACAATATACAAATAAAATTTTCCCAATTCAATTTTTCAAGTTTAAATATTTATTCCAAATTTTGGTTTTATTTCTAATTAAAATCATCCTTTGAAAAAAAAATTAAGAATTAGATTTTCGATTAACTTTAAACAATTTAGAGATATATATAATATATTTATATCAAAGCAAATTAAATTTTAAAATAAGATACCTATATATATATAAATCAAATTATACTGAAGAAATTCAAATCAAAATATTTTTCAAAACAAAACCGTAGCAAAGCTGCAGAATAGTATCTCCACTTCAAAACTCGAAAATGAATGTCGATGATGCGGCCGCCATCACCGAAATTATTTTCCAGCGACAAGGAGAAGAGCACTAATTTCAACATTTTGAAATTTCTTTGAAAACGATTTCTATTCGAAAATACTTTCAATAATATATACTTAAAAATTTTAAAAACCAAAGTTCAAAATCACCGAAAACTAATAAATTCTCAAATTTCTGAATTAAATTCATTTCAAATTCCAATCAATTTATAACCAAGTTTATAAATTCATTTATTTATATTATGCACTAGTCAATGGTTTACTAAACAATAAATGAAAATCAAATATTATTATTTCAGACAACAAATTCATTAACAATTTAATTTCAGAAAACTTATATTTATATATAATATAATCATACAAAACTTTTATTTATTTATCAAATTTGAAAACGATATTGTGTCAGTTTGCTCTGCTCAAGTGTTTTGGAAATCCTAGCGATAGCGTTGATCAGACGAATCGATCGAAAACCCAAATCAACATTAACAACTCAAACAACACTATATATAAAAAAAACATTTTAAAATTAATTTACAAATACACTTCCTCGCTTAACTATACAATAATGGATTTCAAAGCAAGGATAGAGATTCAAATTTTCGATAGACTCAAATCAAAAAGAATTTCGATTCGAAGATAGGTTTGAAACAAAGACGAGATAATTAAATAACAAAATAAGGCGATGGATAAGTTTATATAAATCGCGGACAACCTTAACCAGGTCGACCGTGACTTCAAAATAAGATCGGTGTAGAATTCCGAGGTAAATCGACATTCGATCTCAAGAAATAGAATTCAGGTATAGCAGGAGATAGATAGCATCGTAAACCGAGGATACAGAAACCTCCGGTAAATCAATGCCTATTGTAAAGGAGTTTTGCTCCTTTACGAATCATTCGAAGATTGGCGAGACCGCCGATCTATTATAGATATCATTCAAAATGGAGTTATAGGGTGCTCCAGAATTGAAAGAAGACGAATAGTGAAGGACACGAATGAATTTCGAAACCGAGGGGAACGTTCCAAAATTCAAAGGAATCGAGTCAAAAGGAAGAGATTGAAACTCGAATGAGAGTGATTCTGTAAATACATTTACCCTATATGCTAAGTTTTGCCTGGAGCTACCAAAGCTCTGATACCAACTGAAACGACCCGCTATTTTGGACCAATCGCATCCATTATAAGTGTATAGGTAGACACTCATGCCGGAATTGAATTGCTCAAAATACCGCGTTGTTAATTTAAATTTGGCAAAACTGAACATATACAGTAAATAAATAATCACAGATCACAGACACAGAGTAATAAATGCAGCGGAAATAAAAGAGATAGTAGTTCATGAAGCTACTATATGAATATATAAGATACATCAGAGTTTACAACAGAAGAGTAATACGATACATCAGATACAAATCAGAATACATCACTGGAATCATCGAATACTGAAAACAGAATAGATGGCTTGATCTTCAAGCAAAGCTCCAACTCCAGAGGTGAGTCTCAAAAGCTGAACCACTCAGTCTGACCCGAGCGTAAAGCAAAACACAAAACACTCGAGTCAGGATTAACATTCTTATATCAATAAATCCAACTCAAGTGAAATAGCAATTGAAATACAAGTAACTCAAAGGATGTTTTGGAATAACCATCCTTTAAGGATCCGTTAAACTATCTACTATGTAGTAGTGTACGATAAGTAGATAATGTCTATCAGTAATATAAGATATCAAAATAGTGTTAAGGCGTTACCATTATCCCCCTTAACACATTTTATATAAACGTTATAGTCTATGCAGCACTGTAAACTCCACCGTAAACTAGTGGGATATCAGGGAGTACTCCATAGGTATAACGCAAAACAAATTCGTAGTGGTCATGTATATAGGGATACAAGTATGACAAGGCACATGAGGCAATACCCAAGGTAGTGAAACTACCGTTTGCCTGATCCAGACTGGTAAGAACGCATCGCCGCAACGACCGCAACACCGCGAAACAACACTCCCAAAATCAAGGGTGCACCAATCGACAACAAGTAATGAGTAGTTCGAAGAAGTGTGTTCGCTTGAGGTAGCTGACCTCCATTGGCCCGGCACGGCTCCTGTTTAGTCATTTCCAATTTGACACAAGTGTCAAGGCTATCCATTATCGTTCTCTTTCTTCAGTCATCACGAACATCAATCCAACCACTTCATTCTGGATCACACTCCGCGTATAGTTATTAAAGTGGTTTCTATTTAGACAGTGAGTATGTCCCTAACCGATTTCGGTCTCTTTAATAACTTTCGTAATTATTACACCGATTGGTCGTTTATATATTTCAAAAATCAATCCATTACAATTCCAATTAGAATTTGCAAACCAACATTTCATTTGTCTTTCTAAATCAATTTCCATAATTTACGTTTCAAAACATCCAAATTACCATTTCAACAGCTTATAATTCAATTTCAATTTCTATTTAAAACAATTCAAATATTGATTCAAATTCGTATATAAATTTCATTCCGAAATCATTTAAATGATTAAATCTACATTCAAATCAATTTAAGTTCATTTATCGATTACATTCAATATTCATTTAAGTAAATTTGCCAATCAAAACAATTTCTATTAAATTTCCAATTCATTAAATCCATAATTTAAATTCAACTTCATTATATCAAAACTTCCAAATTGAATTAAATTAAATTCATCAAATCAAATTCTTTAAATTTCAAGTCTTACATTAATTTCAATAAATCACATTTTATTTCTTGTTAAAGAAAATTCAATTTCACTTATTAATTTACTTAGTTACAATTTCAAAACTCAATTAATAAAGAAACTTAATTTCACTTATTAAAAAGTTCAATTTTAATTATCAAAGGATTCAATTTTATTTAATTATTAAATAATTCAATCTCATTAAATTATTAAACAATTTCAAAACTTAATTCAATCATTTCTTAAATTAAACAACATTCTTCCATCAATTTCTTTATTAATATTTTGTTTCAGATTATTAAATATTCACATTTAAATTTCATTAAAATTCAATTTCCAACTTCGTTTCAAACCATATTATTTATTCAAATAAAATCTTCATTTTATTTTTAGATCAAATTATTGACCAATCGATTTTTATTTAATTCTCTATCTAGGTCAAAGTTCAATTTGGGTATTTATCATTTCAACCCGATTCCATTCCAATTCAAAAATCAAAGCATAACAAAGGGAACTTGCAGTGTGATAACTGGGATGGTGTCAAAGTAAATAAACAAGCAATAACAACAATCCAATAATCAATTCAAATAATCCCGAAATAATCGTATTAATTCACATTGTAGTTTGTGCAAATTAATATAATTATTTCTAGAATCTACACTATCATTTCATGTAGATTAAAGATTACTACACTATTATTTGATGCGGTTCTACACTTGACATTTCTTATTTGATTTCATACCATAAATTCAAAGGGTTCAAGGGTAATTAACCATTTCTACGTGTCAAATAATTAAACATTTAAGGGTAATATTTTACAAATTTAACTAATCAAATCTAACACATATATCAATTCAAACTTTAACTATCCTACATCAAATTCAGTTGCATGTTTTTTTATCACTTATACATTTACAATTTAACGACCAATGCAAACATCAACAATCAATCAATTAACAGCCAAACTGTATTATCATCGTATAACTAATTAACAGATATTGGTGTCAGATGTCACAGGTGAACTGATACAGGTAATAACATAAATAACAGTATAAACAACTAATAGCAGAAATATTTCAATTGTCGTTTCAATTGAAATCAAATTTAATAAATAAAAGAACATTAATCGTGAGTGATTGCTCACCTTTCGAGGCTAGAGATATGAACGAAGATGAGGGAAGTTAAAGATCCAAGCACGAATTCGAAACAACACGGTTGGCATGGATTCGACGAATAAAGCTGATAATAGAAATCGATAAATAGAATCAGCACGATGGAAACAGAAATTACTATTATTATTTTCATGAAATCATTTTTTTTAAAACAGTAATAAAACAATATATATAATTAAAGATCATTGTTTTTAAATTAAAGACATATAGTAAAATAAAATTCTTATATAATACATGATATTAACATTATTTAAGCTAAATATACAACGACAAACTTGGAAACAAGATTTAGTGTTGAACCAACCTGAAAACTACAACATGCGAAACAAAATAATTCATTCGAACAAAAGAATCTGAACATTATATAATTTATACTATATTTACATATAAACCCAAAAGTAACATATTTTAATACAAACTGTATAAATAGTATATATACTATAGATAAAATAAGTGGTTATATATACACCATATAGACAAAACTGTTACGAAAAGCAAATCTACCCAAACAGTTCCAAATGCAAAATAAAAGAAACTTAAAACATACACATAACATACTCTTCCTTTCATAAAACATACAGTACTATATACTTATATCTAACAAATTGTATGCATCATTTAAACTTATGCATTATAATAGTTTTATGATTTATACGTATATATATCCAATTTTTTTTTATTATTTTAAACCAGCACTTAACATATAATAAACTTCTATATGCACTACGGAAAGAAAACTGACACATATATATTATTTAAAATAGAGATGCAACAAGACTCGATATTCATTTCCATACATGCAGACCCACTTTGTACGAAGGCTAAATATATGTATGCAGGCTATATATCAATATAAAATAAAATATAACACATATGAATATAACTTAAACACATCATATATTTAAATATAAATATGCCTCACCATTTCACGGCTAGTGCCTAAGCACGCTGCCAATCACAAACGAGGAGCAGTGAGAAGGGACGGAAGGCCAGATCGGCTCGGGAAGGAAGGCTACAACTTGGGTTCGAGCTAGAAGGCTGCTCGGAGGTGGCTTACTGGCCAATGGATATGGTCCGAGGTGAGCAAAGCTAGAGATAAAGAGTCAGGGTGGAGGAAGTGCGTGGCTAAAACGAAGATGGCTGCAAGCTGAAGACAAAGGCCGAAGTCGTGCTTGGTCGGAGGGCCATCGCTTGGACGCGTGACTCGACTGGGCGGGTGGCGTTTTGGGTGAGTTAGCGGTTGATTTTTGTGGCAGCGATGGTCGGTCGGGATGGTTGTGCTCGGTGGTGGATGAGGCGGAGAGGGTCTGTGGTGGTGGTTGATGTGTAGGCAGTTGCCATGGGAGTGGGGTCGTGTGCTGTCAGTGGAGGTTGAAGGCGAGGCTGAACTGGAGTGGGTTGCTCGGGTGTTGGGGTGTGAAGTTCGGCCAGGACTTGGGTGGAAGTGGGGACATGCCGCACGGAGGATGGGCAAGAAGAGCAGTTGGAAATGACACGCAACAGATAAAAAAAATAAAATAAACTTATTCTGTGCTTTTCTTTTCCAGAGTAAGAAGATGATAGAGAGGGTAGGGAAAGAAAGAATAAGAAGGCAAAATGAGCTGGCAAGTTAATATCATATTGGAAAAATGAAGCCTCGTACAGTGAGGCAATGCTTGGGAAAAGGTAACGTGCATGCTACATGATGTTGAACAGTGGCATGCTCATAAATTTTTTTCTCAAAACGAACCATAATATTGGAACCGGTGAATAATAAACTGGGACAATGGAAAAGTAAAAGCTGATTATGACTCCCTAATTAATAAATGGCAGTGGTTGTTAATTTAAAATTTTTATTAGCCGTTTCAATATGAAAAGACACAGGAAACAAACGGCTTCAAAAAGGACACCGATACGATTATCCTTTTCACAGATTTTGCCGTGTACAGGACATCAAAACACAGAATTAAATATACTGTGGTGATCAGCACGTCGAGACGATCAAGACGGTATATAGATATCGGTGGTACGATTGAATTATAAAATTTTGAATTTTCTAATAGCGGAAAATGCAAGAAAAACGCTGAAAAATAAGATCGACGGAGCCAAAGATGTCCGAATTTGGAAAAACGACAAACTGACATCTTGCTCAGAAGATGATTTAGAATTTTTCTATATAAAAATATTGAGGTTTCGGAAACATTTTATTTTCATCGCTTTTTAACTGATTAAATTGAAGTAAATTTACGCGCGAAATAAACTTTCATATTTTCGGACGAAAATTTACCAGTTGCTATGTTTAACCAGACGCATTCCAAATATCAAATTTATACTTCAAAATTTTATCGTTTAAAATTTCGCAAAATTTCAATTAATAACGTTATTATAACCCGGTTAAATTTACGTGTCGTTACAATAATCTTGTGTATAATCTCTTGCCCCATTTTGACACCATGCTAGGAATAGTTTACCAAACAAACACTAGCATTAGATTAAGCACATTTACAAATGCATGGTTGGTATCCTTACATCTTATGCACCAAAGCATGGCTTACTAGCCTTTTCTACCTGTAACATAGAAAAGATAAATACACTAACATTTTTAAACTTCATAAAAATGTTAAAAAAACCAATTGGAAGGGGCATCACTATTTCTTGGCTATTAATCTAGCCAAAATATATTGCTAAATTTTTCTAGCATGTTGGATTCATGACATGAAAACCTCTTCTCACTTATGCCCAAGTTCTTGGCACATTTCCTATCGAATTGTAGAAGTCTGCAACTTTTTACCAAACTTCTGATTTTCATGTTAATGCTTATAATGTTGAAGTTTAACATTTGAATCTAAGCTTTTGCATGTGAAAAATATTATTCAAGAGAAAGTTTTACTTGGTTTTTCCTTATTCTAGCGGATTGCACTTCATTTGCAACAACCACAACATTCACATTGTATGCAATTTTAATGGCAGCAACATCCAACCAACCTTATTCTTAATATGATGTCCTCCAAGAATACTACTTAAAGATTTCCACTTCCTTTTGTTCTTTGATAATCTGGACTATTGGGTGTTATAACACCCCATAACTTTTATGATAATTAATTAAAATGAAATTAATTAATGATTAGTAACGTCAAAAATAAATTTATTACAGACGTTGAAATTTGACTACAAAACTTACACCACTAGGTTTGTGACAATTTTCTGATCAATTTTCACATATAAAGTTCTCCCATCAAAGTTCAAGCAAAAAAGTTATTCACATTTGAAGTTTACGAATCAAAAATAATTATATATGTAACTAAGGTAATAAAAATAACAATTAACTAACGTTAATTGCCGTTAGTTAGAATTAACTGGTAATTAACCTTAAGTAAGTTAATAGTGGCAAGAAATTTTATTGACTGGGTTAATAAGGAATTAAATCAACGAAAATAAACGACATGGATAATTAATAAAAATGCTAAGGACCGGTCGACTCCCGACTTGGACCGGTCAACCCTAGTGACCGTTTGAACCGTTAATTCGAGATTTTTAAATAGCCAAATGGCCCAGATTTAAAATAAAAGAATCTAACAATTGGCATTGATTCAAACCTATATAATACGGGCCTAACCCTTTACTTTTCTTCTCATATTTTCCGAAGCAATGACGAAGCACTACCATTTTCTCTTCTCTACGAATTTCTTAAACCTAAATAAATCTATAGTCTATATACGTATATATAAGTGGAGAATAGTAGAGGATAATTGAGAAGAAGAATAGGGTCGAATCGAATCGTCAAAGCTAAGGTAAATTATAAATTCGAATCTAAAATCTAAATTAAATCCAAATCTCTTCTTTGATCTAAATTTCTGATAGATATATGTATGTTTGCGGTATATATATTCAAATAAGGAGGAAAAAGGAGTCAAACTGAATAACATGGATTAGACCTGGAGATTTAAAATGCTAAAAAGGTAAGTAGGAAATCATATATTTTTATATAATATTGGATTTATATTATTGTAAATCCATTCATGTATGCCTAAATGCAAATTGAAGTAGTAAGCTAAAATTGTATACATGTAATGAATTTATAAACACTACCTACATATTCTTTGATAGATAACTTGAATTATATATTGAATGTATGTGAATTTGGAAAGTATAGGGTAGTAGTCCCTGAATTTGATAAATTGTATTGTAATTCAAAAATTATTGATTAGTTGATTTATGCAAGTAAATGTAAATTAGAAGTTGTCAAAACAAATTACTAGGATTTAAGTAGCATTCTAATTCATTGAAATATAGGATGTTGCAATGTGAATTTCAAAAATTATCAAGTTCAAATTTATAAATGAAAGTGTATAGTTTGAAATAATAAGGGATACACCTAAAAGAAAGACATTTATAAAATAGGGATGTTTACCCTATTTTATACTTTCTATTTCAATAACTATGAAAAAGATAATTCCCTGTAATTTCAAATGTAACACATATTCGCCTTTTGGATAAGACATAGAAATTTACATTGTTAACCTTTTTTTTGAGAGAGATATAATTTCAATGCAATAAAATGCAGGAATCCAAAGGATTAATTAAAAGACTATAATTGTGATGATAATAATGATATAAGAAAGGAATCAATAAATATGCAATATAAGCGAGACATAAGTTAGATAACAAAGACGAAAAGGTAGGCAAGTAATAATTTAAAATAAAAATGGCATGGGAAATCCACTAAACAAGGGAGGGAAATGAAGGTTAAAAAGGCAATAGAGGTAGAAATAAAGTAGTAAGAAAAGGGAAGTAAACAGAAAAAGATATTTAGATCTTTTAAAAGGAAGCGGTAAATGACCTTAAATTGAATAAGAAGTAAACACATGAAGAAGTAAAGAAATATTTTTAATAGTGAACATTGGAGGCATAATAATCAAATAAATAAGAATGAACACACACACACACACACATATATATATAGCCTTAAGTATGCATTTATGATGGGTGTGAATTATCATTATTTTGGTCAAAAGACGGGTGTGAATTATTAAAGTCAGTAAATAACTTAGGTGGATAATAATGACTAGTCATTAGAATGTGTTGGAATGCGAGGTTAGAGTGTAACATAACAGAAGTTTGCCCGCCGCAGGGGCAACCAACAATTGTGTATAAATTATACTGATGTGGAACATATCCAACTGTAGGACCTATGGAATAATATACGCTTGCATATAGGTGAAGGAATACTAGGGTCTGCTTCAATCTTTTAGGTGGGGTATTACCTTGATTGCATTAGGCAATCCAAATGGGACTATGAGCAAAGATCAGTGTTATATCCATATGTTGGTACCATATAGGGAATATGAACTATCATAGGTCGAGAACGTCACTGGTCCTGAGCGTTTATCAGAAAAGACAATAGTAACACCTAACGAGCTACACCTCCTACTAGTGTAGGTCATGTTAGGTCATGCACCGCCATAGTTGTTTGCTAGTTTGTTTATTAATGGCAAGGCTAGGTAACACTTTAGAGAGGTCATTCAAAACGAATGGGGTAGTCCGTTGAGCTGAGTCACAATAATCCGAGGAGCCAAGTCCTCTGTAATTTGTGGAATTGAGTCCACAATAGAAAGCCAGCAAGTAGAAAATCCCCAAGGTGAGATAGAATACAGCTAAACTATATGATGCCATTATTAGGCATTACGAGAGTTTCTTGGTGTGGACCACTTGAGACATGATACTGCATTGATGATGGATTCTGATGGGGTGCTAGGTTAGGGCAACTAGCCGGGATAAAACCTTAGTCTAAAGGAGGACTATGGTAACTATATATATACGTATGTAGTTATGGTCTACTTCGGGTAGACGGGGCATACCATATGCGTTTATGTAGTCGAGACGACTAAGTAAAATATAAAGACATAACATGTGATGGAAGCAAATCAGCATAAACTAGTATTATGTGTAAAATGTATAATTTACCAATCACCGGAACGTTGTTCTAACCTCTCTCCTCCTTACAACTCATAGGACAGCTTTAGAGGGACATGTACTAGTGCAAGTCAGGAACAGTGGAAGGACATGTTTTCTTATGCATGATCGACACTAATAAGGACATTAGATATTAAAAGTTTCAATCTTGGTCTGTAACTATTTAATTTATTGTACTTTACTATTGCGCTATGAGTTATATCAATAGTACTCCTATAGGCATTTATTTGTTTATTTATAGGATACCAAACCAACAATCCATTCTTTGGTGGACTTAGGTTTTCGATTTGGCAAAAATTCAGGTCTACTGGAGTGCGGTTATTGCATTTGGTATCAGAGCTTAGGTTAGTCGATCTTGAAATTTTTTTAGGAAATGTTGGGTGAGCATATTTGTATTTTGCATAGAAATATAAATATATTACACGCCAAATCCTATAAAGTCCGACTATGGAGTAGTTGCAACCCTACACTAGAAGATGGATAAGTCTATTATGAGTCAGAACGATGGATGAAGTTGAGGATGTATACCTACCCCGATTATCCTACGGAAAATAGGTCGTATGAAGGCATGACTAAAGAAGAGCACGAGTGCAGCATATGGAAGGTCCCTGAAGCTGAATAGTACGTGACTCCCTAATTGGGCCCTCGATAGCCCAATGGTTGTAGATCCCCACAAGATTGCCGATTGATGATGTATAGCAGGTCAAAATAAGGGGAAAGTAAGGATCCATATGTTTTAGATATTCAAAAACAAGAATTAAATGAGTTCCCAAAGGATGGTGTGTGATAGTTAATCCAAGATAAGAGCCAGTTTTTTACTATATTGGAAGAAGAAAAGTCCAAAAGAAGGACTAAATAAAAATCCACTATAAGTCCGACCTAATATGAAAGAATTTAAGAACAGTGGAAATGATTTTAAAAGTTGAACATACATACACATACATACATACACATACATACATACATACATACATACATACATACATACATATATATGTATGTATATATTTGAACGGATTTTCAAAGGAGTTAATTGAAGGTAGAAAAACCCTATTTTTAAAGAGTATGTAAATAATAGATTTTTATGAAAATAAAAATATTTATATTTTACTAAATAAAAAGTTATTGTAGAGATTAAATTTAGTTAAAATGGAAATTTTCATAAATGGGTTTTTATAGAAAAAATTTCGTTTGGAAAAAATATAGGGCATATATAACTCATTAGTTTTTCCAAGAGGGAAGAAAATTTTAAACTAGAAAAATTGTATTTGGGGGCAAACAATAGGAAATGGTACTAGTTTAATGGGCTAAATGATGAAGGGATAAGAAATTTCAAACACGAAGGTAGGAAAATAGAACAAAGCGGTAGGCGGATGCACTGTGATGGTTAGGCAAGAGCTTCTCGGTATAGTCAGGGCGAAGGTGGAGAAGCCGGAGATAGAATGAAGTAATGGTAGTTAATAGTTATTAAATTAATATTTGGTTTGGCCCGAAAAGGTCCAAGTTTAACTTCGCCCAAAAACAGCAAGTGATCAACCATTAGCAATGAACAATCGACCTGTGTAGTTAATGCTCCGCTATTAACCCACTATAACCCTACTATATCTTGTACGGATTTCTACTGCTACGATTTTTCCATATATCCCCAAATATAGCCTTTCCGCTTTAAGCCCCACTATTTCCGCTATATCCCGTTGTTCCCGCTATATTCCGCTATTTCCGCTATATCTTCTTTAAATAAATGAATTGAAAAACGACATTTATACATTATAAAAATTATGAAATTAATTTATTTAATTGAATTTTTAATATATTTTCAGAAATGAAAATACTCTAATATTCTACTAAATTCAATTATGCTATATAATAGTTTTAAGTTTATGTACAGTATATTCGCACATGTTTTTATTTAAAATTATTTATGTATTAATTATAATTCAATTGAATGTTAATTTTTTATTTAATTACCATTTATATATTTGTAAAAACATTAAGTATGAGTTTTATATGTTATTTTAAAGTGATCCGCTCTATCCCGCTATATCCTCGTTGTATCCCCGCTATGACTTTTTGCACCTCCACCGTATTGAATCTGCCGAGCGCTTTAACTGCATAGCAATCGACCGGTCGCTGTTCTAGAGTGATATATGTGCATCCAGGTTGATCCGCTTCATTTCCTATCCAAATCCTCTTCCTCCCAAAATTATTTCGACCTCCTTCTCCAAGCTGCCAACTATTACCCAAGCCCCTAGGACCGACGTCGATCACCTCTAGCAGCTCTAGGCAATGATGCGACCCATCCACCACCTAAAAATCCACCAGTTTTCAAGCCCCACATCTACCTCCAAATCAAAAATTATGGCCCCTCCGCGTGGCACCATTACCTCCCGACACCCAAGGCTAACCCAACAGGAGATAGCATAGGTCCACAATCATGAGAATATTATAAAGAGCTACGAGGAATGTGCTGGCTTCACACCTCTACCGAGACGATTGATGAAGTTTGAGGACTTCACGGCCTACGATTTGAAGGACCTATTCATAACTACTGGATTACTACATATTCTTCACCGTGACGTTTAAGCGCCAGGTGCGTATGTTTGTCTGACGCTAATTTAGTGTCTGCGTTCGACGAGCACATGGCTAGTTTCTCGTCCGAAGTCGAGGGGACAGAGATTTGGATGATGGATACATAGTTTTGTGGGATCTTACATATCTCTGAAGTAGGAGAAGACTTAGAATACATCGAAATAATTGATCCTACCATTTTAGAGCAGATCTTTCTTCAGGGGATATGTGTTTGGCAGATGGAGGAACTTGCAGGCTTAAGCCCGTTTGGTCTCCTGCATCATCCAACACAACGTCATCCCCAAGACGAGGAGCTATGACCAGATTTATCCCTTCATCCAAAAGGCCACTTACGCCATTATAGGTGGTATTTAGGTGAACCGAGCCAGAGCAATCATGGTCCAGCATGCGAGCCCAGGAGCAAGGATCCGAAGGAGCTACTTTCCATACTATCATCATTTCACTTCCATTTTTCAACATTTTGCGGTGAACCTCCAAGTTGAGCTGATCAGAGTAAGGTATCCCTACCATTGGATAAGTCCTCTCTTAGGAGGATGATGATAGAGGCGTCGCCTATAGATTTTGGAGCATGACAGCAGCAAGAGGCAGGGCCAACATATATGGATTTGGACCCTTGGCTTGGTCAACAAGATGTAGAGCGGTAGTAGGCCCCCGATTATGGAGCAATCTTAGATTCCCAGCTCCGAATTGAGGCCGAGCTTTGGGCGATGGGCGAGCAGCAGTAGGCGGTGCAGGAGCAGCAGTAGGAGACATGGCCATAGTAGTAACTTCATGGGCATGACCTTGGATGCATAGTCGCCATGATCCGATCACTTGGGTGCGGCCTTAGCTCTAGCTCTCGTTGATGACCATCTCCTAGCCCGTAGGTAGTAATAGCTAGTAGCAGTTATACTTACTTTCAGAATTTGTTTTCCTTTTAGATTAGATTGTAAGCATTAGTTTTTTCTGTTGTATAAAAACGTGTATGATATAAATGGAAATGTTCCTTTTTATTTGTTTTCTGTGCGGACCAAGATATTATTTGGAAAACAATAAAATGAGGAAATTTCAGGAAAGACACTTAACCAATGCAAAAGAAAATAAAATAGTAAAAGACTAGAAGTTATGAAAATAAATTAGGGAAATTTATTTAATTAGCTACTAATAGAAAAATAAAATAAGACTTAAGTCCGCAAAAGTAGAAAAATTTTGGGGAGTAAATTTGGGCAAGCGAATGATAGGGCAAGGTTGTTCCGGAGCCACGAGTCAATGTTCCTGTACCATAAAAGTTGAAATTTGTAAATAAACTTGTGTGCTGATTGTTATTATAAAATGAAAGAAAAGCTTTTGAAATTTAAAATTTACCGTGTAATAGGATATGGTCCATTATGGACGTTAAACTATAGATTGAACCCCAATCGTGTAGGATATGGCATGAACTGTTTTGAAAAAAAATTATATATATACTTTAGGAAATTTTATTTAGAATTCTTGGTTTTGGAAGATAAATTACTTTTGTGAAAAGTTTTGAAAAAAGGAATTTTCAAAGATTTTAAAGTTTTTCCAAATATTTTAAGATTTTTAAATTAAAAGGACTTTTGATTTTCGGAATGCCACATGCTTAGCGTAGGGAAAATGTTGATGGGTTAGCAAATGTAGATTTTACTGTGTAGTAGAGTGACAGTAAAGTAAAATATGGTTAGGGATGAAGGAAAAAACCGTTTTAGCTATGGAATCTTTTCCTCTATACCTTATCGATAGTGAATAAAAATTTATTTTGAAGTAACCCCATTTTAAATGTAACGACCCAGAATTTCCGTCATTTGAAATTCGTATATATAATTAATTTTAAATATTAATAAGTAAGATTTGGAAGTCGAATTAATTTAATTTCGATATAGTGATTTAATTGGGCGATTAAATTATTAATTTAATACTTAAGATTGGGTAAATAATTAAAATTTGAATTAAATTTGATTAAAAATGATTTATAAAGTTATATTAAATCATATTGGAGTTAGAATGATGTTATAGAACTTTTAAAATCGAATTAAAAGTTAAATTGTAAAAATTGAATATTTTAATATTTAATTAACGACTAAAAATAGTCATTTTTCAAACAGTCTCGGATTTCGACGAAACAAGTTTCATCGGATCCATAATGTGATATTATTGTATGATTTCAAATTTTGTGTCAATCGGAGTTGTCGTTTGTCCGGGGCAAGCCATAATGCCTAGAAATCGTTTTAATCAGTTTAATTTAAATTTGATCGTTTATTTCCATAACTCTCACATACGATCGAATTGGCTCTTGATACCTATTCCACTATGTCCGGAACACGGGTTAAACCCTAGAAACGCCAGTCACTGCGCGAGATTTGGAGTTCGGAATTTGGAGAGAATAGTGTTTTTCGTTGATTTTCTATAAAAGGAACCCTTCACCATTTCATTTGCAAACTAAAAGAACTAGGGTTTCATTTCAGCCCTTAGCCGCCACTAATGAGATACACGGCCAGGAACGCATGAAATTTCCCCCCTCAATCTCTTCCAATCCACACCTCTATTCGATAAACTTCCAACATGATCATTGTAGTGCTTCACGAGATCTTGAGATCCATACGGAGATGATGGGGTATGGGGCGTCGTGGACGAGGGAATTAGGCCGCGTTCGCCTGCGTTTCACGTGCATTTTTCGAGGCGTGTGGTCGACCGAGCTTGGCCGCGTTCTGGCCAGGGGTGCGTGGGTTTGCGAGCTACGTGGTGGCGGAGCTAGATCATCTTCATAGCGTTTGGTTTGGTTACGAAAATTGAAAGGAGGCGGCGGCCAAAAATGGGTTTTGCGTGCGTTTTGACCTAGGTGATGTCGCGTGGGGAAGATGAAAGAAGTATCGGCTAGATTTACCTTTAGCAAAATCAACGGTCAGATTAAACTGAGGTTGAAAATAAAAGGAAAATTATAAATTTATATTGTATTAAAATCGTTTAAACTTTAAAATACTATAACTAATGCATACGTTGTCGAAATTCGACGAAACGGGGAGCGTTGGAATCGCAGCGACGTGCTCTACGCTGCAGCGTAGATCTGGGCATGTTTGGGGCAAGCGAAAATTTTGGATTAAATCGAACGGTTCGATTTAATTTAAAATTTAAACATTCGACAAACTCAAGGTGAGAACTCCTCGCTCAATTGAATTGTGTTCGATTTAAATTTTAAATAGTTAGATTTAAAATTGCTTGATTGTGTGGATTGGATAATAAACTGTTATTTATTGTGTTAAATAGACCCTATACGCCGTATATTAAGCGGATGTTATTTATTAAAAACATATACCGCGATAATTTCACATTGATGTGGAATTGGTATTATATATGTATTTGGAGTTGATTTCCCGCATTATATAGCGGATGAGACCCTATTGCGCCGCATAATAGCGGATAGTATTTTATAAATCCCATATACCGTGATATTCCACCTTGAAGTGGAATTGGTATTGTGCTAACATCTGTGGATGCAGGGAGACAGGTTGGAGGGATCCAACTGGATTCCTCAAACATTTGAATTTATTTCAATGTTGTGTGTTGATTTATTTATAATCGCCGTGTGATTATATTTGGGAATTGATTTATTTAGCCGGATATATTTTTGGTATCGTTGGATACCGAAAATAAATAGAAATTGGATTTTTGAAATTTATCGAAAATTTATTTTTGATAATTGGATAAATTTAAAAGGAGTTTTATAAGATAAAAGTTTTATTTTTGAACTATATTGTATTTAATTTCAAATTTGGAAGAGAAGGCTTAATAAATGGATTTCGGAAATATTAATTATAAATTGAAGGATTTATTTGAAATTGGATTTTTTAAATAGATTTGAGAAGATAAAGACATGTATTTTAAAAAGGAAATAATTTGGAAATGTTGGAAATTGATTTGGTGTCTTGAAATAAATGTGAAAAATCAATTTAAAATCAATTTATTATTAATTTACCATAACTAGTAAAATTGATTTATAGAAACTTATCTGATTTACATTAATCAAATAATTCAATTAATCCTATCTATGGATGTTTAGATTATATTGGATGTTAAATTGTTTGACATCTTTGATGTGTGATGCTTTGTGATATATTCTGATTGTGTGTGATTTGTGATATATATATATATCTATGATCTGTGAATGAACATAAGCGTTATCATTTATACCGCTTATCAATTATATTGTTATATTTGACCTGTGATGGTTGAATGTTGTTGCACTATTGTGTTAAACCATGGACTACATAATATACACACAAATGTGGATTTCACGTGGAAATCGGTTAAGTCACAGACTTTTATCAATTTTGGAAAGATTGAATTCTTGAATCAAAAATAGTTTGGAATTGGAATTGAAAGTTTTTGAAAATAAGATTCAAAAATAAAAGTTATTTTAAATAACTTAATAGAATTGGAATTTAAATCATTTGATTTAAGTTTGAATTCAATATTTTGAAATTGAATTCAATGAATTGGGAATTTTGGTTCAAAAGATCTTTCAAGTTATAAAGGATGTTTATATGGGTTTTTAACCATTTAAAATATGGTTTTGGAAATTTAAATTTATATTCAAGTTTTATACTTGAATGGCTTTAACTTGTATAAATGAAATCAGTTTTTCCCAAAACGAAAACTATCTGTTTTCAAATAATAATGGCTTTCATAAAGTGAAAAGATTTCCAATTTGTATTGAAACATTTCAAGTTGAAATGAAATTGTAAATAGTTTGGAAAAACTATGAATTAACCTTTGTGAAGATAATTAAAACTTTATTTTGAAATAAAAGAGTATTTCAAATGGTGTATCTTTAATATTATAAAAGACTTGAATTGTGAATAGTTTTGAAAGCTATAAGTTAAATCTTGATTTAAAGATTTAATGGGTTAATCAAATTGAAATAGAAACTGATTTGGAAATCTATGAATGAATCTTTGTGAAACTGGGTAAACTTTGTGAAGTATATCTTTTTGTTTAAAGATTTAAAATGGTAATTTGTTTAAACCATTTAAAGGAAAGGATTTTGGTAATAAGTTGTGACTTAATTGAAATCCCTATATCCATATGTTTTAAATATTGTGCTCACTATTCGGGTTAGCCGGGAAAAGACCGTTGTGTCATATAACCCATTCCGAATTAGTGATACGACGATATGGATCGTATTGAAGACCGGTGGTGAAGACCGGGTATTTGTGAAAACGATAGGATGACCTATCGATTGTCTCTGCACCGTTAGCTACGGTATAGAGATTTCCTTTGTGATGGGAAGTTTTACCGGGATTGTGAATACCCGGATTGCAAGGGCTTCTTTTGAAGTGCCTTCGGTTCTGTTCAAACCCAGAACAGACTTGTATGGTTACATTTCTGACATTACACTTTGAGATATAAAGCTGATTTCTTTCAAATACATTTCTGTTGGCGGCGGAGAATTTATTCTCTTAGCTTAACTTCCTTCTCTGAGACGTACGAGCTCAGAGGTTATGTAGTTGAAATTCATCAACGATATATTCCTAATTTGGTAATGTGGCATGCTGAGTGTTGCTGTGTGATGATCATTTATTGTTATTTGTGATCAAAGCGTGGCTTTGTGAAAAAGAGTAGCTTTGTGGACGAGACTTCGTCAGAGCCTCACAACCCGAAAATGGTCAAAACAGGAAAGATGTGGCAAGGTTTCAGGGGTAGCGCCCCTAGGGTATGACCATTCCTTCTGGAAAAGGGTAGTATCATGATATGGAGCCCAGATATTTACTCATGTGGACACACTTTATTTATTATGTGTGATGTTGGTTACCGAGCGCTCGGATAAAGGTCCCAAAGGACCGGGCGTGGCATATCTCAGGTTTACTGCCCGGGAAGGGGGAAACCGGCATTGTGTTGGTAGAGAGCAGGTTGTCTCTCGGAGCGTCCCACCAGAGGCGTTCCTACGTGGCATAGGAAGTTCCTTAGCTTGACCATTTGTTGAAAAATCCAAAGAAACAATACGAGCCCTTTACGATTGCAATTGTATAACCTGTCTCCTCAGGCAGTAGCTATAGCAGGCATAATATAATGGTACCTATGCTGGCTAAGATTTATATTGTATTTTTGAAAGGATTTTCACACTATGCACTAGTAATAATATCAAAAGAGTTTTTCTTGCGTAGTAAGCATGTTTGACTATCATAAGAAGAAATCTCCTCCAAGTCTGCGATTGCATTGTGTGTGTGGTGGGAGGTCTTATGGTAGTTTCATTTTCCAAAAGCATTGCGATTTTCAATGTAAAAAAAATTCTTTTGTTGTTTGTTTAAAGATAAACTGTTTTAGTTCTCACACCAGTCACCATGACTGACCTGGAGTTTATTGTTTCCTTCCTAAACTCTAGGTGCTCACCAATTTCCACACGGGCAGTCTAGAGTCAGGTTATCAGGTCATTCTGGATTCAGGAGATGCTGTGGAGCTCAGTGGCGAGCTGGATGGTGAGACGTATCACTCGTATATGATATTATTTATTCCGCTGTGTATTCTGTATGAGGACAAGTTTATATAACTGTCCAGTGTTGTCTCTGATGATGATGTAATGTATAAAATGATATAGTTCTTTGATTTAAAGATTATTCATTTATCTATTATATATTGTTCCGCTGCGAATGTGAGATTCTGTTATTGTTTTGTGTTTTTCTGTTGTTTCTTCTTTCTTTTTCTTCCGTCTTCTTCTACCTCTTCTTTTTCTCTATAACAATTCGTTTTCCGACATTCGATTGCTCGGCAGTTGATATAGTGGACGTATTAATGTCGATTTTCGAACGTCGAAAAGTCGCAATCGTTACATTTGGTATCAGAGCGTATGGTTAAGCGATAACTTTGGCTCTGTTGGGAATTACTCATTAGAGATAGAGTCAGTAGTACTCTAGAATGAGTGTGAGTGTAATGATAGATATGAGCGCGTATTTGTTAGTGAATACAAAAGTGTTTTATATTGTGTTTACTTATCCGTTGAGCTGTTTATGAATTCTGGTCGGTATGTGGGACGCCATATTATCGATTGGGGTTTCTAAACCCTTAAACGAGGCAAGTCGATATAGTATCATTTTAAATTGGGTAAATGAAATAATTTTACCTCGATTATATTTTGTATATAAAGGAAATAATTTTTCAGAATTATTGAAGTGTATATAATTGAATTGTTTGGTTGTTGAAAATGTAAAATATACGAGTTAATAAAAGTTGTTTGAATAAATTATATAAAAGCAACAATTGTATAAGTATGGAATTATAATAAAAATGATTTGCAATTGCGAAATAGTCTTATATATAAGAAGTGAAACTATATGAAAAGATTTATAAATGTGATTTATAAATAAAAGGAAATTTTTGAAAGAATATTAAGCACTGAATTCACTACTCTTGCTGGGAAATATTAAGGGTGATGACTGCAGCATCATCAGTATCATTTTCGAGTTTCTATGCGATAGATTTGCTACCATAATAAATTGAAAAATTGAAGTTTTATCGTGATAAACAAATTTGAAATTAAAATCCAAAGTTGTAATTGATAATTATAAGTGAAATGAGTTTTATACTTATAATATGATTTGGAATTTAAATAAATAAGTTGTATAACTTATAAAGTGAATGAATATAAGTGAAACCAATTGTAAAAGAAATGGTTAAACAATTTTGTTAAGAAAAGAAAAATCTGAATTGGATTTATAAGTGGAAATTTAAGTTAAGTTAAACAAATGATGTTTAAAAGGAATATAACTTAAGTTGTATAGTGAAAGCAAATATAAGTGGAAATTTGAAATTGAATATAACTTAAGTGATGTTAAATGAAATTGATTTTAGTATCAAAATGAATTAATGAAATGAAGTCATTAAATGGATTTAAACTTGAGTTATATAAATGAAATTCAACCTTATTTGTAAAATGAATTAGCAATTGAATTGAACTAATGGATTGAATGTTAATCAATCAAATGTAAGTAAATTGATATAGAATAATGGATGTAAGCATTAATTCATTAAAAGCTAATGTAATTGGAAATTGAATGGAAATCAATTTAATATTAAACCAATTGAAATTAAAAGTGTTGAACCAAGTTGAATGTAAAGTAAAGTAAATTGAATGAATTTGGTTATGTTGATTTTGATTTGATTGTTATATGATTGTTGGTTGATTGTATATAATTCATTAGGTATTAATGTAATTGAATTTGTGAAAATTGAAAGCTATGTAATTGAATTTGAATTGGAAGTGAACCAACTTGAATTTAAATTAGTGAATGTAAACTAATTGAAAATGAATAATTGAACGTCATTGTATATGAATTGGTTGTAAACAATTACAAGTGATGTCGAAATTTTATAAGTTGCTTATAAACCTTATGTAGTATGCATTTCTTTTAATATGCATATGTTGTAGTTGTTTAAAAGAGTAAATTGTTAATAACTTTATATATTTGTCACTTACGTGTTTAAATTGAGTAAGTACAGATGCTGTGGTGGCCGTTCGGTGTTTGGTTGTGCTAAAATGCTTAATAAATAACTGCTTTGCTTAAAAATGCTAAAAAGGTACGCCTACACAATAAAAATAGGAAATATGAACTATTTTTCTACTTTTCCGACCGTGTGGGTCGATGTATATATATTTATGTCTATTGTGATCCTACTACGATTGAACCGCGCAAAGGAGACGCTGGCGAATTTTTCTGAAAATTTAAGGAGTTATAAAATTTTGGAAATTTTTTGTTAATGAAAAGTCAATTTCTAAATTGTAATGAAAGAGTAGGAATTGAACTAGAAAATGGAAACCATTGTTTTGGTTGAAGTTAAAGGCTTTGAAAAAGATGAATATAAAATTTTCACGAAGTGGATTTTTGAAAAGTTAATAAATTTGTGGCATTTTTCTTACTTTGCAATTTCGAGGACGAAATTCTTTTAAGGGGGGAAGTTTGTAACGACCCAGAATTTCCGTCATTTGAAATTCGTATATTTAATTAATTTTAGATATTAATAAGTAAGATTTGGAAGTCGAATTAATTTAATTTCGATATAGTGATTTAATTGGGCGATTAAATTATTAATTTAATACTTGAGATTGGGTAAATAATTGAAATCTGAATTAAATGTGATTAAAAATGATTTATAAAGTTATATTAAATCATATTGGAGTTAGAATGATGTTATAGAACTTTTAAAATCGAATTAAAAGTTAAATTGTGAAAATTGAATATTTTAATATTTAATTGACGACTAAAAATAGTCATTTTTCAAACAGTCTTGGATTTTGACGAAACCAGTTTCACCGGATCCGTAATGTGATATTATTATATGATTTCAAATTTCGTGTCAATCGGAGTTGTCGTTTGTCTGGGGCAAGCCAAAACGCCTAGAAATCGTTTTAATCGGTTTAATTTAAATTTGATCGTTTATTTCCGTACCTCTCACATACGATCGAATTGGCTCTCGATACCTATTCCATTGTGTCAGGAACGCGGGTTAAACCCTAGAAATGCGAGTCACCGCGCGAGATTTGGAGTTCGGAATTTGGAGTGAATAGTGTTTTTCGTTGATTTTCTATAAAAGGAACCATTCACCATTTCATTTGCAAACTAAAGGACCTAGGGTTTCATTTCAGCCCTTAGCCGCCACTAATGTGATACATGGCCAGGAATGCACGAAATTTTCCCCCTCAATCTCTTCCAATCCACACCTCTATTCGATAAACTTCCAACACGAACATTGTAGTGCTTCACGAGATCTCGAGATCCATACAGAGATGATGGGGTATTGCGCGTCGTGGAGGAGGGCATTAGGCCGCGTTCGCCTGCATTTCACGTGCGTTTTTCAAGGCGTGTGGTCGACTGAGCTTGGCCGCGTTCTGGCCAGGGGTGCGTGGGTTTGCGAGCTACGTGGTGGCGGAGCTAGATCATCTTCATAGCGTTTGGTTTGGTCACGAAAATTGAAAGGAGGCGGCGGCCAAAAATGGGTTTTGCGTGCGTTTTGACCTGGGTGATGTTGCGTAGGGAAGATGAAAGAAATATCGGCCAGATTTGCCTTTAGCAAAATCAATGTCCAGATTAAAATGAGGTTGAAAATAAAAGGAAAATTATAAATTTATATTGTATTAAAATCGTTTAAACTTTAAAATACTGTAACTAATGCATACGTTGTCGAAATTCGACGAAACAGGGAGCGTTGGAATCGTAGCAACGTGCTCTACGCTGCAGTGCAGATCTGGGTGCGTCTAGGGCAAGCGATAATTTTGGATTAAATCGAACGGTTCAATTTAATTTAAAATTTAAACATTCGGCAAACTCAAGGTGAGAACTCCTCACTCAATCGAATTGTGTTCGATTTAAATTCTAAATAGTGTGACGACCACCCATGACCCCTGCACCGAACCTAAAGATAGTGCGCTGTAAAGTGTGCCAGGCAGCCATGGACGATTGCCAAGGTAAATTAAAAAGGCAGAATCTATCGTATTACTCACAGCGCATGGACAAAATACAATAGAATATATATATAGTGAAGCTTCACAGAATAGAATCTCATCAATAAAACTTCATAATAGTTGAATACAAACATCTGAATAGTCAATACAACAAGCCTCACTACATAACACTCAGAGAATATACAAGCAGCGGAACATCCAGTACATATAGTAAGAAAATAATATGCAATCCTCCAGCTCGTCTTCGTCATCAGCATCGTGGGAAGCAAGAACAGCAACTATCACCTGCTACCTAGTCTGCCCGTCCCAAAATGGACGAACAGCCCAAGGCAATAAGAGTTAAAACATAAAGCCTTGAGTCAGACAATAGTCTTAGTGAGCGGTAAATTAACTAACAACATACCAAAAGAGCATAAAGGAAAAGGAATAGGAATACAACCCTCCCACTCCACCTCTTTCTACAGTGATAGCCCCCAAGACACACACTAAGCAGAAGCAAACATAGCAAAGCATACAATTTAAAGTAAAGAAATTATCACTCGAGTCAAGGGCGATGTTTTCCAAGTACAAACCCCCAAGGCCTAAACCAAGATCAGATAAGCACCTAGAAAACACTGCTCTTGAGACCGAATGACGATACAACCAAACATCCATGACTCTGGCTATCACTGTTATCATTGCTTCGATATCATCGTTAATTAAATGACCGGCTCATTCTTTCATCCGTCCGTCAAGGGCTAATGGAAACCCCGGTTCTAGACATAACTCCGCACGTCATCGTGAACCGTGCCTAGGACTATCAAATCTGCCCAGAGTACTTGACTACCAATCAGTAGCCTTCAAGGACTATCGAATCTACCCAACGTACTCTTGTTTTGAGCATGCTAGAACCTTCAACAACGATGAGATCTCAGCCTTCTAGTCATCCTCCTCGACGACTATTTCCATACTAGCTCAAGCGCCTCTCGAGCAAACCATTATCCTCAAACTCGAACCATTTCTCCGAGTTGTCAACATGCTTGGAATGATCCCGTCTGGATTAGACCAAGGCCATCTCATATCATGCTTCGCCTCATCATCATCATAGCAAAGCCTCATCTCAACATTATCATCACATCTATCCATATGAGCTTCATCATCCGCTACATATGCCACGTGCAGCTTTTCCAATTCAAAAGCCTTTCCCTTAGCTTTTGAATCATCTTCGACCATCTTGTCTAAATCAAATCATCAATCATCTAATTCATAGAAATCAATCAATTCAAACATTAATCCAAGTAATCAAGCATTCAAATATGATCTAATGAACAATATTACCAATAATGGCAATTTCGTAAATAAAGAGTTGAAAGTCTAACAAGCATGAAAACATGAGCAATATCTCTATAATCTTGATGAATGAACTTGCATAGGTTAACATATAGTAAAATGGATGTCAAATCATCATGAACAATGGATCTATACGGATCTATACTTAGGTTTACAAAAATGCATGGAAATCACTACTTTAACACAAAATCAAGCCAACGATCCGATATACTCCTTTGGATTCGTGTGAGAGATAATCACCACTCACCAAATCACCTAAACAACTCAGAAGTAACACACTTCAGATCTGGACAGCGAAGGATCTAACTCAATCTATCACAAATCCGCTTCAAACGATGAAATCCCTCTTCGATGGATGAAGATCTTCAATCTAAGCTCTTGGATCTTCAATTTGATCTTCGATTTGGATGGAAGGAATCACAAGATTATAGTGGAGAAAAGAAGTGAAGAAGTTTAGAAGTCGAGCTCTCAAAATGGAAGCACTTCGTTGCTTCGAAATCCGGATCCCAAAAATGAAGAGGAACCCTCCTATTTATAGGCTGAAATCCCCCTTAGATCGTCCACTCGGAGTTAGGTCGTCCACGACTTACGACGTAAAACCCCACGACCTAAAATCTTCGACCTAACAAAACCAGACGACCTAACACAGATCACGACCTAACGCGTGCGCCTCTTCGACCTACGACTTAGCGCATCAGCGTACCCAAGCGACCTAACGATGCCACGACCTAAGACAATACGCTTCCGCAACCTAAAAACACTACGACCTACACTGTACGCGACTTAGCTAGGTTACGACCTATCACCTCGCGACCTAATACTTCACGACCTAACTCCTAAGCCGTTTACGACTTAACTTCCTAAGGTCGCTCACTGCTACCATCAGCTTCTTAGGTCGTTGCCGACCTAACTTCCTTAAGTCGCTATCCTTCTTATCTCCTAGGTCGTTAACTCGCTAACTCCCATATTGCTAACCCTTAGGTCGCCTATTTCTTAAGTCGCTTACACGACCTAACCTACCCCACGACTTATCTCTTATACGACCTAAGCCCTTATCTCGTCCAGTCTACTAGGTCGCTAACTTCTTATAAGTCGTCAACTCTTAGGTCGCTCGACCGACCTAACCTACCATACGACCTAACCACCTTACGACCTAACTATCACACGACCTAACTCCTTAGATCGTTCTAATTCTTAGGTCGCTCCACCCCACTAGGTCGTCTACTCCTTAACTCGCCAACTTCCCTAGGTCGCTCCAAACCTTCATACGACCTAAGACTTAGACTATGGATGACTTATCAACAATGCGACCAAACGTCAACTGTTTTACGATGTTTCGATCCGTAAAAATACGGGTCGTTACATTCTCTCCCCCTTAGGAATTTCGCCCTCGAAATTCCAAACAACAAAGCAATCAAAAGACTATTATGCACGCCTACCATCCATAGCAATCAACAAACCATGCATCCAATTCTAGCTTAGCATGCAGAATTCTAAAACTAGAACAAGTTACAATATCGTGAGATGACACGACA